>OX578144.1:143945592-144595592 GCA_951213105.1 Amaurobius ferox | reverse complement strand
ATTTTACTTTGCCTGCAATATATGGTAATGTATAGGGAATTGTGTGCCAAGTATCGGAATTGTGTCGAAAATCGCAACTCGAGTTTTCGACGGATCGACACGTTTTGGGTCCTCTACAACACAAAAAAAACCAATTTTCAGTGTGTGGGGGTAATGTTTGTATTGACTCTAGTTCAAAAATTAAATGACTAAATTTCATAAATTTTACAGGTAAATCACTAGTAGATTACTCTGGTGCTAATTAGATATTGGTATGATTCGGGATCAAAGAACCTTCATTTTTTAATTTTTTTTTGCAAAATGGCCTGCATCTACTCTCGCCGAAAAACGAATAGACCCAATCTCACAAAATTGGGCAGATGAGTCACTTGCGGATTACCTTCACGCTGGTTAGATTTAGGTACGATTCGGAGTAAATAAATCTGCTTCTTATTACGAAAGGGTCCGCAAAAATCATCAAAACCTCAAATAAAAGACTACGTAGGCTCAAAGGTATCACAACAATTATTGTTTTATACGTAATTTTTGATGACGAAAAGAATAATACCACTGCATTACTCTAGGACTAGCCGTACTCCAGATATTTTAACGTCTTCGCATTTTGGCTACTTTTCCTTTGAAAATACACCAGTAACCCAATGAAATCGAAAATTGTGCACTTTCAGTATCCTTCCAAATAATGATGGCGATATTTTGTGCCACTCAACGTAAGGAATGATTCAAGAAATCAAGAAAAAATTAATTTGAGTCTGTGGGGAAAGTCATGTGCTGTCAACATCAGATTTTTTTAATATGGAAGCAAATACACTGGAAAGGTCTAGACAAGCAATGGCAACTCGTCGTCGGAAAATCAGATTAAAAACCAGAATTTTCGGTTTTTGTTTATAATGATTCGTTTAGGAAATAAATACCTGCAACGTTTGCTTATAATATTGGATCGCATCTTTTCGGCAGAAAAAATATTTGTAGATATGATACATACGTGATTCAAAAAATGTGTTATGCAAGAGGGTTGGAGAAGTATCAGGTTATCTGACTGTCCTCAATCGACGGCTACATTTCAGATTTTTTTCGCGGTATATAGCCAACAGCAACGCCTATTATGCTTGCCTCTGTTGCAGAAAAAATGCATGCATCTATGAGACTTTGGGCTACAACTGCGAAACTTGGCATACATATCTATCGTTTGAGGAGCTATGCAAATGATCAGAATTTGGGAGCAAAGAAAAAATAAATAAAGAAAACAGTTTACTAAGAAGAAAATTACATTTTAGTAAGTAGTAAAAGCTCGCCTGGCAGCTATACATGCTAATATTCGGTGTGGCCGAATATTAGCATATATAGCTGCCAGGCGTCAGGTGGAGACAATTAAGTGTCTTATGTCCCTTTGCGGAAGAGTCTGCCATAAATGTTGCGACTGGTCAGATAATACAGAGGTATTCCGAGAAGGCAATGACTGTCCCAGCATATCCCAGACGCTGTCTATTGGTGATAGATTTAGGATCTTGAACGGCCATTAGGGTATTAAATGCTCGAAGACATTGTTGAGGAAGTCGTGCAGTATGTGCTCGAGCGTTGTCTCGTTGATAAATGGAACTTGGGCGGCTTGACAACATAGGCAGAACAGAGCAATCGGCTGCAAAATATCGTCGAGGTATAAGCGAGCGACGAGATTGGCTTGCGGCACAAATAGAGGAAATCGGCTGTCCCACGAGATGGCTTCCCAGACTGTCACATGACGTGTATTGTCTGTGTGTTGCTTGATAACAAATGCGAGATCAGACCGTGGACTAGTCTTAATCTACACAAGTATGCGGCGATCATCAGCAATAAGACAGGAGAGGGGTAAAGATAAAATGCCACCAAGCAGACACTGTCTAGGTTGACCCAGCTCGACACAATACAGACGGCTCCGCCTATGTTGAGGGATTAGTGGTAGACCAATGTACTTTAAACAAAGTGGTAGACGCCTTAATGGATGTTGATACCTAATTCCTACACTCTGCCCTTTGTCACTGTGTTTAAGAACAAGCTATAAAATGCGCCTACGTAACAGGAGGAAAGAAAGAGCTCGGCAAACGCCACCGAGGAGGAGGCGAAGTCTATAGTTATATAAATGCACGTTTCTTAATATTTTAATAAAGATTAATCGCTTTCCATCCAATATTTAAAGCAGGAATCTCCCTCTTAACAGACAGCTATGTGATTCGAAATGGAGATCTTCCAATCTCCTGATCCTCCTAAGGCAGGATTAAGTCATCACTGACGTTTTTCAAAGCACTCCCGGTCTTACTGTCTTATATGTTACTATGTTGTTCGTAAAAGTAACTTGTAATACAAGCTACATAAAAATAATAATGGAAAACTTGCGATCAGAAGAACTGTTGTGGGAAACACATTAACATCGTATTCTAAAATGTCGTATTTTACTTTCTATTTTCATCCATTAGTAACTTATATCCAGCTTTTGATGGACAGCTACATGTGCAAGGACAGCATCACCCAAAGATATATTTTCCACACTGGTAAGAATTTTGAATAAGAATATGGAGATTTATTATAATTCCATAAAATATATTTGAAAACAAGTCATTCAAGTTGTAAAATGATTTCAAAAAATGCGTTTTATAGGAAGTCAGTTATATTGCCAAAAGTAGCCTATTCGAACAAAACCTTCACCGTAACTTGCGTGCCTCATATCCTACGTTTTCAGTAGAGAGAACAATTGGTAACACGTAGAAGTTCACAAATGCTTTTTATACTTCATCACAATTCTAACGGCGGTGCAAAAAAAAAATTGTATCGCGGCTATTTCACACAAGTGATTGAACTTCCCGGCCGTCCAAACGGTTACATTACACCTTTCTGGTAAGTCGGACGGTCTGGGTCTCAACAACACAAGTGATTGATCTCCCGGCCACACAAATAGCTACTGTAAGCCTTCGGGTCAGTCGTGTGGTTTAGGTCTTTCACACAAGTGATTGAAACTATAAAGTCATTGAGCCATAAAGAAACTCTCGAGTTTAACCACAATTGAACGATCGGAAGACGCCCCAATTTTCGAATGAATTTTTGAAACCATTGGGACATTTAATAATGTTAAATAAATAATCATTTTATACGTAATGTTTATTTCTAAACGAATGACACACACTTTAGAACGCTATATCTTGAACCGTTCTTGAGATATTGCACATTTCTCAAATAAATGTATCTAAAAATGGCATAAATATGAACAGTAGTAAGTATCATCCAATATGTAACACTTGGCTGTCAATTTGGCGACTTAATTGTCGAATATCGTCAACTACGCGAATTTTCTAATGGAGTGCCAAAAGGATGAAAATGCCGCCAAATTGGCAAAAACGACGCTAAAGTTGCGAAATTGACTCCAAATGGATGAGTTATTTAATAATTTAATATATTTTAATATAACGTATTAATATAATGTAATATAATGTACTAATATAATATAATTAACGTATCTTATTATAATATAATTAATCATATTGCTTAGCAGATTTTAGCCCTATTACTTTTCTTATATACCTAGTATAATGTATAAGGAAACTACTGTGAAGGAAACTATTGTGACGGGGTCGAACATTCGAATTCGAGTTTTCGACGGGAAAGCACGTTTGAAGCATTCTTGATTACGAATCGAACAATTTTGAGGTGATGTCTGTGTGTGTGTGTCAGTCAGTGAGTCTGTGGATACGATATCTCACGAACGGATGGCGCGATTCGAATGAAATTCGGTACACAAATTACAATCCGTGAATACTGGAAGCCTATTGTTTTTAAACACAATCGAATGTTCAGAACCCCCCTAAATTTTCGAGTGAAATTTTCAAAAAATTAAAACCTTTAATAAAGTTACGCAAATAGACATTTCTTATGTCATTTTTCTTTTGAAAACGATTGACAAACTTTAGAACGCTGACATGAACCGTTCTCTAGATACTGCACGTTTTTCAAATAAATTTATTAAAAAATCCCATAAATTAAAAAAAAATATTAACTGTCGAGAAACATGTTCACTTTTCATATGTAATATCATGCGATACATTGGGTGACATAATTCTCGTGGATCTAGCTCGTTCCTTTCATGAGAAAAGATACTTTGAGTAATACTTTTGTATTTGGACGCCAATAGTCATTTATCTGCTGTAAGAATAATTTATTTCTCCGTCCATAACGCTTGGCGAGACTTTGGCGACGGATTTGGCAGAATATCGTCAACTTGGCGACTTTTTTTTAAATGTTGCCAAATTAAGAATAATCTCGCCCAATGGATAAAAATGAAGCTAAATCAATGAAAATGACGACTTATTGAAGAAAAATCAATATCTTGGAAAAAATATAAGTATCTATTATGAGAATAATCTATATTTTTTACTGCAAAAGTAGTCAATTCATTGCATTACATAAGGAAAGTCATGTGCTGCCCACATCCCATTTTTTGCAATTGTAAGTAATATTTGCAAGAAATAAGTTAATTCTGTACTTTAATTTTACATATTGTCATCTGAAAAAGTGCACACTTGTTACATGTTAGTGCACTTTTCAACGTTAAAAGCATTGTGATGTGGATCTTGTTCATCATTATTTCGCATTGTCACTTGCCTCAACTTATGTCACCGTCTTATATCACTTGTCGTATGCCTCAAGAAAATCGCTTGCCTTATGGTGGGAAAGCCAAATTCTGCCCAACATCAGATCGCTTACGCTCGGCTTGTATGCCTTGGTTTCTCAAAAATCACGTCGTGGGAAACAAAAGCATCGGTTGAGAGCCTCTCTGCCGAAAGAGGGCGCCTTCACGAACCATTTTGCAAGAACCTTTTTATCGAGTGACAGAATGTGGAAAGGTAAAAATGTATCTTTTCAGCGCCGGTGTCAGAAATGGTTATTCTCACGACTTTTGGCTGTGATGTTCATTTATGTGGACCATCTGTATCGACACTTTATGTTTATTGACATTGGATTGTGTTCATAATGGATACCACCACTTTAAGAACACAAACCGTGCCACTCGACTGTCGAGTATTGAGTCATAAAACGCATGGTCGAAAAAATTAGCAAATTGGATGCATGGTCTTCGTAGTCGAGAAGTTAAGGATGCTATTACTCTCATACTGGGAAGGGAGGAAAAAAAATATTGGAGTGCGGCTCAAGCCGATTTTCTCGTATCAAAATCCACTTTTAGTAGCTTTTTTTCTTCCCGAATTTCACAAATCGTTATCGTGGGTCCAAATGATTACATTTATAGCGTGTTTACACACCACTGTAAAGTGCTTGAAAAAATATTTCGATTAATATCATATTCGACAATGTACCTCCCTCCCGGTGGCGGGTGGGGCGTCACGAATAAAAAAAAAATTGCGTAGCTATTTTTCCCAAGAAAGATTGAAACTATTAAGTCTCGTGATCCTTGAGCTATCCATAACCCTTTTTATACAAGATTATGTCAAATTATTTCCTTCCCTGCATGTTAAAAAATATGAAATTTATAATTCATTTCAATGTGTTTACTTGCATTAAAAAACTCTATCTAGTTCTAGAGAGTTGGATCGCAAGATGAAAATCCATTAACAGAGGTGGCCGCCACTATCGCGTGCACGTGATATACACCACAGACACCACTCCAAAAATAGTTGAAACGTTTTCAGGCGTTCTTAAATCCTATATTATCATTCAAATCAAAAAAGTTCGTGAAAACAATACTTTCTCTATATATATCACATTTCTATCACATTTTCTAATATATCACATGATGAGGAGGTCGAAATTTAGAACAGTCATTATTTTTTACAAAATATTTCTTTTTTGAAAAGCTAAAAGGCGGGTGTGTACATAGATTCAGATTTGACTAATTTAAACACGTAAAAACCATTTTGGTGCGAGTGCTTACAGCAGTCAATTCAAAAAATACACATCTCCATAATATGATGTGACTTTCCCTGCAGTTTCATATTCACATTCTCTTTATTTATTTATTCATTAAATTGAGATTAACGGCGCAGAATATATAATTTTAAATGACACTGGATGAGAACTTTATATTCAATTTCGTTTCATTTTCTGAGGCGGAGCAGCACACGTGCGACAAAATAAAATATCTCGAGAAAAGCTTGTACTAGGGCAATGGGCTTCATCTTATTATTTTCATCTTCGAAAATGACGTTTAAAACAAACATTTAATGAATACTTTGAGAATAACTTAGTCTTTTAGTTTTGATTTTGTCGAGTTTTGAAGGCTCTTTTGTAAAAAAAAAAAAAAGAAAAAAAAACAGGTTTTCCTGTTTCAAATCGTACCAAAATCTAATTAGCATCAGAATGTCCCACACCACACCTTTTATGGAATTCAGTCCATTAAGTCCATTCGTTTTCGATTTGGAGTGGATATATACATTGTACAGACACACACACTCGTCCAAATAGATACTCCAAGTCCTCTGGACGAGTCGGACGGCCTGGGGCTTTCACACGGACATCACGTTAAAATATTTTTTTTGTTTTCCAAATGTTCTAAAACGTATAGATCCGTCGAAAACTTTAGTTTCGATTTTCGGCGTCATTCCAATACTTTCCCCATACATTGCCATATACTGCAGGGAAAGTAATAGTTCCTGAAGTAATACCATGCTGATCCATACTCTGGCCGAATAACTTCCACTTTTAAGAACACTTTGAAATAAGGAAAGCATTTCAAAGCGGATTTTCTTTCATTCGCACTGCGTACGTCGGGAGAGCTTACGTTGAAAAACAAAGAATAGAATGGATAAGAGTTTCTTCGAGGAAAGTAAAATAGTCTTCAAATATATATATTATCAAGTATTCTCAGAATTTTATGGATATTTCGTTGTGTTTTGCATTTGAGTCGAAGTTAAATCGAAACTGAAACCAATACATTGGCAGTTCGTACAACGCATAATGCGCCAGTTTATGTACAAGATTCAGAATGTAGGGTACATAATGTGAAGTAACGAAATTTTAAAAAAATGACTTTCCCTGCAGACTCAAATTAATTTTCTATTTATTTCATTAATAATTCGTTAAATTCAATCTAATTCCACTAAATAACATGCACCATTCATTAAAAGGATACTGAATGGACACTTTTAATTCAGGTTTCGCTTCTTTGGGTGACTGGACTTGTTCTCAAAAACGACGTAACAAAAATGTGAAAAAACTAAAATATTTCGAGAACGGTTGGTCCTAGAGTAGTGGAGTTTGTTTTATTCCAATCATCAACAATTACATATAAAACAATCATTTAATGGATGCATTTCAGCATAAGTCATCTTTTTTTTTCAGATATTTGCAATTTCTGCGGGCCATTTCGCAACAAAACGCAGGTTTTTCTTTCAAATCGTACCAAAATCGAATCAGCAGCAAGGTCACCCACAAGTAACTTATCATTCGAATTTTGTGAAGTCGAGTCCATTTTTTTTTCAGCTAGAGTGGATACAGGTCATTTTTGCGGGCCATTTTCCAAAAAGAAGGTGGGTTTATTTTTTTATTCCGAATCGTACCAAAATCTAATTATCACCAGGGTCTCCCACAAGGGACTTACCTGTCTAATTTTATGACATTCGGTCCATTAGTTTTTCAGTTAGAGTGAATACATAAATAAAAGTGGATACATACGCTAAAAATAGTTTTTTCGTGTTCTAGAGGTTTCAAAGCATGTCGATCCGGCAAAAACTCGAGTTGCGATTATCGACACGATTCCAATACTTTCCCTATACATACGATTTCGATACTTTCCCATGCAGGGAAAATAAAAATTCTATCAAGCTCTAAATTTTGGATAACAAATCAATTGGGGATTTGGGCCCCCCATCCCCACCCGAAGAGGCAATTTACCCCTCAAGGGGGATAATACCGTCATGAACACAGAAAGTTGTATTGAGGCCATTTCTTACACCGACGATTGGAATGATGAAGTCTCGTGATCATTGAACTAGAAATAAACCCTTTTTGCGTGATGATGTCCAATTTTGCTTTTTGCTCCCAAATAAAAAAGTATATAAAATTTAGAATAACATTCAAAGCTTTCGCTCGCATTTAAATTAATTTTATCTATTTCTAGATCTTCTGATGACAAAGCCGAATATAAAGTTTCGCAAAAATCCAATAGCGTACAATCGACTCCAGACATAGAAACAAACAGTCAAAACGTGCTTAGAAGGTTTTAAAACATTTACTAGCATCAAAATCTCGAAATCAAAAATTTTCGGAAAAACATTATTTTCTCAACACTAGGTGTGAAAAGTAACTCAACTCGACTTTCTCATACCAAAATTATTACTATGACAGCCATCAAAACCTTTGATTGGTAACACTCGTGTGTGTGTAAGATGCATTTCCGTATGACCTGTTTTTTAAACCAGGATTCGCCGCTGTTTCTCGGCATTTTGTATTACATAAAAGTAACTTTTATATCAAAATTGAAATGCCTCTTTCACAAATTCTCTTGTCCGCTATTATACTCCGAAAAATTATAAAATATGCAGAGCATTAAGCTGTAGATTCTCAACAATAATGATTTATTTTCAAAAGAAACCTTTTAAATTGAGATTTTAAAGCTTCCTTTATGAACGAAATCTGAATAGAAGTTTACAATGAAAAATAAAACCACTCTTTTATGTTTGCAATAAAAAAAATGTTTTGGGTCGACGTATGAAAGAATAGGATTTGAAACAATATGTTATTCATTTTTTTCACTCGAGTACAAAAACGAAATATTGTTTTTTGAAAAGGGGGAAACAACGTCCGCATAAGCTTTTTCAGACAATCCAAATGCACTTTCTTTCAACGTTAGTCTACAAGTGATTCCTAAAGCTTTTAAATCTCAATGGGTTTCAATGGGAAACACGAAATATTACGAAATGTGTCATTTGATTTAAGAACGGAGCAGTGTTCCGCGACTGCTAATGAAAGTTATACGCTTCCGTCCGTAACGCTTGGCGAGACATTTAGCGGGACGTCGCCAACTTGACGACTCTTTCAAATGTTGCCAAAGTGACAAAAATGTCACGAAATTGAAAGAAATGGCGCCACATGAGACGTCATATTTCGCAAATTCTGATTTCCGTCCCGATGAATGTATGCCCGTCATAAACGGGCATACATTTCAGTATAAGAGTTGCTCTGTTTGTCTGTAACACCTGGTGAAGTTTTTGGCAAACTTGGCGATATTTCGCCCCTGATTAACGATTATAGTGCCAAAATTGCAAAAATGACGCTCAGTTCATGAAATAGACGCCTAATGGATGAATTAATTCTTAAAATATTTTAATATATGGACTATATCGCTTATTAAGGGTGTTATCCATATTGTTAATGGGTAATTTAGAGTTGTGTGAAATATAAGTTAATTGGGTACTTAGAAAGAGTATTACATGTTGTCATCCGGAAAATTGCCAATTGTACAATTCAATGTTAAAACACAATATCGCGGATCTTATACATTATTTTTTTATTGTAGAAAGAGTCCATTCATTGCATTCTATAAGGAAAGTCATGTGCTGCCCACATCCGATTTTTTAGGAAAGAGGCAGTGTTCCGCGCCTAGTAATGAAAGTGAAGCGGTACATCCGTAGAAAAGGATGTCAGGTGTATACTTACTGCATGCCACAAGATTGGATTATGGCTGCAAATAAAGCTAGAGGGATATTTTTACTTTCACATACGCAGTATTGAGAAAATATTGTTTTTCAGATACGCTTTTCTGTTACTTTAGTTTATACGGATTTTTATACTCTAGTATTAAAATAAATATTTGAATATTTTAAAGTATGAGTGGTTTCCATACAATTGATATCTAATTTTTACATTTTCATACGCAGTATTGAGAAAGTATTGTTTTCGCGAAAATGTTCGATATCGAGATTCTGATGCCAATATATGTTTCAAGACTCACTGAACACGTTTTGACTATTTTTGGAGGGATGTCCGTCTGTCTGTCTGACTATACAATTAATGGATTTTCACGAAACTTTATCTCTAGCTTTGTATCAAACAATCTAGAACTAGATAGTATTTTTTTTAATTCGAGCCACTTTTGGGGGTAAGTCATCCCCCTGTGGGTACATTGTCCAGTATGGTATCCTTTGAAATATTTTGTCAAGCCCTTTAAAGTGAAGGGTAACACGCTATAACTGTTATCATTTACACCCATGATACCGATATTTCAAATTTTTTCACGTGAAATTTGAAAAAAAAAAAAGAAATGAATTTTGGTATGAGAAGGTTGAGTGACAAAAATTAATAAAAATAATTGAAATCAGTAAAATACAATTGATGAAAAATAATGCTGGAAACTACCTTTTTCAACATTTATTATGCTTGCTGTCGTCGCGATTTCTGCTGACGACAAACCAGCTAACCGATTAAGAAGATATTTTTTTTATCCTTTTTCCTTATTATCCAAGGGGTCTGCATTTGAAAAAGGTATTTGGATTTCTGTTGTTTTCTGTAGGAATTAGGAATAAGGTAGAAATATTGTAGGTTATTTAGCGACAGAAAATAACTCAACAATGAAATTCAATAATTTTTCTATTTCACACGTTAATCATTAGAACACATTTTGAAAACTTGAAATCATGGAGTTAGAGAAATTGTTTACCTACATGGAGTCCATTTACTTGTAGTGAAGGTCTACTTTTTGCCATAAGTTTTATTTTATTCTTAATTCTTAAGTTATTAAAGGACATCGTATACAGACAGACGTCTGTGTGTGTGTGTCTGTCTGTGTGTCTGTCTGTCTGTCTGTCTGTGCAGATTTTGTATCCACTGTAACTTAAAAACTAATAGACCGAATTTCACAAAATTTGGTAGGTAGGTCACTTGTAGGAGAGTCTGGTGCTGATTAGTTTTGGGTACGATTCGGGATAAAAGAACCCGCCTATTTCTGCGAAATGGCCCGCAAAATTTTGTATCCACTCTAACTAAAAAACTAATATACCGAATTTCACAAAATTCGGCAGATGAGTCATTTGTGGGACACCCTGGTGCTGATTAGACTTTGGTATGATTCGGAAAAAAATAACTTGCCTTTTTTGGCAAAATGGCCCGCAAAAATCGTCAAAATCTAAGCAAAAGAACTACGTGTGCTCAAATATATCCATTAAATGCCTATTTAATATGTAATTTTTAGCGAAGAAAAGAATAAGACCAACCCCGTTACATTAGGACTAGCCGTTCTCGAGATATTTTAGTTTTTCGTATTTTCTCTAAGCCACCTTTGAAAATAAGTCCGGTTACCGAATGAGAACGAAAATTGAATTAAAAGTGAAATTAATTTAATTAAAATAAAGAGAATATGGATATAAGTCTGCAGGGAAAGTCATGTGCTGCCCACATCAGATTTTTACTTTCCCTGCAATACATGGTAATGTATAGGGAAAGTATTGAAATCATGTCGAAAATCGCAACTTGAGTTTTCGACGGATCTACACGTTTCGAGACCTCTAGAATACGAAAAAACTATTTTTAGCGTGACGTCTGTGTGTGTGTCTGTGTGTCTGTCTGTCTGTGTGTCTGTGTGTCTGTCTGTCTGTCTGTGCAGATTTTGTTTGACCGAATTTCATAAAATTTGGTAGGTAAGTCACTTGTGCACGAATCTGGTGCTGATTAGTTTTGGGTATGAGTCGGGTTAAAATAACCCGCCTTTTTTGCGAAATGGCCCGCAAAAGCTTGTATCCACTCTAGCTGAAAAACTAATGGACCGAATTTCACAAAATTTGGTAGATAAGTCTCTTGTAGGCCACCCTGGTGCTGATTAGATTTTGGTATAATTCAAAAAAAAATAACCTGCCTTTTTTTGCAAAATGGCCCTCAAAAATCATCAAAATCTAAACTTAAAAACTACGTATGCTCAAATATAGGCATTAAATGCTTGTTTAATACGTAATTTTTAGCGAAGAAAAGAATAAAACCAACCCCATTACACTAGGACAAGCCGTTCTCGAGATATTTTAGTTTTTCGTATTTTTCCTACACCATTTTTGAAAATAAGTCCAGTTTTCAAATGAGAACGAAAATTGAATTAAAAATTAATTAAATTTAATTTAAATAAATAGGACGTGAATATAAGTCTGCAGGGAAAGTCTTGTGCTGCCCACATCAGATTTCTATTATACTAAATTAATCGAGCTTTTAAATTCAATATTTATTTCTCATAATTTGTACGATGTGGTTCATTTCAGTATAATTTACGTTTTCTAATTTTTAACTTTCCTAATGTCAATAATATCTTTTAGGATGCCATTGATCTCTTTGGAATTTTGATTTCATAATTATGTTAAATTCATGCAGTAATATGTCCTCATATTGAATGTTTTTTCTATAATGTTTTCCTGGCAATGTTACTCGCGTCCGTGACGAACCTTAAGTCACACGTACTTCCTGAGTGGTGCTAAACGAGCAACGGCTAATGATATCTCTCTTTAATTCGTAATATTCTTTTATCGTGTTAAGTTAGTTTATTTAATTGCTTTTTCTTCGTACTGTGAGATGCCAGTCATGGAATGGGTTGATTTTCAATAATGTCATATGTAACGAAAACACAACAGTTTTATTTGAGTAGAATAAATTACAGAAGAAAATGACGTTGTAATGGAAAATACAGAATTATAAAATGAAAATATCTGTCTTCAGCAGTTTGGGCTGAAAATTTATACTTTGTAAGTCTCGTTAATGATATTAATGATGTTAATGATATAGTTGCTGAGCGAAAATATAGACATGTACTTACAAGGTACCAAGGGCAGGGATGGAACAGTCCAGTGGTTAGCGCGCGGGGATTGCACTCGGATGATCCGATTTCGATTCTCGAATCTGCCCCAAACTGTCCCCGTGGAGTACGGGCACGTTAAATAGGCGTGTCCGTAAGTCCTTTCGAGAGGTCAGTGGTAGAAAAAGGAGGGTATGATCTCTGTGGATGTCGCCCCTACTAGATTCCGGTTTAAATTGGGTAGAACTCCTTGGCCATCCAAACAGATACTTTGCACCTTCGGGTAGGTCGGACGTCTGGGTCGAAAAAAATATACCAAGGGCAGGGTGGGACATCCCAGTGGTTAGAGTTAAATATACAGGCACGTTAAATATATGGGTCACTTCTAAGAAGTTGGTGGTAGGAGAAGGAGGGTACTGTCCCCATGATTGCCCTTCCCACTGGCATCCGGACTCAATAGGGTGGTACTGTTGGGGATCCAAACCGGTTAGGTCTGGCGGTCTGGGTCAAAGAAGGCCATACCCAGGGCGGTTTTTACTAGATGTTTTTTGAAAGTTTAATATCGGGTTGTTATCGAAAAAGTTATTGTATATGGTTCTGGTGTATGGGGAGAAATCAAAATCCTGACGAAGAAAAAATAAACTAATTTCTCTTCAGAGACCATTTTTATCTAAAATGTCTTCCGGCAAAAGTACGTACTCTGGGATTTGGCTTTTCTCTATTCTCGGTATTCCATTAATACATTTTGTTATTGAAATTTTGTATAAAAATATATTTTCTGGAATAAAATCCTTTTCTGGCTCAAATTTTCCTTCTTCTTTTCAATTTGACATTAATATCTCTATCTCTGATGTTTTACATTTTAAACAGTATTGTTTCCATTGCAAATTGTTCTGATAATATTAACTCTGTATATAAAATTTATATATTTTTTAACATGATGTATTGGAAGAGGTCTTCTGTTGTTGTTGTTGCTAAACCCCTTGATCTAGAAAATGTTGGGTCAAGTCGAAAAGATCACGCCGCCAGTAAAGTAATGAGGCTAATCTGTCCTGCCATCTACAGGAAAATTTAAAGGGGTTCCCTTGCAGTCGAGAAGATGAGAGGGAGACGCCGAAGCGGAAGAACAGGTACCAGGATGGGAAAACCCTGTCTCCTCGTTCAAACCTCGTATCCTCAGTATGGCTGGCCGTTCCTCAACTTGGCCAACGCTGTCTGATTGGATCTAGGGCCATTCTATGGGAGCGATCTCATCCAGGACTCTTAGCCGAGTACCAGTGATGACGTGAAGGAGTGTTATGACAATTCCTAGATATAATCAAATTTTTCATATCAGAAGCAGTGAGAAAGATGTTCGAAGGTTGAGTTCAGATGACAAGACTCATTGGCTAATGAGTGAACAGTCTCGTTACCACAAACACCAATATGAGAAGGAATCCATTGGATTGTAATGGATCCAAAATTCTCCATCTCATATAACAAGGGGATGATGTCCAGTCTAGTCTTGTCAGTGATTTCTGACCAGTTTTAAGATGTTGAATAAAACTTTTACTGTGTGTTAGAATGCAGACATTATTATCCATAATCAGTGGCTTCCACCTTCTGTCATAGACATGCAAATGATACAGTTTTTCAGGAGAAAATGACTGCTATTGCATATGCTGCAGATTGAACTGCTGAAAATAACCTGAATGCTAATATTTATTATGAGCCGCTCTTCCGTTTCTGCTCTTCAATCTATCTCCAATAAAGCCAATTGCTTTAAACATAAAATTAATTATTATATAAAATTATTATTTGGCGTCATTTTAATCAATTTGACAACAGTTTTATAGATTTGGCGATATTTCGACGTACATTTTATTCCGTTTTATATTCTCTTAGAATTCGAAATGCACCCTGCAGCCGATTGAATCAGACGGTTTCTTTGCTCATGCAGAAAGTTGCATAGAGATGACTCAGCGAGTTTGAGCCGAATAGGTAGGTCTCTTGATGACTGCACAGATCCGATTTTTTTTTCGAATATAATGATTCGAATAATCTCTCACAAAATGTCAACTTCCGATCCCGTGCAAACCTTCATAATAAATACATTTTATATTTTAGATCTTCGCTTCCCCCATTTTCTTGTTAGTTTTGTGTGTAGAGCTCTAGGTTCATTTTTACTTCATGCGTATATCGCCAGAACCGAGAATACGACCCAAGATTTCCGCATTCAGGCCAGATAGGCTTTATTCCTTGCCGCCCAGGTTCTTTGATAACTATTTTTACTTTTTCATACGTATTGAGAACGTACTGGTTTTCCGAAAATTTTCGAATTCGCGATTTGGAAGCCAATATATGTTTCATGACTTCTTGAACACGTTTTGACTATTTTTGAAGGGATGTCCATCTGTCTGTCTGTCTGATGTCGATTTTTTGTGTACACAATAGCAGCCACAAATACGAATGGATTTTCACGAAACTTTATATTTCGCCATTCGGCTTTGTTAACAAAAATTCTGGAATGAGATAGAATATTTTTTTAATGTGAGCAAAAACTTTGAATTTCATTCTAAATTTTATATTTCCTTAATATGCCAGCTTAGGACAAAATTGGATGGCTCGACAATCACGAGCCTGAATAGTTGCAATCATTGTTGCGAAAAACACCTGCAATACAATTTTTTTGTTCGTGAGTAAGTGACTGCCCCATGGGAGGGGGGTACATTTTCAAGTATGGTATTCATCGAAATAGTTTTCAAGCCCTTTAAAGTGAAAGGAAGATAACACGCTATAGTTGTAATTAATTGGACCGACGGTACGGAGAAAAAAATCTTTTAACATTTGAAAGGAAAATGACTTCCGGCATGAGAAATGAATTACCATATTGGCCTGTAAAACTATTTCGATCAATACCGTACTTTACAATATACTCCCCGGATGAGGAAATTTGTATCGTGTAAAAATTGTATCCTGGATATATTTTACAATAATGAATAAACTATGAAGTCTCGTGATCATTGAGCTATCAACAAATCCTTTTATATCTGTTTATATCCAAATGGGTCCTATGTTGCCATGTTGGAAAAATATATAATGTATAATAAAATTCAAAGTGCCTGCTCGAATTGAAACAATTCTATCTAGTTTAGATTTCTTGATAACAAAATCGGATAAACAGTGTCGTAAAAATCCATTAATATTTCGGTACACAAGTAATCGACAACAAACATCAGACAGACGGAATAGTCAAAACGTGTTCAGGCGGTCTTAAAATCATATGGGCATCCAAATATCGAGATCGAAAATTTTCGGGAAAACAATACTGCGTAAGAAGAAATAATAAAATAAACATTTACATATTAATAACAGTAGTATTACAAACATAAGATTTATGTTCCTCCATGAACAAATTATTTTTAAATTACAGAGTAATTCGTGCAGGGAAAGCAATTCGCTAAATATTTTGTCTACGCTAAAGAACTCAAAAAATAAAAATAATCACTTTGATTGTAAATTTTCAGGATGAAACTGAGATCTCGCTTGAAGAACTAATTCATCTAATCTAAAAAATATGCTAATGAGTAATAATAAAAAAAAAACAGATGAAACCCTGTTTGCTTAACAAATGCGTGTTTCTCTAAACGCTCGCTTTAATTTCACTTTAGTTTTTATCTATTTTTTTGTTTCATCTAAGAATTAATTTCAAAATTTTAAATATATTTTCAGCAACGATGATACGGAAGAATGATAGATTTATTTTCGCATAAAGATAAATATCAGATAAAGTTACAGTTAGATAAAGCATAAAGATAAAGATAAATTGTCATTTATCTTAAGTTAATATAGCTTGAGCTCAAACATAACACTATCTATTAAAACAAGAAAAATCAAGCATTCATTAAGCATTGATTATCGAATACTTTCCAATGAAAAATGCGATACATTCAGCTGTAATATTTTTAAAATTATCACAATACTAAAATAATTTATTATATTTGAAAACTTCATCAAAACAAATGAACTTTATTCAAATAACATCATCGAAATATAAATCGCCTGGCTGCTCTCTATATAAAAGTAGTTTCCTTCATAAACTTTTCTCCATTCAGCGGCATTCCTTCTTAATTTAATTTAAAATTATTACAATACTACAATAATTTATTTTACTTTAAAACGTAAAACCATGGAGGTAAAATAACTTTCTAACTCCATACTTAAAATTTCATTAAAAAGCAATAATATGGAATCATTTGCTTCTCAATGTAAAATCAATGAATGTTCCATTCATATCCGCTATATTGCAGACTCCAGAGCTAAATAATTTTGGGTTAAAGAAATTCGGCAATTCTTAAACAAATTATCTTACAGATTAATGTGTTTATATTCTCCATACGTGAAAGTTAGGCTTCGTTACAGAAATGATAAAAGTTTGATGATCATTTAAACTACAAAATGTTGTGATTGCGTTGGCGCTGTATAAAGATGCACAGGAAAAAATAAAAAATGAAGCGATTTTAGAAGGGATACAACACTCAATATGAATTAAGAAGAACTTTAAAAATCACGATTTTGCTACAAGATGTCATATTTTATTTTGAAGCGGGTCACCTGATCTGTTCATATAATATGGATATATTATTATTTTAATTTTTATTTAAAAAACTATCGAACATATTTTCCTGAAATTTTTTTTATATATTTTATGGGATTATTTGAATATTTCCTAAATTTTTCGAAGCAATTTGTGAAGTTTAAATTCGCTTAAACTATATTTGAAAAATTAGGTCTCATAGGACTCAATATATTTTATTTTTTAAATCAGGGTTCAATCCAAAACTAATCGGTCATATTACTCATTTAAATTCCCACGTGTCCCACAGACCGTCTGAACAACATACTAAAATTTCATTTTGCTAGTCATTTGTACGTGCGAACGGACAGGCAGAGAGGATAAACAAAGTCATAAATAGTTCTTAACTATATTGTAAAGTGTTAATAAAATTGAAAATATATCCATCTAATTGAAAATATGAGTAAACTTGAAAATATGTCATTTTAATAGGCCTTTAAAAGTGTCTCATCCATACTTTCAAAGGCATATCAAAATTTAAATCTGTATACATAAAATTGAAAATCTGTCTGTCTGTTCGTCCCGTCATCACGGCTGAACTGAATTGGATAAAATTTTGTGAGTAGCCTGAAAATAGTCCCAATTGAAATTTAATCCATGTTTGGAATTTCTACGATCAGAGTGCTTCTCGAGATATTAGTAAAAAACAAAATTTTCATTTGTCTCATCATCACGGGAGAACGGCTGAACTTAATTTAATGAAATTTTGTGGATAGCCTTGAAATGCCCCCCCATAAATTCAGACCAAGTTTCGAGTATCGAAAACTAGGGGTTGTTGAAATATTATGAAAAACGAAACTTTTTCCTAAGAGTTCTACTGTCTAACTCCGTGATTTATCCAAACGAAAAGCTTGAAAATCGTTTGAAAGTGAATTAAAACCTTATCTCTGAGTTTGATGGGAGATTCTTTGCGCTAATGAGTCACTTTCTGAAAACATAAATTGGTTGAAACATGATTTAAATGGAAAATCTATCTCCATGGTGTATTCCACAAGCTTTTACTAAACAATGAAAAGTATAAAGAAATCAAAATGGTTATTTAATTTCGCAGTTTATGAGGAAGATTCTATCTTATATCATGTTGCTCAGAAAAGCAATTAAATTAAATCTGTCTGTTAATTTTAATTATTATTGTTCCGATTTGAATAATAAATAAGTGGATATAAAAAGATATTTTAGAAAAGAACGATTTGATTTTTCTTATAGCATTTTTGCCTGGATAATATCGATTACGGTCTTCAGGTTTAAACGTCATTATTATTTATATTTTCGGGGATTATTGATTAAGGGATTATTGATATTTTCAAGTTATCATGCAATTGTTTTATTATGACAAAAATTGTTTAAACTCATATATTGTACGTTGTACGAGTCATCTTCTACAAATACACGGGTATATCTTCTAATCTACGGAAGTATAAGAAGTACAGGTATATTGGTATATGTTTTGATATATATTGGCATATATTGGAATCTATTACGACCTTCTGGTATAAAGAGTACGGGGATTATTGATATTTTCAATTTATTACGTCATCTCTTTTATTCTGGCAAATAATTTTCAGACTCATATTGTAATACGGGTCATCTTCTACTAACTCACTGGCATATTTTCTAATCTGCGACAATATGAGTAGTACGGAGTTGCATATATTGGTTCAATTCCTTTTTTTTTTTTTGTAAATGTGCTTACAAAAGGGGGCAGGATGTTTTATTCTTCAGATCTGCTCGTGAAGATCATTTTGCATAGTGAGAACAGATATTCTTAAACTTCTCTTTAGGAGCTATAAATTTAATATTTTAACAGAATTTGCACATAATTACGAATTATAAGTTTCTTTATATTATATACTCCGCACAAAGAACGAGTATGCTGCTAGTATATATTAAATGTGAAGATTTTGTTTAATAATACGACTTTCAGTAAAGTTTTAATAATTAAAAATGCTTCGAAATAAATAAATATTTAATTGATTGAATTATATACCTTGTACTTATCGAATTGTACATCCTTAATATTCCTTGATTTAATTATACATCCTTAACACTAGAAAGACGGAAGCGGTCATTTTGGCCGCATCACTACTTTGAGAAACGATTCCTCCAAAACGGCGCACCCCAGCCCATTGAAATTTTATGACTTTTCTTATTTTCTTAAAGTTATTGAAATCACAAAAGAAAGTGATTCCAGGTTTTATAATAAGAGAACTTGTGAAACGATCTTCTTAGAACGACGGTCAAAGGAGTCATGAAGTCAAAATGACAGCTTCTAGTGTTAACACACCTTGTGTGTAGCCAGGGAAAATTTTGGTTGGATACTCTAGCTAGAAGCACTTGAAGTTGAAGGGAAGTTCCATTGATTCTGATGAAGTTCATAAAAACGTTTAGTGACGTTGCATTTATAAGTGACGTGCATATTCGAGCTCTGTATTTACCATATAATATGCTCCATTCTGAAGCACTGTTCGATAGACTCTACTCGTTTCTTGATAGACCCTATTTACTTTCTTTGCAATATATGGTAATGTATATGGAAAGTGTTGAAATCATGCCGAAAATGGAATTTTCGTCGGATCTACGCGTTTTAGGACATCTGCATCATAAAAAAATAGCGTGACGTCTGTGTGTGGTAAAGGCTTATTAAAATTTAAATAGATATAAAATGTGACGATTTTGTTTAATAATTCGATTTTTATCAAAACTTTAATATTTAAAAATGCTTTGAAATAAATAATGAAGTAATTGATCCAATTCCTTAAATAACCTGCCTTTTGTAAATAAACTGCCTTTTGTAACGAAGTGGCCAGAAAAAATTGTCTGTATCCACCCTAGCCAAAAAATTAATAGACCCAATTTCACAAAATTGGGTAGATAAGTCACCTGTGGATAACCTTGGTGCTGTGTAGATTTTGGTCCGATTTGGAAAAAAGAACCTACCTTTTTTTTTGCAAAATGTTAAATGTTTGCAAAATGCCCGCTAAAATTGTTAGAATCTAAAATGAAAGAATACGCTCAGATATATCCATATATTTTGTTTTATACGTAATTTCTGACGATGAAAAGAATAAGATCAACCCCATTGCTCCAGGAAAAGCCGTTTTTGAGATACTATTTTAGTTTTTCCCCTACATCACTTTTAAAAATAAGTCCAGTTGCCTAATGAAAAAAAAATCGAATTAAAAATGCAAATTTAGAGTTATTTAAAATAATGGTAGATGTTATTTTGTGCAATTAAACTCAATTTAATGAAATAATGAGAAAATGACTTTGAATCTGCAGAGAAAGTCATGTGCTGCATAAATCACATTTTTTATAAAGAAGTGCTGAGAGAAATTTATTTTTCAACACCTTTGATTTTGATGTAAACTAGTTATATGGATTTTTAATATTTCTTTTAAAGCAGAAATGCCGATTTTGTAAACGCTACTGAGCTATAATTAATTTTATATTTTTGAAGCATTTTGTTGCGGAAATGATATTGTAAGATATTTTCAAACAACTTCATAGGGCCATAGAGAATATTGTGGGAAAAAATATTCTTATGTAGAGGCGAACGTAATAGGTTCAGCGCACAAAAATGTCCGTGTTTGAGAACGACAGGATAAAATGCAAAAATTATAATTTCACGAGCATGGGAAATTTTTTTACTCATCTTTAAAAGTTTAATATTCAATAAGAAAATATGCATTTCAGAAAATATAATTTTCAAATATTCGAGAATATATTACGAGTAAACACAGTATAGAACAAAATTATACTTCAATATGCAGAATATGTTTTATCAATGAAGTTTACATTAATATTTAAAATAAAATTTAAGTCGCATAGTCAATGTTGTTATTGATTTTTATCCTTTTTTATTATGCAGATATTTCCTAGCTTTATATTTGTACTTAATCGTATTAGGAAAATTATTTTATCTTTTATTAAGGTAAAAGTCAATATTTATACAATCTCTGTTTTTATAATCATATTTATATAAATGCTGTTAACGCTTCTAAAATTATCTTTCTCGTTTGTTGTAGTTGCTTTGCCGTATTTCATAAACACTATGCTAAAGGCGTATTTATTTAATTACACTCACGCTCTCTGGTTTAAGATGAGAGCAAACACTGAAATATAAAAAGAAAACACATCTGTCGTTTCGAAGCAGACATTTCTAAATATTATTAAATGAATTTCTATTTCTGTAAGTCAAATGAAATGGGTAGTGCCATTTCAAAAGCCTTAACGTGGATTCACTACAATGACGGGCCATGAAATGGGCCATGAATTTTATCAATGAAATGCCATTACAACTTCAACAGTATGAAATACTCGATAGCCCGAATTTAAAAGTTTTAGAAATAGTGTTTCATTATTTTTACCTTCCTTGTAATACATGGTAATATATAGAGAAAGTATTGGTATAGGAATTCGAGTTTTCAACGGATTTACACGTTTTGGGACGTCTAGAATCCGAAGAAACTATGTTTAGCATGACGTCTGTTTGTGTGTATTTGTGTGCCATGTATGTATTCAATCTAACTCAAACACTCATGGGCCCCACTTCATAAACTTTTATAGATAAGTCACTTGTGTGTGCCCCTGGTGCTCATTAGATTTTAGTACGATTCAGAGCAAAAGAACCTGCCTTTATTAGAAATGGCCCGCAAAATTCTCATCGAATTGACCCGATTTCACAAAATTGGGTAGTTAAGTCACTTGATTGTTACCCTGGTGCTGTGTAGATACTGATACGATTCCGAAAAGAAGAACCCACCCTTTATTACGAAATGGCCCGCAAAAGTCATTAAAATCGAAAGTAAAAGACTACGTATACCCAAATGCATTCTTTAAATATACGTAATTTTTGACGATGAAAAGAATAAAACCAACTCGATTACTCTAAGACAAACCGTTTTCGAGATATTTTAGTTTCTTGGCATTTTTGCTACTTTGCCTTTGAAAATACGTGTAGTCACCCATTGGAAACGGAGATTGAATGAAAAGTTAAAATTAAGTGACATTTCAAATAAGAATGCCTGTTGTTTTGTGTAACAAAACTGAATGTAATAAATTGTTAATGAAATAAAGAGAAAATGAATTTGAGTCTGCATAGAAAGATCATAGGCTGCTTACATCAGATTTTTTCACTTAATAACAAATGCTGGAACATTAGGTGAAATCTAGAAAAAACCTTTCGCCTTTCAGATAAAAAGTATTTTTGAAAATAACACAACCTTTTTTAAAATGGGTAGTTAGCTGAACAACAAAAAGTTCTAGACACCTCATCAAAGTGGCTTTGATATTGTTACAAAATTCCCAGATTTATCTTATAAAGTTCAGGACATGGAGTTCTCTCTAACTCCATGAAGGAGTTCCTCTGGATAAAACGTTTGAAAATGCCATAACGCTTTGAGAATTATATCTAGGCGTCGCTCGTGTTAGTAAAGCGCCCTTTGTTTCCATTTTATACAACAGAGAGGCATAGTATTGAGTACATATTTTTGATTAGTTTTTGAGTTCGAGTGGATGCATATATTGCACTGACACACACGTCAAGCTAAAAATAGTTTTTCGTATTCCAGAGGTCCCCAAACACGTGTTGATCCGTCGAAAATTCGAGTGGCAATTTTCGACACGAATCTCTATACATTACCAAGCATTATAGGGAAAGTAAAAAATGGAAATGTTTTGTTCATACGAGTATGTACATAGATTTTCCCTCGATTATAAATACCAGTTTTGTATGTTACCAATCATGAATGATCCAGTTTTTAACGTGTCAATATTTCGAAGCGCTATAAATTTTATGCCATCTAAATGATTATCAGGTACGCATAAAATATCCTTTTGATCCTCTAACATTCGCGACCATTGAATTTATACTCTATGTGCAAACTTTAATTTTTAAAAATTGTTAAAATAAATAATGTCTCTAAAATGATATTGTTAAATAATTGGAAATCTGACCTCTATTTTTGCGTTTTAGTGTCACTTAAGCAGTGTACACCGAAATATAAAGGAATGTAATAATGAACGACATCCATGTTAAGATTCTGAAAATACTGAATCAGCAAAATACTTTTATATTATTATTTCTCACACGAAATAAAGTAATGCGATATGCACTTGTCCGGTCTGAATTAACTGGAATGTAACTCAATTTGACTTTCTCATAGAGAGATTCCAGTTTTTTAGTTCAAATTTTACAAGAAAAAATTTGGAAAATCGGTATCGCGGTCCAAATGAATTACGTGTTACCCTTCATTTTAAAAGTCTTTAAAATCTTTCGATTGGTACCATACTTCACTATGTACTCCTCACTCATGGGACTCATGATGTCACGAACGAAAACAAGTTGGGTCGAGGCTATTTTCACAATAACGACTGAAACTCTTAAGTCTCGCGATCTTGTAGCCATAAATAAACCCTTTTATGATATCCTGCCATGTTAAAAAAATAATTTCGAATATATTTCGAAGTTTTCGCTCAAATTTTAAAAAAGTTTATCTCGTTTTAGATTTTTTTATAACAAAGCCGGATATAATGCTTCGTGAAAATCCATTCATACTTTTGGCTGTTATCACGTACACAAGAAATCGACGACAGGCAGACAGACATCCCTTCAAAAATAGTCAAAATGTATTCGGGAGGTCTTATAATGTATAGAGTGACCCAAATTCGAACATTTTTGTGAAAACAATATTTTATTACATGGAATAATATAGTAAAAAAATTGTTCTTTTAATATTTTCAAGAAGTTACATAATTTTAACTTATCGTATAGTATGGCTGAGTTGTGCATTTAGAAACTTATTTTATATTCACTCATGTTTTGGATTATTAACAAAGACCTCTAGCTGGTACCCATCCTAAATGTTTGATTTTAAATAGATTACAAACTATGCATTTCATTCTCCATTATTTCCGTGATCCAAGTCCTCCTTATATATATTTACAACAGTATTTCCAGGGCCTGACTCACTCGGGGTCGCTCACGCATGAGAGGGACCCCGAATGAAACCATTACAACATCAAAAAATGAACGATTGCTTTCTGAGAAAAATGTACGCTATCGGAACGGGTTTTCCCAGCATTCTGGATATAATATATAGAGAGATAGATTAACCGCACTCTTTTAACATATTGGCATTTCGGGTAGGATGAGAAAGTTACCAATACTTTAAATTCTATTACAATATGCAAGAACCACATTTCCATACCTTTTCCTAGGATGCAATTACGTTTATAAAAAATATTTGTGTTCGTTTCATGTATATCGAGAGGTGAAAGTGGCCCGAAGCAAAGTCTGCCCCGGGCCCAGAGGGGCCGAGGCAGGCCCTACATTTCAGAATATAATCTTTTTTAACACAGTAAGAGTTTGGTTCATTTAAATACAACAAATGGACACAGTCGACAATCTTTGAATGATCTCGTAAATTAATTTAAATATTACCTTGGATACAGAAGAAGATATGCCTCTTTATAAAGATCCTCTACGAATATGGATAGATATCCAGTTAAAATGGGTTTTAGTCCATTTAAATAGATAAAGGAGTGACGGAATTTACACTGTTTAAAACACAAATAGAACGTGAACGACCTTCGAAATGCACAGCAATCAGGTGAAAAAATCACACAGCTTCGTTTGATTTTGAACGGATCAGACGATTATTTCCTCCTTGACCATGGAATCAAAATTTTAAATAGAGTCTCGTCTTTCGATCTCGTTTCGGAAGAAAAAATTTAAAGGTTGTTGGATCGTGTGAGCTATACTTTGGGTAAAGCCATGGAGTTAGAAAGAAGTAGAAAAACTGTTATGGATGAAACGATTGAGAATGCAATAATGCTTTGAGAATTAGTATATCTAGGTGTCGATAGATTTGGTAAAGTAATCGCTTAGTTGACACAACGGAGATGCGTAGAATTTAGTATATGTACTTTTGATTATTTTTAAATTAAGGATTCCCTATTTAGGAGTATCATTAACCAGTATTACTTTCCCTGTAATACTAGGTGATGTATAGGGAAAGTATGCGAATCGTTGTTGTTGTTGTTGAAACCCAGACCGTCCGACCTACCAGAAAGGTGTAAGGTAACTGTTTGGACGGTCGGGAAGTGCCACCCAATTTAGACCGGAACCCAGTGGGGGAGGCATCCACAGGGACCGTACCCTCCTTCCCCTACCACCAACCTCTCGGAAGGACTTTCGGACCCACATGTTTAACGTGATCGTACTCCGCATGAACACGGCGGCAGTTTTGGCAGTGGCTGGAATCGAACCCGGGCCTACCGAGTGCAACTCCAGCGCGCTAACCAATGGGCTACCGCGCCCCTAAGTATGCGAATCGTGTCGCAACTCGAGTATTTAACGAATCTACTTGATAACTCTAGAACAGGAAAAATCAATTTCAGCGTGACGTCTCTGTGTATGTGTGTGTGTCTGCGTAAGGTATGTATCCTCTCTAACTAATGGAAACTAATGGACCCAATTTAAAAGAAATTATAGGCAAGTCACTTGTGGATGACCCTAGTGTTGATTTGATTTTGATACGATTCGGGATAAAAGAACCTGGTATATTTTGCGAAATGGCTCGCAAAAATGATCTGCATCCAATCTAGCTGAGAAACTAATAGAATGAATAACTGTTAAATAAATAACTAATTCGAGCGAAAACTACGAAATTTATTCAAAATTTTATCTATTTTAATATGGCAGCATAATTTGACACACTCATGCATAAAATGATATATTTATGGCTCAATGATGCTGAGACTTAAAAGTTTCAATTATTCGTGTGAAAGATAGTCGCACTATGCTTTTTTTGTTCGTGACGTCATCAGTCCCCATCGAAGGGCAAGTGACCCCTTCCAGGGCTGCGTTGTCAAGTATGGCATCCATCGAAAGATTTTTTTCAAGCCCTCTAAAGTGAAAGGTCACACACTATAATTGGAATCATTTGGAACCACATTACCGATTTTTCAAATTTTTATTGTAAAATTCGAAAAGAGTCTACTAAAAATGGATTCTGGTATGAGAAAGTAGAGGTGAGCCATACACTAGTTAATTATAGTACCGAAAATAAATGGACAGAACATTGATTACATATTTTGTACAGCGGAATGAAAATAATAATCACAATTTCGTGAGTTTTAATAAATGACGGTCCTGATAAAAGAATCAATGTTCTGTATACAGCACGTCTAATATTTTAGAATATTATATCTGAAAATGAATAAATAAAATTTTTTTTGAAGAAAATATACAATAGATGCGAATTCTAGCATCCAAAATCCAGATTCATAATTGCATGACTAGAAGATCAAAAGCAACACGTAAGCATTGTTGTAGTTATAATTGAGTTTATTATGATTTCTTTTCTATTCGGAGTAAACATTTCCAGTGAAAATGAAATTCTAATTCGCTTTTGTATTTATTGTCGTACAAATGAAATATTTATAATAATAACAACATTTATTTTTTTTTAAACTTATTCCCCCCCCCCCCCCCCAAAAAAAAAGTTATTTTTGAAAGAAATATTTTCTTTTATAAACAAAAAAAAATTTTTGATGTGGGCAGCACATGACTTTTCTTATATAATGCAAAGAATTTACTTCTTTCACAGTAAAAAAAATTGATGTATAAGATCTACTGTACATTGTTATTGGGTACTTTTCTGAATAGCAACATGTAAAACTATTTCGTTCCCAATTAACTTATATTTCCAACTCTGAATTAACAATTATCAATATGGATAGTATCCTCAATAAGCAATATAATTCATATATCAAAATATTATAATAATAAACTCATCAATTAGACATCATTTTCTGTAACTGGGCGCAATTTTTGCAATTTTTACGATATTTTCGTCAATTTAGGGTGAAATATCGCCACGTTGGCGATATTTCACAAGATTATTCACAAGTTCTCCAAATATATCGCTAAGTGTTACAAACAAACGAAGAAAGGAACATTTCTTATATACTAGAAGGTATACGCGTCATATGACGGAATTAAAAATTTACAAAACTTTAACTCCTATTTAGAGTCATTTTTATCAATTTGGCGATATTTTTAACAGTTTGGTGACATTTTTATCAGTTTGGCGACTTTTTAGTTAATTTATTATCATGTAAAACGTTGTCATGTTGGCGACATCCCACCCAATATTTAGGCAAACAGTATAGACTCATATTCGGATATTGCGTTCTTTCTAAGATATTACATTTTTATCAATAATTCGCCATTTTCATTGATGTAACGTTCTTTTTATCAATTAGGCAAGATTTTTATAAATTTGGCGACATTTCCATCAATTTGGCAACATTTAAAAAGTCGTCATATTGGCGATATTCCGACAACATTTCGCCAAGCGTCATGGACGGAAAATTACACTATTGCTATAGTAAATTCTTATATTCTTCTCCCAAGATATTGAATGTTCATCATTTTCATTGATTGAGTGTCATTTTTTTTTCAATTAGGCGACATTGTTATCGATTTGGCGACATTTTCATCAACTTGGCAACATTTTTATCAATTTGGTGACATTTTCGTCAATTTGGCAATTTAAAGAAAAGTCGCCAACTTGACGATATTTCGCTAAATTCGTCGTCAAAATTTTGGCAAGCGTTATGGACGGAAATAAAGTTATTCTTATAATAGATAAGTAACTAATGGCCTCCAAATACAAAACTATTACCCAAAGTATCTTCTCTTGTGACCGAAACAAGCGAGATCCACGAGAATGATGTTACCAAATTTATCGCATAATATTATAATTGAAAAGTGAACATATTTCACAATAGTTGAGACTCTTTAATAATTTTACGTGATTTTTGATAAATTTATTTAAAAATGTGCAATGTCTCGAGAATGGTTCATGTTAGAGTTCTAAACTTTATATCGATCGTTTTCTAATGAAAAATTAAACAAGAAATAATTATTTTCATAATCTTAATAAAAATTTTGATTTTTTGATGATTATTTCAAAATTTTATTCAAAAATTTGGTGTGGGGAATTCTGAGCACTTGATTGCATTTAAAAACAATAGGCTTCCAGTATTCACGGATTTCAAATTTTTGTACCAAATGTCGTTCGAATCGCTGGATTTGTTCGTGAGATATCATCTCCACAGACTCACTGACACACACACACACACACAGAAATCACCTCAAAAACGGTCGATTCGTGTTCAGGTATGTTTGAAACGCGCTCTCCCGTCAAAAACTCGAATTCGAATTTTCAACCCCGTCACAATACTTTCCTTATACATAATATTCTGTATATAAGGAAGGTAAAAATCTGATGTGGGCAGCACTTAACTTTTTCTACAGACTAAAATTCATTTTCTCTTTATTTATTTAATAATTTATTAAATTGAGTTTAATGGCACACTATAACACTGAATTTGCCTTTTTAATTAAATTTTCGTTTCCATTTGTTGGCCATATATTCAAAGACGGCGTAGTAAGAACGCGAAAAAGCTAAGGTCTCTCGAAAACCGTTAGTCCTAGAGTTATGCGGTTGGTCTTATTATTGGCATAGTTAACATTTACGTATAAAAGAAGCATGTGAGGGATACATTTGAGCATACATAATCTTTTATTTTAGATTGTGGAGATTTTTGCGGGTCATTTCATAAAAAAGGTTCTTCTCCGAATCGTACCAAAATCGAAGTAGCCCCAGGACATCCCGCAAGTGGCTAATCTACCTGATTTTGTGGATTGGGTCCATTCGTTAAGAGAGGATACATTGCACAGACAAACACGACACACACACGTCAAGCTAAAACTAGTTTTTCCGTGTTCTAGAGCTCCTAAAACGTGTAGATCCTTCCAAAACTCGAGTTACGATTTTAGACACGATTCTAATACTTTCCCTCTGCGTTACCATGTATTGCAGGGAAAGCAAAAATAGAGTATTGCATTAGTTACTCTTTTGCAAAACGTAAACGGTGAAAGTGAAGGACTCAGAATCAAGAGATTCGTTTTCTGAAATAAAAAAATCGACATCCAGGGAGTAATAGCGAGTACTGATCCTCTCGTTAAAGAAGATTAGAAAATAATTTTATTTTTATCTTTTAGTTCTTCTGCATCAAAGGGTGAGACGCTGAAGAAACGCCTTCCTAATACCAGGGTATTTTGTATAATTTCCATTCAAATAAAGTTGGAAAAGTCTTAAGAGTGAATAATTTTTATTTTCAAGACATATTTTTTTTTATCTTGAAGCAGCTCATATAAATGAAGAACCAAATCAGTCCATGATTATCTTACAGAGTCTTCTTTAAACGATTTAAAAAGAACTTATTATAAGAAATAGGATTATACAAATAAAAGGAAGTGATTAAGAATTACAACATATGTTTCGAGCTTCTTTAAATATTTATTGCATATTATTATTCAAGTATTTTTACTGTCCTTGTAATACACGGTAATATATAAGGAATACGAGTATACTGGAATCATGTAGAAACTCGAATTTTCGACGGATCGACACATTTAAGGAATATCCAGAATATGAAAAAAATACGTCTGCGTGTGCCTCTGTGCAATGCTGTTCACTCTAACTCAATATGTCACATTTCACAAAATTGGAAACATCACACAAATCACAAAATAACTCAGTTATCGGTGACCCTGGTGCTGATTAAATTTGGGTGCGATTCGGGATAAAAGAAAAAACTGTCTTTTTTGTGAAATGGCACGCAAAAATTGATAAAATCTCAAATAAAAAACTACGTATGCTCAGGTGTATAATAAATTTAGTGTAATTGTAAATAATAATGCGTGTTACTGAGTGCAATTAGGCTCAATGTAATGAAAATAATCGAAATTTAGAGAAAATGAATTTGATCTTGTAGAGAAAGTCATGTGCTCTCATCAGTTTTTTCATATGTCTATTCAAATGCAGGCTTTTAATTTTTAGACAATTTTATTTGCCTTAAAATTCAATTAAATTCGCATCCACATAAAATTAATCGCAAATCTGAAAAAAAAAATCTGATGTAGACAGCACCTCACTTTCGCCGCAAACTCAAATTCATTTTCTCTTTATTTCTATAATAATTCATTAAATTGAGTTGAATGGCACAAAATAACACCCATAATTATCTTAAATTAATCTAAATTGGTATTTTTAATTCTATTTTCGTTTTCATTTTATAACTTATTTATATAATTTATGAAGGTGCGTGGCAAAAATGCTAAAAATCCTAAATATCTCACGAACGGCTAGTCTTAGAGTATTGGAGTAAGTCGTATTATTTTCAACGTCAAGAATTACGTCTGAAACAAGCCTTTAATTCATATACTTGAGAAAAGGCGGCTTTTTATTTTAGATTTTCCGGGCCATTTCATTAAAAATGGGCAGGTTCTTTTTTGACGAATCATTCCAACATCTAATCAGCACCAGGGTCACCCACAAGTGACTTCTCTACTTAATTTTTTGATATTGGGTCCATTATTTTTCCAGCTAGAGTCGACACGGACAATTTTTGCGGGTCCTGTCACAAGAAAAGGCAGGTTGTTTTATCCCGAATCTTACCCAAATCTAATCAACACCTAAGTTACTTACCTATAAAACTGTGTGAACTTGGGTGAATTAGTATTTGATCTAAAGTGAACACAGTCTATACGCAAACAAACAAACACACATAGACAGCCAAAGATTTTTTCTTTTTTTTTTAATCAATAAGTCCCACATCGTGTAAATCCGTTGCAAACTAAGTGTTGCGATTTTCAACCCGATTCCAATACTTTCCCTCTACATTACCATGTATTGCAAGGAAAATAAAAAAACTCAATTTCGAGCATTCATTTTAATTGTAGGAGATGCTCCCTCAACCGTGAAATGGCATTTCTTCAATGTCGAGAATGAGGATTATTCCCAGTCAGTGGTTCTCTAACATTTAAATTATATTGTTTCTTGTTCTGCATTGTGCATTGTCGAGGAAGTCCACGGCGACGAGCGAAGCGTTTGGGGATTTCACCGCCCCCTTCCTTCGCGCTGTGATGCTTGACAAGAAGAAGAAAATATTCCATACTTCAGCCCTCCCACAAATTTCTCTCAAACTCAAGATGAGGAAATCATTCATGTATAAATTCATTGCTTTAAAATGCATAAAACGGTCTATTTACGAGTATTGTTCTAGATCTGTTCCTTCTGTTACGGTCTTCGAGATAGGAAATAAAATGGAATGAAAAGATAGACTGTCACAAAAACGTGAACAATTATGAAGCATTTTTAAATTCTCATACTATGATGTAATATAGTATATAGAAAATATTGTTTTTACGAAAAAGTATTTCAAGATTTTGATGCCAAAATATATCTTAAGATTTCCTGAACACGTTTTGACTATTTTTGGTGTGATGTCGGGCTATCTGTTTGTCTGTCAATCGTAATTTATAACAACTTTTTTTATACTAGCTGTTATATAACCTAAATATATAAACTTAAACGTCCCAAGTTAAATACTACCATGCAATAACTGAAAATAGTCTAGATGTCCCGAAGCATAATAAACTTATATTTAGAACAGTACTCTTTTCAATCCTGAAATTGTTATATTTTTACTGGCTCATACTATGTAATATAGAATAAAGAAATTGTTTTCGAGAAAATTTTCGAATTTGAGAGATTTGAATGCTAATATATATTTTAGGACTTCCTGAACACGTTTGACTATTTTTGGAGTGACGTCCGTCTGTCTGTGCGTCTGCCTGTGGTCTATTTCTTGTGTACACAGCAGCGACCGTAAATATTAATGGATTTTTTAGAAAATTTATATCCGGCTTTGTTATTCAAAAATCTAGTACTAGATAATTTTATATTTTTTTTAACATGACAGAATAGGACAATTTATCATTCATGAGATGAGTTATTTATAACGAGACTTAATAGTTTCAATTATTGTTGTAAAAATAACTGCAATTCAATTATGTTGTTCGTGACGTTATGAGTCCCCTCGGTGGGGCAAGTTACTCCCCGGGAGTACATAACATAATAACACCCCATAAGTGCCATCATTTGGACCCACGATACTGATTTTTCAAAAAATTTTTTTTGGAAAATTAAAAAGAAAACCATATTAACAATGAATTCTGGCATGAGAAAGTCGAGTTGAGCCACATTTCAGTTTTTTTTTGTCTGGGACTCAATTGAATTCAATCACATCGTTGCAAAATTCATAGACAATGTGAAAAAAAAATCTCCCAATTCCATTCGTTAATTTTCTTTCCACGGAGATGCTCTTTCGACCGTGAAATGACATTTTTCGGGATGTTGAGAATCGTGATTATTCCCAGTCAGTGGTTCCCTCCGTTTGGGATTCTCGATTCTTATTTCCGATTCCTTCCAAATGCAGGCGGCGACGAAGAACAGTTTCGGAGATTGACCGGGAAAAAGACAGAATAAATTCCATAAAAATTTCATTGCCTAGACTATAAGAAAAGCAAGTGTCCCTTCATGTTTTTTTTTTAAATTCATTTTCTAATCATTGTTCTCTAAGTTTATTTTAGTTCAAGAAATAGCATCGGCGTTCCAGTCATCTTATAACTCATCCAAAATATAAGATGAATTAAATTTACCAAAAGAATTTCATGGGACAACAAGAAGCGGGTACAATAGATGACTTTAACTATGAATAAATTTAAAAAGCTGATATGGGCAGCACATGACATTCCCTGCAGATCTAAATTCATTTTTATGTCATTAGGAATTAAATTAGGATAAATTAAAAAAATTAACATGGATAATTTTCTGATATTATATCCATCTTCTCTTTTCATGCATTTTCGTTTCATTTGGAAACTTCAGCTTCTCAAATTTCCAAAAAAACACTAAGATATCTCGAGAAAGGTTTATCCTACAGTCATGGGATTAGTCTTATTCACTTTGTTGTCAAAAACTACGTGAAGGACAAGTACTTAATTAATATATCTCAACAATTTCAGTCATTTATTTCAGATTTTCACTATTGACTTATAAAACTATAACTCTGTGGGGCATATCGGAAAAAAGATTCGATTATATTTTTTCGAATGGTATAAAAATCAAATCAGCATCCGAATAACCGTCAAGGGACTTAACTACTAAGTTTTAATATCATTAAACAGTTTTTTAACGACAGTGAAAAACGTCTTCAGTACCTAAGAATAAAAAATTAAATATATCAAGAATGGTTTATCTTAACACGGTTGGTGGTTAATGGTTCATCTTAATGGTTCATCTGCAGAGTAACTGGGTTGGTTTTATTATTTTTGCTGTCAAAAAGTGCGTATAAAACAAGCATTTATTTGATAAATTTAAGCATGTGCAGTCTTTTATTTTAGATCGGATATTTTAGATTGCGTTCCGTTTTGCAAAACAAGGCAGATTATTTTTTTCAAAACATACCAAAATCTAACCAGCACCATGGTATCTCACAAGCGGTTTATCTACCCAATTTTGTGTAATTTGGTCAATTAGTTTGTCAGCTGGATTGGATACATTCGATTTTTGTGGGTCATTTCGCAAAAAAAGACAGGTTGCTATTTTCTGAAATGTTTTGTGAAATTTGTCAATTAGTTTCTGAGTTAGAGTGGATGCATACAGTGCACAGACAGAAACACTAACCGACGTCAATTTAAAAATAGTGTTTTTGTTTGATCCCAAAACTTGTAAATTTGTCCAAAACTCGACTTGCAATTATCAACATGATTCCAATTTTTTCCCTATCCTTTACCATGCACACAGGGAAAGTAAAAATGATTTAAAATCTAAGTTAAAGAATGTTATTTTTAGAGTTTAGGACTTCTTCGTTTTCAAGAAATATATTCGGCGTTCCAGTCATTTTGTAACTCATCAAAAATATCAAATGAGTTAAATTTACCAAAATAATGTCATGCCACAACAATAAACGGAAGCAATAGATGACTTTAACTATGAATGAATTTAAAAATGATTAACAATGATTAAAACTGAGTTAAAGGAAGAAAACGAAAGATTATAAAAGAAATGGTTCTTAAAGGGAATCTCTTTTACGAATTTTGTTATTAAAATTTTATTATAATTTAATTTTCAAACTTCTAAGGTTTAAACAGAATAATGAATACTGCAGAAACAGCTGTTGACTGGGCCGTTTTTTGAACGTTCTTCTCAATTTACATATATAAAATTCCCTCTAAGGCAAAGTTTAAAACATCTTTCAGCAGTTAATAGGATTTTTAAGGTTATTATATTTTTAAAATGCGAAAAAGTTAAACTGTGGGCATTCAGAAACGAAATTATACAGGCTGTTTCTCTACACGTTGTTTTATGCTTACTAACAAAGCACCTAGCGCAGTATTAGGCTACAGTTTATGTTATTTTCAAAAACGAATCTATATTACTTTCCCTACAATACATGGTAAAGTTTAGGGAAAGTATTGGAATCGTGTCGAAAATCACAACTGGAGTTGTCGACGGATCGACACGTTTTAGGACTTCTAGAACACGAAAAAAAACCATTTTAGCGTGACGTCTGTGTGTGTGTGTGTGTGTCTGTGTCTATGTGTGTATCTGTGTTTGCGTCTATATTTATGTTTGTTTGTGCAATGAATATATCCACTCTAACGCAACAATTAATAGATCAGATTTTATAAAATTTTATAGATAAATTACTTGTGGGTAATCTTGGAGCTGATTAGATGTTAATAAAATTCGGGATCAAAAAACCTGCCTTTGTTTGCGAAAAGGCCCTCAAAAATCGTATGTATCCAATCTATCTGAAACACTAAATGACCCAATTTCACAAAATTTGGTAGATAAGTCACTTGTGAGTTAATGTATATATACCTTAGTGTTGATTATAGGTTTTGGTGCAATTCGGAAAAAAAATAAACTGACTTTTGTACGAAGTGACTCTTAAAAGTCGTCAATGTGTAAAATAAAAGACGACGTACTCAAATGTATCCATTAAATGCTTATTTTATACGTAAATGTTGACGATAAAAATAATATGATCAACCCCGTCACTCTGGGATTAACCGTTTTTGAGACATTTCAGATATTTCGCGTTTTTGCTACGGCCCCTTTGAAAATATGTCCAGGTAACAAATAAAAACTAAAACTCAATTAAAAGAGCAAATTCAGTATTATTTTGTACAATCCAATTCAATTTAATGAATTATTATAGAAGTGAAGAGAAGATGAATTTAAGTTTGTAAGGAAAGTCATGTGCTGCATATATCAGATTTTTTGTATATATAATGCAAATCACTACCATAATAATAAAATTGTACATAAATTTAGAATGCGCCAATTTTTGTCATCCTCAAATATTTTTCCTTAAATAATTTGTCTTTAAAAATAATTTCTCTACAAATAAGAGCTAGTAAGATACATTATTAGGAAAAGAAACAGATAAATATTTCTAAATACCATTCCATACGATATACTCTAATGTGAAAATGTGCAAAATAATCATTAAAGTAGTTTAATAATATTCGGTATGGTGAATAAAAAATATATATCATAATTCTCAAAAAATGAAAAATGCCCCCTAATATTTTCCACTACGGTCAAATATTCAGCGATGTTCGATGAATAAAATAAATATGATGTGAACAGCACGTGACTTTCTCTGGAGACTCAAATTCATTTTCTCTTTATTTTATTAATAATAAATTATATTGGTTTTAATGCCACTAAATAACACGCATAATTAAATGAAAATACACTGAATTTACGCTTTTAATGCAGCCTACGTTTTCATTGGGTAGCTGGCCTTATTTTCAAAAATCGGAGGAGAAAATGCGATAAAAGAAATATCTCGAGAACGACTGGTCCTAAAGTAGCAGAGTTAGCCCTATTATTTTTATCGTCAAAAATTACGTATAAAACAATCATTTAATGGATAGATACATTTGAGCATTGTAGTGTTTTATTTTAAATTTTCACATTATTTGCGGGCCAATTTGCAAAAATAAAAAAGGTAGGTTCTGTTTTCTCATATCATACCAAGATCTTATCAGCTCCAGAGTAACAACAAATGCTAATCCACCTAATTTTGTGAAATTTGGTAAATAATACTTTTAGCTAGAGTGGATACATGCGATATTCAGCCACAAGAGACTTACTTATAGAATTTTATGAAATTGAGTACACCAGCTTTTGATAAAGTGGATACATATATTATACACATGCACACACACACATACACACACGCATATAGACGTTACTTTAAACATGTTTTTTCATGTTCTAGAGGTCTTGATACGTGTCCATACGTCGAAAGATCGAGATGTGATTTTTGGATTCTTTTAAAAATATCAGATACTTTTATCCCGAATCGTACCAAAGTGTAATCAGTACCAGGGTAACTCACAAGTGACTAACCTAAGAAATTTTATATAATTTGGTCAGTTTTATAAAGTCAAGTTATAGTGGATACACACAAACATACACACACACAGACACACACAAACACACTTATGTCACTGTAAAAAAATATATTTTCGTGTTCTAGATGTCCAAAAACGTGTTGATCCGTCGAAATTTCCAGTTGCAATTTTCGACATGATTCCAATACTTTCCCTAAACATGACCTTATATAGTAGGGAAAGTAAAAATCAAACTTCTGCTATTCAATTACATCTCGCATATATACAAACCCATTCTCTTCCTCCAGAATCGCTCATTTGATCTGTATGACTTGTGTCTTCGACCGCGAAATTGCATTTTCCATTTTTTCCGAGCCCAGGACTCAACTCATTTCCCACTATGTTTGTTTCTGTTACTTTCGCTGCAAGATAAATAAGATCATGTACAGGGAAAGTATCGGATCGCGTAGAAAATCGCAACTCAAGTGTTCGACGGATCGACACGTTGGGGAACTTCTAGAACACGAAAATGCAATGTATAGGGTGTCTATTTGTGGATCAATATGTTTGTGCACTGTATGTATCCACACTAACTCAAAAACGAAATTAATGAAATTAAAAATGTAAGTCACTTGTGGTTCATTAGATTTTGATACGGTTCCGAATAAAAGGTTCTGCCTTTTTGCGAAATGCCCTCACATAAATCTGCTGTATACACTCTAGCAAAAAAAAAAACGAAGGGATCCAATGTCACAGCATTCGGTAGATAAACACACGTGATTAATTAGATTTTGGTATTATTTGAAAAAAAACCAGTACCTGACTCTTTTATGAAATGGCCGCAAAATCTGAAATAAAAGGCAAAACTGAAATAAAAGGCTCAACTGTATCCACTCAATGATTTTTCTATACGTTATTTTTGACGCTGAAAACAATAAGATCCTTCCTATGACTCTAAAACTCATCGTTCTCGTGATGTTTCAGTTTTGCTACGCCACCATTAAAGATACGTCCAGTTGCAAACTAAAACTGAATTAAAACTGACTCTTCAGTGACATTTCAAATAACGGTGCGTTCTATTTTGTGCCATTCAACTCAATTTCACGAATTATTAAAGATAAAATGAATTTCAATCTGTATGGAAAGTCATGCGCTGACCCCATCAGGTTTTTAATATTATTTTACGACCTATACAGGTATATAGACGATCTCTTCTAAATGTACATGTTTACGAGGTTCCGCCTAATACGGATTGCAATTCACTATTTATTTTTAATACTATACCTCGCGGAACACACTGGGGTGGAAAGTATTTTATATAACACGTTTTAGGGTTTTAATAGACCTCTATCTCTAACTTAATCGATGTATACCGATAGAAAAACATGACTTCAAAACTCAATTCCTATGGGGCTTTATTGCAACACGTTTTAAATAGCGAACTATCATCAATAGATCTATAGATTTCTTTCAAGGTGGCATGGAAAATAGTTTCCAGACACATAGATCGATGCGGAGGGCCATTGAAAGACTCGATAAAAATAGCGAATCATAATTTTACGAGGATACATTTTTATAACTCATCTTCCTAGAAATTTCAATATCCAGTATACAAAAGGAGAGAAACAGCAAATATTTGCGAATATTTTATATGTTAAAGTATGAATTCCCATTACTTACTAAAGGTTCATTTCGTCCATACATTTATGTGGAGCGTTTCTAACCAAAGCCTTAGAAAATTTTCTAAAAGACTTTTTTTTCAAAAGCTTTTCTTTTTAGATCAGTATTAGCAGAATAATCATCTATACTTTAAAATAATTCCCGTAGATGTTAAAAGAAAAGTATAATGACATACTTTAAAAAAGCGTATCTTTTTAGGATTGTTAAAACAAATTGCTAACTAGAGTGTGGGCACATTGTAACTAGAGTGTGGGTAACTTGAGACCAGAATGTAAAGTAGTTTGTCTCATTTACGTATTTATTATGCAAGACATTGAAAAACCAGCATCGACAGTCAAAATGATGACAATTATTGCATGTTACCCTTCTTTTAAAGGGATACCAAAAAGATTTCGAGGTACAAATACCAAGTCTGACAATGTACCTCCTCAGAGAGGAAACTTTGCTCGTCCCCTTCGAGAGGACCTAATGACATCACCAGCTCAAAAATTGTATCGCGGCTTATTTTCACTCCAGTGATTGAAACTGTGAAATTTCACGATCATTCAGCTATAAATAAACTATTTTACCCATGTTTATGTCAAATTTTGTCCTATGTTGCAACACTACGAAAATAGAAGCATAAAATTTCGAATCCATTTCAAAGTTCAAAAAATTCTAACTAGTTCTAATTTTTTTTTATATAACAAAGCTGGATGTAAAGTTTCGGTTACCATTTGTGGTAGCTATCGCGTACGCAAGAAACGGACTTCTGACCAACACGTGTTTTGGAGGCCCAAGAAATCTATATTAGCATCAAAATCGAAAATTTTCGTGAAAACAATAGTTTCTCTATACTTTAATAGTATGAGAAAGTAAAGAATTGGATGTGACCAGCACATGACTTTCCTTATAGAATGCAATGAATTGACTACTTTTACAGTAAAAACTTATTATAGGTTATTCTTAGAGTAGATTCTTATATTCTTTCCAAGACATTGAATTTTCGTCAATGAGTCGTCACTTTCATGGATTGAGCGTCATTTTCATCCATTTGGAGAGATTTTCGTTAATTTGGTAACATTTAAAAAAGTCGCCAAGTTGGCAAAATTCCGCAAATTCGTTGCCTAAATCTCGCCAAGGACGGAGAAAAGTTTTTCTTATAGCGGATAAATGACTATTGGCGTTCAAATACAAAAGTATGACTCAAAGTATCTTTTCTCATGAATGGAAATAGCTAAATCCACGAGAACGATATCGCCCAATGTATCGCATGATATTACATATGAAAAATGAGCATATTTCTTAACAGTTAATATTTTTATTTAATTGATGAGATTTTTTGATAAATTTATTTGAAAAATGTACAATATCTCGAGAACGATGCATGCTAGCGTTCTAAATTTTATGTCAACCGTTTTTAAAGGAAAAATTACATGAAAAATGTTTATTTGCGCAACATTATTAAAAGTTTTGAATTTTTGATGATTCCCTCGAAAATTTAGTAGGGGTGCTGAACATTCGATTCTGTTTAAAAACGATAGATTTCCAGTATTCACGGATTATAATTTTTGTACCAAATATAATTTGAATCGCTCCATTCTTTCATGAGATACCGTCTCCGGAGACTCGCTCACACACACTGACACACACACACACACACAGAGATTCACCTCAAAAACGTTCAATTCGTGATCAGGGATGGTTGAAACGTGCTCTCCCGTCAAAACCTCGAATTCGAATGTTCGATCCAATCACAATACTTTCCTTATAAATTATACTATGTAGTAAAACAGCTTCACAGCCATATATTCGTTATAGACAATATAAAACAAGGTATTATTAGATGAGTTAAACATACTTTAATGCAGTTCTTATTTTATATGTTCCTTCATGCATATTAAAAAGTATATTCACCCCATATAGAATTAACTTACTCTATATGCTATACCATACGTTATATATACTTTCATATCAGATCGGAGGTATTTTCAAATATATCGTGACTTCAATGGTTTTATTAACACTTTACAACATATTTGAAAATTGTTTAGGACTTTGTTCTTTCTGTATGCCTGTCTGTCTGTCCGTTCGCACGATAACTGTCGTAAAAATGACTTTATGAAAATGAAATTTTAGTATGTTGCTGAGACTGTCTGTGTTACATGGGAATGTGTAAATGAATAATATCACCCAATTAGTTTTGGATTAAACTCTGGTTTAAAAAATGAAATACACTGAATCCTATACGACTTCATTTTTCAAACACTTTTTAAGCGAATTTAAAATTCATAAATTGCTTCTAAAATTTTAGGAAATATTCAAATTATCCCATAAAAATATAGAAAAAATTCCAGCAAAATATAGTCGGTAATTTTTAAAATAAATATTAGAATATTAATTACATCCATATCATATGAAGAGAAATAAAAAATGTATCTATCTTGGGTCAAAATCGTGATTCAAGTGCTTTTTCATTTACATTTAGTGTTGCATCCGTCCTAAAACCGCTTTATTTTTGCTCATTTTCCAGGCATCTATATTCTGAAACAGTGCAATTACAATATATTTGAGTTTAAATGATCCTCAAATTTTGAATATTTCTACAACGGAGCCAAATTTCCACTTATGGAGAATGTAAGCACATCAAGCTGTAAGATGAGTTGTATAAGAATTGTTGAATTTCTTTAACGCAGAATTATTTAGTTCTGGAGTCTGCAATACAGTTGATATGAATGAAACATTCATTGATTTTACATAGAGAAGCAAACGATTTTATAACAGACTTTTTCGGAAGGTTTTAAAAAGAGATAAATCACTCCATGGTTTTAAGTATTTAAATAAAATAAATTATTGTAGTATTGTACTGAAAGAAAGGGATAGAACAAAAGTGTATAAATGAAATATTTACTGATTTTTATATAGAGCCAGGCGATTAATATTTCAATGACGTCATGCGAATAAAGTTCATTTTTTCCGATGAAGATTTAAATTTTCAAATATAATAAATTATTGTAGTATTGTGATCATTTTAAAAATATTACCACTGAATGTATCGCATTTTAGAGCTGTTTAAATAAAATTGCATTGCAGCTGGAAAGTGTTTCATAATCAATGCTTTATACATGATTGATCTTTCTTGTTTTTAACATACATATTTGGAAAGTGTTTATGATGTCTGTCTGTCTGTCCGTTCGCACAATAACTATCATAAAAATGATTTTATCAAAGTGAAATTTGAGTATATTGTTGAGAAGGTATGTGGGACATTTGGGAATGTACTTGAATAATATCCCCCAATTACTTTTGGATTAAATCTGGGTTGAAAAAATGAAATACGCTAAACCTTATGGGACCTCAATTTTTAAACATGTTTTAAGCAAAGTTAAAATTCAAAAACTGCTTCGAACATTTTAGGAAATATTCAAACAATGCGGTAAAATATATAAAATACATTTCAGTAAAATCTGTTCGGTAGTCTTTTAAATAAAAATTAACGTAAAAATAACACCCATATAACATGAAGAGATCACGTGACTCACTTCAAAATAAAATAGGGCATTCATCTTATTTCAAAGTGTCGAAATCGTGATTTGCAAATTTCTTTAAATTTATATTAAATGTTGCATTCATTCTAAAATCACTTTATTTTCAGCATATTTTCTGTGCATATACGTTCTGCGCCAACGCAATTACAATATGTTTTAGTTTAAATTTAAATGATCATCAAACCTTTATTTTTACAACGAAGCCTAATTTTTATGGATGCAGAATGTAAACAAGTGGTTGTAAAGTGAGTTGTAGTGAGGTGTGTAAACAAGTGATTGTAAGATGGGTTGTAAAAGAATTGATGAATTTTTTTCACGCAAAATTATTTAACTCTGGAGTCTGGAATAAAAGTGTATGAATTAAATATTCACTGCCTTTACATAGAGAGCCAGACGATTTATATTTCGATGTATATGTCATTTAAATAAATTTCATTTTAATTCGATGAAATTTTAACTTTTCAAGTAAAATAAATTATTGTAGTTCCGTTATAATTAAAAAAATATCGCCACTGAATGTATCGCATTTTAGAGTTGTTTAAATAAAATTGCAGTTGGAAAGTGTTTCATAATCAATGCTTTATGAATGATTGATCTTACTTGTTTTTACGAAGCTCTAAGATTCCAAGCAAAATAAATTATTGCAGTACTGTGATAACTTTTAAAATATCACCGCTGAATGTATGGCATTTAAGAGATGTTTAAATAAAATTGCAGTGCCGTTGGAAAGTGTTTCATAATCAATGCTTTGCGCATGATTGATCTTTCTTGTTATTTCATAGTTTCGAATCATTTTGTATATGTTTTAATTTTCATATGTTTTACGTACCACTTAAAAACTAGCTATTCCGGTCTATAAATCTAATGCCCCTCTTGAAAATAAAGCATTTCAGTTGGAAAATGTTTTATAATCAATGTTTTATGCATGATTAATCTTATTTTCTTTTACTTTTTCATAGTATGTAATATAGAGAAAGTATTTCGAATTCGAGGTTTGGATGTCAATATATATTTTAGGACCTCCTGAACAGGTTTTGACTATTATTGGAGCGATGTCCGTCCGTCTGTCTGTCTAGGGTCGATTTCTTGTGTACACGATAGCAGCCACACATATTAATAAATTTTACAAAACTTCATATTCAGCTTTGTTATCAAAAAATCTAAAACAAGATAGAATTCTTTTTACATCCGAGCGCAAACTTCGAAATTTATTCGAAATTTTAAATTTTTTTAACTTGGCAGCATAGATCAAAATTTGGCAGAATGGAGCTACATACGATAGCACAACTGTATTCGCCGATCCCACATTTGTTGTCGAGCGACATACGGCCTTCACATGTGGGGACCCATCTCGAGGGGCAGCCGATCTCCTCTAGTTGTGCTGCAAACCAATCTGATGACTCGCTGGTACGCCGACGATATACCAACAAGACAGCGCTTGGCACCATATTGCATGACTTTCTTAACTAACAGTGTCTTTGAGAGTTTAATATCATCCCATTGCCATTCAGATCCTCAGACCTATCACTAATAGAACACCCCTGGACATGCTGGGATGATCATTGAAACCTTCTCAAAGTATCACTGAATTACCCGAACGGTTGAGCCATTTGTGGCAGAATCTTCCGCAGAAGAAAATAAGCAACTTAATTGAGTCTATGCAATACCAAATATTGGTTTGTATAGGTGCTAGGGGAGGATTTACCACTAACAAAAATATCATCTTCCTGTTGCCATCATTTCTTAATAAAACGTCCCCCCCCAAAAAAAAATTCAAGTCATTTGCATATATCCTCAAACGATACATAAACGCCGAGTTTCGCGACTGTAGCCCAATATCTTAACAGAGTGTATTTAAGAAAAGGAGGTAAGAAAAACACGTGAAAACAATATTTAATTAAAATATAAAATGCGTATTCTATTTATTTCTTCCGAACAATTAATTTACTAATTTAAATTATTATTAAATTGCATTAACGATGTTTTCAAGGGAAAATAAAATGTTCTGTTTCTATAGAGAATTTATTAAAAAAACCCATTAACAATCGACATAAAAGAAATAACAGCAGGGGATTAATTAAAAAATGTGTTTCGAGAAGAATAGTGAATACATATTCTTCTCTCTCCGCGTTAGAGCAGATTAAGAGCAGCAAAATTATCTTATCTTTTGAGAAAAACTTGCATCAGAGTTTAGGAAGCTTAGAAAAAGGCTTAAAAATGTTGACATTGATTAATGCTTATTTTTGATTCAAGCAAAATATAAAATGACTTCAATATTTTGCTAGGATATTTTTATTTCTGTCAGACATTTATTTTATATAAATTTAAACGGAAAAACGAATAAAGCAACAATTTGTTTTTTCTTTGCTCATTTTCAAAAAAAGAAAATTAAATAGCTGTAGACGTGGTTTTTTAGTGAGTTCCAAAATTTAATTGGACTGTTCAAATAAACATTATGTAAGGAATACTATTAGCATGTTGAACCCTGCACATTTTGTATTATACCTTGAAAAGTGAAATAGTTATTTTGCAAATATTTAATTTAATTCAATTCTTTTTCTTCTTCTACCCAGACCGTCCGACCTACCTGAAGGGGTTAGATATTTGTCTGGACGGCCGGGGAAGTGCCACCTAAATCAGAACGGAACCCAGTGGGGAAGGCATCCACAGGGATCGTACCCTCCTTCCTCTACCCCCGACCTCTCGGCAGGATTTGAGGACCCACCTGTTTAACATGATCGTACTTCGCGTGAACACTACGACAGTTTGAGAATCAACCGTCCGATTGAAATCCCCGCGCGCTAACCACTGGGCTGTCGCACTCCTATTTAATTCGATTGAGACTTATGATTAAAATTGTAATGACGGGCTATGCCTCAAAGTACAGACAAAGGCACCTACTGCATGACCCACCAGTATGTCAAGCCGAGTACTTCCAAAATACGATTTGCATGAAGTTACCAAGTTTTGCTAATGTTGAAAATAAAAACTTTCTCGAAGAAAGAAGGCAAATGTTTCGACTTGGGATTCTTCATCGACCTCCAGAACAACGAACGTCGTTGGTCTGTATTTCGAAATAACTTTATTAGGCTTACAACATTTTAAGTTCTTGAAATCAAAATTATGCGTTGGTACACGTACATTACGAGTATAATTTTATAATGTACCAGAACGAATTACCCACCGTTGCCAGGGTCCAAAACAAGCTCTCCCTTATAAATAATACGAACACCGAAACCCATTTTGACATGAAAACATAAAAAAAAAATCTGATATGGGCAGCACATGACTTCCCTTATATAATGCAATGAATTTACTACTTCTATAGTAAAAAAAAATAGATTATTTTTATAGCAGTTATTTATATTATTTCCAAGATATTGAATTTTCGTCAATGAGTCGTCATTTTCCAATTCGTCATCATCAATGAGTCGTCATTGATTTAATTTAGCGTCATTTTTATCCATTTGGTGAGCTTTTTGTTAATTTAACAACATTTAAAAAAAGTCGCCAAGTTGGCGACATTCCACCAAATTCGTTGCCAAAATGTCGCCAAGCGTTATGGACGAAGAAATAAGTTATTCTTACAGCAGATAAATGACTATTGGCGTTCAAATACAAAAGTATTACTCAAAGTATCTTTTTCAGGAATGGAAAGAGCTAGATCCATGAGAATGATGTCCCCAAATTTATCGCATGGTATTACATATGAAAAGTGAACATGTTTCTCAATAGGAAATATATTTTTTTATTTTATGACTTTTTGATAATTTTTTTGAAAAATGTGCAATATCTCGCGAACGGTTCATATTAGCGTTCTAAAATTTATGTCAATCGTTTTCTAATAAAAAATTACATAAGAAATGTTTATTTGCGTAACTTTATTAGCGGTTTTGATTTTTTGACGATTTTTCAAAAATTCACTCGAAAATTTAGGGGGGTTCTGAACATTCGATTGCGTATAAAAACAATAAGCTTCCAGGGTTTACGGATTGTGATTTTTGTACAAAATTTATTTCGAATCGATCCATTCGTTCGTCAGTTATCGTCTCCACAAACTCACTGACGCGCACACACACACACACACACACACACACACACACACATACTTTCACACGCACACACACATACTTGCACACACACACACACATACTTTTATACACACACACTTTCACATACACACACAGACATCACTTCAAAAATATTTGATTCGTAATCAGGGACGCTTGAAACGTTGCTCTCCCGTCGAAAACTCGAATTCGAATTTTCGACCCCGTCACAATACTTTTCTTATACATTATACTGTATATAAGAAAAGTGAAAAGTATCGTGCATGATGCGAAATCACATCTAAATATTCGACACATTTTACTAACAAGGGACCTCAAGCTTTAGTAACAAGGGAACCTCAACTTTTGTTCCGGCTCGTTTCAGCTGGAATTGGTTGGGAACGGTAGGTACTAGCGAGAACCTAATGTCCCTGAAATATCTCTTGAATTGAGCGTGGATATCCGTAGAAAAAAAAATCCCAAAGTTTACATGGATTAGCATGGAAAAGTTTCTTCTTCTCTTCTTACAACTCTGAACACATTTGAATGTACGAAAAGTATCATTATTGCGAAGAATATGTTGAATAATTGCTATTTCATCATACAGTAATTTGTATTCGTAATAAAATATTTGCTTTCCATTACAAAAATAATGTACAATCATGAATGTAATATTGCGTTATTTTTACATAAACATACCACATTTACATTTGTTTTTGCTTAATCATACACACTATGTAAATATACAAATTGTACTTCAAACAAGAGCTACCAATCATGCTAATCCATGTAAACTTTGGGATTTTTTTTTCTACGGATCTCCACGCTCAATTCAAGAGATATTTCAGGGACATTAGGTTCTCGCTAGTACCTACCGTTTCCACCCAATTCCAGCTGAAACTATCCGGAACAAAAGTTGAGGTTCCCTTATAAGTACAGCAGTTCTGGAAAAAAATCACGATTCTCCTGTAGCCAGGGGAATGGGTTTAATTCGCAGAAGAACTCCAGCAATAGCGGGGTCCGCTTACCTGCTAGCGGCTTGATAAAATCAAAGACAGCATTTTATGATTAATCAACAATTTTATAATTAATTGGGTAAAATTTGTATAATTATTCAACGGATGGGTTTATGAATTTTTTTTGAGTAATCTGTGATATTTTAAATACAGTTGAAATAATTTGAACGATGAGTATCAAATCAGTTTCTGTATATCGCAATGTAAAAATCGGAGCGGTTTAAAACAGACGAAAAGTATATATATACAGGGGGATCGAAAAATGTCTGGTCAAATTTGAAAGGGGGTTAGAGGGGACGAATATAAAAAGATTCGCAGTACAATGCGTGTCCGGAAACGCCGCGTAAAAGACCTGGAGTGTAAAGAAAGTGGAAAGGTAAAAGGAAAGAGACAGAAACAAATGTAACAAGCCCTTTATTAAATCAACGTGTCACAGCAAATGCTCGAAAGAGTGACCACCAACCATAATACAAGCTTCACATCGCCGCTGAATAGAATTGCGTACCTTAGCAAAAACACCAGCCATGTCCTGCACATCTCCAGCAGCAACAGCCAATCTGGCGACGAGATCGTCGGCGGAGTCCACAGGGGTATCGCAGATGATGCTTTTCAAGTGGCCCCACAGAAAGAAATCCGAGCAGGACAGATCTAGTGATCGTGACGGCCAGGGAACAAGTCCACCTAGACCAAACCACTGATGTCGATAAGTAGCGCCCAGGTAATTCTTGACATCATGGCTAAAATGTGACAGCGCTTCATCGTGCTGGAACCACATACGTCACCGGATGCACTGAGACACAGCGGCCTGCAGTTCGGGCAAGACCTGTTGCAAAAAGATGAGGTACTTCGGGCCGTCCAATTGATGAGGTAGGATGTACGGCCCAATCACGTGTTCGTGCACCATACCCGCCCACACATTGACACTAAAGGTCTTGTAGCATGCGGATTGTCATATCCCCAAACATGAGCATTGTGACTGTTAAACAAACCCTTTCGAGTAAACATTGCCTCATCCGTAAATAACACGTATGAAGGGAAGTCGAACTGCACAGCAGCCTGTTGCAAGTACCATCGTGAAAAGTTCACACGGAGAGGAAAATCTGCCTCTATCAATGCCTGCACCCTTTGTAAACGATATGGGTGCATACGTTCGCCATGCAAAATCTCCCATACAAGTGACTGTCTCACACCCCGTCTACAGGCAACAGCTCTCGTGCTTGTGGAAGGATTGTGCTCAACCTCACGTAAGACATCTTCTTCCACTCGCACTATTCTCACCGAGCAAGGCCTGCCCACATCATGTCTGTTGGCATTGAAGGACCTACTTTCGCAAAGCTGTCTGTGCACTCGCTCGAAAGTTTGACGATTCGATATTTCTCTGTTGGGAAAGCGTTCCCTGTACAACCTTTGCGCAGCTCTCCCATTTGCAATCGCAGCTCCATACGTCAGATGGATATCTGCCAGTTCAGCATTCGTGAAGCGCATGCGTCCTTTCCTCAACAAGGGAACCCGAACATTTTCGTGCAAATAATACTTCCTCTGTACTCTATTACATAGTATGAGAAAATAAAAATGAGCAATAATTTGAACAATAATCATGAACGAAAGCTAACCAAATAATGAATGTATTTTATAATTAGAAATGTTAACGGAATATTCAACACTTTCTATAAAACGGATAATAACGTGGATAATAAAATTCACACAGAAATGTTAAGTGAAAAAAAATCACAGATGATATAACAGCCAAGAATGGACCGAGTTCGAAGTTAAATGACTTCTGCTTGGTTACAATCACGGCAATTCCCAATCATTGCAGATTTTTAATGGTTGCAAATGAGTCACACATGCAACCATTGGAATATGTTGAAGTTGGAAAGGAAAACAATTTTTGTATGTAAATAGTTTGACACTATAGAAAATGTCAAATTTTAATAATAGGTTCAAATGTTTATTAAGACTTTAAAAATGAAAATAACGCTACAAAGTGGTGAAACATATTTTACCGATAATATAGTATATACAAATACATTAAATGCTATGTTAAGTTCTGTGAACTTTAGTTTATACGGATTTTTATACTCTAGTCTTGAAGTAAATATTTGAAAAGTTTAAAGTACGAGTCATTTCCATATAATTGATAAATGATTTTTACTTTTTCATACGTACGCAAAAGTATTGTTTTAACGAAAATATACGATTTCGGTATTGGGTTGCCAATATATGCTTAAGACCTCCTCAACATGTTTTGACAATTTTTGAAGTGAGATCCGTCTGTCCGGGGTCTATTTCTAATGTATAAGATATGAATGGATTTTAACGGAAATTCATAGGCGGCTTAGCTATCAAAATATCTAGAACTAGATAGAAGCGTTTCTTAATTTAAAGGAAAACTTTGAACGAAATGCATTTGAAATTGGATTTGAAATGTATTTAAAATTGGATTTGGACAAGATGGGACATCATCCCGCATAAAGGATTTATCTATGGATCTATGATCAACAGACTTAATCAACAGTTTTAATCATTGTGTAAAACAGCAGAGATACCATTTTTTTATTCGTGACATCATTAACCAATCTCGGGGAGCAAGGGATCCGCCACCCGGGGGGTACGTTGTCAAGTATCATCCAGAGTTTTCAAGCCTCTTCAAGTGAAGGGCAACACGCTATAATTGCAATCATTTGGACCCATGACACCGATTTTCAAAACTTTTCTCGTAAAATTTGAAAAAACGCTGCTATAAATGTAATATTCAGGTATGAGAAAGTCGAGTTGAGTCACACTTTAGTTCATTTCCGTTGTGTATACCTTCTATTATGCTATCCTATAAAAGAACGTGAGTGACAATGCACCCATCCAGGAATATTTATATAAATAGATCACAGCACCTATTTATTCAGCATTCTGTCTATCACTGTTGTTTATTAGAGATACCACTGCATTGGTAATACAATCTGTCCGGGTTGTAATAACAGACTGTGAGCCGGAGATTTGCAGAAAGTGTAGCATGAACCGGGATGATGGATGTTCGGAATATAATTTGCGAATATCTCACCGGCATCTAATATCCATCACCAGAACCGAGAGCTATTAATACGGGGGCAATTCTTTAAGCCATTAAGGACTGCATTAGAGAAATAATGGTTATTAGAAATTATTAATAGCCGAGATAAAGATCACTTCTGACTTTTCAAATACTGAAAGCAGCAGTTCGTATTCGCGAGCAGTTTGGTACATTTATACTTTGCAGAGTTCACTTCGAGGTTGCAATTTCGTTTCAGTAGCTCAACGGTAGAGCGTCGGCTGGCCCGTTCGGAGATCCGAGGTTCGATTCCCGGTCGGGGCAGCAAGGTTCTTTACAATGGAGACCAAAAATATCAACACTGTAGGTGAGTGCAAAGATATCGGGGGTCTGGCAGTGACCCTAGTACGACTCGTATGGATACAGTGGAGTCTGGAAGCTTAAGCGCCGATTTCAAATGGAGAGGATAACGACCCCGCAAGATAATAACCTGGGTAAAAGTGATAGTAGCAGGGAGCTAACTTGAAGTAAAAATAACACGATGTGGTCAGTCAGATGACCAGTTGCCCGCCAATCTGACATTAAAGGGTGGAGAACGCAGAGTCCACTTCGACGATAAGAGTTTGCCATTTCGTCCCAGTAGCTCAACGGTAGAGCGGAAACTGGTCTGTGCCCGGCTCTTTGTAACTTGTAATGGTTAAAGGAAATAGATATAGGCTACAACTGACCTTTATTTCTGTAATAAAAATTGGCGATAGATAAAATATCACGTAGATGAAGTTTAGAGTGCTTTTGTCGAAACAGCTCAATTCTGCCCATAAATACAAAATTCATATTTTTTCTACATAATAAATATATCCAATTTATATCGACAGACTGATTTCCTTCCTGATTTTCAAATTTGCGTATTCTTGAAATTTGACCCGTTTTCTGAATTTAAAAACTCGGGGGGGGGGATAAGCAAGTCCTATAAGGAGGATATAGATAGACGCAAAGAACTCCTCCTCACCTTGTTTAAATCGACGGAACCTTAAAAGTGACTGCAAGATAGTGATGTTAAATGGGTTTGCTGCATACTATTTCATGTGAAAACAACGTACTTAAAATTTCAAATATACACCCGTATAGGTAATACCCGTACAGGCTCTCCCATGACATGCATCTAGGGTTTCCAAATTGAGCGGTTCATTGCCCATTTAGCGACATTTACCGGCATTCAAGAAACACCTTGAAATAATATTCTTCGAGATATGGCTGATTTCCAGAAGTTTCTACAGAGATCTATAAAAACGAAGACATCAGTCGGTCGGAGAGTAGTGGACGTGATACGAGCTACATTGAACTGTCCTATTCGTCCATGTTTTCAGAATAGCAGCTGCTATTTTGTGACATGAAGTACGTCCATGTTTTGTGAACAGTAACAGCTGTTTTGTGAAATGAGTGGAGCCTTTAAGGGTGTTTTACTGTATAGTATTCCTGCGTACGGTGTGCTTGTAAATAAACGTGTTAGTCATCCAGAAATTTGAACTCATCCTTGTGTCCTGAGAGTACACCCACGACTCCAGGGAATGCGTCGTAATACTATGAAAATGGCAAACCTAAACTTTCAACTATATTCAACAGGGTTATGAGTTGAGTATTCTTGATGAATTAACTTAAACTTGCAATATCTTATAAACAGTCTATGATTCCATTTTAAAAGGGGTTCAATTCGTTTTCAAATGCAATATTTCAAACTAAAATCGATTCCCAATTATTTCTTCAAAAAAATCTAACATCATCCGCATTTTACGATACTTTAAAAAAAAATAATAAAAATTAGGAAGTAAAATGGATGATGCAGGAAGAAGACCTCCTGAAAATATGGAATTGCAACCTGTTATGGTTATTATATTTCAAAGCCTTTCTTGATAAGAATCAATATAGCAGTGCATTAGCAAACAGCGTATTACGCAAATGCCATGTTAACAGGTTGTAAAGAACTCACTGTCCCAGACGGGAATCGAACCGAGAATCTTCGAGAGCAGATAATCCAACCATTAAGCTATTGGGTCAAGATTATAACTGATTCCCGTCAAAAGGAACATTCTTTACATATAATTCAATATTGACATAAAAATAGAGTGACCGATTTACCCTTCTTGCTTCGAGTCACTGTTATTGAATGCGATAGAAACACTTTTACTTTGTCTACACTATAGGGTATCAGAGCAAGTATTGGAATCATGTCGAAAATGGCAATTCGAGTTTTTTCCACAAATCTATATGTTTCGGGACCTCCAGAATAAGGAAAAACTATGTTTAGCGTGACGTCTGTCTGTGTGTGTGCAATGTATGTATATCTACTCTAACTCGAGAGAAAGTTGAACCCATTTCATAAAATTTTGTAGGGGATAATGGGGTGACCTTGGTGCTGATTCGATTTTTGTGTGATTCGAGAAAATAAAACCTGCCATTTTTTGCACAATTACCTTTGTATCCATTAAACTCTTGTTTTATACTTTAAGTGTTGACGATGACAAAAATAAGACCCTTTCCATGACTCTAGGACTAGCCGTTCTCTTCAGATATTTTAGTCTTTCACAGGTGTGCTACGCGGTCTGTGAAAATACGCCCCGTTACCCAACGAAGACGAAAATGGAACGAAAACCCAGTGTGATTTCAAAGAATGATAAACGCTATTTTGCGTCATTTAACTCAGTTTAATGCATCACTCAAGAAATAAAGCGACGTTGAGTTTGATTCTGTAGCGAAAATCACGTGCTAGCCACATATTTTGTTTTCTATCCCTCTGGAAATTAAATTCCTGTGACCCAACGGATCCTCACGCTCAATAATATTATTAACCCGCAAAATGTTCATCTGAAATATCTATTCATCAGTCAGAATGGGCAGATGAATTTTTATTTCCAAAATATTTTGTTTCGTAACAAACTAACCTAAGACCATTCGCACACTAGAAAGCAATAATCCTCAAGCACTTCCCTGGGTGCCCGTGCCTCTGTTTACTAGAAAGAATCGCATGTGTAGTATTATAACCTCACGTCCTTCTGATAGTCTAATAGCAGACTGCGAGCTCGAGATTTGCGGGAAATGACTGTGCAGTTGTTTCACGGATGGATCGGGATGATGGATGCTCGGATGGATCATTGGCAAATATCCATCTTTCAAGCAGGGAATATTATTCCTACACATTGAGGGCAATTAATATCCGGTTATTTTACTGGGCCATTTAGAAATACGTCAAGATTAGATAAATACTCCTTTAGCGTATCGTAGATATCGGAGGTGGCTCTGGCTAGATGGAGCCGATAGGGTTTTGCGTGAATGCTATTTAATTAAAACAAACTCAACTTTTATAATATAAAAGAAAGGGACTCTATCCAAAACCTTATTATATACACATATAGGGCTTTCTAAGTGCTACAAATTATTGCTTATTACTTACAGCCATCACTTCAGTTTTTTCTTTCCCTGCAATACATGATAATGTAGAGGGAAAGGATTGGAATTGTGCCGAAAATCGCAACTCGAGTTCTCGACGCATCGACACGTTTTGGGACCTCTGGAAAACGAAAAAACCATTTTTTGGTGTGTGTGTGTGTCTGCCTATCTATCTGTGCAATTTATATATCCACTCTAACTCAAAAACTAATGGACCGAATATCATAAAATTCGATAGGTAAGTCTGATGTGGGTAACACGGGTGCTGATTAGATTTTGGTACGGTTCGGTATGAAAGAACCTGCCTTTTATTACGAAATGGCTGCAAAAATCGCTAAAATTTAAAATAAAAAATTACGCGTGCTCAAATGTATCCATTAAATGCCTGTTCTATACGTTATACAGGTAGTTGACTAGGAAATGTATAAGATCAACCCCCATTACTCGAGAACTCACCGTTCTCGAGATATTTAAATTTATTTTGCATTTTTGTTACGCCGCTTTTGAAAAAATTTCCAGTTACCAACTGAAAGCAAAAATTGAATTAAATTAATTCAGTGATTTTTTGCGCAAATAAACTCAATTGAATGAATTATTAAAGGAATAAAGAGAAAATGAATTTAAGTCTGCAGGGAAAGTCATGTGCTGCTCACATCCGATTTTTACTTTCCCTGCAATACATGGGAAAGTATTAGATTAATGTCGAAAATCGCAACTCGACTTTTCGATTGATCTATGTGTTTCGGGACTTCTAGAACATGAAATTCTAAAGGACGTCAGGCTAAATAGTATTTTTAGCCTGACGTCTCTCTTTCTGTGTGTGTATTTCTGTATCCACTCTAGCTCAAAAAATAATTGAGCAAATTTCATAACATCTTACAGTTAAGTCACTTGTGGGTTACACTGATGCTGATTAGATTTTGGTACGATTCGGGAAAAAAGAACCCGCTATTTTTGCGAAATGGCCTACAAAAATATGGTCTATATCCACTGTAGCTGAAAAACAATGCACACATGTCTACAAATTTCACAAAATGTGGTAGTTTGGTGGTCACTTGTGAGAGAGATACCCTGATGCTGAATAGATTTTTGCACGCTTCGAAAAAAAGAAGCTGCTTTACTTTAAGTTATGGTCCGCAAAAATCGTCGAAATCCTAAATAAAAGACTACTTATGCTCAAATGTTTACATTAAGTGTTCGTTTTTATACGTCAGTTTTGATAATGAAAAGAATAGGATCCACTCCATTACTCTAGGCCTAACCGTTCTCTAGATATTTAAGGGTTTTTTCTACGTCAGTTTTGAAAATACGTACAGTTACCTAATGAAAGCGAAAATTGAATTAAAAGTGTCAATACAAAGTCATTTCAAATAATTGTGTGTGTTAATGTGTGCCATGCAACTCAATTTAATGAATTATTATACAAAGAGAAAATTAATTTGAGTCTGAATGAAAAGTCATGTGCTGCTCACGTCAAATTTTTAAGACGTCAGAATTACAAAATTAAAAAACGAAAATTTTCATACTTCTTCGACTTGATAAGATGGTGACTCGAAAGATATAAATATTAGGTGTGGGATAAAAACGACTCGTTTCAATCAATGGCTGCCACAACAATAGAAAATCAAATAATTGCCAGTACACAGTGAAACAATTGCCAGCATGTTACTGAAAGTCTCAGGGGCAACAGTTGCCCGTAATGCGGAGTAAGGTTCCTGATGTTTATGATAATATGTATATATATAAATCTGATGCGGACAGCACAGACATTCCTTGCAGTCTCAAGTTCTTTTTCTATGCATTTCTTTATAAATTTATTAAAATGAGTTTATTGGTACAAAAAAATACAAAATGAAATTGCACTTTTAATTCAATTTTTGTTTTTATTGGATAACTGGAGATTTTTTCAAAGATGGCGTAACAAAACTTCGAAAAAAACTCAAATATCTCAGTAAGTCCTAGAAACGTCAAGTCCTAGAGTAAGGGAGTGGGTCATTTTCTGTTTCTCGTCAAAAATTACGTATAAAATTTTGCGGGCTATATCGTAAAAAAAACAGGTTCTTCCTTTCCGAATAGTACAAAACTCTAATTAGCACCAGGGTATCCCACAAGTGACTTAACTGCCAAATTTTGTGAAATTGGGTAATTAATGATTTTAGCTAGAATAGATAGGCGAGATTTTTTCGGGCCATTTCGAAGAAATAGCCAGGTTCTTTTAACATGTATTCATTACCAGGGTCACACACAAGTGACTTACCTATAGATTTTATGAAATTGAGACCATTCGTTTTTGGTTTAGAGTGGATACACACACACACACACACACACACACACACACACACACACACATGTCATGCTAAAAATAGCTTTTTCGTGTTCTAGAGGTCCCAAAACCTATAAATCTGTCGAAAACTCGAGTTGCAATTTTCGACAGAATTCTAATACTTTCCATATACATTGCCATGCATTGCAGGGAAAGTAAAAATTCAAAAATAAGCCTTCGGCAGAATCAATCATTAGCTAAATGTTTGAGAAATGAAGTTGAAATGTTCATGAACGCCTATCATTATGGCTTCTCTTGTCAATTTGCCAAAATGATCCAATTGAAAAAAATGATCAAAGGTTGTAGAATGTTTTACAGTGTACTGTGAAAAATAAAAGAGTCTATTTGAGTGTCTACCATGAGTGTCCTTTTTAGCGCTGTCCAGAGGAGCACGATTAAAATAGTGTTATCAGCATGCGACTCAGCATGGTCTTGTCGTATCGACTTATGGAACACCATCTCAATTTCCTGCATTTCTGAGCCATTTTGCAAAATTATTTTCTGTTCTGGTAGGTTAACATGAGAATGTGAGACTTGTTTTGATTCTCGGCTTTTCACCAGGACGGCTGATGCCAGTGTTTGTCTGGAAATGATATCGGCTGCCGTTTGAATGACGATACGTCACTGATGCAGGTGTCGGTCAGCCATTGAGGGCTTGATGGATGGGTGACGTAGAAGCTGTTCGAATAACGCTCGTTGCATTTGACCTTTAATCCCGGCGGTGAGCGGACGTCCGGAGGGCACAAAGTTTTTCGGATGAAATATTTAGTTCGAGTGATTTGATATTTAAAATGTATAAATAAAAATTTCGGAATGTTAAATTGGAGTGTTCGACGTGAGGCAAAGGTCCTTGCTTGACACCGTCGAAAATGAATTGCCATCGTGACGGGCTACTTTGAGTTTTGATTTCGACGAAGGAATTTGTGAAAAGCGTGCAGTATACGGGAAAATGATGCTCTGCACGAGATTATGAATGCCTGCCTTGGTTAATGGAATTCAGCTCCGGGAATAATTTGTGTTACAGTATGGAAATGCCGGCCTATAAACTTTTGACCATCCAGGGCCCTCCAGTGTTCAATAACGCTTGGAAATGGAGTGTCCCGTCCTCCTTTCTCCTCGGATAGGTATGAAAGGTTCTTGTGAATCCTTCGGTATCTGTAAGTACTTTTTATCAGTAAATTGTTTTGCATAATGGAAGATGTTACATGTGGACAAGTGGATGCCTTTATGTAACTGCTAAGAAAAATAGTTAATTTCGATTTGAATACATATTTATCATTTAATTAACTTGCTACGCTTTCCACTACTTATTAGATGCATGTGTTGCTCTTTTCATTAACATCGAACTATGGCTGACCAACCGATTCCTAGAATCGGGAATAGAACCTGGACTGCACAGCGCAAATGATATTGGGTAACAACTAAAATTCTATACGATCACCAGAACTCTTCTAATTATTACCTACTTGTTATATCTTGAGATAGACGGCAGTTGTCCATCTCCTGTCTTATTCTCGACTTATTCTTATTACCAAAAACCTATATCACTATTGGGTGCCATGTAGGTACTTCATAATTAGGTAATCATAATTACAGATATTACAATTTTGTACCGTGTAATTCTATTTTAGAGTCTAATGTACTCTTTATGGAAGAGTTACGATTTTCTCCACATTTAAACAATAAATAGGAAACAGTCTGTGGAGAACGAGAAAAAATATTTATAGATGCGAGCTTTACACATTTATCATAAGTGCAGCAGTTAACTGCCACCTTCTTCTTAAAACTCATTTAGTTATCACTTTTTAAAGGAATTTTTACTTTTTTTAATAAAGCATCATCATTTACGGAAATATAATTAAGATTCAACGTGATTGTACTAATTTGCTGACAGCAAATACATCTCTAAAATATCCTAATAAAACTAATTAAATCATTTGGAATGTATTTAAGCTGCCATTTAGGCATCTTTATAATGCAAATGACTAGTACGTTAGTTTAAATGCAAATCTGGGACCAAGTCATTGGTAATTAAGTGAATAATTATTTAGACACATTTTAATATTTTTTCATTAGCAAATATTGTAATGGCCCATTTGGATGATTTAATAGAATAGCGTTAAACCGGTAATCATTTCTTTTAAAATATGAATCAATTTAATTAAAACTAATGAACAAACTGTCATTTTTCAAAGCACGAGCTGAAATTAATTGCTTTATTTTCTGTCATACCTTACGATATTTCTACTTGAAAAAATGAACTACAGTGTGGTTCAACTTGACTTTCTTATAAAAGAATAATTTTTTTTCTTTAAATTTTAAAGAAAAAATTTGAAAAATAGGTATTATGGTGTCCAAATGATGACAACTATAGCTTGTTACCCTTCACTTTGAAGACATAGAAAAATATTTCGATGGATACCATAATTGACAATGTACTAGTGACTTAACTAATGGCAATGTTCTAGTGATAATGTACAAAAAATCTAGAACAAGATAGAATATTTTTTAATTCCAGAGAACACTTCAAATTTTATTTCAAATTTTTAAATATATAATTTGTGCCCTAGGTTTTGGAAATAAAAAAAATTCTAAAATTTTTTTAACATGATAGCATAGGGCACACAATTGGGCATAATCATGCATAAAAGGGATAACTGATAGCTCAATGATCACGAGACTTAATAGTTGTTGTAAAAAATGTAATACAATATTTTTTATTCTTTACGTCATTAGACACCTTTGGGGGCACTTGGTTCCCCAAGGGGGGGGGGGGGAGGGTGTACATTGTTAAATAGGGTATCCATGATAAAATTTTTAAATCCCTTTAAAGTGAAGGGTAACACGATATAATTATAGAGATTTTTAAAATTTGTCTCTTAAAATTTGAAAAGAAAAAATGAATTCTGATATGAGAGAGTCAAATCAATTCACACTCCAGCTGATTTATATGATATGAAAATAAATCAACTATTCCTCAGTCAACACTGAAGAGGATGGACTTCATATTTTGCGGTTACTCCTTAATTTAACCGACGCAAGTCAGCGTCCAACCCCCTTGGCTACACGTTAGCCTTCATTGAACCATATGCTTCATGAGGATACTTTATCGCCAATCGCTTGTTTAGTTTTGTTTGCGTTAACTTTTGGAATATAGTCTGTATACTCTTGTCCGTTTACTTTTTAGAATTTTTAAACGCTTTTTTGCCGAGCATAGTTGAGATTTGCGCTTAAAAAAAATATCGATAGAATAATTAGAAGTATTTCAAATATTTCCTTAAAATAAACGAGATCGTGGTCGATACATATAAAATATAATTCTAACTGTTTCAAGATAAGAGAAAAACGCATAAACTTCTCTCTTTTCAGCATTTACACTCGGCAAGAAACAGAAAGACGAAAGCCTAAATAAACGATATGGGCAGCACATGACTTTCCCTACAGACTCAAACTCATTTTCTCTTAATTTTTTTAATATATCATTATAATAAGTTTAATGGCACTCTATAACACGCAAACTTATTTTAAATGACACTGAATGGACACTTTTTATTCAATTTTCGTTTTCATTACATAACTGCACGTATTTACGAATGCGGCGTAACAAAAATGCGAAAAAACAAAGCAAAAATGTCTGAAGAATGGCTACTCCTAGAGCCGGGGTGGGTCTTATTTTGTTCATCGTTAAATACTATGTATAAAACAAGCATTTAATAGATATATTTGAGCATACCAGTCTCTTATTTTAGATTTTCACGATTTTTGCGGATCATTTGTAAAAACTGGCATGTTCTTTTTTTCCCGAATTATACGAAAATTTAATCAGCTCAAGGGTCACCTATAAAACTTGAAATTGGGTGTATAAGTTTATGAGTCAGAGTGGACACAGACGTCACGCTAAAAAATTGTGTAGAGGTCTCGAAATGTATCGATCCGTCGAAAACTCGAGCTGCGATTTTCGACACGATTCCAATACACTACCATGTTTTACAGGGAAAGTAAAAATAAACGAGCTACAGGTTAGGGTCTATTTTCCAGCATGGAAAAAAATGTTCTGTTGGAAGAAGACTATTCGCTTAAGTTCTATCGATTCTATAACCTCGATGTCCTTTATCCGAAGTACAGCAAATTGTGTCACTATGGGTGCAAGGGCATTTAATAAAATATCAATTATTGAATCAATATCCTGTTTACAACAAGCAGTAACAGGAAAGGTTTTATGTAATTTTTCAACAAAGGGAATCTCCCGATATCTTTTTATCTCAGTCATTCTTTTCTGATGGGTCTTTTATTTAACGTATTTTAACACACAAAAAAATGTGTGTTTTCCATTACAGACAAACATACAGTCCGAAGGCATTCCCTCGAGTTCCGAATAATCTAAAACACAGTGGCGATACATTCATAGTTTAAGAACCATTTAATAAAAAAACACTGTCCTGCATTCATATTTTACTTTATAACGAATAGCCATAATGTTTACAACACATCATTATCCATTTAAAAGTTTGAAGAGTGTGGAAGTTATACGCAAGATCCAACGTATCCTCGAAACAACTGTATGCTTCATTATAATTTTATTTGTGTTTATATACGTTGCTCAAGTTTTTCTTATTTCATGAACAGTTTTCAAATCGCGGTATAAATGAGCCATAGTAAATATTACAACCATCCAAGCATCGAATCCCAAATGGCTGTCCACTTTTCTCATCCATCACCATGAAGACCATCCATTTCAGCTAACAAGAAAGAACACGTGAGCATTTTATTGAGAATGCAGTCTCGCATAGCTGTCACGGATAATAATCAAAAGGACTTGTGTACATGATTCTGGCTTCGTACAAAGTGTTAATAAATTGTAGGTCGAATTGAACTCGTAGTATGGTATGGAGAGGATAAAATGGATTTCCTGAAATTTTATGGCAACCTGGACTCGTGATCTTGGGAAATCGGAATCATTCGTAACAGTAAGTAGTAACTCATTTTATAGAAAAAGACGTAGCATTTTAGGGAGAAAGACGTTGCATTTTAAGGACAAAGACGTTACATTTTAATGAAAAATACGTTGCATTTCAGTATAAGTAGGAACTCATTTAACTGAAAAAGACGTTGCATTGAAAGGGAAAAAGACGTTTCACTTTAGAGAAAAGACGTTGCATTTCAGTCTCAGCCGTGCGTTTATTTTAGGAGGGACACAATGTCAGATGTTCAGAATGAACTTTAAATTTTGGCTATGGGTTCAGCTTTTTTTCAGATGGGCATTTAAAAAAAAAAGAGCGGTATAGATAGCCAAAATTAAAATTGAATTTACAGTTTTGTTACTGAGACATTTCGAAATGATAAGAACCCAATTAAAAGTGATATTTGAGTTTTAATGCATGTTTTGCACCATAGGGTTCATTGAGATTGGACATAATCAATATAAATATAAATCTTTTTAATATTTAGAATATGGGAGCTTTAACTTCTTAGCATTGAGATCGACTATGCTATGACACTGAGATGAAAATCGACTTCGAAATGCAGTTCACATAGCGCACACTACAATCGAACACAGTGTAGTTTCATTTTTAACACTTTACCACATAGTTGAAAAGTATTTATGACTTTGTTCATTCTGTCTGTCTGTCCGTTAGCACGATAACTGCCGTAAAAATGACTTTATCAAAATAAAATGTTAGTATGTTATTCAGACGGTTTGTGGAACCTATGGGAATATAAATGAATAATATCACCCAATTAGTTTTGGATTGAATCCGGGTTGAAAAAATGAAATACATTGAACCCTATGGGACCTCATTTTTCAAACATTTTTTAAGCGAATTTAAAATTCACAAATGGCTTCAAAAGTTTTAGAAAATATTCAAATGATCCCATAAAATATATAAAAAAATGTCAGCAAAATATAGTCAGTAGTTTCTTAAATAAAAATTAAAATAACAATTACACCCTTTATATGAAGAGATCACGTGACCATTATAGGAAGAGATCACGTGACCCACTTCAAAATAAAATAGGGCATCCATCTTGTGTCAAATTCGCGACTTTTAAAGTTCTTTTTAATTCATATTGAGTGTTGTATCCGTCCTAAAATCGCTTTATTTTTGCTTAAATTCTGTGCATCTACATACTGAAACAACGTAATTACAATACAGGGTGTATATAAACTGTTTTGACAAAATAAGAGGGGTGATAGCACCCATCAAGACGAACAATATTTAGTATGGAACCTAGGGTCGCATGAGTGCCAGAAAAGAGCAACTTCGAAACATGTTCAACAATCACAAGTCGCCACTTCAGACGACATAGATGTCGTGAATGAGAAGTATCACATCTCCAGAACATCACTGTCACTTTTAGTCATCCGACACTTCTTGAATGCCACATATCCCGGACGATGGATTGGAAGTAGTGGACCTGTAGCTTGTCCTCCACGCTCGCCGGACCTCAAACCACTGGAATTCTTTTTTGGGGGGCACATAAAATCATTGGTGTACAAGACGCCTGTGGACTCCGTAGAAAATTTCGTCGCGAGAATCGTTGTTGCAGGGGACAGGATAAACACGAAACCAGGTGCCTTCGAGAGGTTGTGCCAGTCGTTCATTCGCCGGTGTGAATTATGCATTGGCACCATTGGCCGTCACTTTGAGCATCTACTTTGAGTCTTTCACTGGTGTAAATAAATGGGATTGGGCAACATATGGTTAGGTTAATTCTCCTTATTGTCACTGTTGAAAGTTCAACTTTAACTTTACGCTTTTCTGACACTTAGAGTGATATGCGACCCTAGGTTCCATTGCAAATATTGTGCGTCTTGATGGGCACAATCACCCCCCTTATTTTGTCAAAACAGTTTTTATACACCCTGTATATTTCAGTTTAAATGATCATCCAACTTCGATTATATCTACAACGAAGCCTAATTTTCATTTATGGAGAATGTAAACACCAAAAGATGTAGAATGAGTTGTACAAGAATTCCTGCATTTCTTTAACGCAAAATTATTTAGCTCATGGAGTCTGCAATATAGCTGATATGAATGAAACATTCATTGATTTTACAGAGAAGAAGACGATTTTTTTAAGCACTTTTTTTAGAGTTAAGAAGTTTTAAGAACAGAGTTAAATTACTTGAATCTCCATGGTTTTAAGTTTTTAAATAAAAAAAAGCTTTTAAAAATGGAGTTTGGTATGAGAAAGTCGAATTAAGCCACACTCGCAGTTACGTTTTTTGTTGGAAACACTGCTATTCGATAAATTACGTCTTCCCCGGCAACATGACATAAAAGGAAGAATCGGAAGATATTTAAAATAATTTATTCATCAAGTAACCGCGCAATAATAAATTTGCATTTAGCATCCACTAAAAAATACTATTCTCTTAGTAATGACAGTAGACTCATTACATCATTCGTTATTTTAAGATCGAGGAGGATGTTTAGGAGCGCGATAAAACTTAATTTAATGAATCATTAAAGAAATAGAGAAAATAAATATAAGTCTGTAGGGAAAGCCATGTGTTGTCCACAACCGATTTTTTAGAAGGGAATCTTCTCCAAAATATATACAAATATCTTTGAAGCCTGTTCAAACCAACCGCGAACAATCGATGGGTAGGAGCATTCTCGAATGATTAAATGTTACCAACACGCTAAGACATATTTCACTTCGATTTCCTTCACGTTGCGTCAGCGGGCTATTCAGCGCCGCAACCCATTGCAGAAAGCAGCGCTTAATGGGTTCTATGATTCACGATCGGGATTCACGGAAAAGAACGCCTCTATAAGAACGCGAATTTGACTCGCGAAGAGTTATTTAGGGCATAAATCGGGTTTATTTAGTGTTTATTATTTTCACATTGTACAATCGGCATGGTTGCGTTTGTTGAAAACGAAGCATGGAAATAATTTTAGTTTAAAACGGTCCATTCAGAAAGGGAGTGGTGTTATTTGTATCCGTATAATTTAAGTGCTGGGCGCTTATTTAGGATCAGAGCAATTTTTTCTAATGATTGATACACTTATCAAATAAACGGAAACATCGACAAGAATGCCAGCCACCTCAACAAAGGGTAGCGAGATTTAAACAACTTTAAGAGCTATGTTTCCATAATTTTATTTTTTTAGAGATGGTTTTGCTTATTTAAATTTCTACGGTATTTTTTCATTTTGAAGAGTTCGCTCAATTTGACTTGTCTGCGGATTCAGTTTAGTTCAAAATATATTTAAGGTATAAAAGATTTCCGAAAAACAGGTTGGTATATACATACATACATACATACATACATACATACATACATTGATAAATATTAAATATTGCAATAAAACTTGAAGTACTAGTGGACAAGGAGGGTGGAACAGATAAAGAAATAAGAATTGCAAAAGCTCAAAATTAGTTTAGAAAACTAAACAAAGTATGGAGACCAACTAACCTTAATTTAAAAACCAAAATCACCTTTTCTAATTCCTTAGTGAAGAGCGTTTTATTGCATGAAACCAAAACATGGAAATGAACAAAGGGCCCATGCAACAAGTTGAATGCCTGGCAGACTAAATGACTCAGGGAATTTTTGGGAATATTTTGGTCTTATATTATTACTAATAACGAACTTTACAAGAGTACTGGACAGAAAGCAATCGAAATAAAAACCCGAAGATGGAGATGGACTGGACATATTTTGAGAATACCACAGCATAAGATCCCTGCTGTGGCACTTACTTGGGCGCCTAAAGGAGCAAGAAAGAAATTAGGTGGACGCTCAAGATGAAGACCCTACGTGCTACTAGGCACGATGAGTGGTGGTGATGATAATAATTACAGTAACACGAGCACCAACTATATCCATCTATTTTTACAAACGACTCTCTTCATCAAATCGTATGCCAGGACATTTGTGTGTCTGTATTATTTTTCCTCCAAACTCGAGTTTAATCCTGCAATTTTTTATCTGCAGACAATTATTCAACAAACTTATGGAACCAAACTTTTAAATCTGAAGTTGAATCCTAACATTTTTACTTTCTTATTAGTAGTATTAATAAATGATTGTTTTTGCGAAAATTTTCGATTTCAAAATTTTGATGCCAATATATGTTTTGAGAATTCTTGAACACGTTTTGATTATTTTTGGAGCGATATCCGTCTGGCTGTCTGATGGCTGGGGTCAATATCTTGCTGGTTTTAACGAAACTATGTATGCAGCTTTGTTATCAAAAAATCTTGAACAAAATAGAATTTTTTTTTTAATTCGAAAAGAAAACTTCAAAATTATATGTTTTTTAACATGACAACATAGGGCAAAATTGGACATAATCGTGCATGGGAGTGTTTATTGATGGCCCACTGATTACGATACTTAATAGTTTCAATCGTTGTGAAAAATGGCTGCGATATAAATTTTTTTGTTCGTGACATCATTAGCCCGCTAAGGGGGCAAGTTACCCTCCCCCTGAGGGGTACATTGTCAAGTAGGATATCTATCAATCGAAAGTTTTTTCAAGCCTTTGAAATTGAAGAGTAATACACAATGACTAATCATTTGGACAAACGTTATAGAATTTTCAAAACGTGTCTCGTGAAATTTGATAAAATAAATTCTAGTTTGAGAAAGTCGAGTTGAGCCACACTTCAATTAATTTCCATATTCTCCGTGTTTTCCTAGACTACTGGTGTTTTACAACAACGTAAGTAAAATTACAAAAACTTGCTCAAATTAATGTCTCGATCCCATACGTGTTTTTGTCTTTGTTGGTGTTCGCGCTCTGTCTTTTTATCCTGACGAAGTTATCTGTCTTTATATCCTGTTATTTGCCTTCTAAATTCGACGATACTTTTATTCAACTTCCAAAGATTTTTTCTAACGAATTATTATTTTACCATAAATTAAGTGATAATTGGACTTTTTACAATAGTAGCATAACTTGTACACATTCATATTCATTGAGCTAATCTCATTTCATCCTTATAAGACTTTTATCTGAGAGAGCAAGGATTCAAGATACAGTTTTGTTACTTCCATTTCCACGTAGATCTCGCTTAAGTGATATTTTAATTGGATCTTTCCCATTACGTAATTTCTACATTAAATTTTCATCCATGCGCAAATCTACATAAGCTGGCGAGCCTCATTTTATCCGATAACCTGATTCTGAAGGATTCGAGATAAGATGTGTGTCTCTATTTAAATCAAATCTCACTTAAGTGACTCTTTCTATGATCGGTCCATCTCATCCATTACCTTAATATTACAACGACTTTTTGTCCACGCACCCATCCGCATTATCTGATTCACTTTTTATACTTCCACGACTCCGGAGAATTGAAGATGGGATATCTGCGCTTCACTTTTCGAAGCAAATCTCGCTTAATAGATACTTTCGAAGTTAATAAGATCTTCCCGACTGCCCTGATGTTACAGCGTATTTTCGTCCATGCACACATACGCCTTAGCGGGTTAATCTCATTTCGTTCTTGCATGACTCCGCGGTATAGATGATGTTTGTTCCATTTTTTAAAGCGCTTTTTCTAAAGTGATCATTTTGAGGATAATTGCAGTCCGCCATCAGCTCATAAAACATTTTTACTTTCTAATAAGTAGCATTGAGAAAGTATTGTTTTCCCCGAAAATTTCCGATTTCGAGATTTTGATGTCAATATTGGTTTCAAGACATCAACACGTTTTGACTATTTTGGAGTGATATCCGTCCGTTTCCCTGTTTGTTCCGTGACTGTAGTCGATTTCTTTACACAAAACTTTATAACCGACTTTGTTATCGGAAGATCTAGAATTAGATAAAATAATTTTGAATTCGAGCGAAAATTCGAAATGGAATTTTATTTTAAATTTTATATTTTTTTAATACGCAGCATAGAACAGAATTCGACATCATCCAGCATAAAAGGGTTTATGTGTAGCTCAATGATCACGAGACTTAATAGTTTCCTTCATTGTAAAAAGTAACCGCGATAAACATTCATTTTTTGTTGTTGTTGTTCCTGGCATCATTAGTCCCCCCGCCACTGGAAGTACATTGTCCAGTATGGTATCCATCGAAATATTTGTTAAGACCTTTAAAGTGAAAGGTAACGCTCTATAGTGGTCATTACTTGGGCTCATGATTGCGATTTCTCAATTTTTGCTTTCCTTATATACAATAATGTATGAAGAAAGTATTGTGACGGAGTCAAAAATTCGAATTAGAGTTTTCGACGGGAGAGCACGCTTCAAGCATCCCTGATCACGAATCGAACATTTTTGAAGTGATGTCTGTGTGTGTGCGTGTGTGTGTGTCAGTGAGTCTGTGGAAACGATAACTGCCGAACGAATGGGCCGATTCGAACGAAATTGTTTCAAAAATTACAATCCGTAAACACTGGAAGCCTATTGTTTTTATACGCAATCGAATGTTCAGAACCACTCTAAATTTTCGAGTGAAATTTTGAAAAAATCGTCAGAAAATCAAAACCTCTAATAAAGTTACGCAAATAGACATTTCTTATGTAATTTTTCATTAGAAAATGATTGACAGAAATTTTAGAACGTTAACATGAACCGTTCTCGAGATATTGCACATTTTTCAAAAAAATTATCAAAAAGTCATATAAAATAAATTGGATAAAAATATAAAAAAAATAATTAGGTGACATAATTCTCGTGGATCTAGCTCATTCCATTCATGAAAAAAGATACTTTGAGTAATACTTTTGTACTTGAACGTCTGCTGTAAGAATAACTTATTTCCCCGCTTGGCGAGATTTTGGCAATGAATTGGGTGGAATGTCGCCAACTTAGCGACTTTTTAAATATTGTTGAATTAACGAAAAACTCGCCAAATGGATAAAAATGGCACTAAATCAATGAAAATAACAACTCATTGACGAAAACTCATTATCTTGGAAAGAATATAAGTATATACTATAAAGTATACTACTATATAAGTATATACTTTTTTTTACTGTAAAAGTAGTAAATTTATTGCATTATATAAGGAAAGTCATGTGTTGCCCACATAATTTTTTTTTGTGTGTAAAATTTGGAAGAAGAAAAAAAAATGAATTCTGGTATGAGGAAGTAGAGTGCGGCAGTTGTTTAAGAAAGAAATTGCGATCGATTCTATTGGTTAACTAGGGAAACTGGGGCAGATTTCCTTGATAAGAGTTCCATGAGATATTTTGGAGCAATGACTATTTAATGGAGCTCCACAAATAAATACAGCAACCCCCTCCCCCTTTAAAAAAATCAGTCATCAGGTGGTAAGTATTGTTTAGGTCTAAAGAATTATTATTTATGTGCCAAGATTTCTTAACTCTTTTTTTCATATTATATATAAATACTCGAGAAACATTGGCCTACCGATTGAAATATTTTAAATCAAAATGAACCAGATGATACTTGAACACGTAAGCTTTTAAATTGGACTGAAACGAGCTACTGGTGTGCCACCGGGCACTTATCAGGAAAATCAACAACGTATGAAACTTGAGAAGCAATATTTCCTATTTTACTGTCTGGAACAGACTGGCTTGTTTGTGAAATTGAAAGCAGAACCATCTAATAAAGAAATAATGTATATAAAATAAATTGGATCGAAATTGCATTTCTGACTGGATTATATCCATTTTGGCCTTCAGGTTTAAAGATGACGGGGATGACTGAGATTTTCAATGGATCACGTTCAGCTTTTTTATTTTTGCAAACATTGTTAAAATTCAAATATTTAATACGGGTCATATTCTACTAATACATGGGTATATCTTCTAATATTCGAGAATATAAGTAGTACGGGTATATCTCCCCATACAATTTTATCGCTTTTATTTTGGCATATATTGATGATTCCATTTCATATTTTCTGTCAATTTCTTTAGAAACCGGACCAGGATTCTTCCCATCTGCTCGTGAAGATCATTTTGTAGAGCGAGAACAGAGATGCATACTGCGGGTATACTGCCAGTACCTAATAAATTTCAACAACAGAAGTATCAAACAAAAGTTTTGTAACGCACCGTATTATTTTAAAATGAACGTGAATTTGCATTCGAAAACAAATGAGCCGTAGTTTTATGGGGTCTCGTCTATTTCTTGCAAAAGTCTAAAGAATACAAAATGAGATTTTGCTCGCATATAAGTGAAGTGGTGAGTTAGATACTTGATTTCCCCTCCTGATAACATACATTAATTTTATGACATAAAAATTTACTTGGATTCACTTGGGTAAGTCTTCAATGATGATACTTTAACGAGATCCTAGAAAAAGGGATGGCTAATGTGACTCCAAGAGAAATATCGAATAGGGTGGATTTTTCAATGGATATTTTTTTTGCACAGACAGCATCACTTATCTTAATGCATTAATCACATATATCAAAGTTCAAATCAAAAAGTGCTGTACTGAAATACGTAGAAAAACCTGCGGAGTGCCGTACGGAATCCATTTTCGGAGAAATGAAGATGACAAAATGGGGTTAATGTTATAGGTATAATCGTTTGCCACGAGTTTGCCCTTTCCCCCAAAAAGTAATGTCAGAATGAACACCCCATCTTTTGAAATGTTTCTGTGACAATATTTTTAATCTATTATTCGAAAATTTTACTACTGGCTAGAAAGGGGCTGAAAAGTGCTGCTCAAAGATTCAAATCATATAGTAAAATCTTGAGCTGGATCAGTATGATAGGGATGAGTGACAGAGATAAGTGATTGGCCGGACGGAGACATGCTGATTAACAGGAGTTGCCTATGTTTCGAAGTTTAGTCATGAATATATGCATGTTGGCTAGTTAAAAAGGAATTGCGATGGAAAACATTCATTACAGTTTTTAACAGACTGGCAAAGAAAAGAATCTGATGTGGGCAGCACACGACTTTTCGCTTCAGGCACATATTCACTTTTTCTTTATTTCTTCAACGATTTATTATATTGCGCTTAATGCCACACAATAACACCCATCCTTATTTGAAATGACACCGAATGGGTACTTTTAATTCAAATCTTGATTTCATTGGGGAAAGGAACGCATTTTCAAAAGTGGTCCAGCAGACATGCAAAAAAATCTAGAGTATCTCAACAAAGGCTCGTCCTAGAGTCATGGGGTGGATCTTATTCTTCTCATTGAGAAATATGACGTATAAAACAAGTATTTAATGAATATATTTCAGCGTAAGTAATCTTTTATTTTAGATTTGAACGATTTTTGTGGGACATTTCGCAAAAAAAGAATGGCAGGCTCTTTTACCCCGAATCGCACCATAACCAGGGGTACACACAAGTGACTTATCAACTCATTTTTTTTTAATTTGACTCATTTGTTTTGTAGCTAGAGTGAATACGATACAGATGTTGTGTTTGACAGATAGAATAAAACCTGCTGTGTTTAAAAAAAGATAAATGAAGACATAATATTTAGTTTAAAGAAAATTAGTTTATTAAATTGTAACTTCAATTATTTCAAATTAACAAATACAAAAAACACTGCTCACAGGCAGGCAACTCAGGAAGAATTAACATTAGAATTTTAGACATTAGAATTTTAGAATTTTATCAACTTGGTTAAAATTAAGGAATTAGCATAAAACTTTACTCAAAACAATCTATTTTAAATTCCATCAAAAAATCATTAACAAAAATATTAAATTTAAATAATTTTAGAATTTAACCCAGGCTCTTAAAAATTATGAAGGTTTATAAATTTGCTCTCAGAATACAGTTTTAGAATTTTAAATTTACAGAATAAATTTTGATTAAATGCATTTCAAAAATATTGAGAATTTAAGAAATTAGGAGTTTAAATATAACAGTAATATTCACCAGCTGGGTCATCAGACATGGGGGGGGGGCGAAGTTCCAATCATTAGAGCTGCACTGGTTGGAGACAAAAAGTTCTAATAGTTGAGCTGACAGGAATAAAACTACACTGGTTTTCTGGAATTCACCCAAACTTGAAACAAGAGAGGATTCAGCATTTTCTTGAAAAGGATTGCAAACTCAGGAGATCAGACCTAACAACTACTTCTGGAACACTCGGATCTTTTTAGAACGGCCGTCCTCGTCAGAAACTACGTTCACGCAGCTCGCATAAGGAATTTTCACCACGTACTTTTCTGGAGAGTTACGTCGCGAATTCCGCGATAAAAGCTTGAAAAATGCATAATTTAAATTAAAACAACTAATGACAAAAAAAAGAATAACGCGAGGAACTTAACGTTCCATTAAAAGGTCGCGTGGAACATAAGTTCCATTCGAAAATAAACAACGCGCTTCTCGCGCTAACCACAACGAAGGATTTCAACAAAAAACTGAAACTGAAAAGTTCTGCGCGCGTATTTATACTTGCGGCAAAAGGGCGAGTTTAGATAAACGGCAGCAATTAAAATTCGCTTACCGAAATTAGAATTGCCAAAATAATACTCTTAATTCCGAGAGCAGACGATCCGAAAAAAAACGCGAACCAATTAAAAAAATCCCAAATTCCAAAGGGGCGCGAAAAACGCTTAGGTGGCGCCTTTAATCGCAGTAAAAAGCCCGCAAAACAGAATTCCGAAAATGGCCGCAACTGAAATTTTTGAATTACAGTGAGACATGGAAATAACTTGAAACTGTAGAACAAACGGAATTTCTAACCAAAATGGGAAAATGAGACATCAAATTAAAGGGAATTTTAAGGGGAATCAAATAAATAAATAATTTTTAAAATTTACAAATCAAAAGTAATATTAATTTAAGGAATGGAACATTTTTAACTAAGAATATTATAAAGAAAATTAATTTAGATGATTAAAAATATTCTAATTAAAGAATAAATGAAAAAGCCAATAAATATTATTTAAATATTACCAAATTAAGAATATTGAGCCAGGGAAAAAGAAATAAAAGTAAACTTCCAAACCTCCAAATTACCTAAATTCTAAAGCAACCCAACACATTCCTTCCACCTATCCCCCAAAAATTTTTCATTTGAAAAATGAAAAATTTTTGATAATAAAAATAAAATATCTATCAGAAGTTACCAATTTAAGTATAACAATTTTTATCCGAATTCAACCTCTATTTCGGAATAAGCAATTTGTTAACAAACTATAAACTAAAAGAGAATTATATAATGAATAAATTTTTGTACATCAGATCACTAAATTTGTGTAGACAAAAGTAAAGGTAGAGGATTTGACATTGATTCTCATTAGCTATGAATAAAAATAAATTTTTAAGAAAACATTGGACCAGCCAAATAGTTTTCAAAGAATCGAAACATTGAATTTTGAAAAGGTACCTTGAATAACCAATGAGAAACAACTCTCATTTCCACTACAAAATATAAATACCAGCTGGAAAGAGAAAAAAAAATGTGTAAATAGAGTGATCTAAAAAAATAAAACAATGTACATAAGTTGTATAAAATAAATAAAATTTCAATAGAAGTGTCAAATGACAATTGACACAATAACAATTATTATCAATAAGTAACAATAATATACTAAAATTTCAAAGACACAAGTATCTATTCATGTCCATTCAGAACTACACATAACATCATCTGCATCTGCAGTTATCTAATATACACTGCCACTTTTATCTTTGCAGAACTCTAATACTTTTAACGACAACAAATATATACCAAAAAATATCAACATATGTGATCAGAACTTACGTCATGGACCACGTAATCAAATATTTGCATAAATCTGCACTCTCAATAACAATAAATAAGTAACTATATATCTCTATCAATATAAATATAATCAATTCATATAATCCAAATTAATCTTTTCTCAATCATTCTCTAAATCCTGCAGTAATCTGCAATATCAATAGCAACAAATTTTATCTTAAATCAACATCAATTAAATCCAGTTTGCAGCATTCTGCAATGTATCAATAACAAATACACACATATAAAAATTATACATTAAAAAAAAATTATGTTGCGCAACAATAAAATAAAAAAAATGTCATTCTGGTTTTTCCTTTGTCGTAAATTATATCTTTGTGTTGGAATTATATCATTCTCATGAGATGTATTACTTGTTGAATTATCAGATTGTGCACAAGAAAAGAACACAGAATCTCTTTCTGGAATTTTTGTTAATCTGTCAATGTGCACCAACTGAATATTTCGTGTGTCATTTACATGTTGAATTTTAAAGTTTACATTAGATGTTTTTTGTATAACTTTAAAAGGACCTTTATTAAGTTTGGAGAGTTTCTTACAATGTCCTCTTGGAAAAACAGGAATGTATAAATATACTATATCTCCAACTTTTATATCTTTTATAACAGCAGACTTATTTCTGTATGTCTCTTGTGTTTTAGCTGCTTTAAGTAAGTTCTTCTTTACTATTTCAAAAGATTTTTTCATACGAATTGCCAAATCCTGACTATAATCACTAACAGTGGTAAAATTTTGTTCATTTAAATTAAAAAGAAGATGATGTGGCAAAATTAATTCTCTACCATAGAGAAGATTAGCTGGAGACTCACCAGTCGAGGAATGGATTGAAGTTCGGTGGGCCAGCAAGGCAAAAGATAAATGTCGATCCCAATCCTCTTGTGTTTCAGACACTAAATGACTAAGTGTGTTAATTATTTTACTGTTTAAACGCTCGCAGACTCCATCCGATTGTGGGTGATAGCTAGTAGTGGTATGTTTTTCAATACCTAATTTTTCATACAACTTCATGGCAGCATTCGAAATGAAATTAGATCCTTTGTCAGTGATAATGTGTTTTGGCACACCATGAAGAGAAAAGAAGTTTTCTAAACAATTTAAAATAGTTTCAGATTTAATATTGGGGATAGCATAAGCTTCTGGCCAACGAGTAAAATAGTCGGTAATCACTAGTATGTACTTATTGCCAGAGTAAGTTAGAGGCATGGGGCCAATACAATCCATAGCTATTCTTTCCATAGGGTAAGTAGAATTTGGAAACCTCTGTAAAGGAGCTTTTTGTTTTTGTTTAAATCCTCTTTTCTGTAAACAATCAGGACAACACTTAACATAATTTAAAATTTGAACATACATCCTAGGCCAATAAAAGTGTTGCTGAATTTTCCTTAAAGTCCTTCTAAAACCACCATGTCCTGCAGTAATCGAATCATGACAATAATTTAGAATATCAGAGATCAAATTTTGTGGAACAACAATACGCTCTTTTCTTTGATATTTTAATTTAGGTTTTCTATTAGTACAATATAATACATCATCTTTTAAGAAAAACATTAAATTTTTAGGGAATGGGTCAATATTTTTATCTAAGCATGAGCCAATTCTTATACAATTAGGGTCAGAATTTTGAGAATTACGTACTCTTAAAAGAAGGTTAGTATCAACATCCAGGTCTATAGTGTTTACTGTTACATTATTTACACATCTAGATAGATAATCAGCTGTTAAATTTAGGCGACCAGGTTTATGAATAATTTTGTAATTAAACTGGGTCATGGACATTATCCACCGTGCTATCCTAGAAGTGGGGTCTTTTAATTTCAAAACATTTGAAAGGGAGGCCTGATCACAATAAACTGTAAAATGTTTTCCCAAAAGGTATTGCTTAAAATAGGATGTTGCCCAGACAACTCCTAAAGTCTCTTTCTCGACTGTGCTATAGTTTATTTCTGCATCTTTTAGTTTTTTACTAGCATAAGCAATAGGGTGCAAAAATCCATCCTCTCCTTCTTGACAGAGAACTGCTCCAAGAGCAAGATTTTATGCATCGGTACATACCGAAAATGGTTTTGAAAAATCAGGGAGATGTAAAATGGGTTCTTTAAGTAATTCGGATTTTAAGGTTTGATAAGAATTTTCTGCTTCAGGGGTCCAAGAGAATTTAATATTTTGTTTAGTTAAATTAGTTAAGGGAAGAGCTTTTAAGGAGTAATTTTCAATAAATTTTCTGTAGAAGCCAGTTAATCCTAAAAATTGGCGAATTTGTTTTTTAGAGGTGGGTTTTTGAAAATTTTTAACAGTTTTTAAATTTGAGGGGTCAGGCTGGACAATACCTTCAGAAACTTGAAAACCTAAATAATTTATTGAAGATTTAAAAAAATTGCATTTACTTGGCTTTAAACATAATTTATGTTGAGATAATCTATCAAATACTACCTTTAATTTCATTAAGTGTTCCTCAAAGGTTCTAGATGCAATAACAATATCATCTATGTAAATAGAAATTTGTAAAGGGGAAAGCTTAGCTAGGACGATGGACATAAGTCGTTGAAAGGAGCTGGGGGCATTTTTCAAACCAAAAGGGACTCTTTTCCATTCATAGTGGCCAAAAGGTGTAGAAAAGCCACATTTGTGTGTGTCGTCTGGGTGCAATTTCATTTGATAAAATCCAGATGTTAAGTCTAATGTAGAAAAATATTTCGCACCACTTAAACTATCAATCAATTCAGTGATATTTGGCAGTGGAAAAATATCATCAATAGTTTTATCATTTAATTTTCTAAAATCTGTTACCAATCTTAATGTTCCATCTGCCTTTTTAACAAACAGTACAGGTGCGGAGAATGGTGAATCACTTTCTTGTATAATATCATTCTCAAGAAGTTCATTAATTTGCCTATCTAATTCATCTCTTACATGATAAGGAACTCTATAAGGTTTTTGTTTAACAGGAATATCATCTTTTAAGTTAATGTTATGAAAAACCGTATCACACCCCTTTAAATCTGGAATAGAATTAGCAAAAATATGCTTATAATCATTAATTAAACTCTCTATTTGTCTTTTTTCATTATAGTCTAAGTGTGAAAGATCAAAATTTCCTCCCCAAACATCAAAATTATCACCACTCTCTGCACTTGACTCAGTAATATTGTTAACTGAAAAAGAAGATACTACTGTGATAGGAACAATTTTTGCTAAATTTGAATGCTTATTTATGTGCAACTCATCAGTTGACAAATTCAATACTTTTACATTATATATATTAGATCTAGATACATTATTTACTGATCTAGCGACCAGAATTTTACTGTTGTTTAAAGGCTCAATCATCACAGTAGGTGAATTAAATTTAACAATCTCTTTTAATTTTACTTGTATGAAAGCCTCCGATAGAGGAGGAATTGTGTATTTCCTAAGTGCATAGCACAAATTATCCCTATATTTTTCAGAATTCAAAGTATTTTCTCTGTTAATTTCATAATTATTAAAGAATTGAGTTGTATCAGATAATGAAAATGGTACAGATTCATTCTTAATTGCAAAAGGCACAGTTACAATATTATTGTATAAAACATTATTACTAAAATCTATTGACATCTTATAACCCTTTAAAAATTTCACACCAAGTATTGCTGAATAATTACAAGAATCACAGTCCATAATATAAAAATCAACATTAAATATTTTGTTATTTAAATGTAAATTAATATTTAATTTCCTGGAAACTTTTATAATATCACTAGAGATGCCTTTTAAATTTATATTACACTTTGTTAATTGACTGTCAGGTATATTTAAATGAGATAATACATTTGTAAACAACACATTAATAGAAGCACCAGAATCAATAAGTATAGGAATATCAACATTATTTATCATACCAGAAATCACTGGTAGAGACAAATTCTGTAATGAAATCAAATTTGAATTTTGCACCACAGGTAACACCCCAAGGGCTTCAGAAGGTAAGTTGGAGTGAAAACTCCCTTCACCCTTACTTAGTTTAAATTTTGTTTGTCGTTGTCATTTTTATCACCCCTAGGTGTATAAAAAGTGTTGTCACTCATTTTAGGTTTAGTTTCATTAATGTCAGGCTGAAAGTTTTGATTTGGCTGATGGTAAAAAAATTGAGTAGGTTGTTGAAATCCCTGCGTTTGTTGTGGAAAATAATTATATGGATAGTTTTGTGTAGGTTGTGGAAAAGAAAAAGGTTGTTGATACATTCAAGTAGGCAGAGACCCAGAATTTCTGTTGAACCTGTGTGATTGAGGAAATGTCCTACAATCCACACTTATGTGACCTAATAGACCACATGAAAAACACCTTCGGCTATCCTTTGTCACTCTAGTTTGAGGCAGCTGCGGTTTGGTGTTAATCTGAGTTTGCAACTCAGCAAGCCTTTTAGTGAGGTTCTCTACCTCCATTCTATTTCTCTTAAGCTCATCATGGAGCTGCTTATTTTCAGACTCTCCAAGACTCATAACATATTGGGGATCATCCCCATGTTGCTTGCTCCACACCTCTTCCTCCGCCACAGCATGCCTTTTTGCAGAGTCAAAACTCTTGTGGTTTTGAGGTAGGATTAGCCGTTTGAAATGAGGCTTCAAGCCTTCAATGAAAACCGAGCACAAGACATCAAGTCTTTGCTGGTTTGCCACTCTGTCATTTAGTAAGCCAGGTGAAACAGTTTTGTATGAGGAAGCCTCAACTCTAGCAGCAAACTGACGCACAGATTCATTTGGTCTCTGATAACTCTGCAGAAATGCTCTCAAGTTACTGTGTAAACATTCTATTGAGGAAAATCTGTCGCGCAAAGCTTTAAGAATTTGAGAGAAAGATTTCTCTTCTTTTAACTTAGGATTATCTCTAATAAATCTTGCAGCTATGCCTGACAGTTTTAACTTTAAAACCAAGATCTTGTCTGACTCAGACCAATTTGCATGGTCAGCTAACATTTTAATTCTATCTATGTAATCCTCTAATGGGAGGCCAGATTCCTCTCCTGAAAATACTGGGATTGAATCTAAAAAGTCTCCTATTGAAGAGACTGTTTTAAAATTACTCATTACATTACATTTAGAAGAATCTATTTTTAATCCCTGTTCATTTAAGTCATATTGTTTACTATTAACATTTGAATCAATATTTTTGTTACCAACAGAATTTACATTATCAGAGGTTACCTCAATGTTTATTTTAGAAGGTAAATTTCTTTCCAATAAGGATAGCCAAGTTTTCTTGGTACTAGCAACCTGACTTCTGGGAATTAAATCCCAATCTTTACCATCATTTGAATTAGTAAGAAATGAAGGAAATGGCTCTTTACCAACAGAGAACATAGCATATAATAAAGTTTCAAAAGGCTTATCTTTAGAGCCATCTCCAGTTTCATCTGACCCAAATACAGAAATATACATACAGTTACTTTCTCTAACATCATCCATAATTGCAATACAATTGAAAGTTTAATACTACTAATAAATATTATAAAACACGAGAGCAATTTCTAGACTGGTACACGGCACCAAAACTACTGTTGTGTTTGACAGATAGAATAAAACCTGCTGTGTTTAAAAAAATATAAATGAAGACATAATATTTAGTTTAAAGAAAATTAGTTTATTAAATTGTAACTTCAATTATTTCAAATTAACAAATACAAAAAACACTGCTCACAGGCAGGCAACTCAGGAAGAATTAACATTAGAATTTTAGACATTAGAATTTTGGAATTTTATCAACTTGGTTAAAATTAAGGAATTAGCATAAAACTTTACTCAAAACAATCTATTTTAAATTCCATCAAAAAATCATTAACAAAAATATTAAATTTAAATAATTTTAGAATTTAACCCAGGCTCTTAAAAATTATGAAGGTTTAGAAATTTGCTCTCAGAATACAGTTTTAGAATTTTAAATTTACAGAATAAATTTTGATTAAATGCATTTCAAAAATATTGAGAATTTAAGAAATTAGGAGTTTAAATATAACAGTAATATTCACCAGCTGGGTCATCAGACATGGGGGGGGGGGCGAAGTTCCAATCATTAGAGCTGCACTGGTTGGAGACAAAAAGTTCTAATAGTTGAGCTGACAGGAATAAAACTACACTGGTTTTCTGGAATTCACCCAAACTTGAAACAAGAGAGGATTCAGCATTTTCTTGAAAAGGATTGCAAACTCAGGAGATCAGACCTAACAACTACTTCTGGAACACTCGGATCTTTTTAGAACGGCCGTCCTCGTCAGAAACTACGTTCACGCAGCTCGCATAAGGAATTTTCACCACGTACTTTTCTGGAGAGTTACGTCGCGAATTCCGCGATAAAAGCTTGAAAAATGCATAATTTAAATTAAAACAACTAATGAAAAAAAAAGAATAACGCGAGGAACTTAACGTTCCATTAAAAGGTCGCGTGGAACATAAGTTCCATTCGAAAATAAACAACGCGCTTCTCGCGCTAACCACAACGAAGGATTTCAACAAAAAACTGAAACTGAAAAGTTCTGCGCGCGTATTTATACTTGCGGCAAAAGGGCGAGTTTAGATAAACGGCAGCAATTAAAATTCGCTTACCGAAATTAGAATTGCCAAAATAATACTCTTAATTCCGAGAGCAGACGATCCGAAAAAAAAACGCGAACCAATTAAAAAAATCCCAAATTCCAAAGGGGCGCGAAAAACGCTTAGGTGGCGCCTTTAATCGCAGTAAAAAGCCCGCAAAACAGAATTCCGAAAATGGCCGCAACTGAAATTTTTGAATTACAGTGAGACATGGAAATAACTTGAACAAACGGAATTTCTAACCAAAATGGGAAAATGAGACATCAAATTAAAGGGAATTTTAAGGGGAATCAAATAAATAAATAATTTTTAAAATTTACAAATCAAAAGTAATATTAATTTAAGGAATGGAACATTTTTAACTAAGAATATTATAAAGAAAATTAATTTAGATGATTAAAAATATTCTAATTAAAGAATAAATGAAAAAGCCAATAAATATTATTTAAATATTATCAAATTAAGAATATTGAGCCAGGGAAAAAGAAATAAAAGTAAACTTCCAAACCTCCAAATTACCTAAATTCTAAAGCAACCCAACACAGTTCTGGAGGACCATTTTGCAAAACAAGGCAGGTTCTTTTATCCCGAATCATACCCAAATCTTATCAGCACCAGGGTTACCCACACGTGACTTACCTATAAAATTTTATGAAATTCGCTCCATTCAGTGGCAAATGGTCACATTTTGAATTTTAAAATCACAAAGATCTAGCCGAGGCGTGTTCAGTAAATTCCATCAAAATTTTCAGACTGACATGAGAGTCCATTTATATTTCTTATGCTCAGCATTTCTGATAGAAAACAGGGTCAATCAATAAAGTCATCCAACATGCTTCTGATGTTTTCTTGCTAAGAGGGCTTTCCGTGTTCATTTGCTTCGTTCAAAATCGATTCATTTTAATTTGGGTTATCGGAATGGCGAAGTTGATATTATTCGGTTTATGGGGGATACTTAATAACACCCTGTTTTTTATGCGATCAAAACGTTGTGCAGAATCTAATTTTGCTGATTCAGCGTAATCTAGCCCTTTGGCAAAACAGGTTTTGATTTTTGCTTTTATTATAGATGGAAGTCACGGAAGGGGATGTTTTTACATTGGAAGTATTTTTTTAAAGAAGACGTTTTCATAGATCTTTAAATACGCAGCGTCTTTCCACAACACAATATATTTTTAATATGTTAGTGTTGTACAATATAGGGGTCATTAATGACACAATTTTATTTGTAAAATCGATGTTTATTAAACACTTAATTGTGTCTCATATATATTGACACACACCCTTCTTAATGAATTATTTCAAGAAATGACCCAGGAGGTTTAAATGAGAAACCCTTTTTATTGAAGCATGTTTGAGGAATAGCACCCGACCGGTTATAAACAAAGTTGACACATACCTTAAGTACCGTTGCACTACTTCGTGGAGTCACCTGACTTGTTGGTTACAATGGACACTTGGATATATTTAAGCATACATAATCTTTTATTTTAGAGGTGGATGACTTTTGCGGGTTATTTTGCAAAAAAGGCAGACTCTGTTTAACAGAATCATACTAAAATCTAATCAGCACCAGGGTCACCCACAATTGAGTTATGTATCAAATTTTATGAAATTGGGTTAATTAATTTTTATACTAGAGAGGGTACATTCATTTTTTGCGAGCCATTTTACCAAAGAAGACTGGTTCTTTTATTCAGAATCGTACCGAAAATCTATTTGGCATCAAGGTCACCCTCAAGTAATTTACCTATAAAATTTTATGAAATTAAGACCATTAATATTTGAGTTAGAGGGGACACATACATTGCACGGACAGACAGACACGCACACACAGACGTTACGCTAAAAATAGCTTTTTCTTATTGTAGAGGTCCGTAAACGTTTAGATACACCGAGTTGCGATTTTTGATATAATTCCAATACTTTTTCTATACATTACCATGTATTGCAAGGAAAGTACACGGAAGATCTTCAGCATAATATTTTTAATATTAAATTGTACATTGGGCGCTTATCCAAACGACAACATGATTTCGAAGTATCAATTAACTTATATTTCACACTAAATTGACAATGATCAACGTAGACAGCATCCTCAATAAGCAATAGAGTCCCTGTATTAAAATATTTCAATAATTAATTCATCCATTTGACGTCAGTTTCGTTAATCTGGCATCGTTATTCCAACTTTGACGATATTTTCGTAAATGTGAGAAGAAATATCGCCATGTTGGCGATGCCAAGTTAGCTAAATCCATCGACAAGTGTTACATACAAACAGTGAGGCGAGCATTGTGTCATATATATAAATGTCTGCTAGCGAATTGTTAGGCGCCAAAATATAAAACTATTACCCAAAGTATCTTCCCTTGTGAAAGTTGCATATTCTCTTGCTAAATAATTTGGCGTGGGAATAATTCATCCATTCTAATACAATTCATCTATTCTTATGCAATTCATCTTATAATTGCTTGATTTGTTTACATTCTGTATGATATAGTTTAGCATTAAAATTAGGCTTTATTGTAGGAATAATCAAAGTTTAGTAATCATTTAAAATAAAAAAATATTGTAATTGCGTTGGCATAGAATAGATATACAGATAATACTCAAAAACGTTTTATGACGGATGCAACACTCAATATGGGTAATCAAGGTGGTATCACGCCTATTCTAAATTCGGTTATAAAATCAACGACACAACATCATAGATAAAAGGTCATTTAATAAAATTATCCTACAAGACATACAAAGCTTTAAAAAATCCAGAGCACTTTCCGGCATAACTATGCCCTTCATTATGCCTAGACGAAACAGTAAACGTGGAATGCCTACATGTAGACCAGATCAGGAGAAAAATTTGCATAAATAAACACAAAATAATGGTAGTACAAGCAGGGCATAAAAATTAATCAATTATAACTACACATTTAAGGGTTAAACCCAAGACTTTTAATTTAAACAAGTGGTGAATTTTTTATACAAATAGAAGACAAAATCCAAAATGCATCCAAGCACAATTACAATAAAATGATGTCACAGATAACTATGAAGAGGTTTGACATGCATAGAGTCGAGAACGAATCGCCAGGCGTAACTTAAAATTTGAACAGGATCGAAACTACAAATGGAATCACGGTAGATATAAATAAACAAGGATTCATAAAATATTACGTGGGTTATTACAATGAATTAAAAGGAACGTTTTTTCGAAGACGGGCTGAAAGGTATCATTAACAACGGCGAGAGCCGTAGAAAGTTTACCATTCCTGACGTCACCAGCATGCTCTGCCAACCGGATACCAACAGTATGTTTAGTACTACCGATGTAAAATTTATTGTCATTATCAGGAGTTGACAGGGGTACACAACGTATACCCCGACATGGCTTTTAAAGTTATCAATATCCCTTAACTTATCGGTACGAATACGATTGAATAGAGTAGTAATATTAGAGTGAGCGAGTTTGAAACCAAATTCATGGCAAAATTGAATAAAGAGACGGAAAATCTTAGGATGATAAGGAAAAACTGGATTTATACGGCAGACGTTCAATAACAGCAACGAGTTTAGTATCAGGTTGAGTGAATTTATGGCGGACATGCGCAAAAATCTCATAAATAAACTCAAATGAATAAGCTACCTCATGGCCAAGATAAAATTTCATTATTTAAAGCCGAAACAGAAGAGCAAATATTAAATGCACGATTAAAATAAGCATTAAAATAAGCTTTTTTTAGAGGATATAGGGTGAGAAGAATTAGCAGGGATACACGAGTTAGTAAAAGTGGGTTTATGGAAAACAGAAGTTTGAAAGCCAAAAGAGGTGCGAGTAGCAAGAACATCCAGAAAAGGTAAATTAAAACTGGACTCATGGTCAACATTAAAATTAATCGAGTAGAAAAAATCATTAACTTTATCCAAAAGATTAAGGAGATCATTTAAATCATGATCCCAAACAATAAAAACATCATCAACGTAATGTCACCAAAGAATAGGTTTAAACGTTAAAAATGGCAAAATCTAGTTCTCGAGCTTCTGGAAAACAGCCTCAGTAAAAATGCCGGACAACAGACTGCCCATAGGGGCACCAGATGTTTGCAAGTAAATAGTGTCACGGAAGCCAAAATAATTTGTCTCCGCAACGATGTTCAAGGCAGAAGTGATTGCGTCGATATAAGGAATTTTAATATTATGATCATGAAGTTTTTTTGGCTATAATATTAATAGCTTTAGAAACAGGAATAGTAGGAAATAAAGAAACAGTGCCAAAACTGTGGAGAGTATTATTGGGAACAAATTTAGTTTTAAACAAAATATTAATGAAATTTTCAGTAGAACTAATGGAATAAATATGATAATTAAAAAACGGTTTTAGAAAATAAGCAAGAGTTTTCTCTAAAAATAAGTAGGCCCATTACATTTAGAAACAAGAGGGAGCATTGAGATGATTAATTTTATGAAATTTAATTTGTCCAAAGATTTTAGGAAGTTGGTGTGAAGTACGAAAAACTGCAGATTTAATATTAGGAGGGAGGTCGGCATATTTTTTAAGTTTTGCAATTCTATTAATCGTTGCAATCGGGAATGCCCCTCCCCCTTTCGACGGCCATGATTACAGACACAATCGAGTTAATTTTCAATATTGTATTGTGCTCTTCCTTAATCAAGGCACTCTGTCGCATTTGTTTCTGAGATCCATAATTCCCACAGTAGTGAATGTAATTATGTGGAACAATCTTCTATCGGTAACAATTCTAGTGCACAATATTTCAATGACATTGATTTTAGAGAAATGAATGATCAATTTTCTGAGAAATTTAGTGGTTACAAAAATATTTTGACAATGACAAAAATATTTTGACACCCGGGCACCATTGTGAAGAATGTGCAAAATTATGCAGGTTTCATTTTGCAGAATATCTCACATTGACTGAATCATGCGTTTTCGAATCAAGTTTCAGAAAAATAACTTTAAAATGTAAATGTACAAATGCAGTTAAAAGTTATGGAATGCAACCGAAGGCAAAAAGAAAAATTAACTGGAGTTTGGCTTAACTCGACTTCAAACAATAATCCGGTTTTAGTAATTTTTCCTCTTTTTTTCAAATTTTGCAAGAAACATTTTGAAAAATCGCTACTATGGGTCTAAATGATTACAATTATAACATGTTACCCTTCTCTTAAAAGAGCTTGAAAAAATATTTTGTTCGATACCATACTTGATAATGTATGTCCGGAGGGGGTAACTTGCCCCTCTCTACCAAGAAGGGGTGGCAAGTTACCCACGAACACATTGACATAAATAGAAAAATTGTATAACGGCTATCTTTCACAGCAATGACTTGAAACTGTTAAGCCATAAATTACCCCTTTTATTTTTAATACCTCTAATTATTTATGTCAAAATAATTAGAGGTATTAAAAATGCTGCCGTGTTAGAAATATAAAAGTTTTCGCTCGCATTTAAAGATGTACTTCTGTATTGTTGGATACCAAAGTCGGATATGAAGTTTCGCCGGGTATAAAGTTTCGAAATTCATTAACATGTGTGGTCTCCTTCGTGTACAAATGATATCGACCAAGGCAGACGAACATCCCTCCAAAATGAGTCAAAGCGTGTTCAGGTCTTAAAACTTATATAGGCATCCAATTCTCGAATTCGAAAATTTTCATAAAAAGAACACTTTCTCTATGTATGAAAAAGTAATTATGTTTGGAATATAATTATCCAATAAACATTGACGATTGTCCAATAGACACTGACGATAGCTCAATAGAATGACGATTGTCCAATAAACATCACTTCATACACATTTACTCTGGAGGATCTAACAGATTGCCTATACTTAAGATTGCACCACTCTGTCGCAGCTTTATTATTTGGACAGAAAATGGGACAACCCTCTGGTTAAACAGAATGCAACAATCAATTTGTAACAGCAGATGTGTAGCAGCAGCCGTTGAAATTCGCTAATGAATCCTTTCAAGGAATATTCAGCTATATCGGTAAGCAATGACTTACTGACGTTTTGGTTGCTATCCACTAGCATAAAATTAAGTCTGTAATAAACTTTTAAACCCATTTTATCAGTTTAGAAAATAAAATTTTAAATGTAAACTGTAACATACCCCTATATTTATCTATGTATATTTAAACTTCTAAATATAGAATTGGGTTTAATCGGACATCTAAGTTCATGAAATATACAAAATGTTCGATTTTTACTTTCTCATATGATAATATTGGGAAAGTCTTACTTTTCCGAAAATTCTTGATTTCGAGATTTTGATGCCAATACATGATTAATACCTTCTGGACACGCCTGGACTCATTTTGGAGTGATGACCGTCTGTCTGTCTGTCTGATTTCTTATGTACACAATAACACCCACAAATAGTAATGAATTTTCACGAATCTTTATATCCGTTTCGTTTATAAAAGAATCTAGAACTATATAGACTTCTTTTTAAGTTCGAGCAAAAACTTTATTTTAAATTGCATATTTTTTTAACATGCCAGCATAGGACACAATGAGACATAGTCATGCCTAAAAGTGTTTATTTTTGTCTTAAAGATCACGAGACTTAACAGTTTCCATCATTATTGTGTAAAATAGCTATAATACAATATTTTTGTTGGTGACTTCATTAGCTCCCCCATGGCGGGGCATGCTACCGGGTACATTGTATGGTATCAATCGAAAGATTTTATCAAGTCCTTTAAAGTGAATCGTAACATGCTATAGAGGTCATTATTTGGACCCACTACACCGATTTTCCAATTGGTTTCTTGTAAAATTTGAATAAAAAAATAAATTCTGCTATGAGAAAGTCAAGTTGAGCCACACTCTGGTTCATTTCTATTGCTTAAAACTTTAATAATGGTTGAAGTTAATAAACTGATGAACGAGCAACGTTATAGGCGTTGTGAAAAATAAAGGAAACAATGGAGAACTAAGAATGATAAACGGAGAATTAAGAATTGTAAACGGAGAGTTAAGAATGATAAACGGAGAAATAAGAATGATAAACCGAGAATTGTGAATGATAAACGGGGAATTAAGAATGATACATGGAGAATTAAGAATAATAATCGGAGAATTGTGAAGGATAAACAAGATAAATGGAGAATTAAAAATTATAAAAAAAACAAGTGGATAATTAAGATTTATAAACAAAAAATAATAATTTCATAAAATCTAATGAGGAAAAGGAAAAAAAGGAAAAGAGGACATTTATAATTGAAGGAATCTGGTAGAGAGCTGTATTCGAAATCTTTTTATGTCTGACTCCTTCTCGTAATCTGAGATTCGAGCCTCCCAAATATGACTTCATTGCATTTATTTCTACATACTTTTTTAAAGCTTTACAAAATTACAGTCATTAATAACGAACAAACAACGTCAGTATATACATTTAAAGTCTTCTTAACAGAAAAATAATATTCAATGCGTGTGCTTCAATTTTAATTCTGAAAAAGTCAACATTCTGTTAGCTTCAAAGAAACTTAAATTTCTTTAATATTGACATTGATTAATGCGTTTTTTCTCTCATTCAAGAAAAGCAGAAAAATGGGATCCAATTTTTTTTGTGTGTGTGTGTCACATGTTTTTCAAATAATTTAAATGCCCCAACAATTTTCTTTTATCTTTTCAGTGTTTCGTTCTGAAAAGCAAATCGTTATAGATGTATGCCACTTTTCAGTTACGAAAAAATGTACTCCTGACTTCAAAGATTATATAAAGAAAACAGAACGTTGATTTTGTTTTCTCTATATAATACTTAAAGTCATTTTAAAGTCATCTTTAAAGTCGTTTATATACGTAAATAAAAAACATGAATACATGTTATAAAAACAATGTTCATAAAAAACATCTAAAAAAAACAATGAATATAGATTAATTCAATGATTTTAAGTGTGTTAAAGTTGAATAGTAAGTGTATCAAAAATTGAATACGAGTTTGTGTAAATTTTGCAAACTAAATTCGAAATTAAATATTTATTAATTTATATACCTTAAGTGATTAATTTTACGTCATGAATGACGTGAAAAGAATATCAAATAATATTATGTTCGTTGAATTACATATTTCTGGTTGAATTTTCTAATATTTGAATTCTTTTTAATATTAATCTTTCTCATTATCTCAGTAGATTGCTTATTGCGATGGCAGGAATAGCAGTATTCCAAATACGACAATGGGTACATTGTGTATTATGCATTAAAAGCCCTATCGTCCGTGAAAACTCATGACGTACAGATAATATAAATAATTTGATAGACTGCTGCCATGGCTAACCGTTAATAATCCAAGAATTTACAGCTGCCCCAGAATTCGAATGTTTACGTCATTCTGAAACCCTGATTACATATCTCTCAAGGCCAGTCAGACCCTTTAAATGACGGAGCACGTGATTCTGTGTTCGGGTTCAGCAGAAAAAGAAGGCGTACATACATAGTCCTCAGCAGAAAAAAGTTGAACTGAGCAAAAGAAACAACTACACTACGAATTTACAAACTTGCCACTACGACTTAAATGTTATACATGACTCTAGTACGAGACTCCTTCACTTTTGACTATGATTTTGACACGACGACAAAATCCTATTTGCATGTTATTTGACAATAAATGTTACAAACATGTCATAACAGAAAAATGAAAAACAATTTGGTAGGTAACACATCATTTTAAAAGAGATTATACATGATAAACATTTTGAATATGCAGCAAACGTGCTGAAGATCAATCGTAGAAATTGGTAGATAAGAAATTGGTAGATAAGGTGCTTTTAGGTCGTGAAATGACGAGCACCAGTACTGGAAATCAATCAGAAGTTCTTTCCAATTTCTGATGAAAGATCAAATGACAACATCAAAGTCATCAAAGCCAATCGTCGTGATGTTAGATCATTAAGCCAAGTTAAATAGTTTCTTGGAATAAAAAAATTCTGCAGATTGTTGGTAATGAGCTATATTTTATGACACGCCCACGGAACTGGCGCAGCTTGTGACTCTACGTAAGAAGTCAATCCCAAAAACAAGGCACGTCTAGCCCTCCGCATAAAAAAAGTGGAGCTGAAAGGTCCTCCAAAAAATAACTACAAGGCGAATTCCCAAACTTGCCACTATGACTTAAAACCAGGTTTACACATGACTCTATAATGACGCTCACTTCACTTCTGACTATGAGTTTTACTTTACGACAAGAAAAACCATAGTCAAAACTTGGCCAAAGAAGTAACCGCGCAGATACTATGCAATAGCGAAATGATTTGACAATCAATAATTTAAATATGCTTTGTGCGAATGATAAGGAAAACTTAAGTAACACAAAAAACACAAACTAATGCAGCATACAACTGTTTCGAGGATACACTGGATCCCTCTCTTCAGTGCAATAGAACCAACAAATCCGAAGTTCAGAAAATGAATGGACACAAATAGATGAAATAGAGGAGATCATATGTCCAAAACTGGATAAAATAAAGAACCATTCAAAAAGCAGCATGGAGAGCAGTCCAGAAAGTTCGAACAGAAATAAATGAGACCCAACAAGACGAAAAAATGTTAAAACGACACATAATAGTCCCAAAGGAATAGAAAGAAAAAAGGGTAAAACATTACAGGATACACCGCCAGACCGCGGACAAAATGGGAGTACTGGACAAGTCATTCACTAAATGACTAGAATTTTTCTGCATAGGGTGGGCTTTAAAGAAATTAGAATCATAGATCGACGTACATTTTTATAGGATCCTTGCTGAAAAAATCTCAAAACGATGATTAAATGGATAGCTATATTGAGCAACTGAAGATTTATTAATATCCCATTCTTGACATAATTTTCACTTTCATTAATACGAAATTGAAATGCATGTTTAGTTTAACTTATATAAGAAAGACCACACTGGCAAGAAATTCTGTAAATGCTCCAACTATTAGAGATTCTGAATAGATGCCCCAACAATTAGAAATTTCTATTTGACAATGCCGTAAAAAAAGAACGAATGTAGAAAGTGCGTATTCATTGGCGATGGAGCGAACTCAAATTGCTAAATAGATTAAATAAGAATGTTGAGCTTGATGAACATCTGTTAGGCACAGGGTATCCTTTTCCTTAAATTATGTAACGTGATCTTTTGGTTACAGATTCTTAATGAAGTTATAATGAATTCGGCAATGTTGGCATCATACTACTTTTAAGTAAAGGCAATCAACCCTCCCATTATATTATGTAAACGTAAATACTGTGTATTATAAATAATAAATGAAGTCAAAAAACCTGATGTGGGCAGAACATAACTTTCCCTACAAACTCAAAAAAAATTTCTTTTGATGTAATAACTTCAAATTAAATTATTTGAAATCACACACACACACACATTTTCTCTTAACACACATTTATATAGAACTCTTCCTACAACTTTTTATTCCTAAATAATTATTTGCAAGACTTTAAGCACAGGATTGCATTTTGTATAGAATATTGTACTAATTTAAAAGTTGTCTAGTTGTATACGTTCATTCAGATATTGAATAATAATGGAAACTTAAATAGGGAAGGTAAATAATAATGAGTGTTTATTAAGTTACTGTCACTAAAAAGGTGTAGCTATAAAAGAAAGATTAAGTATTTTGTAAAACAAACGTGTGCAAGAAACATGTCTAATTCCCATTAATATTCGTGTTACAGGGCTCATTCGCCATCGTGGTTATAACTTTACAATACATTTACAATACATACAACTTTACAATACATCCAAACACTACATTTTACTTTTCCTGCAATATATGGGAAAGCATTGGAGTCATGTCGAAAATCGCAATGCGAGTTTTCGATGGATCTACACGTTTTAAGACATCCAGAATACGAAAACACAATTTTTATCGTGACGTCTGTGTGTGTGTGTGTGTGTGTGTGTCTGTATAATGCATGTATTCACTCTAACTCAAAAATTAATTGACTAATTTTATAAAATTTCAGGCTTGTGGGTAACCCTATAGTTCTGATTAGAATTCGCTATGATTTGGCATAAAAGAACCTGCGTTTTTTGTCAAATGGCTTGCAAAAATCGCATGTATCCGCTCTAGCTAAAAAATTAATGAACCCAATTTCATAAAATTGGGTAAATAACATACTTACATGTTAAACTGATGTTAGATTTTGGTATGATTTGGGAAAAAAGAACTAGCCTTTTTTACGAAATACCCGAAAACATCGCCCAAATCTAAAATAAAATAATACGTATGTTCAAATGCATCCATTGAATGCTTGTTTTATGCGTAATTTCTAACGATGAAAAGAATAAGCTGAATCCCTTCACTCTAGGACTTTCCGTTGTCGAGAAATTTTAGCATTTTCGTATTTTTGCTATGCCGACTTTTTAAAATACACACAATTACCCAACGAAAACGAAAATTGAATTAAAAGTGTCATTTCAAATAATGATGCGTGTTATTTTGAGAAATTAAACTTAAGTAGTTATTAAAGAAAAAGAAGAGAAAATGAATTTAAATCTGTATGGAAAGTTATATTCTGCCCACATCAGATTTTTATTTACGCAACACAACTCAGTTATTGGACGCAATCACACATTAAACTCTTCTATTTTTAAACTATCAAAATGAGTAGTAAACATTTTCGGGGTGATTTTAACAAGACCTGAAGTTCAACGGAAAGAACGATAGAAAGAATGAACGATTGGTATGCATTTAGCAACTTTACTTCGCTCTAACCGCTGCAAAATAGATACAAAGTAAATTATTTGTTAAAACAAGGTATAAAAATCAAAATAATAGCACTATCAACCTGTCTCGGTGGAACTCATGTGTCAATTTTTTTAAGATACTGATGCCCAAACGCTTTAGGAACGTATTAATCCTACGATCATGCGTTCGAAGTATATTTACAACTTTTCTCAACCCTTTTTATGAAATAGTAAAAATACAAACAGATACAAAATGTTAAAAAAAAAGTTAATTTTGAAAGAACACCTAAAACGAACGATTCGCCAGATGAACGTGAATGACTCAGGAAATAAAATGTTTACATTTCAATGATGCCTATCTAATGTACAATAGACGAGCTTCTAAAGGACTCCAGCCAAATTGTTGTATATTGGATGGGAATAAACAACGAAAACGAAGTCCAAAATAAAATGGTATTTAAATTATATACATAGGAATAAAATGGTATTTAAATTATATACATAGGAATAAAATGGCATTTAAATTATATACATAGGAATAAAATGGTGTTTAAATTATATATCTAGGTACTCTACCTGAAATGAACTGAAATGTGGTTCCACTCGACTTTGTCATGCCGGAATACGTTCTGTAGTAATACGCTTTGTTTCAAATTTTGCAAGAAAATTTTTGAAAAATCAATATCGTGGGTCAAAATGGTTACGATAATAGCGTGTTATTTATTTTTTATTTTAAAATACTGAAAAAAATGTCTATTAATACCATTCTTGGGAATGGAATGTACTTACTGGTAGGGGGCTAATGACGTCACGAATAAAAATAATTGTATTTTGTCTATTACTTTAACAACAATGATGGAAACTATTAAGACTCGTGATCAGTGGAGCCATCAGAAGACACCTTTATGCATGATCATGTTTCTTTTCGTTCTATACTGCCATGTTAAAGAAATATAAAATTTAAAATAGAATTCAAAATTTTCGCTCGAATTGAAAAAAATTCTATCTCGTTCTAGATTTTTTTTATAACAAGGCCAGATATCAAGTTTCGAGAAAATGCATTCATAAGTGTGGCCGCGATCGTGTACACAGGATGGACAGATGGACGCCCCCCCCCCCCCCCCAAATAGTCCAACCATATTCAGTAGGTCTCAAAATATGTATTGGCAACCGAATCTCGAATTCGAAAATGTTCGTGAAAATAACACTTTCTCCATTGCATAGTATGAGACAGCAAAAAGATAATGAGTAACACCTTCATAGCATCTATCGTTATAGATACTTCCAATCAAAGCAGCAATCACTTGAAATACACACTAATACACGCTTCCAGCGACCGCTGCTTCTGAATTATGGAAGCCCATTAGCTTCCCAACCCAGAAAGGCACGCCAACGGTTTCGGAATACAATCAGTTGGGATTCGAAATTAACAGTCGATCTAATTACTATTCACATTACAAATGAGATTTAATTTTAAACATGTCTACACACAACAACCCTTTCATTTAGAGCCATTGCGATGTGAAACGGCTGAAAATTGTATTAATATTTGAAATGCTAATCATTATAAATGATTTAGATTGCAATTCATCTCGTTAAATCGGAGCAACTTGTACGTGGGCATTAAGGTATAAGGAAAAATTTTTGAATTTTGTATTTCCCCGTGAAGATAAAAGTATGAGCAGCGCATGACTTTCCCTTTAATTCATTTTCTTATTTTTATTTCATAAAGTTCAGTTACAGAAAATAACATAGATACTTTTCTGATATTATATCCAATGTCCAATTTTAATTCATGTTCGACTTATTTGGAAACTTCTTTAGCTTGAAAAGTTGTCTTGAAAAAGTCTTTAGCTCTTCAAAATGAAAAAAACAAATTAACATATATCGAGAACGGTTCAGCCTAGAGCCATGTGGATAATCCTATTCGCTGTGTTGACAAAACTGACATGAAGTGAAATTACTTGATTAACATATTTAAGCAATTTTAATCAGTTATTTCACATTTTTATGATCTCTGCGGGCCCTTTCGCAAAAACAGGTCGGTTGTTTTTTTGAATCACATCAAAATTTAATGAGTATCAAAATAATCCTCAAGAGATGTTAACACCTAAATTTTAAGACATTTCATTAAATAGTTTTTTTCACTACAGTGAAAACGTTTTCAGTTCCTCAATTAAATATCTCTAGAACAATTCATCTTAGAGTCATGGGGCTTATACTTTTCGTCGTAAAAAATTACGTATAAAACATGCATTTTATTGGAATATTTGTAGTATTTTTAATTTAGATCTTGACTATTTTTTCTGATCATTTCACAAAAAAGACAGGTTCTTTTATTCCGAATAATACCAAATACCCAAATCTAACTAGCACCAAAGTAACCCATAAGCAACTTATCTAACCAACTTTGTGAAATTGGATCTATGAGTTTCTTAGCTAGAGATACATACAATTTTTACAGGCCATTTCGCAAAAAACGCAGGTTATTTTCTTCTGTATGGTGCCAAAATTTAATCAGCACCAAGGTAACCCAGAAGTGACTTTTTTGAAAATTTTGACCAATTGGTTTTAAGCCTGAGTGGATACATACGCTTTTAGCTTACCATTTCGCAAAAAACGGACACAGTCTTTTATTCCGACCTGAATCAAAATCTAATCAGCACAAGGGCCACAACCAAATAATTTAACTACCAAATTCTATAAAATTATTTAATTTTAAGTCTATTATTTTTTGAGTTAGAATATATATATTGATCACACACACACACGCACACACATACACACAAACGAGTCAAGTTTAAAATAGTTTTGTCGTGTTTTAGGGTTCCAAAACGTCTAGATCCGTCCGAAACATGAGTTGCGATTTCCGACACATTTCCAATCCTTTCTCCATACAGTGCCATGTATTGCAGGGAAAGTAAAGATGAATACATTGAAGCAATGAGTAACGCAAAAATATTATCAGCAAGAAAGATCAACGGTGGATAAAACATGAATTACAAAGCACTTTTCAACTGAAATTTTATTTACATTTCAAACTACTTTAAAAATGGCCATCGACAAAAATAATCTTCGAACTTCAACTGTCAAACTTCAATGCTAGTTTCACAAAATGAACTTTATTTAAATAACATCATCGAAAGTATAATATGCGAAGTATCTATGATGTTTTTGCAGTTAATATTACGTGCCAAATTAGTTCGACAGACTATGACAAACCATTTCATATTATAATTCGGCTGCCTCTCTATGTAAAATCAATAAATATTTCATTCATATTACTTATATTCCACGTTCCAGAGCCAAACAATTTTGTGTGAAAAAATATTCAGCCATTCTTTTGCGACACATCTTACAATCGCGTGATTTGTTTACATATGTAAACTGCATGCTATAGTTTAGCGTTAAAATGAGGCTTCGCTGCCTGCAGGAAGAAGGAAGTTTAGATATTATTGAAAATAAAAAATAGGGTCATTGCGTTGGCACAGAACTCAGGCATATGGATAATACTAAAACATAAAGCGGTTTTATGACGGATGAGATATCTCATATAAATTAAATCGATCTTTAAAAACATTACACACCGGAAGAAAATGGAAGCCATTCTATAATATGGGAAGCCAGTTTGCATGATATGGGTGAAATTATTATTATTTCAAATTTTATTTAAAAAACGACACAACCTATTGGGCTGAATTTTTTTTTACACATTTTATGCGATAATGTGTGATATCACCTCACATTTTCAATGCATTTTGTGAATTTTAACTCTGCTTAAAATACAAGTATGTGTGACAAATTAAGTCCCATTAGGTTCAATGCCTTTTAATTTTTCCTCCCGGGTTAAGTCCGAAACAAATTGGGTGACATTATTCATGTCTCTTCCCAAACATCAGACCGTCTCAATAACACGCTAAAATAACATTTCGATGAAGTCATTTTGACGGAAGTGATCTTGCGGAAGAACACAGAGATGGAATGACCACCCCAATGATAGAGTCATAAACAACTTTCCAACTGCGTGCTAAAAAAGGACGTTAACATAGCATTTCTAAAATTCAAATGTTAAAGAAGTGTTAAAACTACTCTGTATAAGTGACTCGACTCAATCGTCCTGGAACATAACGAAAGGAGCACACAGAGACTGGGATTTTAAATCCTAGTCTCGGCGTGCATCCTTTAATGAAATGGGATCATTTTAAACGTCAATTTATACCACTTAGAAGAGGTCTCACTCTTTAACAGAAGGGAGACTCGTGGAGCTGATAACAATTTCATTCATGAAATAAAGTTACCCTGAGACATAGGAGTATTTGTTGTTTAGAAAATTCCTAAACAAAGCATTTAGGTCTGTGAGTACGGACTAAGTTGAGGATCCAACTCGTGCCATTATTTGTGTTGCTGATGTTTAACGTCATTACCACTTGGCAATGATTTATTACGTTGTTAAATATGGACTGTACGGACGGAGGTGCTAATGTATCTCATTAATAAATGTCGCGCACGTGAAAAGAACTCCATACAGGAGTTATACCTTCGTTGCTATTTGTCTCGCGTGGTGGAAAGTGAAAATTATTCGTGTGGATAAAGAGCGGAGCCTGTATGTTTTTACTTACCCTGAAATACATAGTACTGCATAGAGAATGAATGGGTATAGGTAATGTATATATGTATAGGGAATAGGTGTCGAAAATCGCAACTCGAGTTTTACACGCATCTACTCGGTTTGGCACTTCTAGAATACGAAAAAACATATATTGAGTGTGACCCCTGTGTGTGCTTTCAATGTGTGTATCCAGTCTACCTAAAAAACTAATATAATTTCCTAAAATTGAGTCAACTTAAAGGTGGGCGACCCTGGTGCTGATCAGATTTCGGTACATATCAAATATCACAAAACTTGGAAGATCACTCACTCGTGAGTTACCTAAGTGTTAATCAGATTTTGGTATCATTCGAGAAAGCAGAACCAGCCTTTTTTCGCGAAATGGTCGACAAAAATAATCAAAATCTAAAATGAAAGACTACATATGTTTATATATAAACATTAAATGCTTGTTTTATACGTCTTTTTGGACGATGAAAAATAATAAAGCCCACCCCATGACTCTATGACTAGCCGTTCTCAAGATATTTTAATGATTTCGTGATGTCACTTTTGAAAATAAGTCCAGTTTCCTAATGAAAACGAAAATTGAATTAAACATGCCGATTTTTCTTTTCTTCTCGACGCGTCTTTTCAAATAATGACGCGTGTTATTGTGTGCCATTCAACCCAATTTAATAAATCATAAATAAAAGAAATAAGGAAAAAATGAATTTCAGTCTGTAGAGAAAGTCAAGTGTTGCCTACATCCAAATTTTTCTTCTCTGTTCTTCTTTTCATCACGACCTCTTCTATCTTGCTCAGAAAGAGAGTTTGGGATCGAAATGAATCCGAATTTTCGACGAATTGATACTTTTTGAGTACGCTCGCTACCATACGGAACATCTTGGAGTGGATGCATCTGTATAGGATCGCAATGCCACAAAAACGAGTAGAACAAATCGAATGAGGTTCGTTAAAATGATCAGTATGCGAATATTGAAACACTGTGGAGGAGATTTAGGATTAAACGATCGTGTTAGATAAACAATTTAATACATAATTTATTATAAAGCAGGAAAGACCAATCGTGCATAAAGCACTGATTATGATACACTTTCCAACTAAAATCCAATTTTATTTAAACACCTCTAATATGTGATGCATTCAGCGCTGACATTTCTTTAATTATAATACTACTGTAGTCATTTATTGTACTTGAAAACCTAAAACTTCATCAAAAAAAATGCATATTACGTCATCGAAATATAAGCATCTGCTTTTCTATGTAAAATCAATGAATATTTCATTTATATCACTTAAATTCCAGATTTCAGAACTCAATAATTTTGAGTGAAAAAAATTCAGCAATTCTTATGCAATTCACCTTGCAATCACTTGATTTGTTTATATTCTGTAGGCTACAATATAATTTAGCGTTAAAATTATATTTCGCTGTAGGTATTAATACACTTCAGTGATCAATTAAAACAAAAATTTTGTAATTGCGTCGCCACAAAATTACGCAATGATACACAGATGATGCGCATATATAAAGAGGTTTTAGGACGGATGCAACATTAAATATAAATTCAAACGATCTTTATGTATCTACGCTATGCACAGCAAAAAAAAAAGCCATGTTTTGTTTCGGAATGAATCACCTGGTCTCTACATATATTGATTTATATAATATACGGGTAATTATTATTTCAATTTTTATTTAAAAACTGCTCATTTTATTTTGCTGAATTTTTTTACCCGTTTTTTATGCTGTCACTTGAATACTTCCTAAGATTTTCAAAGCAGTTTGTGAATTTTAATTCCATTTAAAAATGTTTGAAACCAATTGGGAAATATTATTAATGTCCATTCCCAAACATCTCACAGGCCGCCTCAACAACAGAAGAGAATGCCATTTCGATGAAGTTATCGTGTAGACAGACAGAATGACCCAAGACATAAACACTTTTTAAATATGTTGAAAAGTGTTAATAAAGACAAATAGAATACATTCTAGAACACTGAATTTATTACTTTCCCTGCAATACATGGCAATATATAGGGAAAGTATTGGAATCATACCAAAAATCGCAACTCGAGTTTTTGACGGATCCATACGTTTTGTGACCTCTAGAATACGAAAAATCTATTTTTAGCGTAACCTCTCTGTGTGTGTGTATCTGTCTGTGCAATGTATGTATTCACTCCAACTCAAAAACTAATGAACCCAATTTCATAAAATTTGGTAGGTGTTGTATATGGCCTTGTGTATGGCCTTGGTGCTGATTCGTTTTTAGTATAATTCGAGATAAAAGAACCCGCCTTTTTGTAAGAAATGGCCTGCAAAAAATTTTAAAATCTGAAATAAAAAAATACGTATGCTCAAATATATTCATTAAATGCTTATTTTATACGTCAGTTTTAACTATAAATAGAATAAAATCAACCCCATTACACTAGGACTAGCCGTTCTCGAAATATTTTAGTTCCTTCACATTTTCGCTACTCTACTTTTGAAAATAAGTCCAACTATCCAATGAAAACGAAAACTGAATCAAAAGTGAAAATACAGTGTCATTTAAAATAATCATGTCTGTTATTATTGCGCCATTAAGGGGGTATGGTACCCAAAAAATCCCGAGAAATGTCAATTTTTTTTATTATTTAAAAAAACATTCATAATTTTCTGATTCCAATGACACCCAATTCATCTTGCTACGTAAAATAGAACCGATTCTATTGCAATGTTAAAAATTGAACTACTGAAGCCACGTCCTAACTTAATGCCTTTTTTCTCAAAGACGTGATTTTCGACATTTTTATAAATTTAAATTGATATAAGTCAAATTCAGAATATGAACGAAATTTGGAACAATTGTTATATATATATATTTCTTTAATTTGTCTTCATAAATTGCTGAAATATGTGTTTGTTTTTTTATGATGAATTTCGAAAACATTATTTGTGGTGTAAAATCACGTTTTTTATATTATTTTTTTATTAAATTTTTTCTGATTCATATTTTCAAAATCTGTGAATAGACCATTTATTTCTGACATACTTTTATGTTAAAAAATGTACATATTAAAATTTTAGAAAAATTATTTTTCTACTTATATCAAAAAGAAAACTTTTGTCCAATTTTTGCAATTTTATTTTAAAAAAAATAATCTTTTCTTTAATTTTTAAAAGTTTGAATATCAAATTTTGTTTACTATACTTAAAATCTACCTGAATACAAAATATTACAACTATAACTTCAAAATTGCAGATTCCAGTCATTTGGGTACCATAAACTCAATGAATTATTGAAGAAATAAAGAGAACGTGAATCTGCAGGGAAAATGTTGTGCTGCCCACATCAGACTTTTTCGAGATACTGTACGTCTATATCAAACAGTATGAAATATCATAAAGATTTTGCCACAGCTTCTCATGTGATCCATTTATTGACTTCATTATCGTAGAGCTAACGTGTTTCATTCTTGAAATAAAGAGAACCTATTTTGTAATATTGTATTTTCACGCCACCGCATTCACGCAATCTTCTATTTCAGGCGATAGTCATTAAATTCAAATTGCATTTCGATGTACATTTTTAACGCGAGTATAAATAAGTCATTTTCATCTGAGTCGACTGCCAACAAAACTCCCTTAATTTCCGTTTCCCTGGTGTTAGTTCATCTCCAAAAATATTTTGATTTGAGTATTGAGCGTGGACATGTGAGGAAGTACCGTTACGGCGTATTCTCTGGAAGCGTTGGTGTACACGCAGGATATAGGAATGAGTCCAAATTTCTGGATAATAAATACGTTTATTCACAAGCACAACGTAAACAGGAACACTATACAGCACTAACATGCTCCACTCATTTGACAAAACAATTGTTATTATTCTCAAAATGTTGACGAATGTCGTACCAGAAATCAGTGGCTACTATTCTCAAAACATTGGAGAAAAATTGCAGTCTAGTGTAGATTGTATCACGTCAACTGAACTCCCAACGGCGAGATGAGTCCCTTTATAGTCTCTTTACGAACCGTGCGTGTCTATCTGTGTCATTTATGTATCCCCTGTAACTTGGAAACTAATTTGCCAAATTTCATAAAATTGGGTAGATAAGTCATTTGTGGGTGTGTTTAGATTGTGGTATGATTGGGCTTAAATGAATCTGCCTTTTTGGCGAAATAGCCAGCAAAAATCGCTTGTATCCACTTTAGTTAAGGAGCTAATGGACCCAATTTCACAAAATTTGGTACATAAATCACTTGTAGGTTACCCTGGTGCTGATTAGATTTTGCTACGAAAAAAAGGAACCTGCCTTTTCTTACGAAATGGCCCGCAAAAGTGGTCAATATTTAAAATGAAAGACTACATATGCTCAAATGTATTGGGTTGTTTATACTTAAATTTTGACGATCAAAAGAATAGGACCCATCCCATTACTCAAGAACTAACCGTTCTCGGGACATTGTCGTTTTTTCGTACTTTGTAAAATAATTATACGTGTTATTTTGTACAATTAAACTCAATTTAATGAATTATTAAAGAATGAAAGAGAAAATGAATACGAGTCTGTAGGGAAAGTCATGCGCTGTCCACATCAGATTTTTCAGTTTATGATAAACCAATTATTTCATTTTCAGAGTATGAATGGATGGAGACTGACGAATCAAGTTTAACCTATTTAGTTTAATTATGTTATGTTTACTTCATTTATATACCGCAGTACCGTCTCTATAATATTCTGAAAGTGACTCACATCAAGAAAAATGAACGGCTTTGATATTAAATAAAATGGATGATAAGAATATTCACTTTCATCGCGTGAGAATTCCCGCACATGTTTTTTATTTTCAAGAGGAGCATTAGATGTATAGACCGGAATGGCTAGTTCTTAAGTGGTGCGCATACTATTTAAAAATTAAAACGTATACGAAATGACTCGAAACTATGAAATAAAAATAAGATGTGTGCAACACTTCTCCTACAGACTCGTTTTCTCTCTCCTTATTTCAATTATAATTCATTCAATTGAAATTCAATGCACCGCAGAACAAGAAACATTATTATTATATGCAATGACACTGAATTGGCACTTTTCATTCAGTTTTCATTAAAGTCTGGTAAGGGGACGAATGTGCAAAAGTGGCAGCAACTTCTCGAGAATGGCTGTTCCTAGAGTAATGGAGTCCATTTTATTATTTTATCGTCAAAATGACGTATAAAATAAGTATTTAATTGATTTATGTGACCCTATGTAGTTATTTATTTTAGATTTGGACGATTTTTGAGGCCCATATCGCAAACGAAGGAAGGTTCTTTTTTCCGAATCTTACCAAAATCTAATCAGCAGCAGGATATCCCACAGGTGACTTATCTACCCAATTTTATGAAATTGGGTCATTTAAGTTTTTAAATAGAGTGGATACAAGAGATTTTTGCAGGTCATTACGCAAAAGAAAGTGGGTTCTTTTATTCCGAATCGTACCAAAAACCAATCAGCACAAGGGTCACACACAAGTGACTCACCTACCCAATTTTATGAAATTTGAATCATTCGTTTTTGAGTTAGATTGGATACATACATTCCATAGACAGAAACATACAGACGTCGCTCTAAAAATAGTTTTTTCGTATTCTAGAAGTCCCAATACATGTAGATTCGTCGAAAACTCGAGTTGCGATTTTCGCCATGATTCCAATAATTTCCCTATACATTACCATGTATTGTAGGGAAAGTAAAAATGAGCAAAAGTTGCAGAATGTATTACAGTGTGACATTCTGCAACCTTTGCTTTGTCCTTTTTGAGGACACTCTATATATATAGGGGATAGTTTGAATGCTGATTTTCACTATCATTTGATTTAATTAATGTTTCTGAACTTGACTTGTCAGTGACTTTTATGCGATATCAACAAAGAAATAAAAAATAAAAAATAAAACTACGTCACCCCATTTGGGGCAAGGATCATTATTAAAATGTTGTTTATCATGTACACCAGATTTTAACATTTTTTAAAAGTTTATAGACAGTCCTATAAAGGGAAAATATAAAAGCTAAATTCTTACACTTAAAATGACCTACACTAAAAATTATTCTCTCGTGAAATAACCGATATCCGTAATGACTTCTGGAATGTCTTCTATATTTTTGGGAGCGTTCTTATAGGTGGGTTTTGTGCTTTGTGAATTTTACTTGTACAGTTTCGCATGAACGGAACTAAACTGTAAAGGAATATTATGCCGGTCACGTGGAAAGACTGAAATTATCCGGTCTCACAGAAGCTTACTGAGGACTTACAGAATGTTTCTTGCTGTTATTGCAGACATCGGCTATTTCATGCTGACGAACGTACGCATAATAAGGGAGAGACCGGTCAATGGATGCTGATATCTGCAATGGAAGTTTCTTCCATATTTTGAAGAGATTCTCTTATAGGCGTGTTTCGTCTTTTATGAATCATTATGTTACCGAATCTCATTTTGATTGCTTAAAAGATTGATTGTGTTCAGATTATATGTGGAGAGAGGGGAGGGGAGTCTGTTCACAACAGATAATTGTAACAACAACTAATAATTCAAACTATTTTAGTTGCATAACACAAACAAGGAAGATCAATCATACATAAGGCACTGATTATGAAGCGCTTTCCAACTGAAATGCGATTTTAATTGAACATCTCTAAAATGCGATACATTCAGCGGTGATATTTTTTGAATTATTGCAGTACTACAACAATATATTTTACTTAAAATCTTAAAACCATATAGGTAAAAGTACTTTCTAACTCCACGCTTAAAACTTCATAGAAACAAGTCATGCTATAAAATCGTCTACTTCTGTATGTAAAATCAATGAATATTTCATTCATTGGAGTCTGGAATATAGATAATCTATATTCCAGACTCCAAAGCTAAATAATTTTGTGTTAAAAAATTTAGCAATTCTTATACAACTCATCTTACAGCTTCATTTGTTTAAATTTTGCATATGTTAAAATTAGGCATCGTTGCAGAAATAATCAAAGTGTGATGATCATTTACTCTCAAAAATATTGTAATTGCATGGGCGCAGAATATAACACAGAATAATAAAGCGGTTTTACGACGGATGCAACCCTCAATATAAATTTAACAGAACTTTAAAAATTACGATTTTGACACTGGGACAGAAGATGGATGCCCTATTTTTAAGTGGGTCACGTGATCTCTTCATATGGATATCATAATTATTTCAATTTTTATTAAAGAAACTACGAAACATAATTTGCTCAACATTTTCTTTATATATTTCATGGGACAAAGCAATTTGTGAATTTTAATTTCACTTAGAAAACGTTTGAAAAATGAACCCCAATACGATTCAATGTATCTCAAGTTTTTAACCCGAGTTCAATCCAAAACTAATTGAGTGGCATTATTCATTCACGTTCCCATATATCCTTCAGACCGTCTCAACAACATACTACAATTTCAGCTTGATAAAGTCATTTTTACGGCAGTTAAGGTGCGGACAGACAGAATGTCCAAGTCGTAAACACTTTTTAACTATGTTGGAAAGTGTTAAAAAGAGCATTGTATGCCTAACTGTGTAAGAAATATGACTGAAAATGGACGTCTTGGGTTTTGAATGACTCTTAAGTGACTTATTAGAAACTGAAAATACAATCAGGCGTTGTACGAATTTAAAATGAGAGGTCTTAGTGCAGCCATGTATGTGTACATCCTAACATACTTTTTAACACTTTACAACATAGTTGAAAAGTCTTTACGACTTCATTCTGTCTGTCTGTCTGTCAGCACGATAACTGCCGTAAAAGCGACTTTATCAAAATGATATTCTAGTTGTTTTTCAGACAGTCTGTGGGACCTATGGGAATATAAATGAATAATATCACCCAATTAAATTTGGATTGAACCCTGGTGGAAAAAATGAAATACATTGAACCCTATGGGACCTCATTTTTCAAACATTTTTTAAGCAAATTTAAAATTCACAACTTGCTTCTAAAGTTTTAGAAAATATTCAAATTGTTCCATAAAATTTATAAAAAAGATATCAGTAAAATATGTTAGGTAGTTTTTTAAATAAAAATTCTTTAATATAGGGAGAAAAATAAATTGAATTAAATTCTGACTCTTGCTATATTTTCCAGAAAGAAAAGAAAAAAGATATATATTTTATAATAAATATCTTTCCAAGACTTTAATTATTACTTTCTTCATATACAATAATGCATAAGGAAAGTATTGTGACTGGGTCGAAAATTCGAATTCCAGTTTTCGACGGCAGAGCACGTTTCAAGCATCCCTGATCACTAATCGAACATTTTTAAGTGATGTATGTGTGTGTGTGTGTGTGAAAGTATGTGTGTGTGTGTGGAGACAATAACTGACAAACGAATGGACCGATTCGAACGAAATTTGGTACAAAAATTACAATCCGAGAATACTGGAAGTCTATTGTTTTTATACGCAATCTAATGTTCGGACCCCCCCCCCCCCCCTAAATTGTCGAGTGAAATTTTGAAAAAATCTTCAAAAAATTAAAACCTCTAACAGAGTTACGCAGATAGACATTTTTTATCTAATTTTTTATTAGAAAACGATTAACATAAATTTTAGAACGCTAGCATGAACCATTCTTGAGATATTGCGCATTTTTCAAAAAAATTCTCAAAAAATTATATAAATTAAAAAATATATATTTCCTATTGAGAAACATGTTCACTTTTCATATGTAATATCATGCAATAAATTGTGTGACATCATTCTCGTGGATCTAGCTCGTTCCATTTATGAAAAAAGATACTTTGAGTAATACTTTTACATTTGAGCGCCAATAGTCATTTATCTGCTATAAGAATAAATTATTTCCCCGTCCATAACGCTTGGCGAGATTTTGACGGAATATTGCAAACTTGGCGACTTTTTAAATGTTACCAAATCGAAGAAAATCTCGCCAAATGGATAAAAATGACGCTAAATCAACGAAAATAACGACTATTTAACGAAAATTCAATATCTTGGAAAAATATTAGTATCTACTATAAGACAAACCTATTTTGTTTTTACTGTAAAAGTAGTACATACATTGCATTATATAAGAAAAATCATGTGCTGCCCACATTAGATTTTTTTATCATGCCCATGAGTAAATTATTTTCAAAAATCATAACCAAGTAGGTCATATAGTACGAAAGATAGAATCGATACCGTTATAAGTAGAAATGGGTGAATAACATTTTTCTCGAATTCGAGGATTCTAATCAGGCTGTGTAGAGTTAGTGAGTTTGTCGCCAATGTTAATTTGACGCAAATGAGCGTTATTTTGTAAAAATGTTAAGATATTACATAAAATAGTTCTTCACTTCTGCTGGACTGCCAAATTGTGGGCAGAAATAATTTTGCCATCCGTAAACCCAGCAGGCTTTTAATATAACGAGAAATTTATTTATTTTAATTTTCTACAATTTGTGAATGAAATTCTAGCACAAATTAAAAATGTTTATGTTTAAGTGTGGTTTTTGGCAAGGGGAGGCGTGTCGACATGCATTTAATTAGTATTCCTATTTTTCAAATGTTTGTAAAATATATTTAAACTTTAAATGTTATTAAATTTATTTTCTAATCTACATTTTAAACGTGTTTTAATATTTATTAGCTGCGCAGGCTCTTTTTCAGCAACTACAGCAAATGATATAGTTCGCCGAGAGATAAAATAAAAAAAAATATTTCCTATTGAGAAACATGTTCACTCTTCACATGTAATACCATGCGATAAATTTAGTGACATCATTCTCGTGGATCTAACTCGTTCCATAAAAGATACTTTGAGTAACACTTTTGTATTTGAACGCCGATAGTCATTTATCTGCTGTAAGAATAACTTGCTTCTCCATCCATAACGCTTGGCGAGATTTTGGCGACGAATTGGGTAGAATGTCGACAACTTGGCGACTTTTTAAAATGTTGTTAAATTAACGATAAACTGGCAAATGGATAAAAATGGCGCTGAATCAATGAAAATGACGACTCATTGACGAAAATTTAATTTCTTGGTCAAAATATAAATCTACTATAAAAATAATCTATTTTTTTTTTACTGTAAAAGTAGTCAATTCATTGCATTATATAAGGAAAATCATGTGCTGGCCACATCAGATTTTTTTACGTATTATCTATTTATCTAAATTCTGAGTCAACGCAATTATAATATTTTTTATTTTAAATGGTGATTTCATTGATTTTACATATAGAGGCAGACGATTTATAATGGCGTTAATTGACTTATTGTTAAGTTCATTTAGTGTAACTAGCATGGAGGTAGAAAGCAGGAGATAAAACTCCTGTGTAAGAAATGCTTAAAAATGCCATAATGTTTTGAGAATTATATGTAGGTGTCGCTAGTGCTAATCGACACATCAGAAAGGTGCAGAATTTTGAATATGCATTTTTGATTAGTTTTAAATTAAGAGTTAACTAATTATGTGTATAATTAACCAGTATTTTTTCATAGTAGTAGGACAGAGTACAGAATCTATGGAGATAAAAATAAATTGAAAGGTAAAATAATTTTGAATGAGTAGGAATATTCGTTATTGTTTCAGTTCTAACTTGCATTGCTTTAACTATTTATTCTTACAAAACTGATAGTTTAAAAAATATTTTAGGTCTTTCGCCATAGAAATTCATGCAATGCAGCTTATTCCAGCGCCACCTAAATTATTGTCTTACACGCTAATCGCGTTTTCTTAATGTGAAGTTTTAACTCCTTCCTTTTACCTCCATGGTTACTGGCATTGTATTATAAAATTACATTTCCAGTTGGAAAGTGTTTTATAATCAATGATTTATGCATGATTGAAATTTCTTGTTCAAAAATAATTCCTGCAATCCATTTTTGTATTTGCAATCAAGTCAATTGTATAGCACAATTTGATAATGGCAATACAATATCAAATGCTATAACTTCACTGGTTGATGAAAATCCAATCTACTCTGCATTTAAAGTATAAGTTAACATCCAGAGGCACTAGGTGGCGTCATCAGCAACCCTACAATAGACCCTTTCACTTCACAAATATGTCGTGAACGGGAAGTTATTTGACTTAAATAATAAACTCATTCGAATTTTATAAAAATCTCACCGAGGCGAATCGTCCCGTGTCCTAATATACCTCACTGTATATCAAATTTCATGTCCATACGACGTTTAAATTAAAACGGACAAACATCTTCTTTTATTATTATAGATAAACACATTTATTATTAATATACATACCATCCAAAAATACGAGTGGACTTCATAATGTATATCTCCAAAATAGATTAGAAAAAAATCCATTTAATTATTATTACAAATTATATAGGTATAACAGAATATACTTGATATTTTTTCACGTCATTTGTAACACATATTTCGTTTATTTTAAATAGCATCGGTCTGATATTTTTAAACTTACCGGGAACATATTCAAGCAAACTTCAAATAATCGATGGGGATGAACATTCCGATGATTAAATGCTGCCAACACGCTGAAGCATATTTCACTTCGATTTCCTTAACGCTACGTCAGCGGGCTATTCATTGCGGAAGCGAGGGCTTAATGGGCAGCGAACAGCACATCGGGATCATTCATCACAGGGATACGCGAGGATGGTGTATTTAGACGCGTACGGCTCTGTAAAGAACCCACATTTTGCTCATTCAAAGAACGCTCGGAGTTCAACGGATCTGCGGTAAAACAATTTTTAGAGAACATTTAAATTAATTAACGAAATTTCATAAAGTATTGATGATTATATTATTATAAGGTGAAGGTGCTGTGCCGTATCTTAAGTAATACAGAAGCATTTATAAAAGATAAGTTTATTTATAGGAACTTACTAACTAGATTTACAAGTTACTTACATAGCATGGTCACATACACATCATAACGCGCGTACGTATTCATCCGAATACGAATGTCCGTATTGCTGATGAGAATGTTCTGGGGCCGGCTTTTATGAGCCAGTGCAGTGGCGTTGCGCATGCGTCACATACAAAGCAGAGAGTCTGTGGAGATCAAGAAGCTGTGGAGAGTTGTTATGCTAATCGCATTTATGCTAATGACTTGATCTGGAGACTTTATGCAAATCGCTGGAGGAGTGTCGCTATAATTACTTTCCCTGCAATACATGGTAATGTATAGGAAAAGTATTGGAATCGTGTCGAAAATCGCTAGTGGAGTTTTCGACGGATCTACTACACGTTTTGAGATCTCTAGAGTACGGAAAAACTATATTTAGCGTGACGTCAGTGTGTGTATGTGTTTCTGTTTGTGCGGACTTTGCATCCACTCTAGCTCAAAGACTAATTGATTAAATGCCATAAATTTAATAGTCACTTGTGAGTAATCCTGGTGCTGATTAGATTTTGATACGATTCGAGATAAAAGAACCTGCTTGTTTTTGCGAAATGACCCGCAAAAACTGTCTACATGTATTCTAATTGAAAACCTAATAGACACAATTTCAAGAAATTTGGTAGATAAGTCACTTGTGGATTACCCTCTTGCTGATTAGACTTTAGTACGGTTCGGAAAGAAAAACAAGCCTTGTTCACGAAATGTCCTGGAAAAACAGTGAAAGTCTAAAATAAAAGAATACGTACGCTCGAATGTAACCATTAAATGCTTATTTTATGCTTCATTTTAGATGATGAAAATACTAAAACCAACCCCGTTACTCTAGAACTAGCCTTTCTCCAAATATTTCAGTTTTTTCACATCTTTGCTACGCCGCTTACGAACAAAAATCTAGTTACCCAATGAATGCGAAAATTGATATTAAAAGAGTAAATTCAGCGTGATTTTAAATAATTATGCTAGTGACTTCGTGTCATTAAACTCATTGTAATGAACCATTCAAAAAATAAATAGAAAATGCATTTGACTCTGTAAGGGAGGGCATATCAGATTTTTAGAACAGTTACCGTCGGTTTGAGAATACACCGAGTTCTTAAAGGGGATTCAAGCGGATTATGTGAAAAAGAAAAATATTCACTGGTGGATCCTTATTTTATAAAATGTGTTCTAACAGATATGTAGTACATCTATGTTAAGAAAAGTTTTACTTAATGTCGGAGAAACTCCAATACTAAAAATATGAAGCTACGCCGTCTTTTTAGTATTGAAAAGTTACGCCGACTGAAACATTGCACCTGCGCAGCAGGTGTGCAATGTTTCTGTCGGCAAGGACGCCAATGTCTGCAAAAGGGGATCGAACTGTTTGAGATTGGGTATGTCAAATACCTGTCTTTTGGGGAGGTTCTTCGTTTGGGATGGACGCTGTCCCACCCGTAAGCAAAGGTTAACGGCGATTTTTTACTACAATAATTGAAACTGTTAAATCCGAAGATCATTGAACGACCCATGACCCCTTTTATGCATGAGTATGTCCGATTCCATCTTATGCTGCCAAAATGATCCTATACTCGAAAATTCACAGATCACTTGTTGATCCATAAATGGATAACTGTCTACTATATCTGTGTTCTTCTGCATTCTTGTCCACGCCTTCACAGACTACAGCGAGTAAGCTTGCCATCCTGCCCAGAGGGTGGTGTCTCTGCAGTGAAATACCGGGTCAAAATGAACTAACGATATTTCAGAAATTTGAATTTTCAAAATCATGATACCGCAAACTGTCCATTTTCAAATTTTTACAATATATATGTTGTTAAAATCTGAAAATCACAGTGACTATAGTCACAGGAAGAATTTAAAAAAAAAATTAATTGGAGTGTAGATCCATTCGACTTCCTCATATCAGATTTTTTCTTTCTTCAAATTTTACAAAATATGTATGTTATCGAAAATCTAGAACTAGATAGAATTTTTTATAATTCGGACGAAAACTTCGAAAAGTGTATGAAATGTCGTATTTTTTTAACAGGGTGGCATTGGACATCATCATGCATAAAAAGGTGTATTGATTCAATGATCAAGAGACTTGGTAGTTTCAATCATTGTTATGAGCAATAACCGCGATACAATTTTCTTTGTCCGTAACGTCATTAGCCCCCTTAGGGGAAAGTCCACCCAACGAGGGATACATTGTCAAGCATGGTATCCATCAAAAGACTTTCTCAAGCCCTTTAAAGTTGAAGGCCCAGACCACACGACCAACCCAGGGGGTTTATGGTATCAAGTTGTGTGGCCGGAAGCCCTTTAAAGTGAAGGATTATACGCTATAGTTGTCATCTGGTGGACCCACAATACCGATATTTCAAAAATTTTCTCGCAAAATTTGAAAAAAAAGTATTACTAAGAAATGGATTCTAGTATGAGGAAGTCGAGGTGAGTTACACTCCCGTTCATTTTTCTTACCATTGCACCCTCTTCATCAATGACTACTGCATACTAGAGTTAAAGACTGCATTTGGGTACCCGACCCATTTGCTGGAACAAAAATTAAATCGCGATCTTCTTGATATCGGGACATATGCTCTACCTATTTAACTATCAACATCTAGAATTGAGAAAGTACTCAACGGGTTATCCACCACTTCTGCGGCTTGTGAATCTAGCTAACACGGTACGGATGGAACCTGCAATCAAGCAGTGTGAAATCCTTTAAAGAAAGGATCTATAATTTTTTGGTAGAAGCAGGGCAGTCTCCAGAAAAGAAATTCAAGAGGGGCTAAACAGTCTTGAAGGAGGGGCTCATTAAAATTACTGTTCATCATTAGCATTCCTAAACCATAATAATTATTTCATATTTAAATCCATATAAACTATTAACAATTAAGTAATTGCATATTTATATTTGGAATCTAAGAGATGATTAACAAAATTCATATAGCTACTATACACCAATATTAATATATAATAATTATAATTGATTTTAATAAAAGCATTCACTAGTAGCATAGCTGTTTTAATACATCGAAGAAAAAAATCTGAAAGTGGATACAAGTTAACATTTAGTATTAACGCCTTAACTACTTATCAGCTGATTTGGATTCGATAGTGTGTTACAGTAAACGCCGCAACAATACGAAAGTATCCTAAATACTACTGTCTTCAATTTTAAAAAATTTAAATATTTTTAAATTACATATCGAAATAAATGTATCTATATAACCGCACATTTAGCAAAATTAAAATATCTTTGAAACGAAATAATTTATAAAATTCTCATAAAGCAAATGTTTTATGCAAAATTTGGATTATATGTTAGATGATATCACTACTAATTCATATCACTACTGAAAATTTAATATTTTATCAGGGGGAGGAGGGTTGAGTATACCTCTTGGGGGGGGGGGCTTAGTCGCCTTTGCCTCCTACCTGGCAACGGCCCTGAGTAGAAGTATTGTAATTTCGAACCCAGTAAAGATTCTGGGCGTTTCAGGCCCGCCTATTGTTCATAAAATTCTAAGCAATCAAACCTTCCAACCGATTTATTTTGCTTCTTCACACTATGGAACATTGTATAGAGAGAATATTGTTTTCACGAACATTCTCGAATTCGAGATTTTGAAGCCAATATGTGATTTAGGACCCCCTGAACACAGTTTAACTTTTTTCGGAGTCATGTCCGTCTGCGGTCTATTTCTTGTGTACACGATACCGGCCTCAAACATTAATGACTTTTTTATGAAATTTTCTATCCCACTTTGTTATAAGAAAATCCGGAACTAGATGGAAATTGTTTTTTTAATTCGGTCAAAATATTCGGAATTTTATATGTTTTAACATGGCACCATCAAAATCGGAACAAAAATCGGAGATAACCATGCATAAAAGAGTTTATGCATGACTCAATGCTCGTGAGATTTAATAGTTTCATTCACTGTTGTAAAATTGAGTCGTGATACATTTTTTTTGTTCGTGATGTCATTTTCCTCCTTCGGAGGGCAAGTTCTTTCCATGAGTGGTATATTACCATGTATTGAAATCAATCGAAAGATTTTTTCGATGCTTTTAAAGTGAAGGGCAACATGCTCAAACTGTAATCCTGTGGATCCATGGTACCGATTTTTCAAGATGTTAAAATTTAAAAACAAAGATTTTGGTATGAGAAAGTCGAGTTAAGCCACATTCCAGTTATTTTATTTGAAGGTTTTGGGGTCACTGATCACCTTATGGCCGACACCATTCTGGCAAGCAGCAAAAACTCCAGGACTATCGTCCACGATCCACCCGTGGTGGTAGTGTATCAGCTGAAGCACCCTGTCACTTTTATATAAACTTTAACTGTTATAAATCGATTCACTGTTATCTAACCTCAGATTTAAAATTTTGAAATACTAATAAAAAAAATGTCCTGATAACGCATTTCGTTTAAAACTACTGATGGTTTTCAAGTAGATAAGTTGGAAATGCAATTTTTATGTCCGCGTCATGGACTGTAATATCAATTGATGTTACAGTCCATTGTCGTCCATGCACATTGCATAAAGCTGTCCGAGTTAATCTGATTTCATCCTACGTGACTCTTGGAGACTTCTTGAAGCAGATGATAACTTAAGTGATACTCTCGCATATAATTAGATCTTTGATCTCTTCCCCGCTTGATCTCAAAAATGCATTTTAAGACATAAAACTGGATTAAATGGGGCAATTAGGAGAACCTGACGACACGTTCTATGATGCTACTTTAATGAGTTTCTGGAGTAAAAGATGTGGAATGAAGTAATATCAAAGACGCACTCAGAGAGAATGTCATAATGGTTTAAGTTGGGGTGAATTAAAAAGAAAAAATCACTGGAGTATGGCTCAACTCAACTTTCTCATTCCAGAATCCATTTTTATTTATTTTTTTCAAATTTTACAACTAACATTTTGAAAAATGGGTACGTGGGTCCAAAGAATTGCCCGTTATTCTTCCCGTTAAAGGGCTTGAAAAAATCTTTAGATGAACACCCTACTTGACAATGTACCCCCCCCCCCCGAGGGGGTTGATAACGTCACGAACAAAAGAAATTGAATCACGGCTACTTTTCACAATAATGATTAAAACTATGAAATATCGTGATCATTGAGCCCCTTTGATGCACGATCACGTCCAATTGTGTCCAGTTCTGTAGTCGTAAAAAAAACAGAGGGTATACCATGGACGCCCGCAGAATTTTTTCCAGGGGGAGGCGAAACATGTACTTACTACTAACATTTCCCAGGGGGGGGGCAAAAAAACATGTACACACACACACGCACATACATGTATATATGTAGAAAATCCGTAGGCCAGAGGGCGACCACCCCCTCCCCCCCCCCACTTCCGGACGCCTATGGGGTATACTCGAAGGACTGGGGGAAATGTTCGAATTAATCGAAGTTCAAATTATCGAGAAAAAAAAACAGCCTATTAATTTTATATTACAGGAAAGGAATTGTGGAACTTTGAAGAAGCTTCGACTTAAGCAAAAATTCGTGTTCACAAGGTTCGAGTTATTGGGAGTTTTACTGTATTTATGCAAAGCAAAATATGCAGACTAGTATCGAGTGATATTCGAATTTGAAAATCTCACTATATTGATATTTAACTATGGTATAAAATAATTACAGGAAGTGTTAAGAGAAATATATTTAAGCCCATATAAAGTAGGATGTAATTTTGTTTTCTTTAACAAATTTTAAGGCCTACCTCTATAATTTTCATTAAAATATTTTCCAAACTGCTTGACGAGAGAAATCCGTCTCTGTGTCTTTTTTTGTAGAGCATGCTCTTGATCTATTGTCAACTGAAGAGCGATGGCCAACAAAGAATTTACAAATTTTGCCGGTTGAAAGTGTTCTATAGGTGGTCCATTTGCATTACTGAACATTAGATTGGAGACGTTTGAAATCAATAAAGATGATCTCAAATCTGTTACTACGTTGTTCATTAAGCAAAGTGTTTTGCAAAGCGTGTACGTAGTTTTTAAGAAAAGCAGAGGGTATACGGAATTTGCTGGAAAAACCAGAGGGTATACGGCGTATACCCTCCACTACAGTCCTGATTGTGTCCTATGCTGTCAAAGAATAAGACCAACCCCATTACCCCCCCCCCCCCTCGAGATATTTTAGTTTATTGCATATTTGCTACACCTGTTTTGAGTCCATTTACCGAAAGAAAACGAAAATAGATATAAAAGTGACAATTCAGTGTCCGTTTAAATAATTATGTTTGTTATTTCATGCCATTCAACTCAATGAAATATTCATGAAATAAAGAAAAACTGTATTTGAGTCTGTGGGGAAAGTCATATGATGCCCACATCAAATTCTTTTGTACATTTCGATGTAATGCAGGGAAAGTAATAGGAGCGTGCTTAGTCTCAATTAGGGAATGGACTAAACTAAATATAAATTGAACCAGACGTTCAGAAGAACTTCGCTGGTAGCAGTCAATGTGGAATAGTTATACATTACCAATGCATTGAAGGTTGGAGAATACTATTGGAAACACTATATTATTAGAGAATACTCACTTTCTGCTTGGAGAACACCCTCTGTCATGAAATGTATTGTACACACTGCATATTGTATCGTGTAATTTACGAGGCACACAAACATTTCTCGAACACAAACACTCCTCACAAACATTTTGCTTTGAAATTTATTTGTCACTCAACCAAATCTTTTCTTTGTAAATATCCCGTTATATATATTAATTTTTGTAGCACCCCCTTATATTCTAATGTTAAGATAAATTAACGTCTAATATATAAAACCATTTTGTTAGGAATTAGTTCATTTCTTTCTTCTAAGAGTTCAGAGAATTCAACCCACAAGATGGGATTAATTCTCCACTTATCTAGGCAGACCTTTATCGAGTGACACTTTGACGATAAGTAGGTATCCCGCCCCTCTCCTTCCTTTATCTCTCAACTGAATTTTAAGACACAAAATTGGATTAAATGAAGCAATTGAGCAAACCCGAAACTGGATTTAATAATGATACTTTAATGAGATTTTGGAGAAAACGTTCATTGGACTCAATAAGTAACATTGAAGACACGGTACGATAGAATGCCATAAACGTCGACATTTGAAACGATTTTAAACTTTAGGGCAGACATTGGAAATTATTTTTGTACACATGTAATTAAATTATACACGCATATAGTATATATATATATTAAAATTGTTAACGCATATATAAATTAAAGTTTAGTACTCGCATATATATATTAAAACCATAATTGAGATGTATAGTAAAATCTCATATGAGCAGCACATGACTTTCTCTACAGATTTAAATTCATTTTCTTTTTATTTCTTTAATAATTCATTAAATTGAGTTTAATGGCACTGAATTTGCACTTTTAATTCACTTTTCATTTTTATTTGTTAACTGGAAATATTTTCAAAGGCGTCGTAAAAAAGGCAGTTTCTTTTTTTTTTAGAATTGTATCAAAATTTAATCAACACCGAGGTATCTCACAAGTGACATATCGACCCAATTTTACGAAATTGGGTTATTTAGTTTTTAGTTAGAGTGAACACTTGATATTTTTGCGGCCCATTTTGCAAATAAAAGGAAGGTTCTCTTAACTGTGTTTGTTGTTGTCGAGATCCAGACCGTCCTACGTACCAGAAATGTGTAAGATAACTGTTTGGACGGCAGGGAAGAGCCACCCAATTTTGATCGAAAATCCAGTGGGGGAGGCATCCACAGGGACCGTACCCTGCTTCCCCTACTACCAACCTCTCAGAAGGACTTACGGACTCACATGTTTAACGTGATCGTACTCCGCGTGAACACGTCGAGAGTTTTGGCAGCGGAGGGAATCGAACCCAGGCCTACCGAGGGCAATTCCCGCGCGCTAACCACTGGGCTATCGCGCCCTCGCAGCTGTCTTGTGAAATAATTCGAGCTGTCCTACTGTATCTGACATGTGTTGAGTGATCCTGTGAGATAGTTATCAAGCAATGTATTGTATAGTGTTCCCATAGGCGCAGACTTGAAAAATTATTGTGGGGTTCCAGAAATTTTAAATTGAAGCCCCATGCTTTTTTCAAAGGATTTAAGTCTAATTTAAATTTCGGGCAGTCAGATTATCCTGGCGCAAAATAACACCTGCGATGCTCAAATGAAGCAAATGAGAGTTAAGTGTAGAAAAATATTTTTTTAATCTAGATAATTATATTGATTTAATTTATTTTCTTTTTGGAGGAGCAATATTATTATAGTACAACTAGCGAGACCCACGGACATTCTGCCCTATAAGTACAAAAAGCACTCAAGAAACTTTCCCGCTTTTGTTGAGTTTGCTTACCAAGTCGACCGTATATCTCAAATAAAAATTTATAAAAAAATAAGAAATAAGAGAACATAATGGTCTCACTTTCAGTATCCGATGCCATACGTAACATGATACGTAAAGTTCCATGCTTACATCGCAGTTTTTCGCTGTAAAAAAGTATATGAGAAATACGTAATGGGAATATTGCATTATATGGGAAACGGGCCGCCCACCTCATGGACTCACTTTCAGTATTTGATGTCATACGCTTATAAAGCTCCATGGTTTCCACGCAATTTTTTGTTGCAAAAGAAGTATAACCTTTGCATTATGTAGGGAACGGACCGCCCACATCATGGACTCCCTTTCAGTATCTGATGTCATACGCTCATAAAGCTCTAGAGTTCATGAAATGTTTATCCGTGATTAAAACACGTTTGGCAACAATTTGTAGCAGCGTTACCCAGAGATAGATAGACAGATAAATCAAGATGTTTATATTATTAATATACACATACTATGTGAATTTTAAACTTAATTATATAACAAGAAAGATCAATCATGCATAAATCATTGATTATGAAACACTTTCCAACTTCAATGCAATTTTATTTAAACATCTTTAAAATGCGATACTTTCCTCGGTAATATTTTTAAAATTATCACAATACTACATTAATTTATTATATATGAAAACTTAAAACTTCATCGAAAACAATGAACTTCATTCAAATGACGGCATTGAAATATAAATTGCCTGGTTCAAACATCTTTAAAATACCGTACATTCCTCGGTAATATTTTTAAAATTATCACAATACTACAATAATTAATTATATTTGAAAACATTATCGAAAACAAATGCACTTTATTCAAATGACGCCATCGAAATATAACACGCCTGGCTTTCTATATAAAATTAGCATTTCATTCTTAAACTGTTTTCCATTCATTTCATCCATCACAATACTATAATAATTTATTTTATTTAAAAACTTAAGACAATAGAAGTACAAGTAATTAAACTACTCTATGCTTAAAACTTCATCGAAAAAATCGTCTGCTTCTCTGTGAAAAACCAATGAATATTTCATTCATATCAGCTATATTGCAGATTCCATGAGCTAAATATTTTTGCGCTAAAGAAATGTAGCAATTCTTGTACAAGTCATTTTATAACTTTTAGTATTTACATTCTCCATAAGGGAAAATTAGGCTAAAATGCGTTGTAGAAATAATCAAAGCTGGATGATTATTTAAACTCAAATATATTGTAATTGCGTTGTTTCAGTATGTAGATGCACAGAATTTAAGCAAAAATAAAGCGGTTTTAGGACTGATATATTACTATATATAATTCATATTTAAAAATAACTTTAAAAATCACGATTTTGACACAAGACGGATGCCATATTTTATTTTGAAGTGAATCACCTGATCTCTTCATATAATGGTTACGTGATCTCTTCATATAAAGGGTTTAATTATTATTTTAATTTTTATTTAAAAAACTACTGAATATATTTTGCTGAAATTTTTTTATATATTTTATGGGATAATTTGAATATTTCCTAAAATAACTCATAATGTAAAATTTATTTCCAGGTGTTTGTACTAATGTTAAAGATGTCAACACATTTTTCGTTAAATCATTTGAGTTAAAATCTTGAATTCAGAATACAAAATTTTCAGCAGTCTGGGGGATAAATTCTAATACACACTACTTTATATATATGAAATAGGGAATCATGAACAAGAAAGATCAATTATACATAGAATTGATTATGAAACTTTTTCCAACTGAAATCTAATGCCATTTGAACATCTTTAAAATGCAATACATTCAGCGGTGATATTTTTAAAATTATCACAATACTACAATTTATTATATTTGTAAACTTCATCAAAAATAAATGAGCTTTACTCAAATAAAGTCATCGAAATATAAATCGGCTAGCTCTCTATATAAAAGCAGTGAAAATTTCATTCATAAATATTTTTCCATTCCTTTCATTCAAGGGCGATATTTTTAACACTTTACAACATAGTTGAAGAGTGTTTATGACTTTGTTCATTCTGTCTGTCCGTTAGCACGATAACTGCCGTAAAAATGACTTTATCAAGATGCAACTTTAGTATGTTGTTCAGACGGTCTGTGGAACTAAGGGAATATAAATAAATAATATCACCCAATTAGTTTTGGATTGAAACCCGGGTTGAAAAAAGGAAATACATTGAACCCTATGGGATCTCATGTTTCAAACATTTTTTAAGCGAATTTTAAATTCACAAATTGCAAAGTTTTAGGACCTATACAAAATATCCCATAAAATATATAAAAAAATTTCAGCAAAATATATTCCGCAGTTTTTAAAATAAAAATTAAAATAATAATGACATCCATGATATGAAGCGGTCACGTGACTGTTAAATGAAGAAATCACGTGACCCACTTCAAAATAATATAGGGCATCCACCTTGTGTCAACATCATGATTCTTTAAATTTATAATTTATATTTAGTGTTATATCCGTTCTAAAATCGCTTTATTTTTCCTTAATATCTGTGCATCAATGTTCTGAAATAACTCAATTGAAATATTTTTGAGTTTAAATGATCATCAAACTTTGATTATTTCTACAACGAAGCCTAATTTTCACTTATGGAGATTGTAAACACATCATACTGTAAGATGAGTTGTGTAAGAATTCCTGAATTTCATTAACGCAACATTATTTAGCACTGGAATCTGCAATATAGTTCATCTGAATGAAACAGTCTTTGATTTCATATAGAGAACAAACGATTTTATAACAGTCTTTCTCGGTGCAGTTCTAAACGCAGAGTTAAATTACTTTTACCTCCATGGTTTTAAGTTTTTAAGTAAAATAAATTATTGTAGTATTGTGATGACTGAAAGGGGTAGAATAAATGGGAATGAATGAAATTTTTACTGCTTTTTCATAGAGCCAGGTAATTTATATTTCAATGCAATCATTTGAATAAACTTCATTTTTTTATAAAGCTTTCAAATATAATAAATTATTGTAGTATTTTGATAATTTTAAAAATATTACCGCTGAATTTATCGCATTTTAGAGAAGTTTAAATAAAATTGCATTGAAGTTGGAAAGTGTTCATAATCAATGCTTTATACATGATTAATCTTTCTTGTTAAAATTATCACATACTGCACTATTTATTTTACTTAAAAACATAAAATCATGGAAGTAAAAGAACTGTGATGAAGTATGATGATGAAAATGAAGTAGAATCGTCTGCTTCTCTATGTAAAATCAATGAATGTTTCATTCATATCAGCAATATTGCAGACTCCAGAGCAAAATAATATTGCGTTAAAGAAATTTAGGAATTCTTAACAACTCATCTTACATCTTAATCTGTTTACATTCTCCATATGTGAAAATTAGGCTTCGTTGTAGAAATAATCAAAGTTGGATGATCATTTAAAGTCACAAATATTGTAATTGCTTTATCGCAGTATATAAGTGCACAGAAAAAATCAAAAACAAAGCGGTTTTACGATGGATGCAACACTCAATATAAATTAAAAAGAACTTGAAAAATCACGATTTTGACACGAGATGGATGCCCTATTTTGTTTTAAAGTGGGTCACGTGATCTCTTCATATGATATGGGTGCCATAATTATTTTAATTTTTGTTTAAAAAAACTATCGAATATATTTTGCTGAAATTCTTTTATATTTTATGGGATATTTTGTATATGTCCTAAAACTTTCGAAGCAATTTGTGAATTTTAAATTCGCTTTAAAATGTTTAAAAAATGAGGTTCTATAGGGTTCAATGTATTTCACGTTTCAATTCGTGTTTAATCCAAAACTAATTGGGTGATATTATTTATTTATATTCCCATAGGTCCCACAGACCGTCTGAACAACATGCTAAAATTTTATTTTGATAAACTAATTTTTACGGCAGTGATCGTGCTAACGGTCAGTCAGACAGACAGACAGAACAAAATGAACAAAATCATTCAATTGTGTTGTAAAGTATTAACAAAAAACAACATTTATGCATACATGCTTATGCGTACATTTTACGCACTAAATGTGCTCAAAACCATTAGAAGTTCGAGGAACCCACAACCGTATGATTGGGGGTTTGAAATATGTATCGAACTGCGAACTGATTGTTCCTGCTTAAGCCGTGCCTGTCCTTAAACGTATTAGTGATTCAGAAATTTGTACAAGAAAACGGTTTTATTAAGTTTTCATTCGACCAAGAGACATTCTTGCTCTCAAGACGTCTGAATGTACTTTTGTGAATTTTAAAATAAGACATATTTTCCGTAAGAAGTATTTTCCATTCCACTTCAAACTACCCGCTTTTTCAAAGGATGTAACCAATGCGATTTTTTGGTCAACGCCCTTACATTGACGCCACAGCAAATTTCCGTACAGACACACATCCACTTTAGCTGTCAAAACTCATTGGATCCCTTCATGGTTTTGAAGAAGAGGTAATAAGGTTTTTGATACATTTTTCCAAGCTGATCTCACCTGAATGATACTTCCGAGGATCATTAGATCAACCCCTCCTCCCCTTATTCCACCACCGATCTAACAAATAAATGTTTACGCATTAAAACTAGATTAAAATAGGCAATGAGGAGAATGCGGGGCTGAGTTCTAAGATGATATGTTAATGAGCCGGAGTAAAGACGTGTTAATGGAATCTTGTAAGTAACGCCCAAATCGCAGCAGTAGATAATGTCAAAGGCATCTCAATTTTGGGGAATTCCTTAGGGAAAAAAAATCCCTTTGCGTTCTCGGTACGATTAAGTGCATTAAGTTAAAACTTGAAACATAACGTTCTGAAATCCATGCGAGAAACTATGCTTGAACGTAGTATCAAAGTAGAATGACATAGGGTGAATATTTTTTGCCCAAGTTAATAGAGGTTGTCAAAAATTCGTAGAGTTTAAAAAAACTTACTAAAAATAGAATAAGTATCTGTGACAAACTGGCCTCTATTTTGGATGCTGATCGCCTTGAACCAGCTCGATGGTCCTTTCCTGTAAACTTTATCAATTGTGCTATTAAACATACTTTCTTAGAATCACACGAACATATTGATTACTCCGAAATATTTACACATGTACACAGATTCTTGATTATTCATACATCATAATACTCGGGCTCCGTGAGTTCCATCGTCCTTTCAGATAAGAGTCCAGGAAGCAAGTCCTCCGTTCTTCAACCGCTGCCCCCCCCCCTCCCCTCCAGTCTCTGCCATCCGACCCCCGCAGTATCAAATTGTGGGGGCATCTGTACAAACCTCGAAAAAACAAGATGGAGGACCGAAAATAACCTTTTCCTAAGTCCTCTTGGACTGGACCAAAGAGCTAGAATCACTAGAGGTAGCCTTCCCATTGTTTGGTGATCTGAAAAGCATGGCCATTATGTGAGAGCCAAATTTGGCACATTCGAACGGCGCTTTGTAGCAGTTCCAGAAAATTATAAAAGTGTGCCATAGTGGTAGTTTGTTCATTGACGCAACTTTCTTTTTTAAGAATCTTAAACTACGTATTTTTAATTCTCTAAAATATACAGTTTCAAAAAGCGTGCATTAAGATTCTGGAACACTTTCTTACACATTAATTTTCACATTTTGTTAAGACTGTTTTAGCTTTCTTTTTCAAATTGTCATTGCAAATTATTTTTAATTAATATTTCAGTATTTTTTTTTATCTTTAAGCATAAATTATATCTATAGATAACATTTTGTTACCGAGATATAGGTAATATTTGAGCAAATCGTTACAGTAAACAGACTTATATTAATTGTTAAACGTTTTCTATTTTAAAAGTACAAAACTTCGTCTCCAAATGGTTGGTTCTTTGTTTGTTTCTAAAATTCAACTTTGTAAATTCTCACCTTAACTCATTATATATATATATATATATATATATATATATATATATATATATATATATATATATATATATATATATATATATATATATATATATTTTATATATATATATATATATATATATATATATATATATATTTTATATATATATGTATATAATATATATATATATATATTTTATATATATATATATATATATATATATTTTATATATATATATATATATATATATATTTTATATATATATATATATATATATATATTTTATATATATATATATATATATATATATATATATAATAAAAAAATATAAATAAATAAAAATCTTGTGCTGTGTTAAAAATCCTAAAAATCCAGTTTTTTTATTGCTATGCAAAATGAGGGGACCATCGAATGAGGTTCTTAAACCTTTTATATAAATTTCTACTTCCGAGAAAAAATTGAAAATTTTGTTCTTCTTAGACTGCTTTAATGGAGATTTAAAGTCAGTGACTTTTAAATTTTGACTCTTTAAAATATCAAATAGATTGTTAAATTTGCGAACAAAATTGTCTGTTGCTTCACAGCCTTTGAGATCAGGATAATTTTCATTATTTGATAAATATAATAAAGCATCTGCAACGCTGTTGCTTAAAACTTGCGCAGCAAGTTTCACTTTCATTTTATGCCAAATGCAATGCAGTTATTAACTTAGGATGCTTTTATTTATAAATTTTATATGCAATTTGTTCGATATCAATCAGTTACATTTTCCAGTACATATGTCAAAGTACACATGTACATTTATTGAACTAGATTTCTTTTAATATATTGTATTTCCGAATTAAAGGTGTGTTATTTCAGACTGTTAACTATTATCTAATGATCTTTATAAGTAGTATATCAGTGTTTATTATAAAAGAGAAAAAGAACTTAAAGGTATTGTTTTATTATAAACATGTTCTCATTATATTCAAAATTCCGTTATACCAAAAGTTTGTCATAAGGAAATCTCTACATGCTATTATCGATCACGCACACATAATATTTATAGACAAATAAATCAGAACTAAGATAATTAAAATATATCTTCTTTATCTATAAAATGAAGTAAAAGGATAATTTTAACCCCACGGGATATCGAAATTAAAAAAAATTAATTTCTGATATCCTGGAATGTAAAAAATACCCCGGATTGCAATCTTAAAATTATATCTTAGGAAGCTCAATTTGTTGCACGCATCCAAAGCGTTCGGTTTCACGCGCGGTCTCACAGTTTCGTTTTTCAAAACCGCCAAATATCGGCACAATGTAGTAAAACGCAGTTTAAGATGTTTTAATGACAATTTTTTTATAAATACATTGATGGAATAATTTTTTCACGAAGCTCAGCAATATCTCCTACAATTGTTTTTATCCTCCAAAGCTTATAGGTAGCAGAAATAATTAAAAACATGTATTTTTTCTTTCAAGGGCGCTTTGCCAATCACCTTTTCCCATTGAACTACCGGGGAAACGGAACGCTCTGGGAGGGAAGAGTCTCTAAAGTCACATGACTTATATGTCACATGACTTATCTTTTCAGTCTTGCGTTTGGGTTGCCGAAGCTTTCTCTACTTGATTGCTTCTTGAAGCACTGGACAGAGAGAGGTTCCTAACCTCTCCCCCCCCCCCCCCAGTTTTCAGTCCATCCGTGGACCAACGATGACTGGAGAGTCCATATCCATGCCATGGACAGAAAGAGGTCGGTGACAGTATCCATTAAAATAATCGAATAAGTACCAACTCCTTCACAGTGTGGTTCTCTTGACGTATCAATTGTTATAATTATTGTATACAAAATATTTTGCACGAATTCAGTAAATGGAATTACACTTTATTTTCTTTTAAATTATTAAATATTATTACGAAATATTTTACATGTTTACTTTCCCTGCAATGCATATACATGGTGATGTATAGGAAAAGTATTAGAATCATGTCGCAACTCGAGTTTCGACGGATCGACACGTTAAGAGACGACTGGAAAACGAGAAAAAATATTTTTAGTGAAGTGTGCGCATCTGTGTTCATTTGTGTATATGTGCGTGTGCAATATATATATCCACTCTAACTCAAAAACTGATGGACCGAATTTCATAAAATGTTATAAGTCATTTGTGGATAACCCTAGTGTTGATTAGATTTTGGTACGATTCGGAATAAAAACACCTGCGTTTTTTACATAATGGCCCGCAAAAATTGTCTGTATCCGTTTTCGCTAAAAAACTAATGGATCAAATTTCGCAAAATTTGGTGGATTCATTACCTGTGGGTTACTCTAGTGCTTATTAGATTTTGGTATGATTCGGTAAAAGAAAGCTTTCTTTCTTTTGCGAAAGCGAAATGGCCCTCAAAAAGCGTCAAAATCTAAAATATGTATGTTCTATATCTGCTTGTTTATAAGTAGATGCTTATTTTAGATGTAATTTCTGACGGTGAAGAGATCCACCCCATTACTCCAGGACTAGCCGTTTTTGAAATATTTTAGTTTTTTCGCATTTTTGCTGCGGCCGCCTCCTAAAATACGTCCAGTTACAAAATGAAAACAAAAATTAAATTTAAAGTGCAAATTCAGTATTATTTTATACGTGTTTTTTATACGTTATTAATTGAGCACAATTGTTGTTCATACGTTTATTTTATACGTTATTAAATTGAGCACAACATTGTACTTAATTTAATGAATTATTAAACAAATAAAAAGAACATGAATTTGAGTCTGTAAGAAAAGTCCTGTCTTGCAAACATCAGATTATTTTTTATCTTAATAGCTATGTTTTCCAAATGAGGGAAATTTTACTGGGTGTTTGATTCAAACCACCCTATCAATACACGTCAAAGCTGCCCTCTATCAATACACAGAGTTCGATGCTGTTTTATGTGAATGAGAAGGTGATAATGCATACCGTTTGGCAAGCGAGTGGAAACCCAACGATGAGTCGTTGTATTCAAGGCAATGTTTTGAAAAGTTTGGTGGCTCGAAAGGTGCTGTTTCCTAATAAAAAATATGCACTTTTCTTTTATAAAAAAGCACTCTCACGGCCACTTTGTGACACCGAAAGCGAGACGAATCTTATTAATAATAAATTCATTCGAACAACCACCACTGGGGTGGATCCTAATTTGCCGTGGGTCGTGTTTTCCAAAAATTCCCCAATAACTGAAATAAACAGTGTTGCGAACTTGTAATACTCCCTTTCTTCTGGAGTCCTGCTTCTCTTTCAAAGACCAGACGGAGAAAACACCCGTACATGCATCCTTTCCAGTGACATGAACCTGAGGGTGCCCTACGCAGAATAAGTGTTGCCTGATTTGCCGTCCATTTGGCGAGATTTGGCGACTTACCGAAGGTCCGAGAAAGACAGCGAAATAACGATTATTCTACGAGATATTGGAGATTTCCACAATTTTTATAAAGAGTCTATAAAAGGATTCGCCACTCAGTCGAAGAGTAGTTAAGAGGATACGAGTTACACATTGAACTGTGATTTTTGTCAATATTTTCAAAATAGAATCGGATGTTTCGTGAAATGACTTCCGTCAATCTTTCGAGAATGATATCGGTTACTTTGTGAAATGGGTGGAACATTTAAATTGTGTGATAATGTATAGCGTTCTTGTTTACGCTGGGCTTGTGAATAAGCGTGTTAGTTATCCAGAAATTTGAACTCATTCTTGCATCCCGAGCGCACATTCACGATTCTAAAAGATACGTCGTAACAATAGAACAAGATAGCTTTCGTGTCATTTAAAGACATGAATTTCGCAGAAAATTTTACGCTCCATTCAATCCATACTAGAAAAATGCTTTCTCCCTATTTTTCGTGATTTCAATTTTCAAGAGTACCATTTTTAATGCTGATAAAACACTCGTTAAAGGAATAGAAATCTAAACACGTATGAGATACAAGTCAGTGAATCAGAATATATCTTAGGGGTTCATTTTTCTAAAATTTAATGACTTTTACACGATCCATATTTTAATAACATGTTTTGTTCGAAGAAAATTATGTCGTGATTTTTGAAATGATAAACAGTGTACTGAAATTATTCTGCATTGCATAGTAAGAGCAAAAGGTGTTTTCATATCAATATTCTTACTTTCTCATACTGTGTAATGAGATGTCATAGATGTCTATGTAATAGAGAACGTATTGTTTCGCGAAAATTTCCGAATTTGAGACTTTAAGACATCCTGAACACGTTCAGACTAGTTTTGGAGTGATGTCCATCTATCTGCCTGTCTGTATGTCTGGGGTCGATGTCTTGTGTGCATGATAGCGGCCACACATATGAATGGATTTTTACGAATTATAGAACTAGGTAGAATTTTTTTTAATTGGAGCGAAACCTTCGAAATGAATTCGAAATTTTATATTTTTTTTAACACGGCAGCATAGCACACAATTGGACATAATCATGTATAAAAGGGTTATAGTATATGGATGAGTCATTACGAGACTTAATAACTTCAATGTGAATACAATGTTTTGTTCGTGACATCATTAGCCCCCCTTCGAGGGATGGGGCGCCAAGTATGGAAATATTTTTTCAAGCTCTATGAAGTAAAGGGTAACACGCTATAATTGGAATCATTTGGACTCACTGATTTTTCAAAAAATGTCTTGTAAAATTTTAGGAATAAAAAACATGCTACTAAAAATAGAGTTCGGTATGGGAAAGTCAAGTCCAGCCACACTTGAGTTCATTTTTTTTTAATTACAGAATCACGCCATACATATACCCCACGTTTTATAACAAAATAAATTTCCGTAACACATCACTGAGTCGGTATTGAGGCAAGTTTGTACACCCAGACTCGAATTCACCTTGACGTGATTTAATTCTTCCAAAAGTCCATAGATATGAGACGGGATTGACTTTCCCGAGCACTTAAGTGATACTTTTGAAGATCATTAGAGGGTCACCCCCCCCCCCCCCATTCCTCAAATACATTTCAAGACACGAAATTGGAATAATTGGTTTGAATGCGATCCTAGTGATTTCCCTCCGAACTCTAATGAGGTCCTAGAGAAAATGACGGTTAATGATGTCTAATAAGTAATATCGAAGACGCAATGAGAGATAATGTCACAAGTGACGAAACTTTCTACGCATTTAAAATGAGTGAGAGCAAACATTTGAATTTATTTTAACGATTGATTCTGTGAGTAAAATAAATGTATTATATACTTTTTATTTTATTAAATATCTTAGAAATTTATGAGCGATCATGTAGTGAGTTAGCAGTGAACTTTGCTGCTATGAAATACATTAACTGGAGTATAGCTCAACCTGCAGAATACGAAAATAGAGTTTCTGCACGAGTTTGCTGCCTTCGAGTCCTGACTGACCAACCGATTCTTAGCATTGGCAGGGGAGTTAGAATCTGGTCAACATAGTGCAATAAGATTACAAGTTTAGTAATCCAAAAATAAATATCACAACTTAATCTCAAAGCCGATACTACAATTTGGTACCGAGAAAAGATTCTGTATACATCTGCGAAACAGATGAAAGACAAGACGGGATACGCCAGTGAAGGAAAAATGACACGCTCCCAGCAATATTTTAGTATCTAAGTAGCTCATAGGCAATAAAAAGGGGTACCTGTTGTATATACGGGATACACAGTCGTTTGATGGAGCCATCTATGATCGGAGACATGTTGAATGGGGGCACATCTTATCTTTTTACGGAATCACTTAAGTTATGGCATCTATTGGCCAACCTTTGACACTTCTCAACTTTTCTAAAGTATCATCTGAGTTTCTTGTCACTCTCTTCATCTGCTGCTGTTGACTCCCCCGTCTTTAATATCCCTCGTATGCCCTTGGAAGCAGAATTAAAAGAAGGCGAAAAGACAAGACGATATCTGCGAAAGGGTCCTCAAAAATCACCGAAATCTAAAATAAGAGGCTACATATGTTCAACTGTATCCATTAAATGCTTGTTTTATACGACAGGGGGCTTATCCCCAAGATCTGAAAAATTCTTCGGATTTGTGACTGCAGAACACAAAATCTCTAACATGTGTTGCGATTTATTAAACTGTTGCTAAATTCCTGCTACAAAAAATGACATCACCTCAGTACTGTGGTAGTTAAGTGTCCTGTTTTAATAAAAATAAACAACTTTAACTCTTATTCACCAAAATGGCTTTCTGCTAGCTACTTCAAAATATCATAGTACCCGTTGTTGTTGTTGAAACCCAGATCGTCCGACCTACCAGAAAGGTGTAAGGTAACTGTTTGGACGTTCGGGAAGTGCCACCCAATTTAGACCGGAACCCAGTGGGGGAGGCATCCACAGGGACCGTACCCTCCTTCCCCTACCACCAACCTCTCGGAAGGACTTTCGGACCCACATGTTTAACGTGATCGTACTCCGCATGAACACGGCGGCAGTTTTGGCAGTGGCTGGAATCGAACCCGGGTGCAACCGAGTGCAACTCCAGCGCGCTAACCAATGGGCTACCGCGCCCATCATAGTACCCGTGTATAAAGTGATCATTTTGTCAAGGAATTGTTTTGTTGCTGCCTCTGGCCTTTGTGCAAAATAGTTGCATGCTGAAGAGAAAATTTGCTTTGTTTAAACACCCTTCCTCTGAGTGAAAGGAAAGTGACAACCGTTCCTTTTGTGGATTTCTAGGATGTTATGACTTCATCAGTAATAACCAGAACTCTATTATTGTAGCGATTTTGTCTGCTAGTTCCCCCATCCCATTCCACTCCATCTAAAATTTGCCTGATCATCTGAGAATCTTCGAATTTGGCAGGCAGATCAGTGACTCAATTGCTGGAACATTGTACAAGTTAGAAAATTTGGAATCCCTGGGGTGGTGGAATGAAGAGGGGGAAGGGAGCTCACATCAAGACAAAAAATAACAAATACCATTTGTTTTGTTTTTGCATATATTGGAGGTGGGAAGGTAAAAAACCTTAATTTTCGTTTTGTTCTAGTTTTGTAGAAAGTAAAATCTGAAACAATATTTCCAGATGCATCAGCCCAACCCAAATATAGAAAAAATAACCCTTATATACTAAATTGATTAGAAAAGAAGAGAGCCATTAAATGTGGAGTTGAAAATTAGAAATCTATCAACCTATCAAGCTGAGTATCAAAATATGAGTCATCAGGCAGGGAAAGCACGCAGTACCAAAATGTTACGTTTTGCATTCATTGCCGGTCATTTGAGGAAGGGGATGTCGAAACCAATTGAATGAGATCATTTTGAGTTGCTTTACTGAGGTAAATAATATTATATAAAATGTATACTAAAATATTTTTTGAAGATATCTTTGCTATAAAAACTTTATTCTATTAACTTAAACAAGCTGAAAGATCTTCTACATTTAATAACTTTCAGTGAATAAAATTTTTTCCAGTGATTTTTCACGGATACTCACTAGTTATTTAAATAATTAGAATTTTATTTATATATCAGTAAACTCCATTCACTAAGCCTATCCAAGTACACCACGACCATGCACGGGACACCGAAACCGGCGGACATCCACTTCCGAAAACCCTCCCATCCGCTCCTAGTATCCATAGACACATGCGAGCCATATATCCTCCCATTCACTATTACTATTATTTCTACAGCTTTCTATCAAAACATACATACTGTACCAACCCCAAACATAACGCAATGAATGGACGCTCCCCTAGACCTTTTAACAAACCCATTTACAATGCTTAACACCTTACTTTTTATCTGAGGTTTTTCATTTCTTGTGATACCATGGGACAAAAGAGGCTAAAGTTATAACTTTATGGATCCTACCATTCAGCTCCAAGCCATCTATATCTAAATAAAGTTTGTATTCATTGCATTGTTTAAAACGGGAATTGGAAGTTAAGTCTCTCTAACGCCATGGATTTAAACACTTATTTCTGAATTTTTAAATGACCTCTTACTAATATCTTTCCTAGTCAGCAGAATCATGGAGGTCTCTTCCATCTCTAACTGCATGAGAGGAATATAGTTTTCCTTTGCATCATGATGTGGCAATGCCTTCCGCCTAAGATTGTAAACACAAAAAAACCCCAAATTTTGAGAAGCTTTTTTTTCCCAGATCCAAGGGTAAATAAAAAAAAAAAAAAAACTGATTTCAGATTTGGATTCATCATGCCTGAATGAGTATAGAAGCGATTTTTCAGCCCTTGGGGTTGCTTTGGCATACCAACGATGGGCTTTTAGAGAAGTGATTCATTTTATCTTTCGCGTAAATCCTGAATCCATAAGAAGATCTCACAAGAAATCTGATGTGTTCAAATTCATTTTCTCTTTATTTATTTCATAATTCATTAAATTGAGTTTAATAGTATAGAATGGCAAGCACCATTATTTGAAATGGCAATGAATTTGAACTTTTAATTCAATTTTCGTTGGTGGCCGAAAAGGCTTAATCCCAGAGACCGGTAAAGTCGGTTTTTTCTATCGCGCCAAATCGGCGATAAGCGGAGTGCTATGTTGCAACCTTGGAAACCCTTTAACTCTTCATACTTCGTAACCATGGAAACCTTGCAAGTTGATAACTCTGCAAAACTGTCTCAATTTGTGTTATTCTATGCTCATTTCTGAATTCTTCTGCTGATCTTTTAAAATTAGATGCTTTGGAACAAGATTTAAATACAAGTATTGGCAAAACTTCTTTGATTTCTTTTGTGTGTCTAAATGGCTGTGAAGAGTGAAAGATTTAGTATTGTTTTTTTTGATCGTTTGATTGATATTGGTAAAATGAATGCAATTAAATGATGTATGAATCAGGGATTGATTGCAAGTGGGTACTGCGATTGTGTGAGACGAATGATAGTACGGAAGAGTTTGATGGTTATACGTTGGCTTGCAGTGTTTTTGGAGCGAATGCGCATTACGTGAGAAGGACTATAAGGAATCGTACGTCGTAAGTACTCTAGATTGAGTTTGATGAAGATTTTGAAGCGCGAGCATAACATAAAAATTACTTTAAGATCTATGGAACACTTGTTGCACAAATAGATGTTGCTACGTGTGATCTCCGACAGCCAGCGGGACCGGATTCTGTGATTTTTTAACGGGCGAGCGTAGATCCATGTTCTAATTTCTACATCATTGTATGAGCCACAGAACACCTATTGCACAAACAGCTGTTGCTAGGTGTGACCTCCGACAGCCAGCGGGACCGGATTCTGTGATGTGTTTTATCGGGCGAGCGTAGCGAAGCTAGCTCGCGAAGCGGGCATAGATCCATGTTCTAATTGCTACATCATTCTATGAGCCACAGAACACCTGTTGCACAAACAGCTGTTGTTACGTGCGACCTCCGACAGCCAGCGAGGCCGGATTCCGTGATGTTTTTAACGGGCGAGCTTAGCGAGTTTATCTCGCGAAGCGGGCGTAGATCCATGTTCTAATTGCTACATCACTGTATGATCCACAGAACACCTGTTGTTCCGTGCGACCTCCGACAGCCAGAGGGACCGGATTCTGTGATGGTTTTCAGCGGACGGGCGTAGCGAGATCAGCTCGTGAAGCGGGTGTAGATCCATGTTCTAATTGTTACATCACTGTATGAGCCGCATAGCACCTGTTGCACAAAAAGCTGTTGTTATGTGCGACCTCTGACAGCCAGCGGGGCCGAATTCTGTGATGTTTCGTAGCGGACGTAGATCCATGTTCAATTGCTACATCACTCCATGAGCCACAGAATATCCGTTGTACAAACAGCTGTTGTTACGTACGACCTCCGACAGCCAGCTGGACCGGATTCTGTGATTTTTTTAGCGAGCGTAAATCCATGTTCTAATTGCTACATCACTTTATAAACCACAGAACACATGTTGCTACGTGCGACCTCCGACATACACATTAAATTACGATGTATACATACGTATATATATACATATACACGACATATACATTACTTTAGAACTTCCATTTTTAGAACTTCCAGAACTTTTCCCCTCACTCGCCTATACATTGCAGAATTTGCTAGTAAATGTATGTATCTTTAGAACGCTACTTGGTGACTACGGTAAAAATGAGTAGTAGTGTATATTCACCTACAATGCGCTGTAGAAAAATGAAATCTTTAAATATATATTGTTATTAATGTATTCTAAATAACTAATAGTCATCAGAAAGATAAATTCGATGGTTAATGGGTTTAATTTCAATTTTTGTTTGACATCATCGTCAGTTTACCATTACGCTCTATTGTAAAAATAATGCCCCTTTGTACTTACGTTTCTGCGCATTCTACTACGCTGATTGTTTATTTACGTTCTCCATCGCCGTAAGAGAATTGAAGTCAAAGAAGTCGCCAAATTAGAGACCGACCGGTCTTTGGGATAATGCCACTGAAAGTATTTTCAAAGGCGGTGTATCAAAAATGCAAGAAACTAAAATATCTCTAGACGAAGGATAATAAGTTTGGTGTTATTTTTTTCAGACTTAAAAATACGCATAAAACTAGCATTTAAGTGATAAATTTGAGAAAAGGTAATATTTTATTTTATATTCTAATGATTTTTGAGGGTCGATTTGCAAAAAAGCAGTTTATTTTTTCTAGAATCTTACTAAAATCTAATAAGCAAATTAATTAGTTTAATGGTAAATTACTTTTTTTTAGATAGAGTGGATGCATGCGATTTTTGCGGGCCATTTTTTAAAAAAGAAGGCCGGTTTTTTTTTCTCGAATCGTATCAAAATCTAATCAGCACCAGGGTCACCCACAAGTACCTACCAAATTTTATGAAATTCGGTCAAATAATTTAGTTAGAGTTCAGTTATTCAGTGATTCAGTTAGAGTGGATAAAAAATCTGTACAGACAGACAGACAGATACACACACAGACTTTACGCTCAAAATAGTTTTTTCGTGTTCTAGAGGTCCCGCGTATCGATCCGACGAAAACTCGAGTTGCGATTTTCGGTATCATTCCAATCCTTTCCCTATACATTACCATGTATTGCAGGGAAAGTAAAAAACATAAATATAATGCTTATTATTCGTATTTTTTAATAAGTAATTTTTAAATACACTAGAGTAAGAAGAAAAAACTGTATATTTAATAAAAAAAAAATGAGTACTGTATCATAACACATAAAACGAATGTGTCAATGTGAAAAGGATTTAGTATATCCTTGAAACGATTGAGTAGTTCAATACCGTTAAAAAATCTGATGTGGGCAGAACATGGCTTTCCCTGCAGACTCAAATTCAAGTTCTCTTTATTTCATCAATAATTCATTACATTGAGTTTAATGGCACAAAATAACACCCATAATTATTTAAAATTACTTTTAATGCAATTCTCGTTCTCATTTGGTAACTGGGCTTATTTTCAAAGGTGGCGTTGTGAAAATAAGAAAAACTAAAATATCTCGAGAACGGCTAGTTCTAGTGTAATAGGGAGGATCTTATTCTTTTTATCGTTAAAAATTACTTATAAAACAAGCATTTACTTGATATATTTGAGCATACGTTGTTCTTTAGATTTTGGAGATTTTTACGGACCATTTCGCAAAAAAGGCTGCTTATTCTTTCAGAATTATAAGAAAATCTAATCAGTACTAGGGTAACCCACAAGTTACTTAGCTCCCAAATTTTATAAAATTTTATCTATTAGTTTTCAGCGAGGTCATTTTTGTGGGACATTTCGCCACAAAAGGAGGGTTAATTTATCCCGCATCGTACCCAAAACTAATCAGCACCAGTGTCAGCCACAAGTGAAGAACATACCAAATTTTATGAAATTTAGTTGAGTTTTTGAGTTAGAGTGGATAAATACATAGCCCAGACGGACAGATAGACAGACAGAAAACTAAAAAGAATTTCTCGTATTCCAAAGGTCTCAAAACGTGTGGATCCGACGATAACTCGAGTTGCCATTTTCGGCATGATTAAAATATTTTCTCCTATACATTACCAAGTATTGTAGGGAAAGTAAAAATCTGATGTGAGCAGCACATGACTTTCCCTGCAGACTCAAATTCATATTTTCTTTATTTCTTTAATATAATTCATTAAATTGAGTTTAATTGCACAAAATAACACTAAATTTAAATTTTTAATTCAATTTTTGTTTGTATTTGCTAATTTGACATTTTTCCGAAATCGGCGCAACAAAAATGCAAGAAATCTAAAATATCTTGTGAACGGTTAGTCCGAAAGTAAAGTTGAGTATGTTATATTATTTTTCTCGTCAAAAATTGCGCATAAAACGAGAATTTAATGGATACATTTGAGCATGCGTAGACTTTTTTTTTTAGATTTTGGCGACTTTTGCGAGCCATTTTGTGAAAAAAGGCATGTTGTTCTTTTCCGAATTATACCAAAACCTATTTAGTACCAGAGTATCCCACGAGTAACTTACCTACCAAATTTTATGAAATTTGGTCAATTAGTATTTCAGTTAGAGTGGATACATGAAATTTTTACGGGCCATTTCGCAAAAAAAGGCGAGTTCTGTTTTTACAAATACTACCAAAAATTAATCAGCACCAGGGTCTCACCCAAGTGACTTACCTACCCAATTTTATGAAATTCGGTCCGTTAATTTTTAGTTAGAGTGGACACATACATTGCACAGACAGACACACACAGAGATGTCACACTAAAAATCATTTCTCGAATTCTAGAGGTCTCAAAACGTGTGGATCAGTCGAAAACTCGAGTTGTGATTTTCGGCATGATTCTAATATGTGTCCTATACATTACCATGTATTGCAGGGAAAGTAAAAATCCGATGTGGACAGCACATGATATTCTCTGCAGGCTCATCACGTTCTCTTTATTTCTTCAATAATTCATCACTGAGTTTAATTGCACAAAATAACGTCCATAATTATTTAAAATGACACTGAATTTGCACTTTTAATTCATTTTTCGTGATCAGTTGGTAACTGGACTTTTTTTCAACGGTCGCGTGGCGAAAATGCAAAATAACTAAAATATCTCGAGAACGCCTAGCCCTAGTGTAATGGGGTTGATCTTAAATTCTTTTCATCGTTAAAAGTTATGTACAAAACAAGTATTTAATTGATATATTTGAGCATATGTAGTTTTTATTTTAGATTTTGACGATTTTTACGGGCTATTTCGCAAAAAAAAAATGGCTATTTTCGCAAAAGAATAGTCTTTTCACAAAATGTCGAGAAAAAGGTTACTTTTTTCCGAATCGTACCGAAATTTAATCAACATCAGGGTAACCCACAAGTGACGTATCTACCAAATTTTGTAAAATTTGATATATTGGTTTTTCAGTTAGAATGGATACAGGCAATTTTTGTGGGTCATTTCGCAAAAAGAGGCGGGTTGTTTTTCTCCATAATAGTACCAAAAACCAACCAGCACCAGGGTCACACACAAGTGACTTATCTACTAAATTTTGTGAAATTAGGTCCATTAGTTTTGAATGAGAGTGGATACATTTATTGTACAGACAGACACGCAGATAGACAGACAGACACACAGACAGACATATGCACAGACGCACACTAAAAATAGTGTTTTCGTGTTCTGGAGGTGCCGAAACGTGTACATCCGTCGAAAACTCGATTTGCGATTTTCGGCATGATTCCAATATTTTCTCTATACATTACCATGTATTGCAGGGAAAGCAAAAAATTTAAGAATCTTAAAAATTGTCACAAAAAGAACTTATGATTGGACCCCTTAGAGTAGGGTGAAATGACGACAGCAATCGAGCAAAATCTTTGTACTTTGGCGTTTATATTATGCTACAAGCATTTTCTTTTTCAGAGGTGTGCCAAACTACTCCCAGGAGTCCTAGGTAAGAATGATATAAGGTCTGTAAGTGATTGGCTGCTTGATTTTCATAATTGTTGAAAACTTTTTTGGAGATGCTTTATTCGGTCGCCGATATAAATTTTACAACTGTTTCATTATTTTCATTGGGGAAATACAACATATGATTAGGCATTTTGAATAAACAGGATTCTTATCTTTTGGAGCATAACATATTAGTAGTCCTTCAACATCTATCCCATATTATTTAAAATGTCTCCAGGCTGATATCGTGTATAATATTTTTTTTTCGTATTTTTGCCACGCCGTCTTTGAAAATACACTCAAGGAAAGCGGAAATTGAATTAAAAATGCCAATTCAGTGTCATTTAAAATAAATAAGCGTGTTATTTTGTGCCATTAAATTCAAGTTAATGAATTATTGAAGAAATAAAATGAGAATGAATTTGAGTCTGTAGGAAAAGTCAAAAGCCAACTTTTATTTTCCCTGCAATACTTGGAAATCATGTCGAAAACCGCGACTCAAATTTTCGACGGATCTACACATTTTGGGATTACGGAAAACTATTTTTAGCGTGATGTCTGTATGTGTGTCTGTCTGTCTGCCTGTGCATCTGTCTGTGCAATGCACTAACTCAAAAACGAATGGACGAATTTCATAAAATTTGGTACGTAGTTAATTCACATGGGTGTGACCCTGATTCTGATTAGTTTTTGGTATGATTCGGGGAAAAAAAGAATCCGCTTTTTTTTGTGAAATGGCCCACAAAAGTCTTATCTATTCACTATAACTGAAATAATTATTGACCCAATTTCACAAAATTTGGTAGATAAGTTGCTTGTGGAATACTCTGGTACTGATTAGATTTTGGTACGATTCGGAAAAAAACAACCTACCCTTTTCACGAAATGACCAGCAAAAATCTAAAATAAAAAGATTAAGTATATACTCAAACATACCCATTAAATGCTTGTTTTATACGTAATTTTTAACGAGGAAAAAAATAAGACTTACTCTAATATTCTAAGACTAACTGTTCTTGAGATATTTGATATGTTTTGCAATTTTTTACGCCCCCTGTAAAAATGTCCAATTACACAAAACAAAAATTGAATTAAAAATGCAAACTTAGTGCTATTTTGTCCGATCAAATTGAATTTAATGAATTATTAAAGAAATAAGGAAAAAATGAATTTGAGTCTGCAGGGAAAGTCATGTGTTGCCCACATCAGATATTTTATTCTGCACTCACACGGAGAGAGAAATCTATTATTCTTCTTCAAACTTAATTATTAAAATGAATCTATTGATATTACTTTTTGTATTTTAATGGTTAGCGTTGGATTTTTGAATGAAATAGAAACGACATTTTGAAATAAAGATAATTATTAACAAATAAAGAGAAAATATATTTGAGTTTGTAGGAAAATCGTCTGTTGCTAAATTCTATGTTTTAATGTGGGCGCCGTGAAACGATTCAAAATTGTGATGGAGGGATGGTAGTGGTGTAGTCACTTCTGATAGACTAAGATTAATTGCAACAGATAACGTTCAAAATATATTTATATACAGGTGGTCGTAAATTCTTTCAATAAAAAAGACGGGTGATAGTACAATCCAAGGCGAACTCCATTTGCAATGAAAGCTAGAGCAGCATTACACACAGCGCCAGGAAAGAGTAAAGTTACATATTGTTGGATATTTGTGATGCATCGCCGTTTGAGCGATATCAGACAAGTTGTGACTATTTCTTTTTCCGCCAACCTCCAGCAACCCTTCATCTTCACTTCTCTGATGTCGTTAGCGGTTAACTGTCGAACACTTAATCTTGCAAAAACATGTGTAAATATTTCCTACCTTCTGTATATAAACTTCTGTAAAGTAATTTTGTATAATTAAAATATAATTAAATAAAATAGCATGAGTCATCCGTGCCCCAAATCCCGTTGTTGTCTATCATAAAAACCAAATGCTCAAAGAGAATAGAATTGCCACCGAATCATCGCTGAAATTAAAGGTAAGCGACCTTTATCTCACTATCTTATTAAAACCCAGGCCACGTTGATCCCTCAACAATTAATAAAATAGACTTGACTCATTTAGGAGTTTCACATTCCATTCGCATCAGAGAAAGACTCAAACTAGCTGCTCAAAGAAGCGTCCGAGGGCGTCGTTGCACACCAACACCGGAGAATAAAAGACTGTTACACCCTCTCGCAGATTTCTGGTGTGGTGTTGATGATGTCCAGAGTAATAACGATTCTCGAGACGAGATCTTCCAGGGAGTCCACAGGTATCTCTTTCATCCATATTTCCATGTGAGCTGAAGAAGAAGTCTAGTGGTTTAAAGTCCGAGGAGCGTGGAAGCCAAGCCACAGATCCACCACGTTTATTACTCCACCGCCCGGGATAGGTCGCATTTAGGAAGTATCGGTTATCGTTGGAAAAGTGTTCTGGGGACCCATCATGCATAAACCATATGTGGTGAGCGCAACACCTTGCAATGGATCGTTAAACACTTGCTCAATAAAAAGACGGTCCGCTGCACTAGTCAAATGTTTAGGACATAGTTAAGGTCCCACTAAACAATCAGGAAATAGGTCCAGATGTTGACGGTGTTTACGAGCCTAAATGTGCTGATTGGGACTGTTGAACATGCCTTGCTGGGTAAACACTGAATAACACTCTTGCAGGAAATTCCGGATGACTCAGCTAGCAAGAAAGCCCTCGGAAGCCACTTTGAGCAACTACTTTTTTGATGCAAATGGATATGTGAAACTCTTATAAATTAGTTAAGTCTTTTCTTTTTCTCACTGTTGAAGGATCGACGTGGATATTTACTCTTTCCTGGTTCTATGAGTAGAATGCGGCCCCAGGTTCCATTGAAATTATTGTTCGTCTTGATTTCCCTCATTTTTAAATGAAAGAGTTTACGACCAAGCTCTATATTTTCCCCGGAGATCTGCGAAAAAAATTATGACATTCTGAATGCTTTCGTGATACGTCGAATAGTGCCTTATCTTGAATTATAAAACATCGAACGATTTTACGGACGCGAGGTTTGTTGCCTAGCGCAAATTCCATTAAAAATTCGAAAATGACACGAAAGTCAATTTACTTTTATATTTCTTATTCCAGCATTTGTAATGGAAAATACGATAATGCACACAGTCATCTAACGTGCTTCTGATGTTTGGAGGCTGTTTTCTTCCGAAAGTATCTGTGCACTTTCTTCCATTCCCTCCCGCATCGATCCGGACTGATTCGGTTCGTGGGCTGTCGAAATAGAAAGGCTGATATTCGGTTTATGGGGAAATGTCTAATATAATATTTTGAACGCGCGATTAAAATGTCATGGAGGGTTTCGTATTGTTTTTTCAGTGGCAATCTTTGGTAAAACTCGCGCTGGATTTTGGCTTGTATTAAATAGAATATATTTCTTTCTCGCTAACGATCAAGAAAACTGTGCAAGAGGACAAAATGGCAGCCACTTTTAAATTTCATACTTAATGATTAAAATTATTAAAATTAAAAATCGCTAACGAGCTGTCTAGGGTTATAGAGCATTTTTCTTTAAGGCGTATTTTTCATGGACATTCAAATATTTGCATGCAACTCAAATGAAAAATTCCAAACTATTATGTTTAGAAATTTTTTGTTCCTTTTGTATATGCATTTCTGTGGTTTTATTGCTTTATAATTTTATTTCGTATAGTTTTTATGGTTTTATTGCTTTACACAGGATTTTTTACACTTAATTACATTGTTTTTATTATTCTCTTTTATATTATTTATTATTCTCTTATATTTAAAACTAGCACTTTCCGTCTAAATAGCAATATGGGTATTTATCTAGAAGCACAATGGGTCCGCCATCGGCAATTACTATTGGATAAATTTGTTATCATTGACTTGCAATACTTTTCAAAATTCATCTAAAAGGTGAAGGTTCTACCCAATTTATGAATTAATTATTATGCATACCAATCATTTCCAACGGAAATATTCATTACAAGTGTCTATTATAAAAATAATTTTATTAATTACTAGCAGTACCCTTCTCTGGAAGGAATATACAAAACTTCAAATTCACAATCATGTGCAAATTCTTATAGTATTCTAAATGACGTTGTTATTCAAAATATTCTATTAAAATATTTTAATTAAGCCTCTTAAAACCTTTAAAGTCAAAGCCAATCCAATAAGTGGTTAAAAAGTCATTTATTAAAATCTGACGTATAAAATCACACAGCCAAAGCGCTTTCAGACATTATCATGCCCCTCATCAGTGGCGAAGTAAAAAATGTGCGAACTGGTGCCTAAATAGAGGCCATATCCGCTAGGCAAAATTTTACATACGTCAACTACATAAAAAATTACATATATCAATTTATATCTTTTTATTTTTTAAAAAACAACGAGGTAAAATAAGTAATCATAAAAATGCACATTAAAATAAGAAATTAAATTTAATAACCAACATGAATGTCGAAAAAAATGAAAAGCAACCTATTGAATTTTCACTTTAATTTTCACTTATTGAATTCGGACTTTATTTGACTTCGCCACTGATGAAGGACATGATAATATTAGAAAGCGCTTTGTCTAGGTGATTTTGTACGTCATAATAAGGAGATTTTAATAAATGACTTTTTAACCACTTATTGGGTTGGCTTTGATTTTAAAGTTTATGGATTGACGTGTTTACCATGCTGTTTATATCCTAAAAAGAGGTTTAAGATTCTCTGTTTCGCTCTACAAAACTCAGATCTTCACGGGAAGATCTGAAGTGTGAAATATCTTGGTCCCGTCTGTAAACAAATTAACAAAAAATATGAAATTAAATCAGTATATGACAAAATGAAAGGGCCGAAATTGCACGAGAAGATATATCCGTACTACTTATATTCTCGAATATTAGAAGACCCATGGATTAGAAGATGACCCGCACTATAGTATTTGAGTTTCAAAAATATTTGCCAAAATAAAGTGGATGATGTCATAAATTGAAAAAATCAATAACCCTTGCAAAATTTAAACCTGACGTCCATAATGTATATAATCCAGTAAAAAATGCAATTTTGATAAAATTTATTTTATACAAATTTATTATTTAAATCGGAAAAGATTCAATACAAATAGTCTGCCGCATCAACCCATTGGATTGAAATCCGTTGCTAAGCGACAGGATATAATTTTCTTCAAATAAGTAGGCAGTAAATATATCGTCTGCATAATATTATGTCTATGGAAGGTTTAACTGTACGTTTTAATTATTATCTAGACAAACCCCGTTAACTCGAAACATAGACTCAATTTTAAACGGGGCTACCCACACAATTTCATGAAATTCAGTATAGCCGTTCTCCCTTAATGAGACAAACATACATACAGATAGATTTTCAATTTTATTTATATAGATAATATTCAGGGTATCTATTCAATAAAGATGGCTGAATTATATTATGTTTTATATTCAATGACGCCACTATGACTCAAAATGCTTTGATTAGAATTCAAGAAGTAGTTTCTCCAGTCCACAATACAATTCAAGCAATATTTAAAATATCATTAATATTGATACGAAACTTCTTGATACAAACATACATACAGATAGATTTTCAATTTTATTTATATAGATAATATTCAGGGTATCTATTCAATAAAGATGGCTGAATTATATTATGTTTTATATTCAATGACGCCACTATGACTCAAAATGCTTTGATTAGAATTCAAGAAGTAGTTTCTCCAGTCCACAATACAATTCAAGCAATATTTAAAATATCATTAATATTGATACGAAACTTCTTTCAGTACACTTGAGAGTAATGATGAGACTATTCAGTTGCGGGAATTTTATTGGATTTTAAGAAGCTTTCATAAATGATCCATCAAAATAGCTTAAATATTAAAAATGGATTTATTTGCCGATGCCTGTTGTTTTCGAAACTGATGGAATCAATCACTGAGAAAGGATCCATAAAACCCATCGGGTAAGGCGTGTTAAGTGAATGACTCAGAATAAACTAATTTAAAATCGATATTGCGCATTTCGATTGGTTTCTTTTGTGGCATTAATATCGGTAGTGTGGGCCTCTTTTCAGTTTATAGATAATATTGAACTTTGTCCACAGATTACAGAAAAAAAATCTTAACATTTTCTTAGGGAAAAACACAGATGTTTGATTATAGACTCGATAAACTGAAAAGGAACTTTTAACGGTACATTCCCCGATAATTGATTCCAAACCTCACGCATGTCAAGACAGCATGCCTATGCAATAAAAAAATAAATTACTGGAATGTGGCTCACTTCTGCTTTTTCATACCAGAATTCGTTTTGTTTTTCAAGTATTACAAGAAGAGTTTTGAAACACCAATATCGTGAGTCCAAATGATCCTAACTATAGCTTGTTACCCTTCACTTTAAAGGGCTCGAAAAAATATTTCGATGGACGCCATACTCGACAACGTAACCCCCCCCCCCCCTCCCCGAGGTAACTTATCCCCCAAGGAGGGCTAATAACGTCCCGAGCAAAAAAATTTGTATCGCGGCTATTCACAACAATGATTGAAACTATTAAGTCTCGTGATCATTGAGCAGTCAATAAACCTATTTATGCATGATTATGTCAAAATTTATTCTATGCTGCCATGTCAAATATATATATATATATATATATATATATATATATATATATAATTTCAAATCAAATGCAATGAAACTACCGTGTTTTCATCCATGAAATCACCCTGTTACCATTAGCAGATGTACCTATTTTTAGATTTCCAGCTCGCTAGGTCGTGCATACAATCAGAATCCAGCGAGGCTGCAACATTTACATGAATCATCTTTTGAGGCCGGATAATGAATGCAAGCGTGGGATCAACACCCATGAGGGTGAAACATTCCATTTGTACGCGATTGGCTCTAAGCGCTTATCCCGGCTGAAAAGAGTTAAAATAAATTGTGACAGAATCGTCAAAAATTTTACTTAAATGCCATCCCTTATTTTTTTTAAATAAACGTTTTAGATACGTTACAAAATATCTCTGTAAAATGAGTCCATTTGAAATACTGAACTGCAGGTATGAAAGCACGAAATCATCGACTATTTTCCATTTTAATGCGCATTTTAAAAACGCGGGATGAGCCGTCAAAATATGAAATTTGATTGATTTTATTCGTGTCTTTTGTAATCGTTTCTTAAAATACATTCATGACTTACTACTAACTTACATGCTTTACTTGTATATCTGTAGCATTCTCGTATTAGATCGTGCATCAGTCATGTGAAGTGCATTAAAAGCTGCGACGAACAAGCTATGTGAAAAATGCGTATCACCCAACAAGCTGTTTCGTGATTGTATATAAAAATGAATTGGAGTGTGTTTCAACTCGCTACAAATTTTACGAGAAAAAGTTTGAAAAATCGGTATCGTGGGCTTAAATGATCACAACTAGAGTGTTACCCTTCACTTTAAAGGGCTTGAAAAAATCTTTCGATGATACCATACTTGACCTCCAAAGGGGGGGGGGGGGGAGCTCATGACGTCACGAACAAAAAAATTGTATGGCGACCATTTTTGACAACAATGATTGAAATATTAAGTCTCGTGAACATTGAATCATATATGCATGATGATATCCACTGCCCTGTTCAAGAAGTATGACATTTCGATTAAAATTCAGAGTTTTCGCTTCAATGCTCTCTCGTTCTAGATGTTTGGATGCCAGACATAAAGTTTTGTGAAAATATGTGTGACAGCTGTCCGGTACACAAGAAACCGACCCCAGACAGACAAACGGACATCCCTTCAAAAGGAGTTAAAATGTGTTTAGGAGGTCTTAAAACATATATTGGCATCCAAATTTCAAAACCAAAAATTTTCGTAAAAACAATATGTCCCAGACAGTAAAGTCGAAAGTATGAGAAAAAAAAAGAGAAAGTATGAGAAAGTAAAAATGTGCCATAAAATTGAAGAAGAAAGTGAAACATTAATAAATCGAATTTTAGTTTGTGGCGCTACAGAGAAGCTCAATTATGGGGGTCCATTCGGTGTCTCATACGCATAATGAATATAAACTTAATCAACATCACAATAATAAAGCATGAAACCAACCCACTATTGAATCATTCTAGTTGAGTCTATTATTATACAGAGAAATTCAGCAAATGTCTAAAACCGTTTAATGTTGTGTTAAAATACCTCGAGCAATACTAAGTGTCTGATTATAATTTCAACGTAACCATTTCGCAGATTTTGTTCATATCTACTTTTACTTTCCCTACAATACATGACAATGTTATAGGGAGAGCATTGGGATCGTTTCGAAAATCGTGTTTCAAAACTACATGTTTTGAGATCGCTAAAATACGAAAAAACTATTTTTAGCATGGCGTGTGCGCGTGTGTGTGTGCGAGCGCAATGTGTGTATCCATTCTAACTCAAACACTAATGGACTCAATTTAAAAAAGAAAAAAAAATCTGATGTGGGAAGCACATGACTTTCTTTATATAATGTAATGAATTTATTAATTTTACAGTAAAAAAAAATAGATAATTTTTATAGTAGATATTTATATTCTTTCCAAGATATTGAATTTTCGTCAATGAGTCGTCATTTTCATTGATTGAGCGTTATTTTTATCCATTTGGCGAGTTTATCGTTAATTTAGCAACATTTAAAAATGTCGCCAAGTTGGCGACATTCCACCCAATTCGTCGCCAAAATCTCGCCAAGCGTTATGGACGGAGAAATAAGTTATTCTTACAGCAGATCAATGACTATTGGCGTTCAAATACAAAAATATTGCTCAAAGTATTTTTTCATGAATGGAACGAGCTAGATCCACGAGAATGATGTCACCCAATGTATCGCATGGTATTACATATGAAAAGTGAACATGTTTCTCAATAGGAAATATTTTTTATTTCATTTTATATGACTTTTTGATAATTTCTTTGAAAAATGTGCAATATCTCGAGAAGAGTTCATGTTAGCATTCTAAAATGTATGTCATTCGTTTTCTAATGAAAAATTACATAAGAAATGTCTATTTGTGTAACTTTATTAGAGGTTTTGGTTTTTTGACGATTTTTTCAAAATTTCACTCGGAAATTTAGGGGGGGGGGGGTCGAAACATTCGATTACGTATAAAAACAATAGACTTCCAGTGTTTACGGATTGTGATTTTTGTACCAGATTTCGTTCGACTCGGTCCATTCGTTCGTCAGTTATCGTCTCCACAGACTCACTGACACACACACAGACAGACTTTCACACACACACACACATAGAGACATCACTTCAAAAATGTTCGATTCGTGATCAGGGATGCTTGAAACGTGCTCTCCCGTCGAAAACTCGAATTCGAATTTTCGACCCCGTCACAATACTTGTCTTATACATTATTGTATATAAGGAAAGTAAGAATGATATGCAATTTACTTGTGGTTTACCCTGGTGCTGACAAAATCTTAGTACGATTCGGAATAAAAAAGTCTGCTTGAATAAAAAAGGCCCGCAAAAATCGTAGGTATCCATTCTAGTTTAAAAACAAATAGACCGAATTTATGAGTCACTTATTAGTTAACGAGGTGTTTATTACATTATGGTATGGTTCGGGGAAAAAGAACCTGCCGTTTTTTGCAAAACAGCCCAAAATGCTTATTTTATATGTCATTTTTGACAATAAATAGGATAAAACAAACCCCATGACTCTAGGATGGGCCGTTCTCGCGGTATATTAGTTTTTTCGTATATTTGCTAAGTCGCCTTTGTAAATACGTCCAGTTACTCAATGGAAATGGAAATTGAATGAAGAGTGTCCATTCAGTGTCATTTCAAATAATGATGCGTGTTATTTTGGGCAATTAAACGCAATTTACTGAATGTTTGAAAAAATAAAGCGAAAATGAATTTATGTCTGTAGCGAAAATCATGTGCAGCCCACATGAGATATTTAGTTTTTCCATATGCATGCATAAAGTCATATCTGAAAACATATGCGAAGGATTTTCATCCAATTAGGCAGTTTCTGGACAATGGGTAAAAGAATGGAGATTAGATTTTATGACACCCCGATAGATATAGGTGGCGTTTTTTCGCGATTTTGCAAATGGATGCGATTTGCGAATGGATGCGATTTGCGAATGGATGCGATTTGCAAATGGATGTGATGCAGCAATTGGATGCGATTTTTCATTGGGCAAATGCATGTCTCTTCATTGTGCTAAGTGTATATAATTATGTTAACCAATTTATTTTCAGATAACACCGGACAACGCATAATAATGGCGGGTTATCACAACGGCAATTACTATTTTAAAATCACGATCACTTTACAAGGCCCCACGCTAATAATTTTATCACCACACTTATTAACTAAATTGCAACTATGCAGAAACGTAGCGTCAGGACATTTCATCTAATTGGCAAAAATTTAGTATTACAAGTGACATTTATATTGGAATCCGCATTTTCAAAAGTTTTATTTCAAGAAGTTTTATTTATTGGTGAATAAAATAAAATGATTTTAAATAAAAATGCAAAGAGTGGATGAAATGCACGAGACTTTAAAATGCTGCCTATGTCAGTTGAATACAAGATATAACATTTTAAATAGTTTCTTATTTTTAAATTAGATGAGCTTTTGCAATCATTTTATTAAATACGAAGTCATGGTCGCCTATAGGGGATATAATGGGGGTATCACACTCCCCCTTGGACATTAATATAACAAAGGTCAGCATCAGGCCTGCCGATGTTGTACACAATGGAACTAAGTTTGCCTCCCCCCCCCCCCTGGAAAAAGTTTTACAGGCGCCTATGTATGAAGTACAAATATATTAGAATATTATTAGTAATTGATAGAAAATATATATTAGTTTTGTAAATATAAACAGCTAGAACTAACGAAATAAAGCAATTCAAAGGGGTGTACTGAAAATGGGTGCGAACACTGTAGTCAACAATGTACTTAAACAATTTTGTATATTAATTATTTACAAATACTCTAAAAATAAAAACTTTAGAATTTCTTAACCACAATATGACAAAAATTCGCGAGGAAATTATCAATGACTTTTATTTAATTGAGTTCTCCTGTAACGTTATTTTTAAAGGGAAATCAGATTCATTCTTTCTAAAACTCACAAATACGCAAACGGACGCTTCACCATATTGTTGCTTGGTGCTATTCGACCCTTCGGCCGTCCATTAAGCTACTCTATGTCCTCGGATAAGTCGGTCGGCCTGGATTTTCATCGGAGCAATTCCTTCCAGCAATTTTTCAGCAACACCATACATTTCAATGGAAAGAAATCTTACCGCCGAATTGCCACAATTCGTTCGTACTCGGCAATAAAAATTGCTCAATTTCTGAGCGGCGACCCAATCAGAGGACGATAAAATTGGACGTCACTACGCTCCGCCTTTCCTCTTCTCATTTGCATTCAAGATGGCGATGGCGACTGTAATGCAAACACGTCGAAGCAGCTCAATTACGTTAGAATCTGGAGATGAAAAAAATAATAGAACTTTTACCAAATGACAGACACCTGTGGGATATAAAATATCCAAATTATACGAAAAAACACACTAAAGAATGGTTCCTGAAATCAGCGGCACTAAACAGGGAGGGCCTGTTAGAAAGGCGGGGCTTACAGTATCATTGTCGGGCGGAATTGCTATAAAGTCTGGAGATGTAAAAATAATAATAGAACTTTTACCAAATTACAGACACCTGTGGCATATAAAAGATCCAAATTATACGATAAAACCCCACTAAATAATGCTTCTTGGAATGAACTCGGCGGTTTAGACAGGAGGGGCGTTTTAGAAAGGCGGGGCTTAAAGGATCATTGCCGGGAGGAATTTCTAAAGTCTGGAGATGGAAAATAATAATAGAACTTTTAACAAATTACAGGCACCTTTAGGATATAAAAGATTCAAATTATAGGAAAAACACACCAAAGAATGCTTTCTGAAATAAAATCGGCGAGATTAGAGAGAAGGGATCTGTTAAAGAGGAGGAGCCTAAAGTATGATTGACGGGCGGAATTGCCAAGGTTCGGCAATAAAAATTGCCCCTGTAGTAACACCATAAGTCTACTTCACGAACTACTTAAGTTTAATGGTAGTCATTAATAGTGTGCTTCCTTGTCTTGACATTGTTTAAATTTGGACGAATGTCATGTTATTCGTGGAAAATGATTCACATTTTTTAGTATTATATATGAATTTTTTCTGTAAAGACTAATTAATAGAACCATATTTGACCCAAAATGGCGGATCTATTCGCTTTGCCCAAGAAATTTTCATTCATGAAAAGTCAGGTCCTATATCCAACCATTGTCTGTCATTACGTTGTTTATGAAGGTTTGAAAATAGGGGTGAAATAGCCACGCATTCCTATAAGCTAGATTATAGTTAGTTCTAGCTTATCAACCAGGGCAGAGTGTAACAGGTGGGTGAGGATAACAGGTGGGCGAGTTAACAGGTGGATTAACAGGGGGTCGGTTAGCAGGTGGTTAACGGCGAGTTTAACAGGTGGGCAGAGTTTAAAATGTGGGCTGGCATGCTTCTTTCAATGAACCGTAAAAGTTAGATGATTTCAGCTTCTAGATATGCGTTTTAATGGGAAAAATACTTGGAAATGCCTAATTTTAAGTAAGTAAAGTTTAATAGTTTTCTAAAAAAAGACATAGATATTCTCTCACAAAGTTATATTAGAAATATAATAAATAAAAGTATCTTTAAATTATATTTTAAACAGGGGAGATTCAGCTTCTGAGCATTAATGAGCGCTACGCCACTGCAAATATGGCTTCATAACGTGGTGTGTTTAATTTAACTTATCCCTCCAACTGTTGCACGAGTTATCTGCTAGCTCCGTCCTGTCTGTCCATTGGCTCGCAGGCATCTGATTGCCTGTGAGGAACCGTCCATGCTTCTATTGGCTATCTCTTATACAGGATGTCCCAAAACGATTGAAATGCGCTTTAATTCTTTACCTGTTGCAGATAAGTGGGCAATGTTCAATTTCAAAAATGTTGAAAGTAAGGTAGGAAATAAGACTACGTTAATGAAGTAATCCTCCCATTTATTTTCAAAAAGTTACACTTTTTAAATTTTTATACGACCCCCTTAGACAAATTAGGTCAATCCGAAAATTTTTATTTGTAATGCAACAAGATCATTAAAAAAACCCGAGTCCATGAACCTCATGTGCCGTGATGTTATAAATTATTTGCCGTAATCATATAATATTGTCCGCCTATATTATAAAGTTTAGTGCATTCTTGCCAAAATAGGGTGCCATTTTGTCGCTTTTGTATTTATTAACAACCTGTAAACACGTTTAAGGAACACTGTATCACAAGAAAACCGAAAGTAGTTTGCCGCCAACCTAATACATACCATGTAGGGGATATTACAGCGCCAAAACATGCTATCTGGGGAATGATTTACCCCAGGGGAGAGAATTGAGTGAAACTCAAATGCATCTAATTTAAAAGGTAAAATTGAATCATAAAAGTACAGAAGATTACATAATCAATAATCTAAATTTTCGAGCGACTGGGATGTCAAAGGCATATGGCAAAAAAAGAAACTTGCGATTTCCACCCCGTATGATAACGATCGATTTTTCTTTGGATCTTGTTCTAAGAGAGAAAAATTTTATAGTAGTTGATAAAAACAGAGGTTTGTTTCCCTACTTTTGGGGGAAGTTTTTTTTTTTTTTAAATTTTGTGACGAAAAGAAATAAAATATCTAGAATTTGGTTTTTAATAGACTTCGAATGTTATGAATTATTCAAACAAAAGTACTTTATTAAGTTTAAAAAAAAAAAAAGGGATTTTTTTTTTCCTTTTCGAAATAAATTTTTACTTTCCCTACAATACATGGTAATTAATGTATAGGGGAAGTATTGGAATCATACCGAAAATCACAACTCTAGTTTTTGACCGATCTATACGTTTTGGGACCTCTTGAATACGAAAAAATTATTTTTAGCTTGACGTCTCTCTCTCTGTGTGTATGTGTATCTGTCTCTGCAATGTATTTATCCACTCTAACTCCAAAACTAATGGATCACATTTCATAAAATTTGGTAAGTCACTTGTCAGTGACCCTGGTGTTGATTAGTTTTGGGTATGACTCGGAATAAATTCATCCGCCTTTTTTTGCGAAATGGACCGCAAAAATGGCTTGTATCCACTCTTCTTGAAAAACTAATCAAATTTTACAAAATTTGGTAGATAAGTAACTTGTGGGTTACCTTGGTGTTGATTAGATTTTGGTACGATTCGGAAAAAAATAATCTACTTTTTTTTTTACGAAATGGTCCGCAAAAGTCGTAAAATTCTAACATAAAAAACTACGTATGCTCAAATGTATCAATTAAATGCTTGTTTTATGCGTAATGCTTAACGATAAAAAGAATAAAACCTACCCCATTACATTAGGACTAGTTATTCTCGAGATATTTTAGTTGTTTCGCATTTTCGCTACGCCACCTTTGAAAATAAGTCCAGTCACCAAATGAGAAAGAAAATTGAATTAAAAGGGCACATTCAGTGTCATTTTAAATAATTATGGTTGTTATTTTGTGTCATTAAACTCAATTTAATTAATTATTGAAGAAATAAAGATAATGTGAATATGAATCTGCAGAGAAAGTCATGTGCTGCACACATCTTTTCGGAATAAATATTTTCTTTAGATCCCATTTATAGATTTAAGGATTCAGTGCATTAACACCATAAATTGACCCCTAAAGCCATGATCGGTTTTATTTTATTGTTTTTACATATTCTGAATCATTTCGAAAGTCGCAACTCGAGTTTTCGACAGATCAACACATTTTGGGACCTCTAGAACACGAAAAAGCTATTTTTAGTGCGACGGCCGTATATGTGTGTGTGTGTGTGTGCGTGCGCATGTGAGTCTGTGTGTGTGTCCGTGCAATATATGTATGCATTGTAACTCAAAAACTAATGGACCGAATTTTTATGAAATTTTATGTGTGGGTGAATCTGGTGCTGATTAGATTTTGGTACTATTCGAAATAACAGAACCTGCCTTTTTTGCGAAATAGCCTTAAAAAACCGCATATATTCACTCTAGATAAAAGAAACTAATTGACTAATTTCACACAATTGGGTAGCTTAATTGCAGGCTATCCTGGTGCTGATTAGATTTTGGTATGATTAGGAAAAAAAAGAATCCGCTTTTTTTACAGAATGACCTGTGAAAATCTAAAATAAAAGACTACGTATGCTTAAACGTAATGTATCCATTAAATGCTTATTTTATACTGAATTTTTGACGGTGAAAAGTATAAGACCCATTCTGTTACTCCTGATCAAACCGTTCTCGAGATATTTTATTTTTTCGCATTTTTATTACACCGCCTTTTAAAATATGTCCCGTTACCCAGTGAAAACGATAATTGAATTAAAAGTGCAACTTCTTTGTCATGTCAAATATTTTTGTCTTGTCCTGAAAGGTGGCCGACCCCTGATTTCTGTGATCATTTTTCATCAGTTTAATCCTTCGACCTATGTGTCAAGAAATCCACAACTGAACCTCAGCAGTGTTGTTTTCTAAGAATTATTAAAAGTTCATTTTTAAAATATATTTCCCTATTCAATGATGCACACAGATATAACAATCCCTCGGACAAAGGATGAGGCAGGGAGTGGGGTTGTAAAGCTCGGAAGATTGCATAATCAATAGGAATTCCGCATTTTGAGCCGCCGCGATGTCAACATACAGTCGTTATGGATCGCGGAGAAAAAGATACGATCCTACATATGTAACGGGATTGAATTCTCTTTTCTCTTTGAGTGGGACGGGGGGGGGGGGGGGGAGTTAAGATCGGAATCTCCGATTGAATCTTCCTTCTGTTCCGTTTTGAAACCAGACAGTGAGCAAGAACGGTATTTGGGCGGACTGGAAAAAATATTGGTTTTTCATGAATCCATATTGCATAGATTTATACTTTAGTTACATTTATATGACGGGGGATTTTATTAGGCAAAAGCTGGAAGTAGTCATTCTATACCCGGGGGTGTCTTCCAATGCGAGTAATATTAGTGTTTCATAGTGAACCGCCTTTAAAACACTTTGTCATGCATACGCCCCCACCGCATTTTTACTTTCCCTTTAATGCATGGAAATGTAAAGGGAAAGTATTAGAATTCGACACGTTGTTGAACCAATAGAACTTGAAAAAACTGTTTCTAGCGTGACGTTAGTGTGTGTGTGTGAGTCTGCGTATGTGTGTATCTGCGTGTGTGTGTGTCTGTCTGTGCAATGAATGTATCCACTCTAACTTAAAAACAGATGGACCCAATTTCATAAAATATTACAGGTAAGGCCATAAGTTTCATAACATTTTATAGGAGTAGTGCGAATACTAATACTCCTTTCCCTTAGTGAGAAGCACTTGTAAAGAACCTTGCTACCCTAACCGGGAATCGAACCCCGGATCTTTGAACTGGCCGACCGCCGTTCTACCGTTGAGAAGAAATGTAAAGCTCCTATTGTCGAAGTGGGCTTTGCATTCTCCACTCTCTAATGTTAGATTGACGTGCAACTGACAACCTGACTGACCACCTCCTGCCATTTTTACCCCCGGTAAGCCTCCTGCTGCTATTTTTATCCTCCAGATTAGCTTCTGCTTGATCGTTGCCCTCCCGGCTTGGCATTAATACATTGTTAAATGGCTCCCTTTATCGTTTGGCCCGCTGTATTTTTGTTTTGTGAACGCAGTTAGCACGCAATTCATTTACGCACGCTTTACTTTACAGTTCGTTTTGAATTTCTGAAACTGACTATATATGTTAGACGACGAGCTTTGATATTCTATTATTAATTACTTTGTCAGATTGTCACATATTTTAAAAGTGAAGCACACACATTTGTGTTTTCTCTCTAACTGAATTATGGTATATTAGTTCAAACACAAATAAATATCAGTAAGATATGAACAAGTGTTTAAAAATATTCTAAAAGCAATATGCGTTTTAAGGATTTATTCTAAAAAGTAAATTGAAATGGAATAATTTACAAAGAAGTTGACTTGGAATATCTGTTATAATTCAATTTCAAATTTTTATTTTACTGTATATTTACATTTAGTTCTCACTTTGATATTTATACACTACCCGACATAGAAAATGCAACATCATGAAGCTCTGGCCGTATAATGATGAAAATTGCGAGATAAACGCAGCTAGTTAATGTATGGAACTGGAATTAAAGTAAATCAAGTGATTAAATCGCGCAATCATAAGGAAGGAAACGGAAAATGAGCTAACAGTTGTTACTGTCTGTCGTCTAAGGAAACCCGTTTCCCGAACAGTTTTTTCCTTTCAGAAGACACGTGTTGTTGAAAAGACGCCTAGCCGACGACGCCGAAGTCCGTTTCCGTATTTGGACGATCGTACGAGGGAATTCATTTTGGACTTACGTACAGCTGAGTGGTCGTACCGACGTATCTCCGCTGAAACTCACGTAAATGAGTCCACTGTGCAAAGGATTTGGAGAAGATGTATTCAAGAAGAGCATGTAAATCGTGGCAGTGGTACGGATGCATCCAGGCGTACGTCAGCACGGGTTGATCAACGCATTTAAAGGCAAACGGTGTCGGCCCCACAAATGACGACCGTCGACATTCTGCAGAATTTGCAGGGTACATTGGGTGCTTCAATATCAGAGAGAATAGTTTCTCGACGATTAGCCGAAAGAGGTTTGTAATCAAACCGTCATTTACGAAGTCTGCCATTGACGACAAGACACCGACGTGTGAGAGATCGCAATGGTGTCGGGCACGAACCTCTTGGACGACTGAATGGGAAAGGGCAGTGTTCAGCGACGAGTCTCAATTCAGTTTGACAAATGACAGTCGCCGTGTGAGAGTCTGGAGGCGACGTGGAAACAGATCCAATCCTGCTGCGACTGTTGAATGCCACACTGCTCAACAACGTGTCATCATGGTTTGGGGTACCATCGGCGTCCATAGTTGGTTACCTCTGATTCATATCAGAGCCACGATGATATGTGAATGAGGTTCTGCGGCTGGTTACACTGCCGTAGCACCAGCCGCAGCGGCTGTAAAATGCTGTCTTACAGCAAGATAACGCCCTCGCACACGGCAACCAGCAGCAGACAAGCCTTGCAAGGTATCCAAGTGCTTCCTTGACCTCCCCTGTCTCCAGATTTGTCCTATATAGAGTATGTATGAGATGTGGTTGGCCGTCGTTAGACATCCCTGACCACGCCTCAAGCAGAGGACGATCTGTGAAAGATGATTGAAGGCTTATAATCACCCACCCTTTAGGAAACTATCCGCATGCTCATTGCATCTGTTCCTCGAAGGGTTGCTGCTTGTATCGCCGCAAGAGGTGGTCCTACTGCTCACTGATCACCCTGTATATCCCATTACTGTACTGCATTCTCCTTCTGGAATTAAAATTACTTATTTATATACGCCATCTCTGTCTGTCTGTCATTTTCCATCACACTCTATTCGCTCTTATGGTGTTACATTTTCTGTGTCGGGTAGTATATATATAAGTAAATAAACTTTATTTTGCCACACAATACATACAATTTCTATTTATAAGTAAATATATAACAGTGGGACAAGACGCTTTAGATGCGCCAGACGGGTCCACAACCCCCAACCAAACTGGCAAAACGCCAGCATTAAAACAATGGTCAGTGGCAGAACAAAATACAAGAAGTGACAGTGAAAATGAAACACCAAAAGGGAGTGGTCAGAAAGTGGTGAAAATCGACAAACAGAGATAAATAGCAACGAACAATAAGTGATGTTAATTGCAGCATGATACAACTATACACTGAGCGATAACATCGTCTGATCAGTATGGGTTGTAGGATCACCACGGGCGGTGATATAGGCAACAGCACGCCTAGGTACAGAGCCAATGAGCGTGCCGATGGTGTCCTGAGGGATGGCTGTCCATTCCCTGTCAACCATTTGAAAGCGTTTGTCTTCTAAACGCGGTTGTGGCAGCGCACGCAAGAGACGTTCAATCACGTCTCAGACGTGTCCGATTAGTAAGAGATCAAGGGAGACTGGTGGCCAGGGAAGAACCTGGTTACCTCTCGGGGCATGTTTGTTGATGCGTGCCGTGTGTGATCGGGTGTTATACTGCTGGTAAATGGCATTGGGCACCCCCTGAAAGAAGGGTAGTATCACTGGCCACAGTACTTCATCCGTGTATCGTTTGGCCGTCATAGTGCCCTGAATACGGACTAGAGGTTACTCGCTATCGTAGACGATGAGGCCCAAACCATAATGCCGCATTGCCGCGCGGTGTGGCGTTCCACATATACGTTAGATTGGACCTGTCACCACTTCGACGCCAGATTCTTTCAAGGCGACTGTCATTGCTAAGACAGAAGCGTGACTCGTCTGAGAACACGACCCTGCACATGCTGCAAAAGGGTGAAGGAAGTGGCCTGCGGTGCTACCAACGCTTACCGGCAGATGCGTTGGTCCACGAACGCTGACGTCGATATGGGCCTACCGGCACCCCTCAAACGTGCTACATTCCCTTGTTCCAACCATCTTTGCTACTGCCGGAGCACCGTAGACACGTTTAGGTGGCTGTCCGCTGAAATTTGACGTATGGACCAACCTACCCTTCTGAGTCCGATCACCATACTCCTCGTGTAATCGTCTGTATGCTGGAACTGCCTCGGTTGGTGACGGCCTGGCATTCTCTGCTACTGCACGTTTCCTTTGAGACAAAAAAAAATGCTAAATGTTTTCCCTGGCAGACACAGCGGCGCGACTATTGCCGATTCCCTTCTTTATATCTCACTCAACGTGCGCGGGACAGCTGCGCATTTCGCATCATTTACATAACTCGGTGAGCTGCGTCGACCCCCCTGCAATTTGCATATTTTTCTGCGTGATCCTTCTTGGTGCCTCATTTTCACTGTCACGTAGTGTAAACAACAAACAGCTAGTAGGAATACAAGTAGCAAAACAAACATTCAATAGGTCAGCAAATCGATCAGACCCGTAACAGAAACATCGTTAAGTACTTAAAACTTCAGTGATTTTAAGAAATGTGGAAAAGAATTTTACACTCGTCAGAAGTGAAATTGCTACACCATGAAGTCATATACAAGTCACAGTACCGGTAGAAGAGAGAAATATCAAATACGTATCGGGACACGTTACACTCAGTTTCGGGTGATAAAGACCAGTAGACGGCTCGTCCAATAAATGCTATCAGCGATGATGTGCAATAGCCGAACTTTTGAAAAAGTGAAGAAACTATGCCTCGAAGAGGTCAGCGAGTTGTATACCAGCAGCTAACGTCTGGGGAATGAGACCGTATCCTAGAGCTGCGAGACGGGCGTTTGTCGATGAATGCAATTGTCACGCGTGTTGGGCACAACGTGAGTACCAATGATGGACGATGGAGCTAAGAATATCAGAGAACACGCCGAAGAGGAAGTTTATCGAACAGGCGCATGACAAAGCACACAGACCGGCAGATTCGCCAAACGGCTCGCCGAGACCCGTTCCAAAAGGCAATTGATATCCGAAACAGTCACCATCAACGGCTGCACCTGCGTACACCCAAACCATTGGCATCAAGTTGCATGAAATACAGTTGCGCGTACGGCGGACAGCCACTGGCGCCCCATTAAGCGCTCGACACATGGATGCAAGTCTGGCATGGTGTCGTCATCGCAATTGGACCAATAAATGGCATCAAATATTGTTTATGGATGAATCTCACTTCTGCCTGTGGAAGAATGACAGCCGTGGAGGGAGGCTTCCAGGGGAACGCCACTTGCCAGATCATATCACCGAGAGTCACACTGGACATCATGGTTTGGGACGGCATCATGTTCGATCAGCGGATAGCTCTAATTCATATTGCAGGTAATCTGACAGCGGACCGGCAAGTCACACAAGTTGTGATGCCTGTGGTTCAGACTCTGGTGCAGGCAGGTCGTCCCCGGAACGGTGTTCCAGCAAGACAGTGCCACACTGCACGGCGAACTCTTAATAGCCTGAACGGAATTCACTTCCTTTCCCGGCCGGCAGCCTCGCAGGATCTCTCGCCCATTGACCATGTGTGGACCCTCATCGGACGTCAAGTGCACCGGGGACCACCGGTACATACTGTAGACGAACTGCGTGCCGCAGTGGACGCTGCTTGACAGGGATTAAATCAGGTAGCAGGGATTAAATCAGATAGTCTGGTCGTTAGTATGCCTCGCCGTTTAGCAGTTTGTAGAGCTGCCCGTGGGCGCCACATTCTTTACTGAATAAATAGGTTTATTTGGATATCTTTGTTTGTTCTTTTAATCATTTGCATATGGCTACATGCATTCCTTCATGGTGTTGCAATTTCACTTTTGACGAGTATATATATATATGTGTGTGTCTGTGTATTTTTACACTTCCAAGTGAAGTGTCCGGTCGTCCTTCCTGTTGCTCCAAGTCCCCTGGACGAGCCGGACGGCCTGGGGCTTTCACACTTCCAAGTGAAGTGTGTAAGTGATATACGAATCTTGTACAATTTTGAATGCATTTACGATTTCTGAGATGAAGCCAATTTTACAGAATTGTGATATAAAAAATACGCATGGCAATGCACCTTTAACAGCTGTAGATTTGAAACAGAAACTACGTGAATAATTCATCCACTTATTTATATAATACAACTACATAAATAACAAAGCTTGCTCTTTTTTTATTCTATTATGGTAGACAATATAAGAAATAAAAATGAATATTTCATTTTGTGCATGCATTAAAAACATATTTAGTTAATCATATCAACATCTGCCCATAATTCCCCTAATTATTAAAAAACATCATTTTTGTGACTTTCAAATGATCTCCCACATTACTCCGAAGCACCTCCATAAACACAATTTTATTCATCTCTGCAGATGAAGCAAATCATCATTTAAAAGTCATTCCTGTGAGATTACAGATGATATTCTCTTATTTCTCATTAGCGTAGAGCTACTGGTTTTATTATTTCGCCATTTTTGCGTTTCAACAATTTCTATACGAAATTGGGCAGGCAAAGTATAACAATTAAATGTCGAAGTAATATATAATCATTAGTTAGATGACTTTTTACTTCATTCTATGAAAATAACGATTATGATCGTGACATAAGTCGAAAGATATCTTTGCCAATTATTAATTAAATTGTTACTTTGTAAATCATTACATTCTCAATAATTTGATAAGCACAAAATTAATGTTCATCCTTATTATTAAAAGAATAAACAAGCAGATTTCATAATTACTATATTACATACATTTATATTTATATATATATTGGATATTTTTGTTTAAATATTTAATAAAATAATGTATATTTTATTCAGGAATTTTATCTGAACTTTTATAAACCACGTACTTCTCTAATGGAGTGATAACGCTTCGATCCGATTTTTTTCCCAAACTCTTGAGCAATCTTGGTTCGAGATGGTTAGTTGGTTGGTTCGTGTCGTGTCCCTAACATATTTATTAAGGAAGAATGTGTGCACTGCTTCTATTTAGTCATAGACCTGGGGCACCTGAAGTTAGAAGTCTGACTTCTGCCCCAATAAGACATCACAACATCCATGCCCGAAGGCGGGACTCGAACCCGCAATCTGGCAGCCGAGCCATCACGAGGAAACGCCTGCCTCTTTGACCGCTCGGCCACCACATCGGCTTGGTTCGGCTGGCATTTTCTAAAAACATTCAGTAACAGCTTTCATTTCTACTTTTTCTGCAATACATGGTAATGACTAGGAAAATATTGGACTGGTGCTAAAAATTGAACTTTCACGGGGAACCCGAGTTTTCATGGAATCTCTACGTTTTGAGATCTCTAGAATGCGACTCTAACTAAAAAACGAATGGATCGAATTTCAAATAATTGGGTAAATAAGTCACCTCTGGGGTATCCTGTTGCTGAATATATTTTTGTGCGATTCGGAGAAAATAATCTGCCTTCACCTTTTTTTGTGAAATAATCAAAATCTAAAATAAAAGACCATATTAATGTGTTCAAATGTGTCCATTCACTTGACAATGAAAAGAATAAGACCATCCTTATTACTCTCAATCTAGCTGTTCTCGAGATCTTTTAATTTCTTCGCATTATTACTAGGCTACTTTTGAAAATATGTCCAGTTCCCCAATGAAAATGAAATTGAATTAAAAGTGCCAATTCAGTGTCATTTCAAATAATTATGCTTATTTATTATTATTATTAATTATGCCTATTTATTATTATTAATTATATATTATTACTAAGTTATTGAAGTTAATCTATAATCCCTAAGTGTTGGTGACGAGACTATATCCACCAGCCGAAGAAAGATTGCTCAATTAGGAGCAGAGATGAGAAATTAAGTGGCTACTTGAAATTAAAGTTGCGTCCAGGAGATTGACAGAAATATATGTATATCCAGATGAGACGCACATTCCAGATGGGGCAGCCAAATCAAAGTAGCTCAATTAGAAACTAAGATGAAAGAGGGAGGGGGCTACTTGAAGCAAAAATTGCACCCAGGGGTTTAAAACAAAAAATGTGTACATCCAGGTGATACATACAGAGGGTGCAGAGGCTATACCCACCACCAGAATTAAAATCGCTGAATTAGGAGCCAAAATGGCGAAATTTGGGGGCTAGCTGAAGTCAAAGTTACGCCATCAGAGTAACATGACATTGGCATCCATGGACGCTAATGCCTGCAAAGAGAAATCGAACTGTTTGGGATAGGGTATGTCAAATACTTGTCTTTTTGAGAGCTTTTCGTTTGGGATAGACGCTGTTGTACCCGTAAGCAAAAGGTTAAATGAAGGTATAGATGTCGAAGCAGTGGGGGTTGGGTTGTGACAGGGGACAAAATTGCATTAAGGAAAACGACGTCAGGTCAAAGGATCATGTCAAAATTTAGTTTTAAAGTTATTTTTAACAAACATTTAGAATTAATGCGTATTTGGGTATTTTTTATGTTAAATAATTCAAAAAGTATAACAGGTAGTCACCCCTCAAATGAAATGGCCGAAACAGCAGGTTACTAAAAATAGCCAGCGAGGTATCGATTTGGACGGCCGGGATGTGCCATCCAATTTAGACCAGAACCCACAGGGACTGCACCGTCCATTCTCTGCCACCATCCTTTCGGAAAAACTTACGGACCCACATATTTAACGTGATCGTACTCGGTATGAACACGGCGACAGTTTGGGGAAACGCGGGAATCGAACTCGAGTCGTCCAATTCCCACATGTTAACCACTGGGCTGTCGCGGCCCGAGTTCTAGGGCTTGGTTCCCAGGACCTCATGTTAATTTATGCCCCCTCCTACATGCGTACCAAACACATGCAAAACACCAATACATAAGAAATTTACAGGGATATACTATCACTGCTCTGAAGTTTCTTTTGTATATATAGAAAACACCCAAACTTTTAAATTAAAAGTAATATAATGTGCTTAAATTTTTAATCACATACTAAATTTAGGGGGGCCCCCTTATAATTTAGGGCCCAGTGCCGCGGCTTAAGAAGCCCGTGCGTTAATCAGGTCCTGCATGGACCTGGTTAGACCGGGTAGGATTAGTAGTAAAAACAACAAGATGGTCCTTTAAGCCTTTTTGGGAGGTAGTTTTATGTCAAGATCACAGCAATGATACATTTTATAACTTGAACAAAATGAAGTTTTTTTTAATTTAAATGTTGAATTGTTTGAGAAAAATAACAAAAATTATTTCTGAAATGTGAGGGTTTATGCGGCAAGGGTTAATATTAGCCGATTCTAAAAATGATTGCAATCGTTTAAAAATATCCCCACTCTAACAAATATAGGGGATGAGGTTAAGGATACTATTTTTTTTTCTATAGTACAAAATTGAAATAAATTCAAAATATATACAATCCAATTTTCTAAGCCAATTTGAAGACCTTGTAGTTCGAAGCCTTGTAGACAATTTCTGGTATGTGTCTCTTTAAGCCACATTTCACGATTGGGCGGTTATATGAAGGCGTCAGATAAGAGCGGGAACAAAGGCATACTTTCTTTAGTCTGTCATCTTATATACTTATTCTACTATTAAAGTCTAATTTATGTTGCATGTGAAAGGTGATTGCTCCGTAAAATGATTGTGAAAAATAATTTTAAAATTTCTGAAATTATTTTGATATTATTTAACTCTTTCCAACGTAGTTGTTTATGACTCGCGTCATTCCGTCTGTCTCTCTGTCCGCACGAGAACTGCCGTAAAAATGACTTTATCGAAATGACATTTGAGTATGTTGTTGAGAAGATCTTAGGGACCTATGGGAATGGAAATGAACAATACCACCCAATGAGTTTCGAATCGAACTCGGGTTGAAAGAATGAAATACATTAAACCCTGTGCAACTTTCATTTTTGAAACATTCTCTAAGCGAAGTAAAAATTCACAAATGGCTTTGAAAATGTTAGGAAATATTCAAACAGGCACGTAAAATGTATAAAAAATATTCAGCAAAATAGTTTGAATAGTTTTTTAAAGAACAATTCAAATAATAATGAGAACCATGATATAGGGAGAGATCACGTGACTCATAGCTCAATAAAACAGGGCGTTCATTTTTTCTCCGCTGTGTAAAGATCGTGATATTTAAGGATCGTTTAAATTTATATTGAGTATTGCATCCGTTCTAAAACCGCTTTGTGTTTGCATTTTATCTGTGTATTTAAATTTTATGCGAAGGTAATGACACTATTTTTCAATTTAAATGAATATTTCTACAACGAGGATTATTTCTTCTTTGATTATTTCTACAACGGTGCTTCATTTTAAAGTATGCAGAATGTAAACAAATCTAACGGTTTTAAGGTGAGTCGTATAAAAATGGCTAATTTTTTTTCACGCAAAATTATTTAGCTCTAAATTTTGTAATATTGATTTCACATAGAGAGTCAGACAATTTATATTTCGATTTCATTTAAATAAAGTTCATTTTGAGTCACTAGCATTGTCTTTTTAGTTAGGTTTGACGTTCTCAAATATGCCAAATGACCGTAGTACTGTGATAAAAATATCAGCGCTGAATGCATCCCATTTCAGAGATGCTTCAATAAAATTGCATTTCAGTTGGGAAGTGTTTCTTAATCAATGTTTTATGCATGATGGATCCCTCTTTCCCTCAAATAGATCCCAAATCTTGGCAAAGGACATTTTCTGGAATTTTACGGGTTAGTCTTTTCTGTTTTGAACACTCATATGAAATTTTCTTTTACGATGAAATCTATTATTCTGTAGGTCAGTTACACTCCACTTATCTATCTATTTTCAACTATCCGATACTCTCTGTTTTGGTCAATGAAATATATTAACATTTAATACGTCTGCCGCTGCGGGGCGGATTGGGAGGATCCAAGCTGTCACAACAGCCTGAAATGCAGTCATTCATTAACAAAAGGCTGTTTCACCGCGTAGCAAACAAATCGGCCTATCCGGGATGTTAAATACAACGGTCCAATCGGTGAGGAAGGGCTATTAGAATGGATAGCCGCGCCAATTGGGAATTTAAATAAATCCCCCTCTCGTTTCTGTCTAAAATATTCAGTCATTATTTGACACATGTGACTGAAGAAGACAACCCAAAATCCTCACTATGATCTGAATGTATTTTTACTTTAGAACAGAGACCTATTTCCATAGTATTTTTCAAATAGAACGGCACACAGAGAAATATTCCCATGCTATAATCAGTTTTACAAATTTAAGAGTTCGGTCATTTTTACTTTCTCAGAGTAAGTAATAGAGTATAGAGAAAGCGTTGTTTTCACGAAAATTTTAGAGTTCGAGATTGGGATGCCAATACATGTTTTAAGACGTGAACCTATTTTCACCCTTTTTTGGAGTTACGTCCGCCCCTTCAATTTCTTGTGCGCGCGATGGAGACCTCAAACATGGACGGATTTTTACGAAACTTTATATCCGGTTTTGCTATAAAAGAAATTAGAACCCTGGGAGAAACCCTGAATAAGTTTTCAGCATGATTTGGCTCTTGTGCAGTCATAGACCTCCGAGTAGAATCATCCAAGCTAAAAAATTTGAAAATAAAGCCATTTTCGTCACCACCAGAATCTGCTCGGGGAGGCAGAATAAAAGCATTAGGCCTGTCATCCAAAGCGAAGGGAACACAGATTCCAGGAATGGCGCTCGCTTGGAGGTCTATGCGTCATTGGATTCTCGGACAAAATTCGAAGGAATAGGCTACGGTGGTCTGATCAACAGGGTGGGCTATAGAATGATATATATGAGAGCACTCCACTCCAGGGAGAAGATTCCACACGAGACACCCCTCAGAGAGGTCGCATTCACAGGAGCTCGCGGGGCAAGCAGATGATGATACACATGCCTTTCGCTATTCCAGAAATATGAAAATGGTAGATTTTGTAGAATGATGGCGAAGAATAATGATTTCGCATGATGACCAGCTCCGTGTCTGATTTTGTTGAAATCCCAGCTTAATTTATTTTAGAGGGCTCACCGATTCCACAAACATGTGCTTCCGAAAAGCAAGAGATGAATTGTATCATGAACCCAAGAGTTCTTATTCTCGGGTGACTCCCATGACTTCGGGACATCCAGTTCAACTATTCTAGTCCAGTTCAAGACATCCAGTTCAACTATCTGAGTCGTCGCAAACAACGATTCCGACATATGCCAACGGTTTATTACAAACCAAATAGAATTTTTTTTAATTCGAGTCAAAACGTCGGGATGAATTCGAAATTTTATATTTTTTTAACAGGGCAGCATAAGAAAAAATGGGGCATAATCATGCAGATAAGAGCATATGTAATGCCATAATAATACCATAATCATGCATAAAAGGACATATGGATGGTTCAGTGATTACGAGATTTAGTTCTAATCATTGTTGCAAAAAATAGCAGCGATACCATTTTTATTTGTTTGTGGCGTCAATAGCCCATTGTGGGGCAAGTTATCCGTCCAGGGTGTACATTGTCAAGTACGGTATCGATCAAAAGATTTAAGCCTTTTAAAATAAAGGACAACACGCTAAAATTGTAATAATTTGGACTCAATATACCAATTTTTAAAATATTATCTTGTAAAATTTGAAAAAAAAAATGGAGTTTGGTATGAGAAAACCGGATGCAGCGACGCTCCAGTTAATGTACAGACATTTTTTTTTTTAAACGCTTTGGGAATGATTTTTCAAATGCGCATGTGCAGTGGGTGTGGACGGGACTTATCAGAAGAATTGAGTGTATCAGCACGGTCTATTATATTAGACAAATTATATATAACCATAAGAACTGCACGTCATTATTGCAGCTTTCACAACTGCATAAAGTATTAGCAAACTACTGTAAAATGTTCAATTGCGGAAACAGAAGGGTGGTCTTTCAATAATTCTGCAAATTAAAACAGCCTTGTTCAATACCAATATGCTTAATGCATCTGCTTCATAGATTCATCTGCTTCATTCTTTTTAATTTAAATAGAAAAATGCGGATATAAAGTGTAATGCTTAAAAATACTTCTATATACATAATAAGCAAAAATTTCAACATCGGATGATTCAATGTATTCTGTATAAGGGTACTGTTTGAAATACACTGGGTTGTTGTCTCCATAAATGACATTCGCAAACATATTTTGTATAGAAACAAATTTTAAAATAGATAAAAAGTTGTATTACAACTGAGTTTTATTTCAACAGAGCTTAATCAGCAACGCATTGCCTTATTTCAAATATAAATTATATTCTCTATAAATAGCCCGGTCACAAAGTACGCAAATCGTTTAGGAAATCATTTGGTATGTTTAATCAGTATGAACAAGCCTAGAGCTAAACGCTCAATGGAAGCTGGATCACGCCGTGTAAGTGAAGTGAGTAAAACATATAGCCAAATTACCCGGCGTGACAGCGCAGACTTGTGAGACGAAAGAGAAAAACAGTGTGAATAAAAATTAGTAAAATACAGAAATAGGAATCCGAAGTGCAGTGCAGTGAAGTGCAGAAAAAGAATGAGACAGAGAAACTAGGTCTTGCCATAACTCCAAACAATTTGATGTGGACAGGACATGATTTTCCCTACGAAATCGAATTCATTTTCTTTTTATTTCTTTATTAATTCATTCAATTTAATGTAATTGCACAAAATAACAGTCATAAGTATTTGAATTGACGTTAAATTTGCACTTTCAACTCAATTTTCTTTTTCGTTAAGTAACTGGACGTATTTTCAAATGTGCGAGTGGCAAAAATGCGAAAAAATTAAAATATCTCGAGAACGGCTAGTCCTAGTGTAATGGGGTTGGTCTTATTTTATATCGTTAAAAAATTCGCATAAAAGAATAATTTAATGGATATACTTGAGCGTACGTTTTGAACATGGATTTTTCGTATTCTAGAGGACACAAAAAGTGTAGATCCGTCGAAAACTCGAGTCGCGATTTTCGACATGATTCCAATACGTTTCCTTTACATTGCCATGTAATGTAGGATACGTAATAAAACGATAATAGGAAGCATCCATAAATGCCTGATTGATGATTATTAAAAACTAATGCCCATCATAAAAACAAGATGAATATTAAACATTCTATCGCTCCCATCTTCTAGAAAGATAATGATTCGAAATCATCTTATGAGGGGGGGGGGGCGGTAAGGAAAAGTATTCTGAACGCATTATCTGCCGAGTATTTAAACGATATTTTTCGATAAAATGGAAAAGTATTTTAAGAGTGTCATTTTTAGATTCATTCGAGGGGAAAATGATATAAAATGTTGAATTGTTAAATTGGATATTAACTGAGTTTTTCGGGATCTTTTGTATGAGGAGTCTGGAGTTATTCGAATAGCCCATTATGACCGTGTTTCATCATTTGACAACCATTTGTGCAATCAGGTGGATCATCTTATAACTTACAATTCCGCGCACAAAACGTTAGAAAAATTAAATATTAAAGCATTTATTTCGATATATGTGAGTAAGTAGATGTTTGAGATGGCAAATTAGGGGAGATTAGGAAACACATCTTGTTAACTATATATTGAAGCGATATGTATCAAGATATTTATTCAAGATTTATCAGTAAAGGAAATATTAAAAATTTATCCGTTAGCAGGCCTCATTCACTGCAATGATGACGGACTGTTGAATGTAAGCGTTATTAATATGAAATTTTGAATTGTCTCACACATAGAAGTATCTTTCGGCAGATCTAAATGATTCATTGAATTTTAACTGTCAGGATGGACAAGAAATTAATATGTTAAAACTATTTAGGGTGAGAAAATATTCGAATACTTTTTCTTTTCCTACAATACCTGATACTGTATCAAGTATTGGAATCATGAACTCGAGTTTTGGACGGACCTGCACGTTTTGGAACCTCTAGAACATAAAAAAAATCTGTCTTTAGCGTGACGTTTGTGTCTTTCTCTCTCTCTTTCTGGGTGTATCTGTGTGTATATATATGTGTGCCTGTTTGTGTAATGCATATATCCACTCTAGCTCAAAAACTAATGGGTCCAATATGATAAAATTTTACAGACAAACTACTCGTGATTTATTCTGGTACTGATTAGATTTTGGTAAGATTCGGGATAAAAGAGCCTGCCTTTTTATTTTGTCAAAGGGTCCTCAAAAATCGTATGTATCCATCCTAGTTTAAAAACTAATTGACCGAATGTCACAAAATTTAAACATTAATGGGTTATCCTAGTGTTGAATGTATTTTAGTGCGATTCGGGAAAAAAGAACCTCAAAAATTGTTAAAATAAAAAATAAGTATGCTCAAGTAAGTATGTGTTTGGTTAATACGTAATTTTTGTCAATGAAAAGAATAAGACCAAGCTCATTACTCTAGGACTAGCCATTCTCGAGATATTTTAGTTCCTTTGACATTTTTACTACGCCGCCTTTGAAAATCCGACCCTTTATCTAAAGCATAGGTTCTCAACGTGGGTGATAACGCCCCCTTGTGAGCGTTTGAGACTTTCAGGGGGGCAGTAGAAGATCCAGAGAAAATTAGGGGGGGTTGAAATGGTACGGAGGGGCGGTGGGCAGAATAAAAAAATATAGTTTAAAAAAGACAAAAAAAAAAAACGCTAATCACGTACTAACTAAAGTAAACTTTAATATTGGTTAATTTTTGTTATTGTATGTATTTTAATCATTTTTATCAAGTGTGCGAAAATTCATATATTTCGGTAGTTCGGGAAGTGGATGAAAATTGAACTTAAAGATTCCATTACATTCAGATCTACATTAAATTGGATGATATGAAAATTTTTAATTTTAGATTTGAATTAAAATTTTTCAAATCTTCCAATTTCAGGTGAAATATCTCATATATAAATACAGGTAAAGTTAACAAAAGCCTGTTAATAAAAAATAGCAAAAAATATGCTTGTAGTTATTCAGTTATAACAAGTTTTTGTTAAATAACGTGATTTTTGCAATCCTGCAAGAATTGACAGTATTATCTGTGCTTGTTCTAACCCGCACTCTGCTCCCGCATCACCCTTGCCCCCGCGCTTTACTTCGGCGCCGGGTGTTATAAACGAGTCACTGCATGTTTATCTTATTCCTGTCGATGCGTGTTATATGCCTCCAACCTATATAAAGGCAGTGATTGTTCATTTTATTTTCATTAGCATTATCGCGCGCAATTGATGACAGGGTTTTAAAAGTACACTAATACTACTCACGTATCTGTAAAGTAAAAACCATGTCGGAAGCAAAAAAGAAGAGGCGGTAGTGTGGATTATATTAAGTACGGATTTATCGAAAATCCCACAAATTCATCATCGCCAATGTGCCTTATTTGTCAAAAAACATTTTCAAATGAAGCGATGAAGCCTTCTAGGCTTCAAGATCATTTTAATAAAATACACCCGGATAAGAAAGACAAAGATGTGAACTATTTTCAAGTACGAAATTAGTATAGTACGAAATTCAGCCAAGTGTATCAAAACTTTTTTCATCAGCTTCTAGGTAAGACGATGACGGACTTCGAGCTTCGTACAATATCTCATTGTTGATTGCTAAAACATGCAAACCACATACTATTGGGGAAGATTTAATTTTACCAGCAGTAAATGAAGTAATAACCACTGTGCTCCATTAACCAGCTGCAGATATTATCCGAAAAATTCCTTTGAGCAATAGTTCTGTGCAAAGACGAATTGATGAGACGGCTGAAAACATTGAAGAATCATTGTGCAATCATCTGCACACTTGTCAACTTTCAATTCAGCTGGATGAGTCCACTTTACCAACCAATGAAGCATTGTTATTGTCATACGTGAGGTTTATCAAAGATGATAAAATATGTCAAGAACTATTGTTTGCTACGAATTCGGAAACAGATACAAAAGGAGAAACCATATTTAATACCCTGGAAAATTTTTGTGACGAAAAGGAAATTCCTTTGAATAATATTTTGTCAGTTGCTACGGATGGCGCACCGGCTAGGACAGGGCGTCACAAAGGCTTCATAGCGAGCTTATAAAATAAAGTTCCTGACGTGCTTGCTGTGCATTGCATAATTCATCGCCAGCATTTGGTTGCGAAAAATTTGAGGGAACGCCTCCATACATTACTGCAATACGTTATCAGAGCAGTTAATAAAATCAGAAGTAACTTGTTGAATGACAGATTATTTAGTCAGCTTTGCATTGCCAATGATGAAAATTTCAACCGATTGCTGCTTCACACAGAGGTGCGCTGGCTGTCAAAAGGTACTTGTTTGACTCGATTTTACAATCTGTTTGGGTCTGTGATAGAGTTCCTAGGAAACAAAGACACGGAATTGCGCGACAACCTTATCTCATCAAGGAACGATATTGCGTACTTGACAGACCTGTATAAATTGTTTAATGATGTCAATCTCCAACTTAAAGGCGACGACTTAAACTTGATTAAGACAAAAAATAGCGTGCTGCTATCGTGTCCAAACTGCTATTATACAAAAGAAATATCGACAGACGCGAATTCAATAACTTCCCAAATTTATCAGCAGTATCATTCAAGCACGACGACTTGCTTGTTTACTGTCAACGCTTGGAAAACCTCCGCAGTGATTTCAAGGAACGATTCCAGGACATTTTAAACATGGACCTACCAGACTGGGTTTTGGATCCTTTTTCAAATGTCAACACAGCAGGATCATCCCAGTTAGAAGAAGAAGTAATAGAACTGACGACCAATGAGGAATTAAAAATTAAATTCAAGAATGGCTACCAAGAATTTTGGCTGCAGAAGCCGATTTTGCAACTGTACCCAGGATTATGGTCGATTGTTCAACGATTTCTGATAGCATTCCCATCTTCCTATTTAGCTGAACGTGGATTTAGTGCTGTAGCAACGTTGGTAACTAAAAGAGAAATCGGTTCCATGTTAATGAACGCAGCGACTTACGGTTGTTTTTATGTAAAATCGAGCCTGATATTAACAAACTCCTTAAAATGCATCAAATTCAACCTTCTCATTAGATAAGTTATAAATTCAATGTCTTTTGAATGTTAATAAAAATACTTTTCAATATAATTAAGTACGCATTTTAATTGTCAAACTCAATTGTTAAACTCAATTCATTGGTTTAATAAAGAAATAAAGAGAAAATGAATGAGTCTATTGGGAAAATCTGCTGCCCGCATCAGATGTTTTAATATTGTTTCTATATTTATAAAATTGGTATAGCGATTTACAAATGCATGGAAGGGTGCAATTAATTTTTGTTTAACATTTTTTAAATAAAAACTTTTGCTTTTGTCTATAAATGTTTTTTTTTAGTAATGCCAGCGGTTTTAGTTTTTAACTTATTTACATACTTGGTCACCAAACTCTTCGTTTAAAGCAACAAATCATAAAGTTACAGAATTAAAAAAATGATAATGTTAAGAAACACATATTTTCAACATTTCCCGGTCCACCAAACGGTTCATAAAAAATACGAAAATTGCTAAAGTTAAAATGCATTTTTTAGCTTCATTAAAATCATATATGGGCAACACATGAGTTTCAAGTCAGACTTAAATTCATTTTCTCTTAAATTCATTTCTTTAATAATTCATTAAATTGATTTAACTGCACAAAATAACATGTATAATTATTTAAAATAATACTGCATTTATACTTTTATGTTTTTGTTTTCATTGGGCATTTGGAATTATTCTCAAAACCGGCGCAGCAAAAATACAAAAAACTAATATATCTCGAGAACGATTAATCTTAGAGTAAAGGACATGGTTTTACTCTTTTCGTTGTTTAACATGACGTATAGAACACATATTTAATGGATACATTTGAGCGTACGTAGTCTTCTGATTTTAATTTTGACGATTTTGCAAAAAATGGCAGGTTCTTTTTCTCCATATCGTACCAAAATTTAATCAGCACCAGGGTATCCCACAAGTGACTTATCTACACTTCAATTCGATTTGAGATTTTTGACATAGTTCCAAGGGAAAGTAAAAATGATCGAGTGAATATAACTTTGAGCTTTATTGAGCAACAAGATAGCTGCTTAATAATACATTTAGAAAATGTTAAGTAGATGAAAATAATAACACATTTTGCAAGAAGTGTCAGAAGAAGCACACATTATCTTAACCTTATGCAAACATATAATTCAGCAAACATGTTTGAGTAAAAGGCAAATATTAAATGCTCGCATAAAACAAAAGCTACTTTGCTTCGCAAATATGCTTCTAGTTTTATTAATAATAAACAGATTTTAAAACAGTTTGTGGATTCGGAAATTGTCTAGGGAATGAAAGTTATTGCAGTTAGAACACAATTTTGAAATTTATTATCCAACAATATATTTTATAAGTATGCTTGGAAATTTTCAAGTCAATAAAAATAATACTATTTCTTTCTTATTTGCAATAAGTGATAACAATCTGTAAATACTTTACAAAACACTAAATAAATATAAACTTTAGTAAAGATAATTTTGAATAAATCGAAAAAGAAACCTGAATTCACATGGTACTTCAGAAATATTTTTCTGGTTTTATTAATAACTAGCAAGCAGTGTACCCGTTTCTAGTAAGGAATATAAAATATAAAGAAACTTAATTCACAATGTTATGCAAATTACTGTATTATAAATGACATTGTTATTCAAAATAGTCCATCAAAATATTTAAATTAATTCTCCTAAAATGTAGTATAAGAGATGATTTATTGCTTTAAACGAAGAGTTTGGTGACCAAGTATGTAAATAAGTCAAAAACTAAAGCCGCTGACATTACTAGCAAAAAAAAACATTTATCGACAAAAACAGCAAGTTTTTATTAAAAAAAATAAAAAAAGATTAATTACACCCTTCCATACATTTGTAAATCGCTACACCAATTTTATAAATATAGAAACAATATTAAAACGTCTTGATGCAAACAGCAGATTTTCCCAACAGACTCAAATTCATTTTCTCTTTTTTTCTTTATTAAACCAATAAATTGAGTTTAATGACACAAGAAAACGCGCATCATTATTTGAAATGAATGGACAATTTTCGTTTTCATTAGGTAAAGGGTCGGATTTTCAAAAACGGCGTAGTAAAAATGCCAAAGAAACTAAAATACCTCGAGAATGGCTAGTCCTAGAGTAATGAGCTTGCTCTTATTCTTTTCATTGACAAAAAAAAATTAAAAATAAAAATTTTCTGATTGATCAAATTTGTCTAAGGGGGTCGTATAAAAATTTAAAAATGTAACTTTTCGAAAATGAATGGGAGGACTATTTTATTAGCTTAGTTTTATTTCCTACCTTACTTTCAACATTTTTGCAATATACATTGCCCACTTATCTCCAAAAGGTAAAGAATTAAAGCGCATTTCAATCTTTTTGGAACACGTATATACCCGTACTATTTTTATTCTGTTTCAACAATTGACCCAATATAATACAAAAATGTATTTGCCAAAATAAAACAGATGACTTAATAAATTGAAAATATCAATAATCCCCGTCATCTTTAAACCTAAAGGTTGTAATGGATATAATAGAGTCAAAAATACAATTTCGATACAATTTATTTCATACACATTTCTTTATTATTTAAATCGGAAAAAATGAATAAAAATAGTCTGCGTATAAACACATTGGATTTAATCGCGTTGATGAGCAACACGATATCATTTTCTTCAAATAAATTTATTAAAAATGTATTGTCAGCATCATGCTATTTCTATGGAAGCTTTATGTGCGCACTTTTTAATAATATCACAACACCTGATCTTAGAAACTTAAACCATAGACTGAATTTCAAATGGAGCTATTCTAAGGATACCCCAGAAATTTCATGGAATTCGGCGCAGACGTTCCCCTGTGATGATGAGACAAACAAACACGCAGACAGACATATTTTCAATTTCATTTATTTAGATTAACAAATGTAACACACAAATGTGTATCTGACAGATACATGCGCACGGATTTTTCTTTTAAATTCTTCTGATGGTAAAAGAGGAGGACTGTAAACTTTGCAGTATCTACTGATAGGGTCACATGCTACACAAGAATGTCGACTCTGTATGTCCACTGTATGATGATCTGTATGCCCACTTAGAGTCAGTAATCGGATGATACACGTTGAGTGAATTTTTTTCCACCATTATATTATTAACACTTTCCAATATAGTTAAAAAGTGTTTATGACTTTGGTCATTCTGTCTGTCCGTTCGCACGATAACTTCCATAAAAGTGACTTTATCAAATGAAATTTTAGTATGTTGTTGAGACGATCTGTGTTGACAGTCTTTTCTTCAATACATTCAGCTCTGATATTTCATAAATTATCACATAGTACAACAATAATGTATTTATACATTTGGAACCCCAAAAAAGGCAATACTATATAATCGCCTGCTTCTCTATTTAAAATCAATGAATATTTCATTCATATCATTTACAATTCAGATCCTAGTAATTTCGCGTTAAAAAAAATCCAGCTATTCTTACAAAACTCCTTTTACAATAGTTTGATTTGTTTACATTCTGCATATATTAAAATTAGGTTTCGTTGTAGAAATAATCAAAGTTAAGTGACCATTTAAAATAAAAAATAGTATCATTGCGTTGGAACAGAATTTAGATACACAGATAACATGCAGAAAAATAGCGGTATTATGACAGATGCAACACTCAATGTAAATTTAAGCGATTTGTAAACATCACGATATTTACACTGTAAAAAAATGGATGCCCTGATTTATTTTGAAATGAGTCATGTGATCTCATCGCATAATATGGGTGCCATTATTATTTCAATTTTTATTTAGAATCATTCATATTTTTATTTAAAAAACTACCTACCCTACTTTGCTGAATTTTTTTTACACATTGTACGTGATAATTTGAATATTTCCCAGCATTTTCGATGCCATTTGTGAATTTTAACTCCGTTTACAAAATGTTAGAAAAATTAAGCACCATGGGGTTCAATGTATTTCATCTTTCCAACCTGGGTTCAATCCGAAATGAATTGGGTGATATTATTCATTTACATTCCAGTATGTTTCACAGATCGTCTCAACAACATACTCCAATTTCGTTTTAATAAAATCATTTCTACGGCAGTTATCGTGCGAATGGACAGACAGACAGAATGGCCCAGTTCTGAAACACTTTTCAACTATGTTGGAAAGTGTTAATAAAAATAAATCAATTGATTAAATTAAAACAAAAGCTTAATAGAAATTGAGACTTTTTAAAGTTCCATGATAGGAAATCTATGAAAACTAAGACGTGCAGTAAACCATACGATTGAGCTTTTTGGGGTAATTATACGTATTCTTACAAAGTAAATGTAAGTACATAGATGAGCATTACATTTTAAAAATAAGCATGTATAACACTTTTAAAAATGAGTATGAATGACTTTTTAAAAAGGAGTGTGTATAGCACTTTTATAAAATAGTATGAATCACTTTTTAAAAATGAGTGCGCACCACCTTTAAAAATGTTCCCCTTTGATGACATCCTTGAGACAGAACAACCAATTTAACATATTAGACATTCATAAGATATCGAATGCAATAATACTATGCTTTCCAGTTAGCTACGCGTTTAAATGGTTTCTATTAATATAGACATGGAAGAAAGCGCACGATTGTGGCTGAACGTTGTAATTCTAAAATTTTTCGTAATTCTTTTCTGTCTCATATTGCATGATATTTATATCCGATTTTTTGTGACATATTCTTTTAACATCGCGATAACTTATTGATTTTATTGCAGGTGTGTTTAAACCCCGATCACTTGTAACGGTATTTGCATTTGCATGCCCAGACCGGGAGGCTCAAACAAAGGGCTTATGCAGCTATTTCGCCGGCCGGGAAGAGAAGGTGACTTACAGAACAAACAAAAATCACAGCAAATCCTTAACATTAAAATAATAAAAACAATACGATAAAAGTAAACATTAAAATAATAAAAACAATACGATAAAAGTATACAAACATATACAAAGCAGACAAGCTGGTCATAGCTACCCATGCACAAATTGCAGAACAGAGTTAAAGAAAACAAAACGCAGGAACAAAATTGTAATGGCATTAAAATGTTCTGTAAGGAATGACTCAACAGTTTTCCAGAGGGGTGTTTTGGCATCCCCTCCCCCTAAATTTGATTTTTGACTGGATTATATCCATTACGGTTTTGGGGTTTAAAGGTTAAAAGGATGATTGATATTTTCAAATTCCGGCGTTATCCGTTTTATTTTGGTGCAAGATTTTTGAAATTCATATGTATGAGTAATAATACACTTCTAATACACGGGTATAACTTTTAATCTACAAAACTATAATTAATACAGGTATATCCTTTCATACAATTTTAGCGCTTTTATTTTGACACATATTGATTCCATTTCATGTCTTTCTGTAATTTTGTTTAGAAACGGAATCAGGATGCTTTACTCTTCTGATCTGCCTGAAGATGATTTCGTATAGCGAAAACAGAGATTCTTAAACTTCTTTTTAGGAGCCTTAATTTAAATATCTCTATAGATTTAAAATATTCTATTGTTCAAATAACAATGTCAATTTGAACACTGTAAGAATTTGTACATGATTATGCATTTGAAGTTTCATTATATTACATATTCCGTAGATAGGATGGGTATATTGCTAGTATGTAATATTACTCCAGAGCACTCTCACATATTTCCTTATATATTGTTGTTCTGCTACACGTAATCATATTTTATTGTACATTCTAAATATGCCGATTTTATCATTATATGCTCACTTTCAACTTGGTGTTAAATACATATTTTAACTGCCAGTCTTCAAAGGAAATTCCATTAACTTTGAAACTAGCTATCGAGAATGACTCGTTTCTTTATCTTAAGATGCCTATTTCACCGTGTAGCCGTTTAATTAAATTTGCATATTAGTGACTTTTACTTCCACTTTCAACGGTCCCTGATGAAGTCATCGATGACTGTTCATCGAGATCTTCAAAGATATACTGATGACTGAATGAAGATCAATTATAAAATTAATGAGAGGAGAAAATAAGGATGTTATAACGGATGATATTATTCTGAAACAACAAATTGGCGAACTAAAATGTCTGAAGATAATTATTTTTCGCATAAATATACTACTCCAGCAACTGTTGTGACATTAAAAGATGCGCCCTAATTAGGCATGTTTTGAAATTCAAAAGACTCAACTGTGAATTGTGTTTGAAAATGGAAAAATTACGCAATGATATAAATTACGCTATGGCAATAATATTTTTACTTTCTATTCAATACATAGTAATGTATAGGGAAAGTATTGGAAACGTGTCGAAAATCGCAACTCGAGTTTACGACGGATCTATACGTTTTGGCACCTCTAGATCACGAAATAACCATTTTTCGCGTAACATCTGTGTGTGTCTATGTGTGCAATATATGTGCACTTCTAATTCAAAAAGTAAGGGATCCAATTTCATAAAATTTTATTGATAAGTCACTTGTGGGTGACCCTGGTGCTGAGTAGACTTGGATACGATTCGGGATCAAAGAACTTGCATTTTTTGCGAACTGGCCTGCAAAGATCGCATGTATCTACTCTAGCTGAAAAACTAATTGACTCAATTTCATAAAATTGGGTAGATAAGGCACTGGTAAGTTCCCTTGGTGCTGATTAGATTTTGGTACGAATCAGAAATAAAGAACCTGGCTGTTTTTACGAAATAGCACGCAAAAAAGTCAATATTTAAAATGAAGACTACGTATGTTCAAATGTATCTATTAAATGCTTATTTTATACGTTCATTTTGAAGATAGAAAATAATATGACAAACCCAATTATTCTGGGACTAACCGTTCTCAAGATATTTTAGTTTCTTCGCATTTTTGCTACGCCGCTTTTGAAAATATATCTAGCAAATAAATAAAAAAAAATGTTTGAAAGGGCAAATTCGGTGTTATTTTATACAATAAAAAATTCAATTTAATGAATCATTAAAGTAATAAGGGGAAGATGAATTTAAGTGTGTAGGGACAGTCATGTGCTGCCCATATCCGAATTTTTTCAACAAGCGCTTACGGTTCAATTAAAACTAGCTACATTTTCAGAATGATGCCATTTTTATAGCATTAACCACACTGGCAGATGTGTTTAAATTTCTTTCCTTCGACCCAGATCGTCCAACCTACCCGAAGGTGTAAGGACTCAATTTGGACATCCGGGAGAGTGCAACCCGATTTAGACGGGCTTAACTTTCGTTTTTATGCAGTACTTTTATCCAACTTTAATGATTTGTCACTCCCTACCTCTCCAAGGTATGGCCTGACTCTGTCTATTTTTTCTTTGTCTGTTTCGCTCTTCATTTGCTCCATATGTTGGCTTGCTATATTCTGCTTTTATTTATTACTTTCTCTACAGTACATGGTCATGCATGGGGAAAGTATTGGGATCATGTCGAAAATCGCAACTCGAGTTTTCAAAAGATCCAGTTGTTTCAGAACATCTAGAAAGCGAATAAACCATTTTAAGCGTGACTTTGTGGATGGGTGTGTCACAAAAGTTGTATATATCCATTCTAGCTAGAAAACTAATCGACCCAATGGCACAAAAGTTGGTAGATAAGTCACTTATTGGTTATCCTGGTACTGATTAGATTTTGGTAGGAACAAAACACTTTTCGAAAAAAAAAAACAATTTTTTTTGGCAAAATGGCCCGCAAAATCGTAAAAATATAAACTAGAAGTCTACGTATGCTCAAATGCATCCATTACATACTTGCTTTATACACGACTCTTAACGATTAAAGGAATAAGACCCATCCCATTACTCTATAATTAGTTGTCGGGATATTTTAGTTTTTTCACCTTTCTGCTACACCGGTTTTGAAAATATGTCCGGTTATAAAATGAACACGGAAATTGAATTAAAAGTGTAAATTTTGTGTCATTTCAAATAATGATGAGTGTTATTTTGTGCCATTAAATTCAATTTAATTTATTATTAAAGATATAAAAAATGAATGAATTTGAGTCTGTAGTGATAGTCATGGGCTGCCCAAATCAGATTTTTTTTCCTTGTTTGCCTCTCATTTCCTTAATTTTATTATTTATTTTTTCTACATTGAATTCTCTTTCGTCACATTGAATTTACTATATTGGGTTCTGTCGTTTAGCCATTTTTTACTTGGATGGCATAGGCATTTAGTCGGAATGTATTGCAATATTTTACTTGCATAATGTATTTTTGATAGTATGCACTTTTAAACGCTGTAGTCCCTGTTGTGATAAACATATATTATAACAATCGTAAATAACTATCGATATCAATGCATTTTAATTTTTAAACTTTTACTTAAAATTTTTAAACTTTTTTTGAAAAGGATAGTTGAAAAATGTTTAATATAAGAGACTTTAATGAATTGCAGTAAAAAGTACAGTAGAGCACTAATACAGTAAGTCCTTGTACAGTAAAGTGTAGCCAACGCATTTTCTATAAAATATTTTTGCGTAGAATTAAATTTTTGATTTTGCATCTTATTCCATGCTTGAATTTTGAAAAAGCTTAAGCACACATCATCTCGTATTTATTAATCATTTATTATGTAAGAATAAATATGAACCTAGACTAAAAATACGAATAAATATTTATAAATATACATTTAAAACGTTGAAGGCGCGAAAAGTAAGCATTATAAACTGAAATAATGTAAAAAAAATACATTCTTTTTCTTTCGAATCTTATTTTCGTCACTTGGGAGAAACTAAAAATTAACTCAAAAAATACGAAAATGAAGTTTTAAATCCGAAGTTTTCCCCCTTCCATTTAACTCGTTTTTATACATTCTTAAAATAAACAACGAAGAGCATTCTAAGCAAAAGCTTTTTTGTTGATTTTAGGGACGCTCTGTTTCGTCTGCAGTGAAAAACAAGTTGAATATTGCTGTGGGTGTTACAAGAAGAGCATAATGCTGGGAAATATTTATTTTCATGATTTTATTCCAATGTTGTAAATGACTGAGAATGAAAACATCTACTCCACAGCTTTTAGATACTTTACTACATTTATTATTGTTTTTCACTTTCCCTGCAATACATAGTAAAGTATAGGGAAAGTAATAAGAAGTAATAGGGAAAGTAATAAGAAGTAATAGGGAAAGTAATAAGAAGTAATAGGGAAAGTAATAAGAATCATGTCGGAAATCGCAACGCGAGTTTTTGACGGATCGACACAATTCGGCACCCCAAGAATACGGAAAACTATTTTTAGCGTGATATCTGTAAGTGTGTGTGTCTGTCTGTACAGAGTTTTAACTACTCTAGCCCCAAAACCAATTGACTCAATTTCATAAAATTTTACAGGTAAGGGGTATAACACTTATGGGTTATACTGGTGCTGATTAGATGTTGTACGATTCGGGATAAAAGTAGCTGCCCTTCTTTACAAATTGACCCGGAATTTATCCACTCTAGCTGAAAAACTAAAACACCCAATTGTACAAAATTAGGTAGATAAGTGACTTGTAGCTGACTCTGTTGCTGATTAGATTTTGGTCCTATTCGGAAAATAATAACCGGAGTTTTCTTACGAAAAGTTCCGCAAAAATCGTCAACATCTAAAATAAAAGACAACGTATGCTCAATTATATCCATTAAATGCTAGTTATATACGTCATTTTTAACGATGAAAAGAATAAGACTCATTCCGTTATTCGAAGGCTATCCGTTCTCGAGATATTTTATTTTTTTCACATTTTCGCTCCGCCACATTTGACAATAAGACCAGTTATCCAATGAAAACGAAAATGGAATTAAAAGTGCCCATTCAATGGCATTTAATCATTTGCTTACGGGTGGGTCAGCGTCCATCCCAAACGAAGAACCTCCCAAAAAGACTATTTAGCATACCCCATTGCAAAGGGGATCGAACTGTTTGGGATAGGGTATGTCAAATACCTTTACTCCACCTGTCTCAATTAAACGAACGGACAATACCGTGCCTTAATAAAGTTGTGCTTCAAAGACAAATAATGAACAAATTAAGAGAAAATCATGTACTGCCCACGTTTGTATAGTGTTTCTACGGTGATAGATTAACTCTATGTTTATTGAGAGTGTTGTCCTATATACGAGCCTAATTTTGGAATTTCCTAAGAAATGTCAATGAAATGTTGCTAGTAAATGACTCTTTCGATTTTTGTGAGACACGTTGGACTTAGAAAAAAGTGTGAGAACAACAGAGGAAAGCTGTCGAGTCAAACGAGATGAGAGATAGAATGAAGTTAGAATGCCTTCCATTTTCCGTGTTGATATGAAAGGGTGAGTGACTATTTTTATTTTCCGTGCAACACATGGTAATGTATAGGGAAAGTATTGGAATCGTGTCGGAAATCGCAACTCGAGTGTTCGACGGATCGACACGTTTAAGGACCTCTAGAACGCGAAAAAACTATTTTCAGCGTAACGTTTGTGTGTGTGCAATGTATGTATCCACTCTAACTCAAAAACGAATGGATCCAATTTCAAAAATTTCAATATTATATAATATATAAGTAAATTACTTATATATTATATAATAGTGCTGATTAAATTTAGATACGATTCGGGACAAAATAACCATCCCTTTTTTGCGAAATGACCCGTAAAAATAGCGCGTATTCACTCTATCTAAAATAACCAATGAACCAAATTTTACAAAATCTTGGCAGATAAGTCATTTGTGGATTACCCTGGTTCTGACGCATTTTGGTATGATTCGGGAAAAAACGCTCAAAAATCGTTATAATCTAAAATAAAAGACTACGCATGAGGGAATGTATCCATTAAATGCTTATTTTATATGTAATGTTTCACGATGAAAAGATTAATACCCATTCTATGACTCTGGGACTCGACGTTCTTCAGATATTTAATTTTTTCTTTGCATTTTTGCGACACCGGTTTTGAAAATACGCCCAGTTGCCCAATGAAAACGAAAACTTGATCAAAAGTGTCCATTCAGTGTCATTTCAAATAATGATGCGTCTTATTGAGTGCCATTGAACTCAATTTAATGATTCATTAATGAAATAGATAGAAAATGGTTTATTAATGAAATGAACAGAAAATCTGTAGGGTAAGTCATATGCTGTTTACATCAGATATTTGAGTATAGCTGCAAGTGTTAATGATACACTGCTATAGCTTATTATAACTAGCACAAATCTCTCACTAGGACGCTACGGTACCTATTTAAAGTACACATTTTATGAAGAAGCCAATGATTCAGCCTAAAGCATTATTTAACAATCGCAGTTTATTTTATGTGTTCACCCAAATTTGCTGATTAGAATTCTCGGTTTAAATGACAGTAGAGAAGGGGCCCATCTGTAACATTTTTGAGGCTGTTTGAAATATTTATTTAACAATCGGAATATTAATCAATTGAAAGAAATTATTTTTAAGAGAATTTATTTCTCATTTTGAAAAACGTTTTAACCCTTGCATTTCAGCCAATTCTAGATTTTTACTGAGCCTTCTGTTTTCTGTGCAGAAAATTGGGAAATAGTGCTCTTTACGCTTATTTATTTCAAAAAGAACATATTATCACACCATCGATGCATTTTTCCAAGTCATTTTGTAAAGACCAATTTTGTTCTTTCTATCGTGTCATCCGTTTATCAGACTTGACTTACTTAATAAAGTCTTCAGGCACCTCATACACGTTCTCCATAAATCCTCACTGCGTCCAACAAACGCTTTGTCGACATTTATGTCTGCTTTCAAAAACCATCATTTCAACATTGATCTTACACAATGCATTGGATTCAAATGCAACGAATGGTGTAACATAATTTTGTTCTTCATATAGTGTCATCTGTTTATCAGACTTCCCGTACTAAAGAAATTCCTCAGACACGATACGCGACCCGTGTTTCTTTCAGAACTTATTGACTGGCTGGCTTTTCTATTTGCTAGAAACTGTAGGGGAGGGCAAGTTTTCTATTTGCCCTATAGGAATATATCTAAATGCTGTCACATAAATAGAAAATAAGTTATCGTAAAATGTCTCGGGAGGAGGGAAGAAAATAATCCGGGACGGGTATATATCCGGGTATCCATCCCGAATGAATTCTTGGGAGATATCCGGATACATCAAGAGAGATACATTTGAGTAGTCCCTATACATACATCCTGGTAGCTGTTAAAATGCATCCAGGAAGTCGTTATAATACATCCGGGTAGCCCCCCGGATGTATTCTTGGGAGATACCCGGTTACATCAATGTGGATACATTTGAGTAGTCCCCATACATACATACATCCGGGTAGTCATTATAATGCATCTGGGTAGCCCCCAGATGTATTCAGGTATATATCGGAGAACTCTGACCCACCCCCACCTATGACGTATACCTGAAAGAAACACTGTACTCGATTCTCTATAAGTCCTCATTCAGGCCAAGAAACATGTTACCGACATTTATGTATGCTCTCAAAAGTCAACGATTTAACATTTATTTTAGAACATTCATTGTATTCCCATATAATGCGATATAGCTAAAAGGGTAGTGATTCAAACTCCAAAAAATATCCATTAGCTATAGAATAGCCAACTTCTATTTGATAAACTTTTCCACAAACGCGCGCGAAATCTACCACAGCCTTTAAATTGAAAAGGAATTTTAAATATACACGGAAAGACTTTTTTAGCAGCTGACAGGCACATCTGCAAAATATAAAATAAAAAAATAAAAAAAAACTTTCATCTGAAAGTGGAGAAAACTTAAAATTAACAGGAATACATTAACATTTCGGACGGCCGAGGAAAAACGCTATTTAAAGAGGAAAGTTTCGCTCCTCATTTTGCGGTACCACTGCGGTGACGGAATATATTAAAAAACTTCATGAAGAAACGATTGTACTTTTTTCCCGTCTGTTTTAAAACCAGAACTTTTTATATTACTTAAAAGCTTAAATACACAACTTAATAGTTTCAAGAAATTTGAAAAATTGGGGCGAATTGGAAATTCACACATATAGTTGTCTTCTATTTACGTCGAATTTTAAAAATATGAGTTCCAACAATTTATTAACTAAACTTTGAAGATAAAATTTTGGCTTAGGCAGCACATGACTTTCCCTACAGACTCAAATTCATTTTCTCTTTATTTATTTAATAACTAAGTTCAATGCCTCACAATAACACGCATCATTATTTGAAATGTAACTGAATGTGCACTTTTATATCCATTTTCGTTTTTATTGGGTCACTGGACCTATTCACTAAACGGGTGTAGCGAAAATGCGGATAAACTACAATATCTCGAGAACGGCTAGACCGAGAGTAATAATTCTTTTATTCTTTATTATACTTTTTATCGTTAAAAATGACGTATAAAACAAGCAGATACATTTTCGCATGATTTTAGAACTTGACGATTTTTTCGTGCTATTTCGCAAGAAAAAGCAGCTTTTGTTTTTGAAATCGTACCAAAATCTAATGAGCACCAGGATAACCCACAATTGACTTTTTTTCGAATTAATCTAATCAGCAGTATCGTAATCCACACGTAACTTATCTTCCAAATTCTGTAAAATCGATAGATACGTTTTTCATTCAGAGTGGATAAGTGCGATTTCTGCCGGCCATTAAAAAAAAAAAGGCAGATTCTTTTATCCCGAATCGCACCAAAATCTAATCAGTGTCAGGGTTATCCACAGGTGGCTTACCTATAAAATTTTATGAAATTGTCAAATAATTTTTAATTAGAGTAGATACCTACATTGAACAGACATACATACACACAGACAGACACGCTGAAACTAGTTAAGCTAAAGCTAGTTAAGCTAAAGCCAGTTTTTAGTGTTCTAGTGGTCGCAAAGCGTTGAGAACTCGAGAAACGATTTTCGACACAATTCCAGTACTTCCCGTACACAGTATCATACATTTCGGAGAAAGTAAAAATTAATACTTGATTAACTTGAAATAATGCAATGTTTTCACTATCGGAAAGTTCAATTTTAATATTAAATTATTATTAAATTATATTACTATGAAATTTAATAAAATTGGGTTCATTTATATTTGATTTGTTAGAGTGAATGCGTACATTGCAGACAGACACACATACAGGCAGATTCACATCCACACAGAGAGACTCACACACAGACACACAGACACAACGCTAAAATAGTTTTTCGTCTTCTAGAGGTCTCAAAACATGTCGATCCTGTGAAAAATCGAGTTGCGATTTTCGACACGATTCCAATCATTTCACTATAACATTAGCATGTATTTCAGGGAAAGTAAAACATGTTTGCCTTTAGGGATCACTGTTTCGCGAGTTACAACCATCTCTTTGCTCTCTAATCATCTAATCATCATTATGTTTGTTTCGCAAACATCAGTGCGTTCTCGAAATCGTTTCCACCAGTTAATCACTCCGCAGTTTCGAGGCGGGCCATTTTCAGTAAGAGGTTAAGCAAATAGAAAACCAAATATTAAATATCGAAAACATGACTCGCATCAGCATAAGGTAAGCACTCAGAATACAGAAGAGGCAATAAACACTGGAATGATGGCTTTTGATAATCAGATTAAATGCAAACAGAAAAGAATTCTGTCGCAAAAATACGACTGTATGTATGATGTATGTATTCACTCTAACTTAAATGCTGTTTAACCCAATTTTATAAGTAGTTCGTGGGTTACCCTGGAACTGATTCGATGTTAGTGTGAAACCTGTCTTTTAAAACAAAATGATCCCCAAAAATCATCCAAATCTAAAATAAAAGACTACTTATACTTAAATATACCCATTATATACTTGTTTATAAGTAATTTTTAACGATAAAAAGAATAAGACCAATCCCATAATTCTAAGTTTAGCTGTTCTCGAGATATTTTCGTCTTCGAAAATACGCCCCGTTACCCAAAGAAAACGAAAATGGAATTAAAAGTGACTATTCAGCGTACTTTCAAATATTTATGCCATTGAACTCGATTGAATGAATTATTAAAGAAATCAAGAGAGAACGAATTGGAGTCTGCAGGAAAAATCATGTGCTGCCCACATAAGATATCTTCATGTGTTGACGGTGGAGGACGTTGTAAAGAAATAAACACAGTCTCCTCAAACAAATTGCAAATCCATTTCATAAAAAGTTTTTAGTAAGAAGATTGTGTTAATATACGATAATTAAGACACACGTGGAAGTGAAATATACTGGACATGTACTTTGATATGACACAATTGTCTGTGCCATTTTATTACATTACATACAATACATCATTTAATGCACTTTTATGTTAAAATGCCACACTAAATACGATTCACTTTTACATATAGCACACATATATTTTTTATTTTCCTTACAATACAGGGCAATAGTATAACAATTGTGTACAGTACGTGGTATATGAAATCGTGTCAAAAATCGCACATCGAGTTTGCGACGGATCGACACGTTCTGAAAACCTTTGGAACGCGAAAAAGCTATTTTTAGCATGACGGCTGTGTATGTGTTTTTCTATGCAATGTATGTATCCACTCTCACTCAAAAACGAATGAACCCCATTTCATAAAATTTTATAGATAAGTCACTTGTGGTGGATCCTGGTGCTGATTAGAATTCAAATAACGATAGAGGATGGTGCTGATTCAATAAAAAATAGTTAAAATCTAAAATGAAGGACTATATATACTGAAAAGTGTCCATTAAATGTTCGCTTTATACGTCATTTTTGACGATGAAAAGAATAAAACCAACCCTATTACTCTAGGACAACTCCTTCTCGAGACATGTTTTTGTTTTTTAGCATATTGGCTGCGTCGCCTTTAAAAATACGCGAATACGCTTCGAAAATACACACAAGAAAAAAGAAAATGGAATTAAAAGTGCCCAATCAGTGTCATTTAAAATAATGATGCGTGGTATGTTGGACCATTTAACTCAATTGAATGAATTACGGAAAAAAATAGAGAAAATTAATTTGAGTCTATAGTTCATGTGCTGCTTACATTAGATTTTTTAGTATTGAATATTTCTAAATTTTCCAGCGGTAATATACTTTTTTTTTAAACGTATTAAAAGCGCATAGGCAAAATAAAGTTGATAAGCCCTTTATTATATTATATTTCAATCCATCCCCCTTCTCAATGCATGGGCAAGCAGCTGGTATAAAAAGACTTTTTGAAAGTATCATTTCTTATACTATGAAAGTTAAGGTTGATATTGAGATGATGCACCAGCGTGAGCCATATGTGAAATAGGTCCGTCCAAGACAGTTAAATATAATCGATTGGCCAAGTTCAAAACAAGTTAATAGTTCTTTTTATCAGATCATGCTAAAATAAAACCGAAATCGCAATACAATCTTATTATATAACTAGCAGCATGCCCGTTTTTTGTACGGAGAAACTTAAAATTCATAATCATGGGCAAATTCCTATAGTATACTAAATGAAATTTTTATTCAAAATATTCTGTTAAAATATTTAATACAATGCTCATATAAAGAAGTTTAAGAATCTCTATTCTCGCTATACAAAATGATATTCACGGGCAAATCTGAAGAATAAAACATCCTAGCCCCTTTTGTAAGCAAATTTACAAAAAAAAAAAAAAAAAAAAAAAAAAAGAATTGAATCAATATATGCAAAATGAAAGCATTAAAATTGTATGGGACCCGTACTACTTATATACGCGAATATTAGAAGATATAACTTGTATTAGTACATTATGTAGTATTACACATGTATAAATTGAAAATATCAATAAACCCGAAATTGACTCCAATATATGCCAGAATGAAGGCACTAAAATTATATGGGAATATATACATATATATATATATATATATATATATACATCCCTGTACTACCAGATTAGATATATGCCAGTATGTTAGTAGAAGATTACCCGTATGAGTCTCAAAAAGCTTTGCCAGAATAAAACAGATGACGTAATAAACTAAAAATATCAATAATCCCCGTAATCTTTAAACCAGAAGGTCATAATGGATTCCAATATATGCCAGTTTATATCAAAATATATGCCAATATATCTGTACTACTTATATTTTCGTAGATTAGAAGATATACCAGTGCATTTGTAGAAGATGACTCGTACAACGTACAATATATGAGTTTGAACGATTTTTGTCATAATAAAACAATGGTATAATAACTAGAAAATATCAATAATCCATGAATCAATAATTCCCGAAAATATCAATAATAATAATGTTTGAACTTGAAGACCGTAATTGATATTATTTAGTCAGAAATGCAATGCCAATGAAATTTATTTTATATACATAGCTTTATTATTCAAATCGGAGAAGATTTAATAAAAATCGTATGCCGCATAACACATTGGATTTACATCCGTTGGTAAACGGCATGTATCATTTGCTTCAAATAAATGGATGGAAATCATATCGTCTGAATAATAATATCTCCATGGAAGGTTTGGAGACATTTTCGTTAATTTAGCGATAATTTAAAAAATTGCCAAATTCATCGCCAGATGGAACTGTAGAACTGATAGTCCCATTTTGCGACAAATTGACGAAACACCATCATAATACTATTCCCTAAAAAAACACAATTAATTTCATTTATTAAACGCAATTTGATCCATTTCATGATATTTTTATGGATTTGCAAACATTTTTATGAATTTGGTGATATTTTAAAAATTCGCTAAATGTGTTGTTACTCAGCAGGATGAATAAACTGACCGATAGATGCTACCGATACAACATTTCAGTACTCCCTTCTAAGAAAACAAATTTAATTTCATTGATGTGCGTCATTTTTCTCAATTTGGCGATATTTCCGTCAATTTGGCAAAGTTTAAAAAAAGTTGCCAAGTTAGCGATATTCCACCAAATTCATAGCTCTGAATTTGTAGATCTGAAGAATAAATATCCTTATCCCGTTTGTATATACTAAATGAGAAAACTAAAATTGTATTAGAAGATATACCCATTCTACTCTTTTTTCTGTTTCAACAATCGGATAAATGAATTTATTGGGTAAACACACTATACGAGTTTATTAGCTAAACACAATATATAAGCTTGAAAACTCTTTGTCAAAATAAATGAAAGTGATGTGCGCAGTCCGCAATTAATATAATTAAAAAAAAATCAAACCGTTCTTTTCTAAAATATATTTTTATAACCATTTATTTATTGTTCAAATCGAAAAAGTAATAATTAAAATTAACAGACAGATTAAATTTAATTGCGCTTCTGAGCAACATGATATAAGATAGAATCTTCCTCATAAACTGCAAAATTGAATAATCATTTTGATGTCTTTATACTTTTCATTATTGAGTAAAAGCTTGTGAAAAATAAACCATGGAGATAAATTTTCCATTTAAATTCATGTTTCAAACAATTCATGTTTTCAGAAAGTGACTAATTACACAAAAAAATCTCCCACCAAGCTCAGAGAAAAAGTTGCTTGAAAAAATATTTAATGTGCCTACACCCCCTCTTCCCCACCCGAGAAGGTCTAATAACATGAAGAACAAAGGAAATTGTAGCTCGACTATGTTTTACAGCAATGATTGAAATTATGAAGTCTCGTGATCATTGAATCTAAAAAAATATAAAATTTTTCGCTCGAATTAAAAAAAATTCTATCTAGTTTTAGATTTTTTTATAACAGATATAAAGTTTCGTGAAAAGCCATTCATAATTGTGGCAACCATACTGTATACAAGAAATCAACCACAAACTTACATATAGACCAGTGTTTCCCAACCTTTTTTGTGCCATGCCCCACCTAAGCCTTTCTAAAATTCTTATTCCCCCCATGTAACATATACATAATTCTTAATATTCAAAAATTGAATTGTTCATTGAAGAAACTTAAATGATAGGTTTTAGGAAGAAATCACTAGGAAATTGTTGAGGAAACACAGCAAGTAAATTTTCAAAACATATAATGGAGAACTGAAATTCAAGTACGAAATAATTTTAATGAAATACTTTTCTATATTATTTTAATTATTAGTAATTATTTATTATTTAAATTTAGTGAGATCCTTGCGCTTGCTGCAACGAGATTTTACGTTAGGTTCCAATTTAGTTAGCTTCAGTCTCAAGTCTCCCCGTTGTGTTATATCCAGCCGATTTCTTTTTTTTTTAGCAGCAAATCATTTATGGCACTAAATCCACATTCAGCTAAATATGAAGATGGAAACGGTAACAATAGTTTTCTTGCACATTTGGTTGAATTTGGATATTTGATTTCTGTTTCCTCACAAAGCCATGCCATCGCTCCTTTTATATTAAATAAAGTTTTAACCGACTCATCATTTGGCATTTCTGCGAGTTCTTCTTGATACTGCATATCTGAAATATCAGACAAAGCCACTAACATTGGCTGCATCATCCAAGTTGGAAAATCAATTTGTTTCAAATCAGAAAATCTTTCTTTTAAATCAGTCGATAGAATTTTCAGATGATCGACAATAACAAGTATAGCTATATCAGTCACTTCACATTTTTGGAGCCAATGAAACTTTTTAAAATTTTTGTTGTAAATATATTTCTGACATAATTCAATAAAGGTAATGAAACCAAATATCTTCGCTTTTGCATCGACAAGAGTTTTATGTGTTCTCTTTTATGTGTTTTATGTGTGTGTGTTTAAGTTGATTACTTATACACACACACATAAAACACATAAAAGTTGAGTGTGTTTAAGTTGATTCTGTTCTTGTGAGTTTTATGTGTTCTTCTTTTATGTGTTTTATGTGTGTGTGTTTAAGTTGATTATTTAATATATTTAGTTTTTCAAAGATATCGGCTAAATAACTCACAAATGGTTTACCATCGACCGTTAGCAAATACTTCATTTCAGGTTTGTCTCTTAAAAAATCACTAAGAGTATCAAATAGTTCCATAAATCTTTTCAAGCAGTTCCCTTTCGAGAGCCATCTTACTTCAGTGTGAAGTAAAAGTCTCACATGGTCTGCATTTTGTTCTTCACAAAATAGCTTGAAGAGACGTTCACATTTGGAATTACCTTTAATAGCATTGATACACTTTATAACTGAATTTAGTACTTCATTTAGAACAGGCGAAATGTTTTAGCTACCAAGTTTTCCCTATGAATAACACAATGCACAAGAAGCATTTCTGGATTATCATATTTCATCAATTTTAAGCAGCCATTTCTCTTTCTCATCATATTAGGAGCACCATCTGCAGCACAAGATGTTATATTTTTCATCGGTATATTATTGACATCTAAGTTATTTTTTACCTTATTATATATATCTTTGGAGGTAGTGGTGCTTTCTAATGATTTACAGAACAACATTTTTTCAGCAAAATCCCCTTTATCAATATATCTTACGTAGGTTATTAACACGGCCTCACTGTCTCTCAAAGTTGATTCATCCATTGCACTCAGAATTTTCTTGTTTTCAGCTTTTCAACAAGTTGTATTTCAATATCTTCACTCATTTCGTATCTTCTTCTGCCAACAGTATTGTTACTGAGTGGCATAGCTTTCACGTCTTTGTCATCTTTTTCCAGAACCGTTTTAAGAAATGCTGATATTGATGGTTTGATTAAATTCTCTCCTATTGTATGATTTTTCCCAGATTTAGCGATGAGTAAGGAAATTTGATAACTAGACTCAAGAGTACGATTAACAGTTGCAGTATGAGCAGTAAATAAAGATTTTAATGTTGCTCTTTTTTCAAAATGTTTCTTTAAAGTTCGAAAGTAATTCATATCTGAATTAATATGAGCACCATGTTTCGCCTTCAAATGCGCCTCAAGACGACCTCGTTTCATTGATTCGTTGGTCAAGCATTGTTGGCATAAAAGACAAAAAGGTGACTGTCCATCGTGGAGAGCGGGTATGAAACCAAATTTTAAGTATTCCTCCGAATACTGACGAATTTTTTTCTTGCTTGCACCACTCATTTAACTATGGGCTGAATGAAGTAAATATAAGATCAATTAAAAACTAAAAATAAAGTATGGGTTAAAATTAATTTAATGTGAAGTGGAGTAAACGTAGACTAAAAAATGCATATTTAAATGTATATGACACATTTACCCCACCGCAAAATAACATTTTTTCCAATTGACAAATTTTTCTGGAAAAAGATGCTTCTAAAACTGAAATAAATAAAAATAAAACACAAACTACTAATATTTATATACCACTTATATTTATACAATGTATATTTCTTTTAAATCAACAAGACTTTTACAACAGTTTTAACGGATGCTTATTTCAAATTAACACCGACGATTCTCCTTTTAACTCTGCAATCAACAGGCGACCGCCCCTAGCGTCTAAATAATCTTTGGAATGAAACATGGCGGGATTTATTTGACGTTTCCCAGTGTGCTCTGCTGGCCATAATGTGAGTTAGGGTCATCTATTTTGACTCAGGTGGTTTTAACTATGACCGCCCCTAGAATCTAATAGTGAAATCACGGCTACGAACATGTCGGACGGAAGTTACCTATACTAGAAGTTTACCCAGCTCGAGTAGCGACTGAGAGTTGCCACACGGTTAACTTAAACTCTGGACGAGTCCATTTTCGAATTGCCCCCTTAGCAATCAAATTGCCCCCTGTGGGGCGTGGGCCCATCGTTGGGAAACACTGATATAGACAGACGGGCATGAATCCAAAAACAGTCAAAACGTGTTCAGGAGGTCTTTAAACATATATTAGCATTAAAATCTCGAATTCGAAAATTTTCGCGCAAATAATACTTTCTCCGCACACAGTATGAGAAAGCAAAAATAGATTGAAACGCTAACATACGGATTGCTTCGAAACTCGTTTCTGTTCATCCTAATGCAATCTCTTCAACATCCTCGTTTCAAAAAATTTCAGATACTTTGATATGAGATTCGAAGCCATCTTTTGTCGTTAAGGAGAATATAAACGCCATTTTCATTCCTTCCCAAATGAATATATTTTATCTCAATAACCTTCTTTTATAAATCTTGTCCAATATTTTACAGATAATGTTCAAAACCTTTTACCTTTAACGGAACTCCTGCAGACATTCCAACCGCTTCCTTTATTCTCGCTTTTCAAGAATAAAATGGAAGATGTCAAACACACGAATCTAATCCGAGAGGATGCTCCTGCTTCAAAAGCAAATCCAAGGAGAGGTATAAAATGTTAATTTTTGACTTCAAATAAAGTAAATCTCTTTTAAAATGATATTGTATTTGGAAACATTAAGAGCGATGAAAACAATTTCTTTATTCATATTGAGTGGATAAGAGCTGTAACTACTTGGTAAGCAAGATTGGATGTCCCTTTAAAGCGCTAGAAAATGAAAGGAAAAAGGGCTCTTTTTTTGGAAAATGTGGAACATTCTCGCCGTTATAAACAAAATTAAAAATTTAATAAATTCTACCTTCCACTCTTATATTGTACTCAATTGAGCGTAAGACTTTAATCTGGATTTATAATACCTTAAAGGGGTGACATCTTCCAGAAGGGATATATGAGTTTAAAAATATATCGCTCTGGACATCTTAAAGAAAAAAAAACTGCAGTGTGGCTCAACTCGACTTTATCATTCATTCTTATTTTCAAATTTTATAAGATAAAAACATTTGAAAAATGGGTATCGTGGATCCAAATAAATGACAACTATAAAGTGTTACCATTCACTTTAAAGGACTTGGGCTTGAAAAAAAATTTCGATTAGTACCATACTTGCCAATATACACCCCCAGGGGGGAGGGGGGTGACTTGCACGCCAAGGGAGGCTAATGACATCACGAACAAAAAAATTGAACCACGGTTATCTTTCACAACGAAGATTGCACTATTAAGTCTAGTGATCATTAATCCACACATAAACCCTTGTATGTCAAATTGTGTCCTATGCTTCCGTGTTAAAAAATATAAGTTTTCGCTCGAATTAAAAAATATTCTAACTCATTCTAGGTTTGCGATAACGAAGTCGGATATAGAGTTTCGTGAGTATCCATTAATATATTTATGGTTGCTATTGTGTACACGAGAAATAGGCCCCAGACATCAGACAGATGGACATCCCTCTAAAAATAATCCAAACGTGTTCGAAAGGTTTTGAAACACATATTGGTATCGAAACCGAAAATGTTCGGGAAAACAATAGTTTCGCAATACCTCGTATGAGAAAGTAACACATTTTTGAAAGATTGTTGATTTGAAAGATTTGTTTCCTTATCCTGATGGTGATTAGGGTAGAAACATACCTAAACCGTAGGCGATATGACACTATGCGGAAATCGAGTGGAGATTCCTATCACGATATATTTTTCCCAATGAAAATAATGATCTTATTTTCTTTAACCTTCTGAAATTCCTATGCGCATAGAAATGACGGAATCACTGGGTGGTAAAATTCGCAGCTGTAAAATACGTATATATCCACATTACTTATAGCACAGCTGTTTGGATCTCAGCGGCGACACAAACCATGCATTTATGAGGAATTTATAATCCATTAATATAAGGCATTATTATCTGTTCATGACGTGCATCCATAGGAATTCTGGTGTTGACATGAAGGAGCAAAATACGCCTATTACTTTTGGACACATTCGAATTTAATTAAACATAAATTATGTTCTGCGCTTAATTAACTCGCTTTATTTGAAACGGGTTATTATATAACAACTAGCAGTATACCCGTTCATCTTGCGGAATATATAATACCAATAAATTTAAAATTCACAGTAATGTGCAAATTCTTATAATATTTTAAATGACGTTGTTATTCAAAACATTCTATTAAAATACTTAATTTAATCCTCTTAAAAAGATCATAAGCATATTTGTTCTCGCTACCCAAAATTATCTTTAAAGGCAGATCCGAAGGATAAATTCCCATTTGGAAACACATTTACTAAAAATATTATTTAATTCTCACAAAGCGACAGGGATTATCAAGGAAAGCATCAAATTTTCGCCAATTAGGCGTTATTTTCATTAATATAGTGTCATTTTATCAATTGAGTATATTTTGAAAAAGTCCCCAAATGTGTTGCCAAGTGGGATGCTTAGACTGATAGACAAAAGCTACCGAAATATGATTATAATACGATCCCCTTTCAAAACATACTTCATTTAATTGATTTGGCATTTTTTTTATTAATTTGACTACAATTTATCGATTTGGTGAAATTTTCGTTAATTTGGCGATGTTTTATTTATCAATTTAATGACATTTAAAAATGTTGTCAAATTTGTAGCAAAGTAAGACGACTGGACTGACAGACAATTGCTAATTAAACATCAATACAATACTATCCTCTTTAGAAACACAATTTCATTAATTTGGAGTCCTTTTTATCAGTTTGGCAACATTTCGTCAATTTCGCGACGTTTAAGAAAAAGTCGACACAACACAAAAGAATCCCATAAGCCAAAAAAATAGGTTACAATGAGTCAAAAATAACAAAAAGAATATCATTACAATGCACCAGACTGTGTAAAAAAATGGACTGGTGAAGAAGTTATTAACCAAATTGCTAGAATTTTTCTGAATAAAGAAGATTTTAAAAATATATTGACGTACATTTTTTTTTTCTTTTCTAGTCAATTTTTCAGATGCTTGATGTTTCAGCAATATTTAATCCACTCAGTCAAATTCTAAGTGACGTCTATATGCAATATTTTAAAGGTAAACATTTTGAAATCATTCAGTTTGTTTTTTACACTCGTTTTATCATTGACAATTTTGCCTTTCTAAATTATTTTCTTAATGATGTTGATGGTATTTTGATGCATGGGATGATGATTGTAAGAGATTGATAATTGTATTGAACGTGCATTTTTGGATGTATTGATCAGCCGCAATGATAACAAATGTCTCACGACGGTCCTTTGTAAACATTTTTGGTCTAAATAAGAAAGTATGGAAACAAGTCTAAAAATATTTAGGGTAAAAAGGTAAAAGGTTTTAGCAAAAAGTTTTAATAAATCACCGTTTAGGACGTGCACAAAATTTCAGCATTGTTTACAATGCGTGTGATGAAGGACGTTGTGATGTCCAAAAGCGCTCTGGTACTTCTGAAATTTTGTGTACGTCCTAAATAGTGATTTATTAAAGACCTTCTACTAAATATGTAGTCTTTTCTATAAATACTGTTTTAATTTTTTTATCTCTTTACCTCCACATGAAAACTTTTGTCATTCACTTAACTGGAAAATCACTGCTTTCAATACATTTATCTATCGTACTTTGACCATTTGTTCTACTACAGATTTAATTAATTCTGAGAACAATTATCTAAGAGCTGTCGTAGTTTCTCTTCCTAGTATCTTCAACCGTGCTGTTAAAAGAACTTCTAAACCTTCCTGTAAATTTGTTTCTGAAAAATTCAGCAATACTATCATTTTACCGTATCTTCCAAAAATCAGTCAGCAAATTGCAGAAACCCTTAAAAAATTCAATTTCAATATTACATTAACAGCAATTAATAGACTAGGTTTTTTAAATCGTAAGATTTTATGGAGATGTCTAATAATTTGGCATTTACACGATTTCCTGTCAATGTGTCCTGTTTTATATTGGCCAAATTAAACATTCGCGGAAATTTCTTATAAGAACATTAAAACTATGTAAAAAGAAAACAAGAAAGATTCATCATGCATAAAGCATTGATTATAAAACATTTTTCAACTAAATGCAATTTTATTTAACATCTCTAAAATGGGATGCATTCAGTGGTGACATATTTTAAATTATCACAGTGCTACAATAATTAGTGTTATAAACAGGAAATTAATAAATCTTATAATGCTCAACATTGTTTTAATTATGACTATCGTTTTGCATTTTCTCCCGCATAAATTATACAAACCTGCAAGTGCTAAGATGAGAAATATTCTAGTAATTCGGTTAAACTTGTCCAGCATTTCATTTCTTCCCCAGTCTGGCTGGATACCTTGTAATAATTTGCTTTATTCGTTATTTTTGTTCCACTTTTGCCTATTTCTTAGTTTATGGAACGCTTGTTTGTCATTTCGTCTTATTTTTGTCTTGTTACTCTCTTCATATTGTTTTGTATTGTCGGAATATTTCTGTTGCATTTTGGGGCAGTCTCTGTTTCCGATTGGCTCTCTCAGGTGAATTGTTAATCCGTGACCTATATATATCCCTCTGTTACTTATTTAATTACGTTGTTTGAGTTTTTATTAGCAAATGGATGTCTGCATAGTATGATAAAACTTCTTTGGTGTGAGCCTAAGTTATATATTTAATATTATAAACCGGTTCAGGAGTTGATAATATTAATTTGACAGACATATTACTTCAGTTTTGAAGTTCACATTAATCCTGATGAAGCAGGCATTCCCCCCTCCGAAACAAGCCATTGTCTTTACATTTTTCTTTTTTATGGGATTACCAACATAATGTTTTAATTTTCAACTTTTCATCTAAAATGCAATTTTATTTACATTTTAAGTTGCTTCAAAAATTATCATCGAAAAACTCATCTTAAAACTTCATCAAGAAAGGCAATGCTAGTTACTCAAAATAAACTTTATTAAAATGATGAAGCTATACTTTGCGAAGTGTTTACGATGCTTTTGCATTTATATATTACTTTAAAATAATAATATTACTTTATTAGTTCTTCGAAATTGTTATAATTATGACAAGCCATTTCATTCTTAAATCGTCTGCCTCTGTATGTAAAATCAATAGCTATTTTATTCATATCACTTATATCCCAGACTCCACAGCTTAATAATTTTTCATGAAAAAAAATCAACAATTCTTACACAACTCACCTTACAATCGTTTAATTTGTTCACATTCTGTATGCTGTAATTTAACGTTAAAATTAGACTTTGTTATAGGAATAAAGGACATTTAGTTATTTAAAATAAAAAAATGTTGTCATTGCGTTGGCACAGAATTGAGACATACAGATGATGCGCAGAAATAAAGCGGTTTTAGGACAGATGCAACATTAAATATAAATTTAAACGATCTTTAAACATTTCAAAATGGAAATAAATGAAACGGCATAATTTATTGTGTCACGCGATCTCGTCATGGGGGTGTCATTATTATTTCAATTTTTATTTAAAAAACTACCCAACCTATTTTGCTGAATTTATTTTACACATTTTATGGGATCATTTGTATATATGTCCTAAAATTTTCGAAGTAATTTGTGAATTTTAACTCCGCTTAAAAATGTTTAGAAAATTAAGGTCTATGGGATTCAATGTATTTCATTTTTTCAACCCGGGTTCCATCCGAAACTAACTGGATAATATCATTCATTTCCATTCCAAAACATCCCACAGACAGTCTCAACAACATACTAATATACCCTTTCGATAAAGCCATTTTTACAAAAGTTATCGTGCGAACGGACAGGCAGACAGAATGACCAAAGTCAAACACTTTTCAACTATGTTGGAAAGTATTAAAAATACATTTGATGATTCAAATAGTGCCTCATGAGCTCATAGCCTGTGCTGCGAAGATAAATCCGTTTCAGGAGACAGAACATTTATTTTTGCTCCAAGTATAAATGCAACGTTATGATAACGAAAACTTGAGCTCTCAAATAATACAATAATGCAATATACAGCTGTTTCGAGGATACGCCGGTTCCCCTTCGTCGGTGCAAGGGAACCAACAAACTCGAAGGCCAAAAGAGGAATGCGGGCAAAAGAAAGATGCAGAGGGACAGAATTTTCCAACACGACGCCACATGTTCTTTACCGTCTGCATCAAAAGCGTTTGTAGGACACCACGTGATCATTTGTTGACTTGATCCATTTTATTTTGTAAGAAAGGCGTAAGATTTGAAGGAAAGGTTTATAAATATGCCGAACTTTTATGCTATGTGGGATGAGGTAGTCGAAGTAATAGAGATCAGGGGTTTTTTTTCAGAATCCCTTGTACTCCCCAAACCGGAAAACCTGGTCATATCATATTAAATTAAAATCAGAAAGACGCTCAAAAGAGATTTCAGCTCTTAAGAGGAAATGTATGATAATATTGAAATTCAAAAGTGAAGTTCTCCTATCCTTGAAAATTCGATTTGTGATAAACAGGTAAGTTTGTTCTTTTCTATTAATGTAAAATAACTTATTTATTCGTAAAGTATTAAGTTTGAGATGTTTCTAAACTACATTGAGCGTAAGTGCGGTTGTAATCGGCAATAATGTAGCTCGAGAAGATGTTAATCCATTTTTGGAATCTAAAATATATGGATCAATACCATTTATGATGGGGATTTTATTTCGATAAGGCTTTGCCACTGAAAAATCCATGTTAACACAAAGGTTAAGTCATAACTGTCTATCCTGCATTTCCGAGTGCTATGCTGTTACCAGCAATGGAACCACGTGATATGGAACACTCTATTATATAAACCCAAGAGCTGTTATAGGAGAGTGCCAATTACAAAACAGCATGAGGAACCGCCTAGCGAATCCGAAACGACAAGTAACACACAAGATTGGTGTGCGTCAAAACACGACAAGAATATTCCGACAAAAAGAATCAGGCCAGAACAAAAATAAATGAGACCTAAACAGTCGAATAAATCTAATGTAAGTAACACATGACTTTCCCGATAGACTCAAATTCATTTTCTCTTTGTTTCATTAATATTTCATTAAATTGAATTTAACTGCACTCAATAACACGCACAATTATTTGAAATAACGCTGAATTTACACTTTTAATTTAATTTTCCTTTTCATTGGGTAACTGAACGTATTTTCAAATCCGGATGCGAATATATATATATATAGGAAACGGCTAGTCTTAGAGTAATGGAGTTGATCTTATTCTTTTCACCATCAAGAATTATGTTTAAAACAAACATATAATTCATACATCGGAGCATACTTAGTGTTTTATGTAAGATTTTAATGATTTTTGCGGACCATTTCTCAGAAAAGGCGGGTTTTTTAACCCGAATCGTACCAAATCCAATCAGCAACGGGTAACCAACAAGTAACTGACCTATAAAATTCTATGAAATTCTGTCTATTAGTTTTTGAATTAGAGTGTATACATACATTACACGCCGATGTGGTGGCCGAGCGGTCAAAGAGGCAGGCGTTTCCTAATGACGGCTCGGCTGCCAGATTGCGGGTTCGAGTCCCGCCTGCGGGCATGGATGTTGTAATGTCTTATTTGGGGCAGAAGTCAGACTTCTACCTTCGGGTGCCCCGGGTCATTAGACTAAACAGAAGCAGTGCACACATTCTTCCTTAAATGTAATGTTAGGGACACGACAACAACAACATACATTACACAGATGCACACACAGACGTCACGTTAAAAATAGTTTTTTATATTTTAGAGGTCCCAAAACGTGTAAATCCGTTGAAAACTCGAGTTCGATTTTCGACATGATTCCAATACTTTCCCTATATATTACCATGTATTACAGGGAAGTCAAAAGGGTTAAAAAGAGACATAAGAACCCCAAAGGAATAGAACAAAGAAAGGAGGGGGTTTACATGGTTTTCTGCCAGACCGCGGAATCTTGCAACGTTATGGTTATTAGATTAGTGGATAGTGTTGTGAAAGTGTAATATTCCCTCCCTGGCGTTTCCCGTCTTACCTTTCGTCTCCAAACGGCTCCATAAAGGTAATTTTCTTTACATGCCAACGTCAAAGGGTATTTTTTTTTACATGCCAACGTCACGCTAAAAATACTTTTTGTTCCAAAACGAAGCTCGAGTTCCGATTTTCAACATGATTCCTACACTTCCCTTATATATTACCATGTATTGCAGAGAAAGTAAAAATAATGCAAATGTAAAAGAAAAGTTGACTTAAGTGTAATGTCGATATTCAAATCGAATTACTTTTATGTAAAATATATAAATTTATGTATTATATTTCTTTATATACAGTTATGTTACAGATTTTAATTCTGCCTAGAAAACCCCCTTTTTTGTTGTTTTTATGTGTTCTTTTAGAACATATATTATTTTTAAACCAAAATTAAAATCATTTCTAACATATTATTTAAAATGTACGAGCGCTTTGAGAGTTATTTCTTCTGTTGAGTTCAAGGTCTTTTTGGCAGTCGAAAATGGAAGTGCCAATGTAAATAATTTCATAGTTTCTATACATTTATGCTGCAGACGATAATGAAGTATTGCAACGCTTGTTTATAGCAGGTGGCTCTCCAGACATACTGTCGAGACATACTGGCGTTTGGCCGTGAGAACCTTTCTCGGCGAGAAAGATCATGAATGTTTTCTATTGGCTGTGACGGACTGGAAGCTTTCGTCCAGGTCCGTGGAAATGTTGGCTGAAAAGGTATAAAAAGCCGTGCACACCTTTTCTCGCCCTCTTATGCTCTTTTGCCCTTCTGCTCTTACGACTTGGTAGGCAGTTCACGATAGCAACGCTCACTCCGAATCTCGGGAGTCTGACCTCCAGGCAGATTCCTGGGGATTCGTGAGCTGAGTAATGCTGCCTTTATAACGTCCATCTTTGGTGCGATCCCGAGGTTAATACCGGGAATGGAGTAACGTCGAAACTGCACGTAGAGCGAACCCGATGCTCATTCCGGGATTACTACCAAAACATCGAGCTGGCTTGTGGAATGCTCCCGAGGCTCGTACCGGGAAGGTAAATCGTATCGTCGCTACCCGAGTAGTTCAAGAGAATGATGCCATCCGTCCAGGCTGGGCCATTCCAGTGGAAAAATCCCTGAATGTGTATGCCGACCTTTCATTCTGAAACACCGATTCATCGCCGTGTGGGTGAGTGGCTGATGGTGAGAACTACTACCTTACTTACAACGCCTTGATGACCGGGGTAAGCGACTTTTAATGTATAACTTCATGAGAGAGAGATCGTAACGGAGAGTGAAACCATCTGTTGAGTTTTGTAACTTCAATTCAATGCTTATTCTAAATTTAATTTCTGTTTGATTAATTTTCAAAATGCTTTATTTTACCTCTCGGAGTGCTCGTCCCGTAATGTGGCCATACCTATGTTTGATATCAGTATGATCTGTTGTTTGCCACTTAGTATTGCATTATGTGGAAGTATAGAGGCTTTAAAGCCAGTGGCGTTCTGTTAAAATCTGCGCATGTGTCCAGTGGTGAGCTGAAAGATTCAGCTGTTGTATCTGATATACAAATTGAATTTAACTTCTTAAATAAATGAAAATTCATTTTAACTTCAAAATTCTGTGTATTTATTTGTGTATTGAAATTCCTTTTGATTTTGGTGAAGAAGAAAGTTTTTAAAGGTAAGGTTTTGATTTTGAATGTTTTCAGGTTATTTAGGTTCTTCTGGGCTGTAGGTCATCGCGGAGATTTACTTCTCCCGACAGGAGTGTGTGGACCTGTGTGGGTTATTTTTGCGGCATTTTTCGATCATGGTTTTTGTAGTGGTGCTGGTGTGGCTAAATTCTAAATTAAGAGGTCACGTTTCGTTTCATCATAAACCCCGCCATTACATAAGTGCATATTTTTACGAATCCACCTTCAAAAATGTTTCATAATTAAAATTTTAAACTTCGAACAAAACATCTCAAATTACTTTTTCTTTTACGTTTCATTGTTGTAGCACAGTTATCAGTTTTAATTTCATACTGAAACAGTAATGAATTGAAATTTGTAATTTCAAATACTAGCGACCAAATGGCACGCATAAAAATGAATTCTTTTAAAAGTAATTCAAATGGTCCCAAGAAATGTCTTTCTGATTAAAATTAAAGTGATATTTTTCCCCCTTAATGTAGTAGATAAACACTTAAAAGTGTGACTTTGTTCTAATTCCAAAAAATATGTATTCTGAAATATTTTAAGAATGGAAATTTTGTGATTAGAAATCTTTTGTATTAGCCATGCAAAGTATGCTTGGAAGTAAAAAAAATGTAATCTTAGCACTTTTACAGTAGACATTTATACATTTACTTCAGAAAAAAATCGATTATTTTCCAGTAGAGACTCTAAATTACTCAATAATAAAATAATTAAAATTCTTGCAAACAGCCTTATATATTACCCATGAAAATAAGTGATCATGTTCTACTAGCAGTATACCCGTTCTTCGTAAGGAATATACATTATGAAGGAACTTCAAATTCACAATCATGTGCAAATTCCTATATTGTGACTGACAATGTTATTCAAAACATTCTATTAAAATATTTACATTAATGCTCTTACAAAGAAGTATAGAGAATGTTTTTGCTATAGAAATATATCTTCACAGGCCTGAAGAATAAAACATTCAGGTCCCGTTTGTAAACAAGTTTATACAAAATATGATATCGGATCAACATATACCAAAATGAAAGTGCTAAAATTGTTTTAGAATATAAATACGTACCATTTATCGTTGTTAAAACAATTGGCTAAACACCATATATGAGTTTGAAAAATATTTGCCAAAAATAAAAATGCTGACTTGAATTGAAAATATCAATTATCTCCGTGACCGTTCACCCCGATATCAGTAATTGATGTAATGCAGTTAAAAATGTAATTCCGATAAAAATTTACTTTTATATATTTTATATTTAATTAATAATCGTCTGCTGTATAATTTCATTGAATTTGATTTCGTTGCTTAGCAACATGATATCATATTATTCAAATTAATGGGCGGAAAAAATATCGTCTGCTTAATTCTATGTATATGAAAGGTTTAACTGTGAGTTTATTATAATTATCTGGACAGTTCTAGTTCTGGAAACTCGTAACATGGACTCAATTTAAAGTGGGGCTATTCCAAAATTACATGAAATTCGGTGAAGCCGTTTTCTCGTAATGATGAGACAAACATACATACAGACAGATAGACATATTTTTAATTTTATTTATATATATTGGAGGAATGTGTTTTAAATAATCTAAAATTAACATGTTATTTAAAAATTAAAAACACACTAAAGTTCTAATCTATATAAATATAATTAAAAATCTGTCCCTCTGTTTGTTTGCCTCATCATCACGGGAGAACGGCTGAAATGAATTTGATGAAATTTTGTAGGTTGCCTTGAAATAGTTCCACTTAAATTTAGTCTAAGTTTCAGGTTCATTAGGGGTTGTCGAGATATTAAGGAAAAACCAAACTTTTCATAGGAGTTCTACTCTCTAACTTCCTGGTTTCACCAAACGAAAAAGGTTGGAAATCGTTGGTTTAAAATCTGAAAGTAAATGAAAACTACATCTCTTAGTTTGGTGTGAGTTTATTGCGCTAGTAGCCACTTTTTGGAAACATGAATTGTTTGAAAACATGAATATTTGAAATATGAATTTAAATGGAAAATCTATCACCATGGTTTATTTTTTACAATCTCTTAACCAACAATGAAAAGTATTAAGAAATAAAAATTGTTATTTAATTATCCTCATTTTATGAGGAAGATTATATCTCATATCATGTTGCTCAGCAGCGTAATTAAATTAAATGTCTTTGTTAATTTTTATTATTATTTTTTCGATTTGAATAATAAAATTATGTTTTATAAATGAACTGTTTGTTTTTCTTTTAATTACATTAATTACGGACTGCGTACATCACTTGTATTTATTTTGGCAAAGAGTTGTCAAACTTATATATTGTATTTAGCCAATAAACTCTTATATAGTGTTTAGCCAATAAACTCTTATATAGTGTTTTGCCAATAAATTCATTTAGCCGATTGTTGAAACAGAATAGAGTAGAACGGATATATCTTCTAATACAATTTTAGTGTTTTCATTTAGTATATACAAATAGGATCGGGATGTTTTATGCTTCAGATCTGCAAATTCAAATCTACGAATTTGGAGGGATATCGCTAACTTGGCAACTTTTCTTAAACGTTGCCAAATTGACGGAAATGTCCCTAAATTGATAAAAACGCGCACTAAATCAATGAAATTAAATTTGTCTTTTTAGAAAAGAGTACTGAAATTATGTTTTGGTAGCATTTGTCTGTCAGTCCATCGGTCCTACATAGTAACACATTTAATGAATTTTTAAAATGTCACCGGATTGATAAAATTGCTTGTAAATCCATAAAATTATCATGAAATTGATAAAATTGCGCTTAATAAATGAAATTAATTGTATTTTGTTAGAGGGCATAGTATTGTGATGTTGTGTCATCAATTTGTCGCCAAGTGGGACTATGAATTTTATAGTCCCAATTGGCGATAAATTTGGCGATTTTTTTTAAATGTCGTCAAACCTTCCATAGAGGTGACATTGTTCAGACGATATTTTCCCACCAATTTATTTCAAGCAACTGATATTTTGTAGTTTAGCAACGGATTTAAATCCAATGTATTTATGCGGCATACGATTTATATTACATCTCTTAAGATTTTAATAATAAAGATATGTATATAAAATAAATTTCATTGATATTGAATTTTTGACTGGATAATATCAATTACGGTCTACAGGCTTAAACATTAGTATTATTGATAATTTCGGGGATTATTGTTTCAGGGATTATTGATATTTTCAGGTTATTATGCCATTGTTTTATTATGGCAAAAATTATTGAAACTTATAGTACTTTGTACGAGAATCTTCTACAAATGCACGGGTATATCTTCTAATCTACGAGAATATAAGTAGTACAGGTATATTGGCATATATTTTGATATGTATTGCCATATATTTTGATATATATTGGCATATATTTTGGTATACATTGGAATATATTTGGATATATATATTGGCACATATTGGAATTAATTACGGCATTCTGGTATAAAGATTACGGGAATTATTGATATTTTCGATTTATTACGTCATCGGTTTCATTTTTGGCAAATATTTTTGAGACTCATATTGTAATACGGGTAATCTCCTACTAACACACTGGCATATTTTCTAATCTACGACAATATAAGTAGTATGCGTATATATATTCCCATATAATTTTAGCGCTTTCATTTTGGCATATATTGGAATCAATCACGGCCTTCAAGTTTAAAGATTACGGGTTTATTGATATTATCAATTTATACATTTAATTTACTAATACAGGTTGTATCTTCTAATATTTGCGTATATAAGTAGTACGGGTCCCATACAATTATAACTCTTGCAATTATAACTTTTGCATATATTGATTCAATTTCATTTTTTTTTGTAAATTTGCTTACAAACGGGACCAGGATGTTTTATTCTTCAGATCTGCCCGTGAAGATAATTTTGCAAAGTCAAAACATATATTTTTAAACTTCTTTTTAGGAGCAATAAATTTAATATTTTAACAGAATGTTTTGATTAACAATGTCATTTAGTATACTATAGGAATTTGCACATGATAGTGAATTTTAAGCTTCTTCATATTATATTAGCAGCAACTACCCGGCGGTGTTCGGGAGTTACCATGCAAAATTGTGATAAAAATTACACCGGAACATATAGGACCGTGAATCTTATCCATTGTTTTTTCATTGTGAAAGATGTAAATTTATTGCATTATGTAAGAAAAGAAATCATTGAATTATTAAGTCATAGCTGCATAAGAAAGAATCTTCCTCATAAAATGCTGATAATTAAATTACCAATTTTAACACTTTACAATATAGTTGAGAAGTGTTTATGACTTTGTTCATTCTGTCTGTCTGTCTGTTTTTTCGGTAGCACGATAACTGCCGTAAAAAAGACTTTATCAAAATGAAATTTCAGTATGTTGTTCAAACGGTCTGTGGGACCTATGGGAATATAAATGAATAATATCACCCAATTAGTTTTGGATTGAACCCTGGTGGAAAAAATGAAACACATTGAACCCTATGGGGCCTTATTTTTCAAACATTTTTAAGCTAAATTAAAATTCACAAATTGTTTCAAAAATTTTAGGAAATATTCATATTATCCAATGAAATATATAAAAAAATGTTCAGAAAAATATATTCAGTAGTTTTTTTTAAATAACACTTAAAATAATAATTAAACCTTTTATATGAAGAGATCACGTGACCCACTTTAAAATAAAATAGGACATCCATCTTGTGTCGGAATCGTGATTTTTAAATTATTTTTAATTTATATTTGGTGTCGTATCCGTCCTAAAACCGCTTTATTTTTGCTTAATTTCTGTGCATCTGTATTCTGAAACAACACAATTACAATATATTTGAGTTTAAATGATCATCAAACTTTGATTATTTCTACAACGAACCCTAATTTTTATTTATGGAGAATGTAAACTGATTAGGCTGTGATATGAGTTGTATAAGAATTGCTAAATTTCTTTAAAGCAAAAGTATTTTGCTCAGGAGTCTGCAATATAGATGATATGAATGAAACATTCATTGATTTTACATAGTGAAGCAGACGATTTAATGGCAGACTTCTTCGATGAAGTTTTATGCGTAGAGTTAAATTACTTTCGCCTCCATGGTTTTAAGTTTTAAGTAGAATTAATTATTGTAGTACTGTAATGAATGAAATAAAAATGTATGAATAAAATATTTACTGCTTTTACACAAAAAGCCAGACGATTTATATTTCGATGACTTCATTTGAATCAAGTTCAATTTTTTTCGATGAAGATTTAAATTTTCAAATGTAATTAATTATTATAGTATTGTGATATATTACCGCTGAATGTATCACATTTTAGAGATTTTTAAATAAAAATAAAGTTGGAAAGTGTTTCATAATCAATGCTTTATGCATAATCGATCATTCTTGTGATTTCTAATACTATTCTTTGTTGAGTCAGCCTGTGAGAAATGAACCATGGTGATAGTTTCCATTTAAATTCATATTTCAAAACTGCGATTATCAAAAGTGACTATTACGTTCACTCCCACAAAACTCAGCGATTTAATTGATTTTTACGTTTAAAAACAACTCTTTCCAATCTTTTTCGTTAGGAATCATGGAGTTAGAGTGTAAAACTCCTAGGAGAAAGTTTCGTTTTCTATTAATATCTCGACAACCCCTGGTTTTAGAAACTCGAAACTTGGACTAAATTTATGGGTGGCTATTTTAAAGCTACCCACCACATTTAATTAAATTCGGTTTAGCCGTTCTCCCATGATGATGAGACAAGCGAAAGTTTTGTCTCATCATCACTAATGTTTCGAGAACTACTGGTCGTAAAGACTCGAAAAGTAGACTAAATTTTAAGTGGAGCTATTTTGAGACTACCCACCAAATTTCGTCAAATTCGGTTCAGACGTTCGCTCGTGATGTTGGATCATACATACATACATACTTTTCTTCTTTATATATATAGATGATATAAGAAAGAATCTTCCTCATAAATTGCTGATAATTAAATAGCCCCATTTTGATTTTTTAATACTTTTCGTTGTTGAGTAAGGCTGTGAAAAATAAACCATAATGATAGAGTTTCCATTTAAGTTCATATTTCAAACCTGTGATTTTCAAAGGTGACTAATACGTTCAATAAATTCCCACAAAACTCACGAGATTTAATTGACTTTCACGTTAAAACCAAAGATTTTCAACCTTTTTCGTTGGGAATCATGGATAGTTAGAGAGTAGAACTCCTATGAAAAAGTTTCGTTTTCCATCAATATCTCGACAAGCCCTGGTTTTATAAAGTCGAAACTTGGAGTAAATTTATGGGCGGCTATTTCAAACCGACCCAACAAATTTTATTAAATTCGGTTCAGCCGTTCTCCCATGATGATGAGACTAACGAAAGTGTCGTTTTTCACTAATATCTCTAGAACCACTAATCGTAGAAACTCGAAACATGGACTAAATTTTAAGTGGGGTTATTTCAAGACCACCCACCAAATTTCATCAAATTCGATTTAGCCGTTCTCTCGTGATGTTGGATCATACATACATACATACATACATACATACATACATATATACATACATACTTTTTCTTCTTTATAGATACTCCGAAGACCGGGGTTGCTATTAATCTTATAAAATGTTCCTTTTGACCAGTATATAAAATTTAGTATAGAGTAGTATTTAGTATATAAAGTTTAGTATAGCAAGTGTATAAAATTTAGAATAGAACATTTAGTAGATCACCAGTTAATACACAGGTTAATTTTTCTGTACGTGTACGTTACTGAACATTACGTCTGCGTTCATTTAAGAATATACCAAAACTGCTCATTAAATGATTGGAAATAATTGATTCATAAAGACTTTCCAAAACTACTGGTCAAATGTTACAGGTACATTACTTTGAATGTATAAATATTTAAAATTTACAATATTCATATTAGTTTATAAAAACGTAAATTTAGAATAAAAAGGGCAATGGTAGTGAAAACAAGAACAAAATAAAGTTATACTAAATTAATATGATTTGAGTAAAAAAACGCTTAAAATACAATAATTTGAATAAAATAATGTAGAATAAAATAAAATAAAATAATTTGAATAAAATAATGTAGAATAAAATAAAATAAAATAAAATAATTTGAATAAAATAAATCTTAGAATTTGAATAAAATAACCAGTGACTTATGATTTATCATTTATTATCCTAAGGGAACAACATTCTTACCCAGAATTAATTAACAAAAATTATTTTTGAAACATAATGTTATATAAATGAAATTATAGAAATAATTATACAACTTATCTGTTATTAACTTCGATAAAAAAAAACATCATGGCCAAGATCTCGCATCAGAAAAAGTAAAGTTCCACTACGCTATTTCGTATGAAAAAAAAATAGTATCAAATATGACCAAGGAAAGAATAACATGATTAAATATGACCAAGAATAATATGAACAAAGAATAAAAATGAATAAAAATAGGATCAAATGTGACCACGGAGAGAAAAATAGGATCGAATATGATCAAGAAAAGAAGAATATGACCAAATATGACCAAGACGGATATGAAAGAAGAATAAACATGAATAAAAATAGGATCAAATATAACCAAGGAAAGAATAATAGGATTAAATATGACCAAGAATAATACATGAAAGAAGAATAAAAATGAATAAAAATAAGATCAAATATGACCAAGGATGATAGGAAAAAAGAATAAAAATGAATAAAAATATTATCAAATTTGACTAAGGAAGGAAAATAGGATCACATACGATCAATGAAAGAATAATTGGATCAAATATGACCAAGGAAAATGAATAAGATAAAAAAAGAATAAAAGTGATACGAAAATGTAATAGGATCATATGTGACCAATGAAAGAATAATAGTATCAAATATGACCAAGATTAATATAAAAGAAGAATAAAAATTATGTAAAAAAGTATAGGATCATATATGACCAAGAAACAAACGCGATCAGTAAACTCAATGCAGGAAAATCATGCAGGTATAAAGGACCGAAGGTTTGGTCATCTTATCCGGAAGACAACCCCATCGCAAAGATCCAAAAATTTTGAGATTTTTATGCCAATATATCTTTTAAAACCTTCTGACAAGTTCTGACTATTATTGGAGTGATGCCTGCATGGTGTCTGTGGGTCGATTTCTTGTGTATACACTATAAGTCACAAATATTAATGGACTTTTACGAAACTTTATAGGCGGCTAGACTGATATTTTTATAATTCGACTGAAAAATTTTAATTTTATTCTAAATTTTACATTTACTTAATAAGGCCGCATAGGACAAAATTTGACATAATTATGCGTAAAAAGGTTTATTGGTGGCTCAAAAGTGCAGAGAGTTTCAATCATTGTTGTGAAAAATAGTTGCGATACAGATTATTTTTGTTCGTAACGTCATTTGCCCCCCTCGGTTATCAAGTTGTCCCCCCTGGGGGGAGGAGCTGCACTGTCGAATAGGGTATCAATCGCGATTTTCTTTTCAAGCTTTTTAAAGTGAATAATAACATGCTATAATTGTAATCATTTGTACCTACGATACCGATTTTTCATATTTTTCTTGTAAAATTTGAAAAAAAAAATGAAGTCTGGTATGAGGAAGTCGAGTTGAGCCACACTCCAGATAATTTACATTGGGGAAAATATATAGTATACGCTTACACTTGTATTTCGGTAAAGTTAAATAATGATGTTTTAATCTCCCTAAAGAGTGCACTACAAAATTGCACGAATGTGGAATATTTTATCGGCCTTCTGCGCATGTCAAGATAAATTGTAACAAAGAGTATAAGAATAGATATTTCTTAACACGTTCGAGACGGAGCCGATTTTGATATACTTTTCATTCAACCGGAGGATATTTGACCGTAACGAGTATAGACAGAAGATAACGCGCTCAAAACAATAGAGATTCAATTTCACTTTCTTTAGAATGTTTCAATAAAATACACCGAATAAGTGCAAGAGTATTTTTTATATTATGTAAATTACAATTTTGTAAGTGCATTTTTAAAGTAATATAAATTACGTTTTATAAGTGTACATTTTATGTTTTACAAATTAAGTTTATTTATCAGATTCGATAGAGTTGGTCCACAGAATACGACGGATCAACACTGAACGGAAAATTTGGTGTTGATCCCCAGAGACCGAATATTCTAATTCTTTCCATACAGACATGCAGGGATCGACTATTTCTGACCGTTCAGCTTTGAAACCGGAACACAAAAAGCTATATTCGGGTCTGAACTTATAATTCGGGTATTTTTTCTTAGCACGATTGTTCGATGTTGAAAGGCGGGAACTCGTGGAAAGAAGTCGGTCGAGTCTGTAAGAACAGCGATGGGGGAACAACAGAGCCCACCTGTTAATAAACGCGAGACACAGTCGAGAGCAGCCCGATCAGGTGGTGAATACATAAATCGTCATAAATGTACATAAATCGTCAGCTGCCGTGAGGACGTAACGCCAGTCATTGGTCCCCAGGAAAAGGGAATGGTTTTCGCTTCTTTGTGGTGCTGCCATCTGTGTTAGTTGTGTGTTCTTTTCTGTCCAGCTCATCATTGTTGAAAGCGGCTGTTTGAACCTCAGCCACGAGTATGGTAACTCGATGCTATAAGGTTTGACCGAAAGGTAACTTTAAGTTCGAACTTATAATTTGGATACTGATGCAGTGCGGTTGATCCATTATGGAAGGCGAAAAGCGGGTCTCTCCGTACACCTTCAAAATGTGTGTGTGTGTGTGGAGAAGATTAGATATAAATATTGAAATTCTTGAAGGTGGCGTAATATAAATCGAAAAAAAAAAAAAATTAAACATCAATAGGTGCTCCATGATTAACTATTCATTTTTTTTTTCAAATAAAATAGTTGATATTCTACAGAACATGTACTGATAAATATTTGAAGGGAATTTAATAGGTCGATCGACGCAAAAATATTTACATTTTGTAAAATCGTGTTTAACCCATTTTTAGGAATTTTCTATAACATGTTATAATATTTTAAATAATTACAATGCTCATGTACTACGCTATGGCCGATGTAATATATTAACATGTAATCTGTTTGTGGTTGCAATGGTTGGAAAAATGGTTACAATAGAAATGGTGCATATTTGTGTACAAGGGTAGGAATGTATTAAACGGTGGACAATGGAAAACGGTACGTTGAAGTGGTTATATATTAGTATTTGTAGAATGTACTAAGGAATTTACAGAAACCCACCCAATTTTACATTACTTGGAATATATTACTTAGAAAGACATTTTATGGCCACACACATTTTTGCTTATTTTGTTTTGAAAAAAAGAATCAGTATCACGCAAATGCTATTTGGCGAGATTATTACTTTCCCTGCAATACATGAAAATGTATAGGGGAAGTATTGAAATCTTGCCGAAAATCTCAACTCGAGTTTTCGACGGATCAACACGTTTTGGGACCTCTAGAATACGAAAAAACTGTTTTTGGCTTGACGTCTGTGCGTGTGTGTCTGTCTGCCTGTGCGATGTATGTAAACACTCTAACTGAAAAACTAATTGACCAAATTTCATAATGTTTGGAAGGTCAGTCCTTGTGGGCGACCCTGATGCTGATTATATTTGGGTACAATTCGGGATAAAAGAAACTGTATTTTCTTGCGAAATGGTCTGCAAAAGTTGCCTGTATCCACTTCAGCTGAAACAATAATGTATCTAATGTATTAAATTTCACAAAATTGGGTAGATAAGTCAGTCATTTGTGGGTTATCCTGGTGCTGATTCGATTTTGATATGGTTCGGGAAAAAGAAACCTGCTTCATTTTACGAAATGACAAGCAAAAATCGTCAAAATTCAAACTAAAAGTATGCTTAAATATATCATCCATTAAATGCTTGTCTTATAAGGAATTTTTGATGATAAGAAGATTGAAACCAAGCCCATTACTCTAGGACTTGGATAAAGTTTCGTGAAAATCTATTAATATTTGTAGCCGCTATCGTGTACATAAGAAATCGACTCCCATACATACCGACAGACAGACAGCCTTACATGACTCCAAAAATAGTCAAAACGTGTTCAGGATGTCCTAAAACGTATTGACATCCCAATATCGAAATCGAAATGTAAAGTAAATGCCCACTGTCACAAGAAAGGAGTTTGTTGAATGTTAGAAAATAAAATGCTGATTCAATTTCATAAACATCTTACTAAGAATGGATTAATTTTGGGGTCATCGCGTTAATGTACTGTGAAAGGCTGTGATTGATAAATAATGGTTCATTTACTTAAAATAAATTTTAATACAGGATCTTGTAATGATGATTTTCAAAGACATAAGTTACAATCACCTACATTTTAGAGTTTGTAACATACATTTGGAAGGTTCGATGATTGCGTTTAGGAATTTTTATGGCAAGAGTTTCCGAAGAATATGTCAGAGTACCATCCCACTCGCACTATACATGAATGTTGCGAGACCATTTAGATAATTTTAAGTCGAACAAAGAATTCAGATGAGTGGCGCCAAGGTTAATAGTTTTGCTCGGAGAAGTTTACGACCATAACATCAGCAGCTAGAAAAAAATAACGATGATATTGGGTGTATATTTTGCATTCGAAAAGAGTAGCATTATCTACATAAGTTCCATAGGATCCAATCAAGATGCGCCACAACATTGCACAAAGGGTAGACCCATGAGAGTCCGGTTCTGGGAAAATCATAGGCTAATAAAAGTCGGGTAAAGGCGTGTTTCCCCGGAGCATGGAACAGATGAGACACCATAGCAATAATGTGAGCAAATAAAAAAATAGAACGAAGGAAGAGATAGATGTTCGAGTGAGGTAGTCTCCAAAGAATCAGCGACCGAAGAAATAAAAATATGTTGGTGATATTGTAAGATTATTGCTGATCTATTAACGTAAGAGTTTTGCTTATCCCCGCGATAAGCCAGTTGAATCGCTGCAGTGCAACTGTACAAAAGGTATGTGCCGGCCACTTATTCACAGTGGGTGGAGTATAATTCCTCGCAATGTTTTGATCAGAGCCTAGGTATCGCAATCAAATTTCCTGAATCACTGATTGAATTAATTCATTCGTACGGGTTTTTTAACTGTGTAATTATAATAATTGAGTGTTAAATAAATATTAGCTAAAAGACAAGTGTGTAAGAAATCACGGTGGCGTATAATGCTTCAGGATAAAACTAGCATAAGCTACATAGGATCCAATCAGGATGCACCCCAACATCGAACAAAGGCTATGCCAATGGAAGTCGGGAAAGACGTGTTTCCCCGGAACATTGAAGAGATGCCATTACCTAGCAAAAGTTCAAGTTCACTTCTATAAATAATTCAATCAACGTGTATCTTGAAATAAGTAATTACTCTAGAAGCATTTAATATTGGTCTAATATTGACTCAATATTACATACCTTGGCATTTTATTGAAAATATTTCCAATGTAATCGCAGTATTGGGAAAATATTGGTGTTACATTGGCCTTCAATATTGGATACACATTTTCTTTACAATATTACGTCAATATTGGTGTTCAATATTGAACTCATTCCGTCGAAATGTCCATTTTCTCATATTAATCCAATATTTCCGTATTGGCTGCCAATATTGGCTACCAATATTGGATTGCTACTAGGGGAGTAAGTGTTCATGTAACTATTTATGTAATAATAAGTGAGTGTTAAATAAATATCATTTAAAAGTTAATTGTGTGATTAATAATCAATGTATTGTTCCTTAGCTAAGGTAAGTGAGCTCGCATTTGGGTCAATTTTGTGGTTATTGCAACACAACAATTAATTATTTGATATGCGATCTTTACGGTACTTTCCCATAAATATACAACATTTTGGTGCCGTTACAAAAGCATATTATTTTCATCACGAATCTGTTCAAAACTAGACTCGATTAGGTACATAAGCTAAAAGAGGCAAAAACAGCCACGCTCAGGTGACATAGAGACTGCAGAATTCTTCGAATGGCTTTCTTCGGTAACAAATAATTCCATATATTATAAATGATATCATGAACAAGTATGCGTCTGTAACATAGATTGCAACACATTGGCGTTTGTTCCATGCACGGCAAGTATCACTTAAAAGTACGATAAAAGAGTGGCTGAAAGCTTCTGTGGTCTATATTACCTCTGGTTATTATTCCCCCCAACCGTTATAATTTATGTCCATACTATATTAACAATTTTTGACTTGTTCGCTTATGTAGATCAATCGCGCATCCACGTACCATCTGCAGTCCTGCATGAGCGACAGGATAAGTTTCGGATCGCGAGTAAGAGAAAAGCAAAGTATAGTCCAGGTAGAAGTCCTGGTTGACAGTCCGGCAAAAGCATGGAAGTGGGAAGTAGCCAAGAGTCGAGTAAGTGAGTCGACGTGGAAGTGAGAAGGGGGGAAAGTGCGAGTCCGTGGCGCAGGCAATAGGATTGATACCTCTATGATCATAAGGATGTACTAGTATGACTGGTTGGCCCAAACAAGGTTTAGACATCCTAGGAAGAAGATGAGTAAGCAGCGCGGTTTATAGCTCTGCCACTGATTAAATATAGTACATCACCAGGCCAGTCAAAGTTTAGTAATGATGTGCTGTGTTAAATAATGGGCTTGTGCATGCAATACTGGCTGTATGGTATCGGTCTATATGTAGATACGCAGCCAGCTTCTGTATTTTGAGAGAGTGCGCAATACATGTATTTCATTTAACTTCCTGCATCTGTGTGTTATTGCCCCTAGCTGTAAGGCCGTTTTGGATCTATCACTACCAAAGGTTAGAGTTATATCACTTTTACGTGACATATCTATGTAATCATGCAACCAAAGTCAATAAGTCCTTTACAATGGAGCCGAAAAAAGCATAAGAATTTCACGCTACCATCCGATCGGGGTGGTAGCGTGACCAACTCCATCTGAGTTAAAGGAATGTCCTTTACAAACTTACTATTGCTATAATATATTGCAAGCATTACTTACTATAGCTATATTATATTGCAATTTTTATTTTCAATTTTTATTGTTGTAGTTACATTGCATCTCCTCTAAATCAAGCCTGAATATTCCTTTAAATTTAAAAGACGTTTAATGAGAAATTCGTGTGTCTAATTCGTTAGATGTGCAGATCGCGAAACAAAATTAACAAGTACACCTACTCGAACATAATAAAATGTAGGTACTCAGCTTCTCAACGAGTTGGAGTATACCAGAAGGTAATTACATTGTAGAGATTTCTTATTAAAATAACTAATTTGTGGCTCAACTCGACTTTCTCATACCATAATCCACTTTTAAGTAGCTTGTGATTTTTTTTTTAAGTAACAGTTTGAAAAATTAGGTATCGTTGATCCAGATGATTGAAATTATAGCGTGTTATCCTCCACTTTAAAGGGATTAACAAAATCTTCCAATGAATACCGTACTTAACGATGTACCTTTGGGGAAGTATCTTGCCCTCCGTGGGAGCCAATGACGTCACGAACACAAAAATTGTATCGAAACTATTAAGTCTCGTGATTATTCAGTCATAAATTATCCCTTTTATGCATGTTCGTGTCAAATTGTACCTTATGTTGCCGTGTTAAAAATTATAAAATTTTTCGCTCGAATTAAATAAAATTCCATCTAGTTCTGTATTTTTCGATAACAAAGCCGGATATAAGGTTTCTTTAAAATCCAATATTATTTGTAGCAGCTCTCGTCAACACAAGAGATCGACTACAGACATCACTTCAGAAAGAGTCAAAATGCGTTCAGGAGCTCTTAAAACATATATTGACCTTAAAATCTCGAAATTGAAAAATTTAGTGAAAGCAATACTTCTTCAATACTACGTCTAAGAAAGTAAACATCTTTTATGCTTTAATCCATGCCGAAAAAGTCTCTGATTGAACAACATTGTGTCATATTGACATTTAGTTATTCTTTTTACGAACACAGAATCTATTTTGTCCTGTAACTACACTTTAAAATGAATTCTCCTGCGATCCTGAAATATCTCCAAGGCATCTCATCTCTACTCTATATACTACCTGACAGATATGGATGAATATAACTGTTTATTTGCAGGTGGGTCTTGCAGCTCACGAAAAGTCTCTTCCTCTTACAGTAGAATACCTGTGATTTCGAAAACTTTTCTTGTTTAAGAAATGTATTATAAATATATTTCTTAGGTCGGAAATCTCGTATACTAACAAAAAATAAGCCTTCCCTTTGTTGAAAAAATTAAAAAAAAATTTTTTAGCGTTAAAAGTAGTTTCATACATTTACTATATTTATACTACTACTAAAAGTATTATTACTACTTTTTATGTATTGTTGTGAACTCCTCCCATTTATTAATTAATTTATTCTAAAATCTATTTTAACAAATGCGATTTTAAAATACTATTCTGTTCCATTATATTCGACAAAGTTTTCGATTCAGAATTATATCCTTGTTTTTAATCCAAATGAATAACTCGCCAAATGTTTTCCTTTGACCTCGAAAGCCTTTCTATCTGTGTGAATAACCATTGGTATTATGATACACTTCATTCGCCCCCGAACACTAAACCGGATGTAACTTGTATAATGGATTGGACTGGAGCTATTTTTTATTACATCAAGAGCGAACGCACTTACATTAATGATGATCGCTTATGAAAAAAGTGATGAGCCTCATTAGCGATGAAACCTCGAGTAGGTAGGACGCGTTTGCCCTCGGGTCCTAAAACGAAATGTTTTGTTCTTAGATTATTAGTCGCGAAATATTAAACATCATGAGGAAATACATTAAGCTTGTCACGCCTTCGACGTGAACTAGAGTTTGGGAAAAAGTTCCGCATTTTCGATTTCTCGAGATGTCTGTTCTATTTCGTTTTGGAGGCGTCCTCAACGATTTTCGTTTTCAAGTGTAAAAAAAGCCTACGCTCATCTTCAGACTGATATGTAAAGTTCATCTTGTATGATTTAATTATGATTCTGCGACGCCCAATAAAATATGAATATAAAATCCTGTTCGTCAGACTCTCATCATTTGACAATCAACTGATTTTTCCACAACTCGCCATCTCAACCTATTTTTCGATCCTGACTCCATTCCCAGCTTCGTGGCCTCAACTTTGGTATCCTACGTCTACGAAATCCTGCTATTGACGAATTCGGATCTTCCCCCATATATGCCTGTTATCGACGGTTTACGGTATTCGGTTTACGGTTCTTCACAGAACCTCTTTGTATCTCCGATTCGTCCGCCTGCATCGCTTCTGCTCCTTCACCCCAGCCATTGTATTCGCCGACTCGTCCTGCTCTTCGAATCCGAATTTCACTTTTTCCACTTTTCAATGACGTCCTCTCACCCCTTTACGATCTCAGCCGGTCTGCATGCCAATGGGGCATGCAACAGTATTATACTACTACTATTGTTAAAGGTAGTTTTATACATTTACTATATACTATTTATACTATTACTAAAAATACTATTACTACTTTATACTATTACAATTGTTAAAGGTAGTTTTACACATTGTGCAAAGAACTATTATTGTGTTTAGAACAAATATACTACATAAGGAATCTGTACTGTTATTTCCAAGTTTACTCTCTACAACATATATACATATATATGCACGCAAAACTTACATTATACATAATGATTTTTATCAGTTTAAGCTAATTTTCTGTACTGATTACAGAAAATGAATTAAAGTTATCCTTCAAAAACCTTGAATCCAACTATTCAATTAAAATTCTCTAATGAGCCAGAATTCATCGAAATGTTTATTTTAGAATGTCGCCCCGACAGCAGCAGCGTCATTCATTTTGAAAAGCATATTAGCGACCTTTCAATTATCGCTGCAGTCAATGTAGGCTATTCATCAAGAAGTCTCACATCTTACAAAAGAGCAATTGAGAAAATAAAGATTAATTATACAATAAATGATAGAAACTTAATGATGTTACTGCAAACATTTTATTACGATTCTCGATAAGAGAGCTGCGAGATGTGAAGATAAATTATGTTTCATGCAAACATCCATTCAGAAATAACCGGGAAATGAAAATATACATATAGATAGAATTAGCAATTTAAAATGTAAACGTTGCAATTTAAATGAAAATGTATTTCTAACATTTATGCTTTAAATTAACAATTCAGAATGGCATCGTTTCAGCTACTCTTTTATGCGTTTTTATTATTTATACGATTCGGGGGGCTCTGATCCCTGCTCGTTAAGCTTCGTCAACCCCCGTAACTCGCAGAGCTCTTTCAAGCCAAACTGAAGTTTAAATCAGTAAACGGTTTATTTCATTGTATTACCCTATTATTTCTCTATAAATGTACCCAATTTTATATTTTTGTATTCTGCAGTATTTTGCGGTACGAGATAAAAGAAACCGATAGACGTGCTGAGACGAAAGAACATTTTTCACTTGTACATAAAATGTAAAATATCTCGTAAACTGCATCGAAATTTAAAAAAATTCAACTATGTAGGTATTTGACTGCAAAAATTCGTGGTCTTGCCATTGTTAGTCTATCCAGAATGCGAACTCGCAGCTCCAATATTTGACATTAAATATTTCTTAAATGAAAATATATATTGAAAAACGGCTTATTTCAGTACGTTCCCCCAAACCTCTCTCTATAAGTGTACCCAATTTTATACTTTTGTACGCTATACTTTTAGCGATACGAAGCAGATAAACTGGAGGAACGAGAAATTTGTAAAACAGCGGAGTCAGCTATTTTTTTAATATAGAGATATTTTTCCGTAGGTCTTCAACCATTGTTGTAACTCGACGACAAAAGTTGAAATTTTGATTATACGGTTTTTCGAAAGGCCCCTTATGAAACATAATCGATGCTTTATTGCTTATGTAACTTTGTGAGATCTATGTAACCATTAATTATTATTTACATCAGTTTCATTATAATGCATGTTTACTTTATATTAACAACTTCTGAGTGCTTCGGTTAGGTAGACCCATCATCGAGCCAAGTAATATTTGCGATCCTGGTTTGGCGACAGTAGAAGTTTAGGATTTCGAGTGAGTTGGAAAGCGGAAGCTGGGTAACAGAAAGGCTGGTGAGAGTCGCTGTGTGAGGAAGAAAGAATGAAAGTGCATGCATATCTGTGTAAAAAAGGCACTAGAATGGACACCACTACGATCACAAGCGTCTAGTGTCCCTGGTTAGCCAAGACAAGATTTATAGGCACTGAAAGTAGTTGGGTTGAAGCTTTATATCCATTCCACTGATTACTTAATGATATTCTATCATCAACCCCGTCATAGTGCATTTCGTGACATATTTGTGTAAATTAATGGGCACCTGCAATAATGACTGTTTGGTATTTGTATTTAGTTAAGCAGCCGTTTGCTGAATTTGAGTGAATGCACAAAAATCGTATTTAAATTAGTTTCGTGCAACTGTGTGCTATTGCCCCTCGCTGCAACGTCCTTTTGTACATCCAGTGGCACCAGAGTTTAGAGTTATGTTATCTTTGTTTGACCTATCTATGTAATACGGTAACAAAGAAGTCAATAGTCCTTTACAATAGAGCTATATTCAAGGCTAAAAATTCTACAACTTATGGTAATAATCAATCGCTTGTAAAATATTCAAATGAGACAGAAACTTGCTAAAGTCTGCGTATCCACGAATCTAGTTATAGTAGATGCATTTTATACTTTTAGCTGTTTCACTTTGGAATGAATTCATTTTGACTAAATCAACTCAAAAATAGGGCCAACTTGGGTTATTTTGTGATAAGGCTATTCTGTGATCTGACAGCTTTCTGATAGCTAAATAGATGACTCGCAAAATATTATTATTAAGGTGAAATCCATTATCCTTGTATTCCTATTATAACAGTGTAGTAACAATATAAATTGAAGGCCAGTCATCTTACTGGGTCAACTTTCGTTAAGCTATCACGAAGTTACAGTCAGGTCCTGAACAAGCCAAAGTAGGGGCAGGAACCAGGTGTTGATTCGGGGTTCCCGTATAACAAATAGGGGGTTCGAGGATCACAGCCCCAAATGCCTTTTGTACACGTAGAAAACTTCCAAATATTTTACTTCAAAGAAATATATTAAGATTTTAAAGGGTATATAATATTTAAAACTATTAACATATTTTATAATTTAAAATGAAAACCATTTGTAAATTAATTAAAACAATCATTCTGACTAAATTTTTTATCCTATACAAAATTTAGCCCCTTAAAATTTTGGGGCCCCGTGCGTTAATCAGGCCCTCGTCACAACCGTCATTTCAAAATGCGTATCCTATGACAGATCATTTTAAAGTAAATTATTCTCACACTCATGTTTTTACATATTTACCTACAATAAGAAACAGTGAAGAGGAATAGTTAGAAATCCGCTCATTATATAAAAAATATGTACTCGAGCGGGGGACTGTTTAAAAATTATCAATTAAAAGAATATTCTCTTCAGCTGGATCCGTGTCATCTTGCCAACGTCAGTAAATAATGAAAATTTATGAATTTTTGAAAAATATTCCAATATCAAGCATAGATACAATTCCGATTATCTGAAAGTTGAGCAAAAATTATTTTATATGAGCAAATAAATATTTAGGACACATATATGAAGGTTAGATGATTAAAAAAATTTATCAGACAATTTTAAGTTGTCACGAATTTAACAAAGATTTATGCTTGTTACAATAGAGTTTTGTGCAATTACGTTTTGTTGTCTAACAATAAAACTTCAATTCCATTTTAGCCAAGTTTCGTCTCGGAACACTTGTTATTTTTTAATAATTAAATTTGACATTTTTAGCTATATTCCAGAAAATATTGCAAATAGACTGTTATGTGTATTATATATAGTATTATGTTGTATAATATGAGCAGAAGGTATATTACATGAGTGAAGAAATATGTAAGACAGATTTTTCAAGGTTAGCAGACTTGAAAATTTTCCAATTAATTTTACGCTATCACAAATTTACCCATGTTTTGTTTCATACTTATTACAGCCGAGTTATCTGCAATTACGCGGAGTTACTGCAATTTATCATTTTACAATGGAAATTCATTTTCATCTTAACTACTACCTTAACACCACTCATCTTAACACTAGCCATTTCTCCCAACGGATGTGTGTCCCATGTGTAGTGCTGACGTTATAAAGTCACTTTTCAGTGTGACCGAGTTTAAATAGATTCCAGCAGCAACAGGATGTTTGCAGACTGAATTGGGAAGATAAAACTTATAGGAGCTGTTCCTGAGGTCGCGACCTCTTCTTGTTGGGTTTTGTATTTGTCTAATTTGTAATATTTTTGTTTTGTGTTAAGTTAGTTTATTGAATTGTTTTCTACCTTTGTATCATTATGAGATGCCAATTACGGAGTGGGTTGATTTCCGATAAAGCCATATGTAACAACAACAAGATTTTATCTCATAATATTTGTTATACTTTTAATTAAATTTTATAATTATTTTTCTGGTATATTGATAAAACATATTTTAACTATATACCAGAAAATATTGAAAATTAAGTGATAATATAGGCAGAAGGCATTTTATATGAACGAAGAAATATTTATGACACGTTTTAAAATGTTAGAAGATTTGAAAAATTTCCAGACAATTTTACGCTATCATGAACTTACCTAAGTTTCAGTTTATACTTATTACAGTCGAGTTTTCTATAATTAAGCTTTTTATCGTCTAACACTAAAAAGTCATTTTCAATTTTAACTACTTTTTAACATCGAATATTTGTTATTTATTTTTAATTAAATTTTATAATTATTTCTGTGCTACATAACTAAAACACATTTTTAGCTATATACTAGAAAATATTGTGAATTAAGTGTTATGTAATAGTATTATGTAATATAATATGAGCAAACACTGTTTTATATGAGTCAATAAACATTGTAGACGGGTTTTTAAAGTTATAAGATTTCACGCTATCACGAATTTTACGCTATCACGAATTTATCCAAGTTTCATACTTATTACAGCCGAGTTTTCTGCAACTATGCATTTTATCGTCTAACAATGAAAATTCATTTTCATTTTAACCACTTTTCATCTCGGAACGCTTGTTTAAACTAACACATTGTAAAACATTTTTCTGCTTGTATTCTTCCATTCATTTATAATTTTTCTGATAGGATAGTACATTTTACTCCGTTAGTAGTCAGCAATGTTTGGCCCTTAAACGTATATATAGCTAGATCTCCCTTTAAATGTTATTTGAACATTTTAAAACAAAGTTTGTCTAAAAATACATTTCATTTGTCAGAAAATAAATGTATTTTACCATATATCCATTTGTTCATTGACATTTTACCTATACAAAGAATCTATTAAAAAGATTACATTCAGCTAGTTTGTAGAGTCATGACATAAAGATCATAAGACATCGTAGAAACAATTTCAACTTACGACTTCCGGAATTTCTAAAAGGGTTTTCACTTACCTAGAATAAAATAAAAATAACTTGTTAAGAAATGTACATAATACAAATACTGTCATTAAAATACATGATAATTATACCACTTAAGATAGTTAAATATAATGAAATATTCAGTGCACATAGATGCGAAAGAAAATCTTTTACTATTTAATGGGTTTAAAGTTCTTTCATTTCAATTTTAACTTCCTGGATAACGTTTCGACGTATTTTCTGAAATCGTGGGTGTGCGTTCTGGATACAAGAATGGGTCCAAATTTCTGGATAACTAACACGTTTATTCACAAGCACAGCATAAACAGGAACACTATACAGTCAAACAGCGCTTAAAGGCTCCACTCATTCCACAAACAACCGATTCTATTCTCAAAACATGGACGGAAGTCATTTCACAAAACAGCGGCTATTATTTTCAAAACATTGACTAAAGTCCCGGTTCAATGGAACTCGTATCTCGCCAAGTGCTCTCCGACTGAATGAGGGTCTATTTTATAGATTCTCCATAGAAACTTCAGGAAACCTCTGAAACCTCTCATATCACGTAGAATATTGGCTATTACGAAGTATTTCCCGAACCTTCGAGAAGTCGCTAAATGTTGCCAAATCTGGCAACGAGATTTCAGAGACGAGACATTCAGCATGTGGCAATACTAGATAGGCGTCATGGGAAAGCTCCGTCTGGTCAGTGAGAGATTATTACACGTTCATAACAATAAGCACCTCATCGATTTGGCGTCAACTACAAAATGACAAAAGTTTCAATTTTGGCTTTACAAACAAATAGGTACCCAAGTTTTACTAAATAAATTCAGTTCAAAATGTAGATTTTTAACGTTTGCTCCGTGCTAGCATATAAGATAGAATTTGATTATATTTATATATCAAGTATGAGTTGGAAAAGGCACTGTCTAAAATTTCTCTAGAACATATATTTACTGTTTCAAAGCTAAAACTTCTCATTAGGATGATTTTATAGTTTTTGTTTTAAATTACACAGTCTCGCATTGAAAGATTGGTAAAATGAGTGTTTATTCCAAAAATTTTCAGTTCCAGATTTGCCGGAAATACATTTTTCACACTCTGCGTTTTAAACAGGAAGGATTTACATCAGTGTTTCGGTGAAGCATGGAAAACTCAATTAAAGGAAAGCAAAACGAAACGACATGCATATTCAATTTCATGTTAAAAAAAGCTGAAACGTAGAACAACATAGAATTTTTATGTAATATGCATAATTAGAATAGACGATGTTCGAAAATAAAGATTTTGATAACATTATTCTCTGTGATTAAACAATAAATTCTTTTACAGTTGAAAATATTTAAGATTGTTTCATGCATAATGAAGATAAGAAAATAGTCAATTGATAACACAACTGAATCTAAATAGTCATCCATTTTTCACAATTAATAACACAACTGTATCTAAAAAAGTCATCATTTTTACTTTCCTTATATACATATAATGTATAAGGAAAGTCATGTGACGGAGTCGAAAATTCGAATTCAAGTTTTCGACGGCAAAGTACGTTTCAAGCATCTCTGATCATGAATCGAACATTTTTAAGGCGATGTCTGTGTGTGTGTGTCAGTGAGCCTATGGAGACGATATCTCACAAACGAATGGAGCGATTTGAATGAAATTGGGTACACAAATTACAATCTGTGAATACTGGAAGCATATTGTTTCTAAACACAATCGATTGTTTAGGACCCCCTAAATTTTCGAGTGAAATTTTGAAAAAATCCTCAAAAAATCCAAACCTTTAATAAAGTTACGCAAATGGACATTTCTTAGGATACCTATAGGTAGTACTGGATAAAAGTAGGTTTACATAAGCAGTGTTCGATAAACCTGGGTTTACCCAAGCAGTGTCGGAAAAACTTAGGTTTACCAACACTGCTTGTATCGAAACCCAACGGGAAGGCATCTTCCTTCCCATACAAACGTGGGTCGTCCTAGTGCCAAGTCGTCGCACTAATCACTGGACTGCCCCATTTCTTCAGGACGTAATCTGAATATGACCACTCCATCGCACAAAATACATATTCACAAGATTTTCAAAAGGTCAATGACATTTCAAAAGTCTTCACCAGATGAAACCGGTGTCTGTTCTTCTCAATAGTAACCGGTTTAGTTCAAATGAATATTCAAACATAATTAATGAAATTTCTTTAAAATGTTCATAGGGTAAACATAATACATTAATTAAACTTTCACAAAAATAAATAACACCTGGACTAGCTATAGGAATAACTGAATAATAAATGGCCTTCAATAGCAGGGAAAACAAGCGCTTGAAAAACTCTATATATTTTGGCTTCATTATATTCAACGCCTCTGAGACTGAAATACATACACAAATTATTTTCCTTGTATGCATGTTATAATATATAAGGAAATAATTGTGGAGGGGTCAAAAATTCAAATTCGAGTTTTAGACGGGAGATAACGTTTCAAGCATTCCTGAACACGAATCAAACGTTCTTGAGATGATGTCTGTGTGTGTGTGTGTGTGTGTCTGTCACTGAGACGATATTTCTCGACGAATGGTGCGACTCGGACGAAATTTGGTACAAAAATTACAATCCACGAATACTGAAAGACTATTGTTTTTATATGCAATCGAATGTTCAGAACACCTCCCTTAAATTTTTGAGTGACATTTGAAAACAATCATCAAAAATCTAAACCTTTAATAAAGTTACGTAAATAGTCATTTATTACGTAATGTTTCATTCGGGAACAATTCAATTTTCTGGCCATTTATTTGAAGAAAATGATATCATGTCGCTTAGCAACGAATTTTATATCCACTTTATTAAATATTTTTTTTATTTAAATACTAAAGAAATATATATAAAATAAATGTTATCGAAATTGCATATTTTTTATTTATTTACTTCCGTCAGTCATACATAACGGAACCAATCCAATTACAATGATCACAGTACAGGGAGCAATATACATTAGAGTAAAATCTTCAAGATACATGTATCGGGACTGGATAATATTCATTTGGCTTAAAGATTACGAGGATTATTGATATTTGGAATTTTTTACGCCATCTGTTTTATTTTGGTAAACATTTTTCAAATAGTCTTGTCCAAATATATCTTCTACTTTTACACGGGTATATCTTCAACTTATACACTGGTATATCTTCCAATCTACGAAAGTATATGTATTAGGAGTCCATCTTTCCATTCAATTTTAGATCTTTCATTTTGGCATATATTGGTTCAATTTCATATATTTTTTTTTAATTTGATTACGAACGGGACCAGTATGTTTCATTTTTCAGATCCGCCTGCCTGTGGAGATCATTTTGTAGTGCTAGAACAGAGTATCTTGAACTTCTATTTAGGAACCTTCATTTAAATATTTTAATAGAATGTTTTGAATAACAATGCCATTTAGAATACTATAGGGATTTGCACATGATTTTGAATTTTAAGTTTCTTTATAATGTATAATTAGTACGAAGAAGGGGCATACTGCTGGTATGCAATATAAAACGTGTTCTTAAGCTTGTATATAAATATGCACGTATTGCGTGAGGGGTAGATGAAACAAAATGCTTTACTTTGCATTATACAACACTACCTCACTTTCAAAATAACTTTCACAACAGATATACACCCACATGAGCCACGAAATTAAAACCAATTTAAAGGAGGATGAAAAGAATTTGCCCTGGATGACAGGCATTATTCCTCGAAAAAAGAAACAGCCAGTTCAGTTGAAACTTCAAATTAAAAGGAATACATTAACATCTCAGACGCCTAAAGGTAAGGAGTAAAACGTTATTTAAAGAGGAAAGTTCTGCGGAAATCCACCCAGGAAGCGGAATATATTAAAAAACTTCACTAAAAGATAATCGAACTTTTTAGGTCTGTCTTAGGATGAAGGTTTTTCTAAGCTGCTTATGGGTTTTCAGTCAATACATGAAAGTGAGTTTATAAAATGTATCTAACATACTATTTGAAAATCACATCTTAGCAGAATAGTATTTATACAGTTTAAATTGGATTCCGTAGTGTGGCTTAAAAATGACCTTAGGTACGACACAGTTTTAAATAGTTCCCAAAATACTTGGCTATTTTTTTCCTCTCTATCATAATTGACAAACATATATTTAGAAAAGGACGCTCCATGAAGGAATTTATTTTATCTCACTCAATCGAGATGCATATCTTTGATAATCCCTGTTGATGTGTGGCAATTATTTTTTCAATAGTATCATATTTTCCTAAAGTGAGACAAAAGCAATTTACGCGCTGTGTCTGTGAGTGTATATTAGATTTATACTCTAAAAATGTCATAATTGAATAGCGCACCCACATCCCACAGCAGTAGATGCCAAATCTGGTAACCCTTCTTCTAACTGGGAAATCCTGGAAATCTTGGGCTGACGTCATGCGCTGTATTTTCTTCGCCTGGCCTTCGAGATAGACGAAAAGGGAGGAGCCAAACAGGAAATTTCGCGTTTGCAACATTATATATAAATAAATAACTATTGGCAAATTGTTGCGCATTATAACACAAAACTATAACCCAAATTACCTTTACACGTGAATGTAACAATCTAGATCTACGAGAATGGTGTAAACAAATGAATCGCATACTAATGCATGTAAAAAGTGAGCCTATTTTACGACAATTAACACTTTAATTTTATTTCAATTTTTATCTAAAATTATTTTTATATGAAGTTTATTTGCAATATCTCGTGAACGCTTCATGCTGACATTCTAATATGTGTGTTATTCATATTTTAATCAAAAATTACAGATGAAATAATCATTTATAACATTCATTATTGCAGACTCGGATTTTTTGAAGATATTTTCAAAATTTCATATGAAAATTTGGGGTTTCTTCGAACATTTGATTTCGTTTAAAATCAACAGGGTTCCAGTACTGAACGATTGTAATATGCGTCCCCACTTTCGTTCAAAACGCTCCATTCGTTCGTCAGATTCATTGGCGCGCACACACACACGTGATTTATCCATAGGATTTTTATGAAATTTGTTTAATTGGTTTTTGAGTTAGAGTAGACACATACATTGCACACACACAAACGCATAAGTCACCCGCAAGGGACTTATTTTTAAAATTTTATGAAATTCGGCCCAGTAGTTTTTGAGTTAGAGTATATATATACATTGCGCACACGCACACACACGCATCTATACAATCACAGACATCCACTCAAAAACGCTCGATTGGAATGGAGGGATGCTCCAAACGGAGTCCTCCGTTAAAAATTCGAATTCAAAATGTTCTATTGGGTCACAATTTATTTCTCATACTGCGAACGTAGGGAAAGTAAAAATGATGGACCCTAGGGAATAATATTTCAACGCTTACAACAGTCTGTTTTCACGTTAATCATCTTTCTATTTGCTTGATAAATATTAGCGGAATCTAATGAGCGTTTTTACCCGTTAACCACTCCGAACTTGCAAAATATTTTCTTTGGAAAGCATCGCCTAGAAGACTTTAAGCAAATAGAAAGTCAAACAGACATGTGGTAGTGAATGAATGAAGGGTAAACATTTTCATTTTATAGATGGGGTTATTTCGCCTGGACATCTAGTGCAAAAGTATTATTTTTACTTTCTCATAATTAGTACTGAGAAAGTATTGTTTTCACGAAAATTTGAATGCCAATATATGTTTTAAGAACTCCTGAGCACGTTTTGACTCTTTTTAGAGTGATGTTCGTCTGTCTGTCTTGATGTATGGGGTCGATTTCTTGCGTACACAATAGCAGCCACATATATGAATGGATTTTCACGAAACTTTATGAACGGCTTTGTTATAAACAAACTAGTTTGCAATATTTATTTTTATTGTAATATTTATTTAGGTAGATTTGTAACATTTACTTATTATTAAATTTTAAACGAGCGAACATATTTGCTTTATAAAGTTAAGAAATGTTGTTATGAAACGTGGTAGCATAAGACGCAATTTCTTTCGGCAACAGTCAGTGTTGTATACAGCAGAATTGTTCTTGCCATAAAAAGAACTCATAAAAGGTAAAATATAAATGTGTGTTGTACGTGAAGGATGTATGGATATAAATAATTCACATAAGGATATGCACATTACTGTGGCACTGGGCAAATTGTTTTCACTTCATTCCAGGAGATTTCAGCACAACCCAACCTATTTATTACGATTTTAGTTTGGTACTTAAAGTCTTTAAATCCTTTTTTTACTATCACTTAAAGAACATAGTTGAAAAGTGTTTATTCATTCTGTCTGTCCATCCGATCACTGCCGTAAAAATGACTTAATCAAAATGAAGTTTTAGTAAGTTCTTGAAACGGTCAGTGGGACATATGGGAATGTAAATGGTTATCACCCAAATAGTTTTGGATTGAACCAGAGATAAAAAAATGAAATACATTGAACTTTATGGGACCTCAAACATTTTTAAGTCAAAATTCAAAAATTGCTTCAAAACTTTTAGGAAATACTCAAATTATCCCATAAAAAATATAAAAAAAATTTCAGCAAAATAGATTTGGTACTTTTTAAAATAAAAATGAAAATAATAATGACACCCATATAGTATGAAAAGGTCACGTGACCCATTTCGAAATGAAATGTGGCATTTAATTTGTGTCAAAATCGTGATTTTTAAAAATTTATATCTAGTGTTACATCCGTCCTAAAACCGCTTTATTTTTGCGTTTTTTCTGTGCAACCGTATTCTGCGCCAACACAGTTATAATATTTTTGAGTTTAAATGATCATCCAACTTTGATCATTTCTACAACGAAGCTTCATTTTAATAATGAATGTAAAATTTAAACAAGTGATTGTTAAGATGAGTTGTATAAGACTTGCTGAATTTCTTAACGCAAAATTAGTTTCACGCAAAATAGGGTGTCTGGAATATAAGTGAAATGAATGGAATTTTCGTTGATTTTACTCAGATACAGAAGCAAGCGATTTTATATATAGCATTGTCTTTTTTGATGAAGTTTGAAGTTTCCAATTATTGTACTATGATCATTTTAAAAATATCGCCGTTGATTGTATTGCAGTTTAGAAATGTTTCAATAAAATTGCATTTCAGTTGGAAAGTGTTTCATAATCAATGCTTTATGCTTGATTAATCTTTCTTTTTAGCACTTTACAACAAAGTTGAAACGTGTTTATGACTTTGTACATTCTGCCTGTCTGTCTATCTGTCTGCCCGTTAGCACGATAACTACCGTAAAAACGACTTAATCCAAATGAAATTTTAGTAGGTTGTTCAGACGGGCTGTGGGACCTATGGGAATATAAATGAATAATATCACCCAATTAGTTTTGAATTGAACCCGGGATGAAAAAATGAAATACATTCAACCCTATGGAACCTCATTTCTCAAACATTTTTTAAGCGGATTTAAAATTCATAAATTGCTTCGAAAACTTTAGGTAATATTCAAATTATCACATAAAATATATAAAAAAATTTCAGCAAAATGTATTCAGTAGTTTTTTAAATAAAAATTAAAATAATAATTACACCTCTTATATGAAACAATCACGTGACTATTATATGAAGAGATCACGTGACCATTATATGAATAGATCACGTGACCCACTTTAAAATAAAATATGGCATCCATCTTGTCTCAAAATTGTGATTTTTAAATTTCTTTTTAATTCATATTGAGCGTTGTATCCGTCCTAAAACAGCTTTATTTTTGCTTAAATTCTGTACATCTACACACTGAAACAACGCAATGACAATATATTTGAGTTTAAATGATCATCTAAATTTGATTATTTCTACAATGAAGTCTATTTTTCACTTATGTAAACAGCAAATATGTAAAATAAGCTGTACAAGAATTGCTGCATTTCTTTAACGCAAAATTATTTAGCTCATGGAGTCTGCATAGCTGATATTAAAGAAATAAATATTCATTGATTTTATAGAGAGAAGGACGATTTTTTTCGATGAAGTTTTAAGCATAGAGTTTAATTACTTGTAGCTCCATGGTCTTAAGTTTTTTAAATTAAATAAACTATTACTTTCCTTATATACATAATGTATAAGGAAAGTATTGTGACGGGGTCGAAAATTCGAAATCGAGTTTTCGACGGGAGAGCACGTTTCAAGCATCCCTGATCACGAATCAAACATTTTTGAAGTGATGTCTGTCTGTGTGTGTGTGTGTGTGTGTCAGTGAGCCTGTGGAGACGATAACTGACGAACGAATGGACCGATTCGAACCAAATTTGGTACAAAAATCACAATCCGTGAACACTGGAAGCCTATTGTTTTTATACGCAATCGAATGTTCCGAACCCCCCTAAATTTTCGAATGAAATTTTGAAAAAATCGTCAAAAATTTAAAATCACTGATAAAGTTACGCAAATAGACATTTCTTATGTAATTCTTCATTAGAAAACGATTGACATAAATTTTACAACGCTAACACGAGCCGTTATCGAGATATTGTACATTTTTCAAAAAAATTATCAAAAAGTCATATAAAATTAAAAAAAAATATTTCCTATTGAGAAACATGTTCACTTTTCATATGTAATACCACGCGATAAATTGAGTGACATCATTCTCGTGGATCTAGCTCGTTCCATTCATGAAAAAAGATACTTTGAATAATACTTAGGTATTTGAACGCCAATAGTCATTTATCTGCTGTAAGAATAACTTATTTCTTAGTGCATAACGCTTGGCGAGATTTTGGCGATAAATTTGGCGGAATGTCGCCAACTTGGCGACTTTTTTGAAATGTTGTCAAATTAACGAAAATCTCGCCAAATGGATAAAATTGACGCTAAATGAATGAAAATGACGACTAATTGTCGAAAATTCAATATCTTGGAAAGAATATTAGTATCTACTATAAGAAAAACCTATTTTTTTTACTGTAAAAGTAGTAAATGCATCATATTATATAAGGAAAGTCATGTGTTGCCCACATCAGATTTTTATAGTATTGTGATGAATGAAATGAATGGGAAAATGTTTATGAATGAAATGCTGCTTTTATAGAGAGAGCCAGACGTGTTATATTTCGATGGCGTCAATTGAATAAATTTCATTTGTTTTTGATGAAGTTTTCAAATATAATAAATTATTGTAGTATTATGATATTGTTAAAAACATTACCGAGGAGCCAGGCGATTTATATTTAATTGATGTCATTTGAATGAAGTTCATTTGTTTCGTTGAAGTTTTAAGTTTTCAAATATAGTAAATTAATGTGGTATTGTGATAATCTTTAAAATATTACCGAGGAATGTATCGCATTTTAGAGATGTTTAAATGAAATGGCATTGAAGTTGGAAGTGTTTCATAATCAATGCTTAATACATGATTGATCTTTCTTGTTAATTATTCATAGCGTTTATCAAAGGACATTTTTGGGGAATTCTATTGTTAGGAGTTTTAGTTATTGTTTTAGGAATTCTATTGTTTGGGTTTTTTTTCGATGCTGCCACGTTGACTGGATATATATAAAAAAATTTACTTTCTCATACGTAGTATTGGGAAAGTATTGTGTTCACTAAAATGTTCGATTTAGAGATTTTAATGCCAATATATATTTTAAGACCTCATGAACACGGTTGGACTATTTTTGGAGGGATGTCCGTCTGTGTGGTGTCTGTGGTCCCCTTCGTGTGTGCACAATAGCAGCCATAAATATGAATGGTTTTTCACCAAACTTTTCATATTTGTTATCAAAAAACCTAGAAGAAAATAGAATTTTTTTAAATTCGAGCGAAAACTTTTAATCTTAATCAAAACTTTATACTTCTTTAACATATGACAAAATGGAACATAATCATGCATAAAAGGGTTTATATATTCCTCAATGATCACGAGACTTACTATTTCAATCATTGTTGTCAAAAATTGCTGTGATACAATTGTTTTGTCCGTGACGTCATTAGCCCTCCTTGGGGGGAAGTGAACCCCCTCTGGGTAGTACATTGTCGAGTATGATATCAATTGAAATATTTTATCAAGTCCTTTAAAGTGAAATGTAACACGCTATAGTTGTAATCATTTAAGCCCCGATTTTTCAAATTTGTTCTTATAAAATTTGTAAAGAAAAAATGAATTTTGTATGAGAAAGTCCAGTTGAGCCACACTTCAGTTAAGTTCTATATGCAGTCACGAAACAGTTTGTTGGTTGATCTACATTTTTCACATAGCTTGTTTGTCGTAGCTTTTAATGCCCTTTTCATGACTGAAGCACGATCTAATACGAGAATACTACAAATATACAAGTAAAACATGTAAGTTAGTAGTAAATCACGAATGTAGTTTAAGAAACGATTACAAAAGACACGAATAAAATCAAATTTCATATTTTGACGGGTCATCCCGCTTTTTTAAAATGCGCATTAAAATAAAAAATATTCTAAGATTTCATGATTTCGTGCTTTCATACTGGCTGTTTAGCATTTCCAATGGACTGATTTTACAGAGATAGTTTGTAACGTATTTAAAACGTTTATTTTAAAAAATATGGGATGGTATTTAATAGGTAAAATTTTTGAACATTCTGTCACAATTTTCTTTAAATCTTTACAACCGGGATAAGAGAGAGCTTAGAGCCAGTCACGTACAAGCGAAATGTTTCGACCTCATTGGGTGTTGACTCCATGAGAGCACTAGTTCTCCGGCCGCGAAGGATGACGCATATAAATGCTGCAACCTCGCTGGATGCTGGTTGAATGCACGATCTAGCGATCTGGAAATCTAAAAGTTGACATATAGGCTAACACGGTCATTTCATTTCGGTTGAGACTCGTACTAAATGCACAGTAGAAAAGCTCCAGACACCGCGTCGAATCGAAATGAATGGGGAATCAGTAGTGGTGAGAGTTCACTTGCTGAGAAAACCTCTCGATGGATGGTGTTGTAGCTGCGCCGACGATATGTGCTATGGCTAACCTGCTGATTAGTTGAAGGCCCAGACCACACGACCAACCCAGGGGGTTTATGGTATCAAGTTGTGTGGCCGGGAGAAACCTGCTGATTAGTGTAAAGTGAAAACATTATGATAATTCATAATGTGTATGTGTTCATATGTTTCTCAATAGGAAATATTTTTTTTATTTTATATAATTTTTTGATAATTTTTTTGAAAAATGTGCAATATCTCGAGAACGGTTCATGCTAGTGTTCTAAAATTTATTTAAATCGTTTTCTAATGAAAAATTAATTAAGGAGAATTGATCGTACTCCGCGTGAACACGGCAGCAGTTTTGGCAGTGGCGGGAATCGAACCCACGCCTACCGAGTGAAATTTCCGCACTCTAACCACTAGGCTACCGCGCCCTCCTCGAACCCAGGTGCAATTCTCGCACCTTACCGAGTGCAATTCTCGCGAGCTAACTTCCCGCGTGCTAATTTAAATTTTATAATGACCATATGCGTCGAAATTATGAGTAATTTTCACTATGCGAGAATTTAAAAACCAAAAATCGTTTTTTTGAGCCAAAAGTGACTTGTTTTAAAATCTTTAAAAAATATTAGAACTCGAAATTGAGAGTTGAAATTGATATACTTTTACTCGCAATTGTCTGTTCTTTCCGGTGGTGTGATTTGTTTTTTTCTACGATGCCCGGATCGTGGAGAAAAAAGGGCAAAAACGGTCGAAATCGCATAAAAGATTAAATAACAAAAAAATAATTTAAATTTTAAAAATCGGTTTTCACGTGTCCCCTTACCACCCCCCCCCCGGGTCTCCGATTGCCAAATTTCGTAGCTCTCCGACGCGCGGTCGCTGAACGTATAGTGTATACGACAGACAGACACACACACAGACATTGCCTTTTATTATTTAAGATTTTGGCGATTTTTCACTCCTAATCGTACCAAAATCCAATCACCAGGGTCACCCACAAGTGGCATACCTATAAAACTTTATAAAATTGGCTCCATTAGATTTTGAGTTAGAGTGGATACATACATTGTCCAGACAGCCAGATACACACAATAGTTTTCCTCGTGTTCTAGAGATCCTAAAATGTGTAGATCCGTCGAAAATTCGAGTTGCGATTTTCGACACGATTCCAATACTTTCTCTATACATTACTATGGATTGCTAGTAAAGTATTAAATAATAAATGTACGAGTATATCCATTCAGTTACATATTGCGGCAATACATTTTACTGTTTTTATTTAAAATGCATTAAATCACGAGCGCATATCATTGTTATAAGATGGAACATATATTTATTTCTTTACGATAAAATATCCTTTTATCTCTGATGGTGATTTAAACCGCATGCATTGTGAGACGACGTTCCTTTTCACTCGAGTAAAATGTCTGTTAAAAACTGGCATTGTCTAACACGTTCATCGATAAGCGATTACTCAAACAAAGAGAAGACATATTTCAATCTAGTTCTTTCTGCACTATCGATCCAAGATGCATTCTCATATTGACGATATTGGTAAAAAAAATTGCTACGACGGGGATTCCTTCTGTTTTTTTTTTTGTTTCTTTTTTTATCTCCAGATATTTAACTCTAAAATATTGGCGTTGAGCTTTAATGATATTAGGATTACAAATATAACTCATAAGTTAAATGCTAAAAGAAAACAGAACGCTGGTTTGGCCTTTTTTGAGTACTTGTGATGAGACAGGTAGTAGGTTTCTAATAGTGTGCCAAGAAATAAACATCAAGTCCAGGCCTGAGCCATAAGAGTTTATCTCATTCTAATAATTACTAACACCAAGACTTGGAGACAGCAGTGCGAACCTGGCCTACCTCTCGGTTTACAGGTTTAGTTCCGCACCCCTGAGGACTTGCAAACCCACATGTTTAGCGTGATCGTACTGCGCGTGAACACGGCGACAGTTTTTTCTTTTTCCAGCTGAGGGAATCGAACCCGGGTCTACCGAGTGCAATTCCCTCTCGCTGACCAGTGGGCTACCGCGCCCTCTCCTATTATCAAGACTTGACTTTAAATTCTATGTGGTTTATGACCAGGCCGCAAATAAGTTTTACAGAGATATATAATGCGACAGAGGTATCTCACACACGAAGAAAAGGAGTAAAGCGGTGTTTTGGACCGTGAAGAAAGGAGCCAATGAAGAGTTGCTTCTGCTGCCCATTAACTAGCAGGCTTCAGTGAGCAAGCCGCTCACAGAAGCCTGCTAGTTAATGGGCAGATGTATGTGGAGCTATAGCAGATAATCCGAGTTCAGTGAGAATTCAGACACAGAAAATAGATAGAGCACTTGAGCAATGTATGTAAGCACGCATAACAACAATACTGTGTTTATATACGTTCTCCTTATCTTTCGCACAAAATGTATTGTATTTATTGATAGAAAATATAATCGGTAATGAAGTAGGACATAATTTGGAAAAGAACCAAAGTGATAATGTGTCCGGAATGCCAATTCGTAGGAGTACAGGGGGCTGATATAAAAATGATGATCGTTCTGTCTTATCACACTTGCATTGTAAGATATTAATACTTTAAGTATCATAACTTCTAAAAATATTTAAGTCTTAGATTTTTAGGTTGTATATGTAAGTGGCTGTTATTCTAAGGGATATTGGATCATTATGATGTCATAAGTTAGTCTAATACGCTTTCGTCATATACTTATCATTCGTTAGGTCATTATGTTGCTACGAGTTTCAAAAATTTGATGTGGGCAGCACATAACTCTCCTTACAGACACAAGTTCATTTTCTCTTTATTTCTTTTATAATTCATTAAACTGTGAATAAAAAGAACAACAACACGCATCATTATTTGAAATGAAACTGAATTTGCATTTTTAATTCAATTGAAGACTTATGAATATTTTATACTATGGGAAACCAAAGAGATTGTTATACTTGCCATTTACAACAGTTCTACCCAATTGCATTATTCAGCTATTCCAAAAATTATCGAGCTAACTGTCAAATAAGTAAAATATCTAACATTTTGAGAACGACAAAACTTTGTTGGAAACTGCGGTTAAATCATTTATCGTTGAACAACAGCTCGTTTAATAACGATAAGGATATTTTACACCATGGAGGTTATCTCGGATTGTGAGAATACAAAATAATTTTATTTCTTTTAGCAAACGAATGAAGATTTGGTAATTAGAATTGTTTCAACGTCGTCCGGTAAAACGTAAAAACATTGCGTGAAAATGGAAGGATTAAATTCAATTGCCAATTGTGTTAAGTCCTTAAACTGTCTAATTTTAATATTTTAATTTTATATTGCAATATTATATTGTAATTTCTATTATAAATTTATATTGTAATATTATATTGTACTTTCTATTATAATTTTATATTGCAATTTGTACATTTCATATTTTAATTTTATACTGTAATTTTATATTGCATTTTAATATTCTAATTTTAAATTGTAATATTATATTGTAATTTCTATTTTAATTTTATATTGCAATTTGTACATTGTAACTTTATATTGTAATTTTATATTGTATTTCATACTGTAATTTTATATTGCATTTCATACTGTTATTTTATATTGCATTTTATAGTGTGATTTTATATTGTCTTTTATACTGTAATTTTATAATTATAATCTAATTTTAATATATCTTCTTCCATTATGAAGTAAGAATTTTGTATAAGAATATTTAAGAATTTATCATCTTAGATGATAGATAAGCAATATCCCGAAAAAAGCAAATGTTATGCATCTTACTGACTTCATAAAATTTACATATAATACTTAAGGGTCATAATATACAGGGTGATCATAATTACAGTTCCCGGATTGAAAATGGTCTCAAATAAAAAGCACTGGTCAGAATGATTTGAAATTTTGCATGAACACTCGTGGAGCAATGGAATTTTGTTTGATGACGAAAACAACAGTAGTTAAAAATGTCGCCGCTAGGAGAATAATTGGCGCTTTACTACACTAGAATGAAATCCAAAAGTAATAAACATTGACTAATGACGTAATAAATGTTCAATATGCTGTCGTTTGAATACTGAATTAAAAGTCGATCTTTCAGCATCATATGCATGCAAGTAATGAAAAAAAAAATTCATCCATTGAAACAATGTTACATTCTAAGCAAACTTAAACCATATATTTTTTCACAAAAAGTGTATTTAACTTGTTTTGCATAATTACTCGTCAAATGCTGCTGCAAATATGTATAAGACAGTGACGTTGCAATAAACGTTTGTTATAAAAAAAGGAAGAGCGGAACTTGTTTCTCATAACTTAATGAAAAATATCTATTGTTCTGTCGCAATTACTCTATCATTAAGATGCTCTTCTTGTCAAATTGTTTTATGAGAATAACAGCTCTTGTTTAGTAACTCTTAGAAAGTTCAGAACGTTGAAAAAGTTAAAATCTGGTTCTCAGTGCGGCAAAAGCTTGCGCTAAATTATTTTAAAATTTGAAGAGACTGCCTCTTTGGACATCAAACCTGGTAGGGGACGGAAAGCAGTCTATGGAGAGATAGTGGAAGGCGTAGCTACAGTGTTAGAAGAAGAGCGTAAGGCTAATGCATCTACGAGTGCAAGTGGAATTGCCCGATCATTAGGCGTACCCTCCAGTACAATGCAAAAAACTGTTGAAACACATTTTGAAATGTTATCCTTACAAACTGACCCATGTTCAACAGTTGCTACCTGCGGACAATGCTGCAAGTGAAATGTTTGCACATCAATTTTTGGCTCGCATTTTTGTTACGCCGCTTTCGGAAAAATGTTCAATTACCAAACAAAAACAAAAATTTAATTAAAAATGCAAATTTAGTGTTACTTTGGGCAATTAAACTCAATTTAATTCATTTTTTAAGAAATAAAGGAAAATGAATTTGAGTCTGCATAGAAAGTCATGTGCTGTCCACATTAGATAATTCTCATACGTAAATCCATGCTGTAAAAATGATTTGAGAAAACATTGCAATTTTTAAATGAAAATAAAATATTTTTACGGTTTTAAGATTTTTAAACTATAGTAAAAAGTCACATTTTTGAAGACATTAAGTAATACTTTTTACTTTCCGTACATACATAATGTATAAGGAAAGTATTGAGACGGGTTCGAAAATTCGAATTTTAGTTATCGACGGGAGAGCACCTTTCAAGCATCCCTGATTACGAATCAAACATTTTTGAAGTGATGTCTGTGCGTGTGTGTGTGTGTGTGTGTGTGTGTGTGTCAGTGAGTCTGTGGAGACGATAACTGACGAACGAATGGACCGATTCGAACAAAATTTTTTACAAAAATCACACTCCGTAAACACTGGAAGCCTGTTGTTTATATACGCAATCGAATGTTCAAAACCCCTCTAAATTTTCGAGTGAAATTTTGAAAAAATCGTCAAAAAATCAAAACCGCTAATAAAGTTACGCAAATAGACATTTCGTATGTAAATTTTCATTAGAAAACGATTGACATAAATTTTAGAACGCTAACATGAACCGTTCTTGAAATATTGCACATTTTTCAAAAAAATTATCAAAAAGTCATATAAAATAAAAAAATATTTCCTATTGAGAAACATGTTCACTTTTCATATGTAATGCCATGCGATCAATTGGGTGACATCATTCTCGTGGATCTAGCTCGTTCCGATCATGAAAAAAGATACTTTGAGTAATACTTTTGTATTTGAACGCCAATAGTCATTTATCTGCTGTAACAATAACTTATTTTTCTTTTCATAACGCTTGGCGAAATATTGGCGACGAATTTAGCGGAATGTCGCCAACTTGGCGACTTTTTAAATGTTGTTAAATTAACTAAAAACTCACCAAATGGATAAAAATGATGCTAAATCAATGAAAATGACGACTCATTGACGAAAATTCAATTCCTTTGAAAGAATATAAGTATCTACTATAAAAATAATCTATTTTTTTACTGTGAAAGTAGTAAACATTATATAAGGAAAGTCATGTGCTACCCACATCAGATTTTTTAAGTCGGAGATGAAAAAGCATAGAAAATTTACGTATAGATTATTCTCTTTAATGCATACAATAGATATTATTTTTATTTTTTTAATTTTCCATTAACCGAAACCATAAATGAGTATATAAAACAGTAAATTTTCTGTAATTTTGCACTGCGTACAATGTTGTTTACTTTTTGTTTAGAAAAAAAAATATCCACTCTGATAGAGTTTGTGGAAAAGGTGAGAAAAATGAAAGGCATTAGTCAAATGTAGTTTTATCCGTAGTACAATATCTACTATTTTTACTTTCCCTACAATACATGGCAATGTATAGGGGAAGTATTGGAATGATGTCGAAAATCGACGGATCTACCCGTTCCTCTAGAACACGGAAAAGCTTTTTTACCGTGACGTCTGTCTTTCTGTGTGCCTATGGCATGTATGTATCTACTCTAACACCAATGCCAAATGACCCTATTTCATAAAATTGTATAGGTTAGTGGGTGACCCTGGTGATGATTATATTTTGTACAATTTGAAATAACAGAAACTGCTTTTTGTGACATGAGCAGAAAAACTCGTGAAAGTTTAAAATAAAATATTATATGCTCATATGTATCCATTAAATGCTTATTTTATACAGAATTTTTGACGACGAAAAAAATAAGACCAACAATATTATCCTTGGAATAGATGCTTTCGAGATATTTTAGTTATTTTGCATTTTTGCTCCGTTGCATTTGAAAATACGTCTCGTGCCCCAATGAAAACGAAAATCGAATTAAAATAGCCCATTCAGTGCTATTTCAAATAATGATGCGTGATATTTTATAAAATTAAATTCCATTTAATTAATTTTTATAAAAATAAGAGAGGAAATGGATTTGTGCCTGTAAGGAATGTCATGTGCTGTCCCCATTAAATATTTTAAACTGAATGCTGAATCCATATCAGCAATCGGCTAATCTATATCAATAGTAGATTCCGAGAAAAATATGTAAAAAGGAGAATTGTTTTTTTTTAAAAAAAAGATGGTAAATTTGCTTGCTACACACAAAAGCATGCCAATTTTTAATGTAAGTTTAAAACTTCAAAAATAAAATATGAAAGAATAATAATTGCAAAAAAAGAAAACCCGACATTTTTTTTTATTGCCAAAAACAAAATATACATTTCTAGACTGTCATTCTTACTTTTCGTTCGCGAGTTAAATAACTACATTTAAAATACTTCAGAATCGTGCGTTACAAAATACATGTGTTGCTCGATAATTTATTTCACATTAATCACTTCATCCTGACACTTTTCCTTAAAATAAAAATCGCTGGAATGTGGTTTCATTTGTTATACCCTCTTCTTGAAGTGACTTATTGAGAGAAAAGTCCGTCAAAGGTCTGCCAAAAGTTCTCTTCCTTTTCAGCTGACGCAGAAATCGATGTTGCTCTCTCATTGTTCGGGGCTGGCAATGAATGCTTTCAAAGAACTTTTTTGTAGAGATCTCATTAGGCATCCAACTTGCTCATTTGTTGGTCGATGGTTTTGAAGCTATACAGGTGATCGTAAACTATTTCAACATAAAAAAAGGTGTGATAGTACAATATAGTGATAGTAATTAATTTTATCTGCAGCAACGACGATTCTCGATGTGAGATCTTCCAAGGAGTTCTCAGATGTTTCGTACACCTATTCTTCATATGTCCTTGTAAGAAGTCTAGTGGATTAAGGTGTGGAGAGAACAAAGGCCAAGCCACAGGTCAACAGCTAGTTAAGTGTTTCTTTTTTCACTGTTGAAGGATCAACAGGATATGTAACTTCACTTTTTTTTCTGGCACAATGAGTGGAATGCGGCCTTGGGTTCCATTGCAAATAGTGTTCGCCTTGATGTGTTCTTTCACCCCTCCTTTTTTGTGGAAAAAGTTTACTATATATTGTGTACTCACTGGGACAAAATGAACAGAGACAACGGAATTCGAAATCAAGTTGATTCATCAGTGTCGCTGCGATTGTTTCACTTAATTCTACAGAACTGGAGTTCCTGATTACAGTTCTTATAAATTCAAGTCTCGCGGAACGACGTCACTAGGACTATCTTGTACAGAGAGAAAACAGAAACATGATATAAATATCTGATGCGGACAGCACATGACTTTCCCTGCAGACTCATATTCACAACACAAAATGACACAAAATAACACTTATAATTAGTTTAAATGGCACTGAATTGGCACTTTTAATTCAATTTTCGTTTTTATTGGGTAACTAGTCTCATTTTCAAAAGTGGTTAGCAAAAATGCAAAAAAAACTAAAATATCTCGAGAACGGCTAGTCCCAGAGTAATGGGATGGATCTTATTTATTTCATCGTTAAAAATTACGTTCAAAACATGTATTTAATGGATATATTTGAGCACACGTAGCATACATCTTTTATTTTAGATTTGGACGATTTTTGCAGTAATTTCGCAAAAGTAATACCATTTCGCAAAAGTAAAGGTTTTTGTTTCGAATCATACCCAAATGTAATCAGCACCAGAATAACAAGTGACTTATCTACCCAATTTAGTGACACTTGGTCTATTAGTCTTCCAGCTTCAGCGGATACAGACAATTTTTGCGGGCCATTTCGCAACAACGACAACAAAAAAAACAGGATCTTACGATTCAGTTTTAGTACCAAAATCTAATCAGTACCAGGGTCTCCTACAAGTGATTTACCTATAACAGTTTATGAAATTGGGTCAAGTAGTATTTGAGCTGTAATGGATACAGACACACACACAGACATCACATTAAAAATAGTTTTTTCGTGCTCTAGAGGTCCAAAATGTGCAGACCCGTTAAAACCTTGACTTGTGATTTTCGACATGCTTCCAATACTTTCCCTATACATTACCATGTATTGCAGAGAAAGTAAAATTATGTTAAAAGTAAAAGAAACTTGTACATCATTATAATATATTTTACCTGTCCATAATGTCCCATGTTATTTAGTGGGTCTCCAGTTCTCTCTGGTGTAAAAACTGAATCGAGACTGATAGGTAATGTTCCCACTCTTTCAGAACGAAACATGATAGTAATGGACCTACTTTTAACGGTTTGTAATAAGTTTTCACAGAAATGACCGCACTTGATTTATAAAAAATTTGATGTGGACAACACATGACTTTCCCTGAAGACTCAAATGCATATTCTCTTAATATACACTCTTTTGAAAAAAAAAAATCTGTTTTTATTGAAATTAAATATGCGTACAGCTCATACACAGGTCATGAAATTGATGATGCCGCAGGACTCATCAATGGTTAGCAATTGCACATTGGATTTTCGAATCAGTAATAAGTGAAACCCCATTTGACGGCAATGCATGTTTGTATACGTCTAGGTAAGGAGTGATAAACTTTCCTAATGTCATCCTGCGATACATTCTGCCAAGCATTCCACAATTGTTGCTCCAGATCTGCTGCACTTCGGGATGGCCAAATCTGGCGACTTAGCATGTCCCATACATGCTCAATTGGCGAATAGTCTGGTGATCTTGCTGGCCAAGGAACAGTATCAACAGCACGGACACAGTCCACAGATATGCAAGCCGTATGTGGCGTGGCATTATCTTGTTGGAAAATGGCTCCAGAATGACGTGCCATGAAGGGTAACTCAAACGGCCGCTGGACTTCATCAACATATTGTTGAGCTATTAAAGTTGTAGACAGGATGACTAGGGCGACCTGCTGTCGTAAGAGATAGCACCCCCCCACTATCATACCAGGGGTAATCGCTGTGTGCCTGTTTAAAAACAAAAGTTGATTGGGACCGCTTGACCTGGCACCTTCACACACGCCCCTGATGGCCATCTGCTGAAAGACTGAAGCGTGAATCATCGCTGAAGACTATGCGATGCCAGTCTGCTCCAAGCGACGTCGATGTTGTAGGGTTATGGGCAGACGTCTTAAAGGTCGCCATGAGCGTAACCCCACTGCAGCCAAGCGCCGTGAGATGGTGGAAGGTACCATGGGTGGTATGGAAGGGGCCGTATCACGTTGGATGAGTGACAATGATACTGTTGGGCCAGTTCCGGCCTGTCGCACAATCATCCGATCTTGCCTCTCATTCGTACACTTTGGCCTTCCAGAACCTTCATTCCATCGAGGAGTTACAATAAGGCTATACAAAGGTGCTGGCAGCAACCATTGCTGCCAGCACCTTTGCACAGCAGTGTCCGTTCGGTGCAGGTCTCGGCCTATTGCTCGGTTTGACCAGCCAGCTTCACACATCTCGACTATACGACCACGTTCGAACTCATTTAATTGCTTATAAGGTCTTCGGCAACGTCGTAACGGCATTATTGGTTGTGTCTCCACGGAACTACAACGCCGATAACGAGCAAAGATAAGCCATCCACATTTTAACCTGCTTTATAGGATGTTAGTTGAGCAGTAGAAGCGTGCGCTATGACCGAAGTTAACACTCATTGGCCTTGCAAATTTCATCATTTGCATACTTGGTATAAAGGCACTTGTATGCGAAATTTCGAGATGATCGGATTATTTTTTAGAGGTGTTTCGTTTTTTTTTTTTTTTTTTTTTTTTTGCAAAAGAATGCATTTAGTATTCTATCTCAAAACTTATTGACCCAATTTCACAAAATTGGGCAATAAGTTTTGAGATAGAGTTGATACAAAGGCCATTCCGCAAAGAAAGGGTTATTTTATCCCGAATCGTACTAAAATATAATCAGCACCAGAATCACACACTAGTGATTTTATGAAATTGGGTTCATTAGTTTTTGAGTTAGAATGGATACATACATTGCACAGACAGACACAGACATACGCACAGACCTCATGCTAAAAATAGTTTTTCGTGTTCTAGAGGTCCCAGAACGTGTAGATCTGTCGAAAACTTCCCTTGCGATTTTCGACACGATTCCAATACTTTCCCTATTTATTACAATGTATTGCAGGAAAAGTAAAAATCTGATGTGGGAAGTACATGACTTTCCCTAGTACATATTCACGTTCCCTTTATTTCTTCAATAATTCCTTAAATTGAGTTTAATTGCACAAAATAAAAGCCATAATTATTTTAAATTACACCGAATTTGCACTTTTAATTTAATTTTCGTTTTCATGGGGTAACTGGACTTATTTTCAACGGTGGTGTAGCGACAATGCAAAAAAATTAACATATCTGGAAAACGGCTAGTCCTTATATATAGGATAGGGTTTATTTTATCCTTTTCGTGGCCTTCATTCTTAAAAGGCAATTTTGCAAAAAATGGCAGAGTTTTTTTTATCCCGAATCGTACCAAATACTTATCAGCACTAGGGTCACCCACAAGGGACTTACTTACCCTATTTTATGAAATTCGGACAATTAGTTTTGCAGTTAAAATGGATACAAAGTCTGCACAGACAGACAGACAGATGCGCAAATAGACGCACACACAAAAGTCACGCCATAAATAGTTTTTCGAGTTCTAGATGTCCCAAAATGTGTAGATCCGCGAAAACTCGAATTCAAATATTACATTATAATTACATATTGGTACGATTCGGAAAAAAGTGCTTTCCTTCTTTGCTTTTTGGCCCGCAAAAATCGTCAAAATCTAAAATAAGACTACGTATGCTCAATTGTATCTATTGAATGCTTGTTTTATAAGTAATTTTTTACAATTAAAGAATAAGAGACCAAACTCATTTGTCTGGCTATACTAGCTATTCTGGAGATATTCTAATTCTTACGCATTTTTGCTATGCCAAACCAGTGTCATTTTAAAATAATGATGTGTGCTATTTTGTAACATTAAACGGAATTGAAGGACTTATTAAAGAAATAAAGAGAAAATGAATTTGAGTCTGTAGGGAAAGTCATGTGAAGCTCACATCATATTTTTATTTTAAAAGTTATTCATTATTAATGCATTCATATTTTTAGAAATCATAGTTATATGCAAAATAGTATTCTTCAATAAGGTAATCATTGGTTATATATCAAATGGAACACCCTTTTGCTTTGTTAAATAGATCCTCCCTCTGAATGTAAAGGGATACTTTGTTTCAGCGTAACCAGAGGCGGGAGGCAGTTACTGCTTTTTCTTTCTTGAAATATCTTAAGTTGCAAAGATAATAAGCTGGTTTAAAAGTATAAATTGGATGTGCCAGAATATTAATGAAACTTATTTTTTTGGGTTACAAAATTTCAAAATCTTTCATGTCTCAAATCTTCAATTAATTTTAGAAGACGCCGCAGAAAATCTTTCGCCAAATTGCAGATCAGGTTTCGAAAGATAATGAATAGAGAGATAAGTAAAGAAAAAAAGAAGATAAGAATTAATTCCGAGTCGTTCTCGGAGCCGTTTTCTGCTCAAAAATGATCACGTAATTGCGGTTTAATTAGATGCTAACCCCATTTGCATAGAATGGGAAAATACTTTCTTTTTACTCTTCTTTTGTGAATCGCAATTACTCTGCCCTCCAAGACGCGTTGATTTTTAGGGACTGATCTTTACCTTTCGGAGAAAAGTAAATGTTTCTCCAGCATTTAATATTTAATTGCTGGAGAGAGGGAAATGAATATTAAAAAAAAGGGGGAAATGAAGGTTTAAGTATGGGGTAGCAGGAGCTGACAGGCAGTATTTAAATTTAATTCACATAAAATGCAAATAAAGTTTTTGCGCTGAATGTCAGACATTTACTATTTTAAGATATGTTTATAAGAATTTCTTTTAACTTATATGCAAGACTCAATTTGTGTTTTATAGTCAATCTTCCATTGAAAAATACTATCATCCGGCTCACTCAGGCCGATTATTTATTTTCACAAATTAAAATAAAAAAACACGATCGCGTTATGAGTGTTCAAATACACACATATATATATATATATATATATATATATTTATAAGAGATTCATTTACTTGTATTTTAAAATGCCAGTGATTTTTATTTTATTGAAAATGGATTGAAGAGCATATGTGAAAATAAAATAGATTCAACGTTAGGCTGGAAAGAATCCCATTATAATTAGAACAAGTACTAAATAGGTATTTATATACCCCTCCTTTCCTGTTCCATATGTAAGGTACGCAATTGCAAATTGGATTTCACTTTAGTGAAAGACTGGTAAATAAAAACCTGTAATATTAATTTCATTGTTCCCAGCATTGACATACATGGTGTATGTGAATGAATAGTGTAATAGATGAATAGATTCAAACCAAAGAAACAGTACATGGAGCTAGGCCTTTCCTGGCTCCCATAATTTTAACATACATGAAAAGGAATTATAAATGAAAATGAGTGATAAATTTGTAAAAGTGAAAAGTATGTCCAGAACCATGTACGTTTTCAAGGGTTCTACGTTTACAATTCTACGTTTCTGTGTAACGTTTATATATATATATATATATATATATATATATATATATATATATATATATATATATATATATATATATATATATATATGAAAACAAATTATTTATAAATTACATAAAGGATCAATGTTTACTACAATTCCAATATACATTGCGCAAAGCAGCAACAAATGAAAATGGAAAATATCAAAGAAAGAAACAAGACAAACTGGAAACAAAGGCCATAGGGTTAAATTATAAGCTTCAAATCGTGAAGAACGATCGTATTGGAAAATAATTATTTCGTTTGAGACATTATCAAGCCCAATCTCAAAGCAAATAGTCACATGTAATATCTGAAGATAACCAATATATACAAATACAAATTAATATATATATATATATATATAATAATAAAAGGCAATGTCTGTGTGTGTGTCTATCTTATACACTATACGTTCAGCGACCGCGCGTCGGAGAACTACGAAATTTGGCAATCGGAGACCCGGGGGGGGGGGGGGACACGTGAAAACCGATTTTTAAAATTTTAATTAATGTTTTAGTTATTTAATATTTTATGCGATTTCGACCGTTTTTTGCCCTTTTTGCCCTTTTTCTCCACGATCCAGACGTTGTAGAAAAAAAATAACACCACTGGAAAGAGCAGACAATTGCGAGTAAAAATATATAAATGACAAATCTCAGGGATAAATTCTAATATTTTTTAAAGATTTTCAAACAAAAGTCACTTTTGGCTCAAAAAAACGATTTTTGGTTTTTAAATTCTCGCATAGTAAAAAGTACTCATAATTTCGACTAATTTACATTTTTAGAAAGCTGAAATATCTGGCATTCTTACAAGTCCAATCTGGTCAAGGAATAATGATAATTGCCCGCAGGATCGCAATTTTAAAGACGATTGATTTCATATTTCTGGGCCAATTCTCGACCTCTCGGCGAAGTTCCCATTCTTCCCCGACAGCTCCGCCCAGAAATGGGGGGAGGGGGACGTCACGCCGTTGCATCGGGTTAGAGTGATATTTTAAATGATAAAATTAAGAGCTTAGCATACGGTCATTATAAAATTTAAAAGATTGAATTATGGTGGATTGAATTGTGGCGATGTATTGATTGCGATGTATTATTGTGGTGTAATGTATTGTTGTATTGTAAAAACTTAATTGTGGCGATGCATTTCACGTTAAACATGTGGATCCGTAAGTCCTTCCGAGAGGTTGGTGGTTGGGGAAGAAGGGTACGGTCCCTGTGGATGTCTGTCCCACTGGCTTCCGGTCTAAATTGCATGAATAAAAAAAAAGTTATCGAGAATGTCGCGGAGGGCGAAGTATCGCAGTGGTTAGCGCGCGGGATTTGCACTTGGTAGGCCCGGGTTCGATTCTCAAAATTTCCGCCATGTTCACGCGGAGTACGATGACATTAAACATGTGGGTCGGAAAGTCCTTCCGAGAGGTTGGTGGTAGGGGATGGAGGGTACTGTCCCTGTGGATGTCTCCCCCAATGGGTTCCAGTCTAAATTGGGTGGCACTTCCTGGCCGTCCAAAGAGTTACCTTACACCTTTCTGGTAAGTCGCGCCAGCGAGTTTGCCACGGTCAAAATTTTCAAGGGTAGCGAACAGGCTGGTCGCCGAAGGCGGCTAGTGTATATATATAAATTACACAAGTTGAACAACAATTGGACCTGAAGAGATACTGCAATGCACATAAGATTAATTATATAAAATCTTTAAAATATACTGAAAACGTTGGAATGTAGGACAGATAAAAATAAAATGTTGGAAGAAAATAAACATACTATAAAACATAGAAAATAAAACCAATTAAGACAAGAATAGAATAAATAGCAATTGACATAATGCAAAGAAATTGTAAAATCATTAGGGGGAGCAGTGACCTTACCCATGTCGATTATGTATTTTCACGAATTAAAGTAAAATACATCTTCGGAGTAAGGGGTGTTCATAAAATGTTTCATATATATATATATATATATATATATATATATATATATATATATATATATATATATATATATATATATATATATATATATATATATATATATATATATATATATATATATATATATTGGAACTACGAGTCAGCTCTTATAATGGTGTATAGTGGCATTCCAGTTTATCCATTTCTTCTATAGATCACTTGTTTAGTAAGAATTTTCATCTGTGCTTCATGTTCATATTCTGAATTGCTTATACGGGTAATTGTCCTGTCTCCTGCTCTGATTCACTGGACGGGTCTGGGGGTGTTGCTGTGAACGTACGTACTGCCTCCCTGGTTGTATTTCGACATGCTCATTCTGGTGCTTCTAGATAATCCATTCTGCTGAGGTTGAACGCGTAAACACGTGGTGAAAGAAGGGTTCATGCCACATGGTAATACAAGTTTCCTTAATGTTTCTTATCTTCATTTTTTCATCTTTTGATGTCTGTAGTCTAAGTTTGAGCATTTATAGTAATATACTAATGCTCAATCTGAAACAGGCATTTGTTTGGGTTAATTAGAATTAAATACTCAGACCTGAAGATGAATTTAATTCTGATTAATCATCGAATTTGGGTCGGTGCTGTTCTTTTCTCTTATCGGCAATATGACTTTGATTTTGCTTCTATGGTGATGTTAATATTACTTGTATTTTTATTATTACATTTTTATTATATATATATATATATATATATATATATATATATATATAGTAAGAATTTGAATTACATGTAAAAGTCAAATACCTGTGACTTATCCCATATAAAATGGTATATGATGAGCACATGTAAAATTATAAGTGATCCAAAGGATTTCATGAAAACAAACCCCTTATACATAAAACAGGTACTAAATACCCCTGTTCCACATATAAGGTATGCAATAGAAATTAAATGCTGACCGTCATGCTGAGAAAGTCATGATATTAAATAAGCTTGTTAATACCCCGATTGAAAAATTAAAATCCAACGAAATGTCATATATGTAATACAGGTACTAAACCGCTTATTCTCTGTATTAACATACATGGTGAAAGTGAAAGAATGGTGAAAGATCTGAATATATTCAATCAGATAAATCAACAAAGGCGCTAGGCCTTTATTGGCACCCCAAAAAATGTGAAAATATTATACTTAAGAATATAAATATAATAAAATAAGTTAAAATGAAAAATATATCCGAAATCATGTACGTTCTCAAGGGGGCACACTTAGTTCGAAGTTACTGAAATTCTACGTTTCTGTGTGCCTAACTGTAATATTTATTACAGAAATTATGTACATGGCCCGACGTAGAAAAATGGGGATTTTGGATCCGAATTAACAATAAGCATCTAAAAACATAAGCCTGATCCATGTTATTGTATAATAAAATAACCGAAACATTTAAATTGAATAGGTATAAAATAAAATGAAACGCGTCACCATTGTCACATGAAACATGTAGAAGAAAGAAATTGATTAGAAGGCTCGGAAATAACTCAAAATTGGTTACAATAAAAGTTATGGTCAAAGAATGCAAAATGGTGAAAAGAAATGCCTGAATTTGTTTTTTTATTTTTTGAAAAGTTACTCCTAATAATGTTTAAGCACAGAATTAAATCTGAATTTATTTTAGTATATAAATTTATAAATTAATTCCAAAAATAGACATATACTGGTAGATGATGTGCGTATACACGTAGAGTGATGAATAGGACATTCAGTTATTCAAAAGCATATTTATAATTGTAATATTTATTACAGAAATTATTCAAATTTATAAATTAATTCCAAAAATAGACATATACTGGTAGATGATGTGCGTATACACGTAGAGTGATGAATAGGACATTCAGTTATTCAAAAGCTGCTGAGACTGACGTATCAATAAGTTGCTGTAATTTGAGCATGGTTTTGAATTTAAACTTGAAATGGATTTTTATGAAGGAAAATATATGATTTGGAGGGTAGTGATTTTTCACGGTGGTAGTTAATAAATTTGGAATATGTTCTTCAAAGTAACATTTTGAGCTTAACTGTTTTATTCGTATTAACTGATTATTAATGATATATTTAAACACATATTTTGCAAGGTTTGATGAAAAATGTTCATGTTTGTTGACTTTGTTGAAAGTATATGAATCGGTTTTGTCATAAATCTTAAATTTAAGATTATTTTCATTTCGAATTAAGACACTAACGTCAAGACAGTTGATTCAGGGTAAAGAGTAAGCATGTTCAATAAGTTGCAGATGTTGAGGATAAAATTGAAAAGATAACTTGGAGGCATATTTTGTAATTTTGATAGTAATGATATCATCCATGAATCGATACACGATATGGCTATTGAATTTATGCTGAATTTCATAATAGTGTAGATATAAGTTGGCTAGAATGGTAGATGAGATTCCTCCCTGCGGAATTCCCTGTCTTAATTTGTCAATGCAAGTACCCTGAGATAAATAGTGGTTATATGGAATGGATTTTAATAAAGTTTTAAATTTTGGTACTGTGAGATTTTTAGATTTAGATTATTGTTCATATAAAATTATTGTGACTTTATATAAGTATGTGTGCCTTTATTATTGAAGAGGTAGGTCTATAAAGTCAAAGGTTTTTATATCATAAATGTTTGGTATTATATCATAAATGTTTTAAGTTTTCCACCCTCTCTTAAACTATTTTTGATAATATGAGTTTGCTGTGCAGTGAAATGAGCATATAGTTGAAGAATGGATAGAAGTTTTTTATCCGCTGTATTCGTATATGAATTAAACTCAATAGTATCTGTTCTGGATGCAATAGGCGGTTTATGGAATTTTGGTATTAGTGCCATGTAAGGATAATTTAGTTGTGTTTTAGTTTAAGTAACTTGTAGTAAGCAATAATGTCTTTACTGAGAATAGTTCGACTATGCAGTATTGGTGTTAAAGGTACAGTCGTATTAAGTTGTTTATTAAGTTCTTCCAATTTTTTTTCTGCAAATAAATGCATAGTTACTAGCAGCTTTATCAACATAAGTGATTACAAATTTATCTTATAGTCATTTGATCTCTTTTAATATATCTTTATAATTATGTGCATATGACTGTATATGTAAATGATTAAGAATCTGCTTTATGTGCCAGGTGACTTACACTTGCCAGCCCTTAAAGGCTTTAATAGGGCAGTTGTATTTATCTGAAAGTTTACAAACACATTTATCAAGATATATGGCTATAGCCAGAAGTATTTTTTTTTTTGTTATATAAAAGGGTAAGTCTGTATTTTGTTCCACAGCTAAGTAACTTCTTGAGATTGGGTTACATAATTATGTTTAGATTTTCAGTTATTACATGTCTATAATTTTGGTCTATAAATGGTTGATAACAGGATTCAAAACACGTACAAGATACTGACTTTTTTAAATGCTTCGACAAAATATTGCAGTTATAGTAAGCAGCAAATAAGCAGTTATAGTACCTTCGTCCAAATGGTACATGATGGTACATGATTTGCTTTGATTAAGTTAATATGTTTAATTGGTAAAAATGATGTGAATTTTTAAAAAATTACGTAAAGTCAATATAATTAATAATTGGATTATATACACTGCTGAACAATTGTTAAGGACGGATGACGCTATCACCCATAGAAACCACAAAATGAAAGGAAGCAAAATGTGGAAAATTAGAATAAGTGCAGGTTACTGTAAGAAGAGTTAAGCGTATGCAATTTTTTTATTTCCAAGCATGTTCTTCACGTAATAGCGCTGATAAGAGATTTAAAGGATTTGACGCGTGTGGACAGTTGTTGTTCCAAGTGAAAGTTTTATCGGAAATATTTAATTGACGAACTTTAAATTATCGGTATGTCTTCCCGGTATCACTTAGATGATTTTACGCGTGGCTATATTATTGGAAAGATCGAAGAAGGGCAAAAAATAACAGATGTTGCCAGGGCGTTCGACATTGCCCACAGCGTTGTTTCACGGCTGTGGCAAGCATTTAAAACAACTGGAATGTGAAGCAAGCGTCACGGGGGAAATCGGGTTAGAAGTACGACGCCTGCAGGAGACAGGCACATTGTCCTATCGGCAAAAAAGAACCAGTGCACCACAGCTCAGCAGGTGACAAATCAGTTTCTTGTTACCACGGGACAGCAGATCTCCCGAAAAACTGTAGCCAGGCGTTTGGGAGAAGGAGGACTATACGCCCTCAGACCAGTTGTGTGTGCCCCATCGTCAAGACTGCACCATACCGCCTGTTTGCAATGGTATCGTGAGCATCGCAAGTGGACCGAACAGGACTGGGCTTCCGTACTATTCTCAGATGAGAGTAGGTTCAGTCTGTCATCGGATTGTAGACGCCAACTGATCTGGCGTGAGAGTGGTACTGCTTGTCCAAAAAATATCCAGGATAGGGACCGATATACGACATGTAGTATCATGGTATGGGCCGGCATCATGATCAATGGCCGCACGCCCCTACATGTGGTTCGAACTGAGACTATGACCGGCCAACGATACATTGATGAAGTTCTACTGCTTCATATTCGCCTTTTCCGTGGTACTGTTGGTGATAAATTTGTTTTCATGGACGACAACGCACCATGTTATAGAACACTCGCTGTTCAGGATTGCCTAGTCCGCGAGGGTATTCAATACCTCGTATGGCCAGCACGTTCTCCATATCTAAACCCCATTGAGAATGTTTGAGATGGTTTGGGGAGGCGACTTGCTGGTCGAAAATAATCCCCAACAAACAAGAACACCCTCATCCGTGCACTGACAGAGGAGTGGGATAACTGGCCTCAACAGTTGCTGTATAATGTTATATAAAGTATGACACGACGTGTGGAATGTTGCATCGCACGACGGATATGTGACGGTGGACATATCCTATGCGGACACCTTTCTCAGTACGGGAAACACATCTTTTTCAAAGGTGTCTTCTGTCGCTCATATGCATTTTTCCATTTCTCCGTACACAACATCAAATGAACACTTTTCCCCTTTCAGATGTTTCAAAACCTTCTGTATTTTCCAGAACAGTAACTAATCTTTTTTCTAATGTCCGAACAGTGTGGCCAGAATATTTTATCCTGCTGGGCCTCCAGCCCCGCTTAATGTTGTGCTACATTGCAATTTGTGATCCGTCTTTAGCAATTGTCCAGCATATATATATATATATATATATATATATATATATATATATATATATATATACATATATATATATATATACATATATATATATATATATATTATATATACATATACACACACATATATATATATATATATATCTGCATTAACACACATGGTATAAGCACATGAATAGTGTAATAAATGAATTGATTCAAACTGAAATATCTTCACTTGGAACTAGGCCTTTCCTGACTCCTCAAAATTTTTTAACATACATGAAAGAGAATTAAAAATGAAAATGAATGATAAATAAGTAAAAGTGAAACGTATCTACGAAACCTTGTACGTTTTCAAGGGCCATACCTAGTTCAGTAATACTGAAATTCTACGTTTCTGTGTGCATAAGTGTACATTGCATTACGGAAATTATGCACATGGCCCGACGTAGTATGGTTATATATATATATAGGGTGTCCCATAAACATTGACCTCGACTTTTATTCCTTAAATATTGATCTTAGGCATATATAATAAATTACAAAGTTGTGTAAAGAAGGTACAGAATTTTATAAAATCGATAAAAATTTTCAGCGGATTAAATTTGAAGAAATACAAAATGTAAATTTTTATACGGCTCCCGTACATAAATATTTCCAATGAGTAAAATGTGCCCCATACACTAATAAGGTGATGTACAAATTTTATCATAATTTTAGAACATAATTTTAGAAACAATAACCATAAGTAGCATTTAGTTCATTAAAAGTATCCTATATCGAGTAGAATCCCTAGAGATATATGATCTTGCAAAGATAAGAGTATTTTAACAACGCTGAGTTTTTTTACTATACTATTAACTAAAATAATGGATAAAAACATAATTCGATAGTTTGAGTAAGGTTTGAATATGTAAGTGGTGAAATTTGTTATTAGATAATCTATAAATTTGAAAACATTTATTTTTAATGACGTTACGAAATATTTTAACCGAATTACATGAAATCATCATTTATTGATATTAAAATTAAAATAATTTTTTCATCATATAAATTATAAATAAATTTAATAGAAGATACAATACACAGATTTAAATTCTTTATAACATTTAAGATATTATATTTCCACATATTAAAAACTTCTAAAGGCTGTGAATATCTGTATGCTATTATATACATACATACATATATATATATATACATATATATATATACATATATATATATATATATATATATATATATATATATATATATATATATATATATATATATATATATATATATATAATAATTTGAAATTCCAATGATAGAATAGAGAGAAGTTGCAACTCCAAAAACCTAACTTTAAAATAAGCCTACATAATAAAAAGAAGTATTATACATATATATATATATAATGTCTAAGTTAATAGATTTTAATATAAAATAGGGGTTACTACTTGTAGTAAATCCTCCTTTATCTGAAAATCTATTAATTTAGACCCAGGTGATGTAAATAGAATTTTGTAGTCACCCCTGATGATTTTCAAATTACTTTACCTTCAATCCTTTGTTCACCACTCAATTTTTACCATTCGTTTTAAATTATAAGGGTTGTTTCTGGTTTTTCATATTGATGACAAGCAGTCTCTTGAGTCTTATCTGGTAATAAATTGTATTCTTTTGTCGGTTATAGATGCTGTACTATATCCCTTCAATGCTTCTGCTTTAATTCATATATATATATATATATATATATATATATATATATATATATATATATATATATATATATATATATATATATATATATATATATATATATATATATAATAAACATTTAAGAAAGTGTTAAACTATATAAGATTAATTTAAACCTATTATTAAGAATTAATTACGGAAAATAATAGGAAGTGTTAAAGTACTGAAAATATTGCTTTCGTGAAAATTTTTAAGATTTGCATGCTAATATATGTTTTAAGACCTCCTGAACACGTCTGACTGTTTGTCGATTTCTTGTGTACATGACAGCTGCTACAAACCTTAATGGTTTTTCATAAAACTTTATCCAGCTTTATTACCGGAATATTTAGACCTAGAGAGAATTTTTTAAAATTCGAACAAAAATTTCGATATTTATTTGAAGTTTTGCTTTTTTTTAACATGATAGCATAGGATGAAGTTTGACATAATAAATGGGTATATTTACGGCTCAATGATCTAGGGACTTTATTATTTCAAGCATTGTTGTGAAAAATAGCAGCGATACAATTTTTGTATTTGTGACGTTATTAGCTCAGCCCCCTCGAGGGGGGGGGGAGTTATCTTCCCGGGGGTACATTTTCAAGAATGTTACCAATCGAAATATATTTTTCAAGCCCTTTATAGGGAATTATAACACACTATAATTGTAATCATTTAGACCCACGATACCGTTTTTTTTTTGCAAATTTTGGAAAAAAATCCATGCAAGCTATATAAAAATGGATTCTGTTATTTTAATTTTCTAACTGAATTAAATATTCGCAATGTAACATTTAATTAATCTACTGCAAATTAATTTATTACAGATACGTTTTCATTATTCTTTTGTCAGCCGTAAAAGTTTATTGTGATCATTGGAAATGTTCAAATCATTGTCATTGGAAGCTGAAATTAATATTTAATCAAACATTACTTTTCTATTCCCCTCCACACTCTACCACTTTCTCTATTCATTCATCCCTATAATAAGTAAAAAAAATGCAAATCAATAGTTTGATTATCTTGCATGACCCAATCCCATATTAATTCTTCCTGGTTGCTTAATCACAAAAGGAAATGTTTCTCTTCTGAGACAAAAATATTTGCTAATTAACACATCCGTCGATCTTTTATTTCTCAGATAAAGACGTAAATAGGAGTTAATTCGTGTCTTTAACTTTATTCCTCTAAATATGTGGAGACGGGATTCCTTTGGATATTAATCATAATATTTATCATTGGAATTTTCAAATACTTTTCAAAAACAATGGAAATTTTTAAATTAAAACGTGTTAACAACACTGTCACGGCTTTAATCTCTTCTTTCATTGTTTCTTGTTAGACATTCATCTAGCCTTGTACGGTTTTCATCGTTTGTTTCATCTCATCTTGTCCGACTTTAATCTTTTTTTCCATCGTTTCTTGTCCGGCTTTCATCTCGTTTTTCATGATCATCATCTCTTTAAACCGCTCCTCCATGGCTTTTCTAGTTACTACCATCCTCCGAAATCCCACTTCTGACACCAAATTGTTACGACGTATGTCTAGAATCGTGAGTGTGCGCTCGAAATACAAGAATGAGTCCAAATTTTGGGATAACTAACACGTCTATTAACGAGCAAGGCGTAAACAGGAACACTACACAGTAAAACAGCACTTAAATGTTCCGCAATCATTACATAAAACAACTGATACTATTCTCTAAACAATGACGTATATCATTTCACAAAACGGCAACTACTATTCTCAAAACAGTGACATATGCCACAGTTGAATGTAGCTCGTATCACGTTAAGTGCTCCCCAACTAAGTGTTGACTCCATTTATGTACACTTTGCATAGCTGCCAACTTATTTGGAGTAAAAATCAGAAGATTTTTGAAAAAAAATCAGAATAGCGCGTAAAATTAGTTTTACGGAACAAATCGACATAAATCTGATTTTCAAAGGACACAATGTAAATAATGCACAAATATGTGAAACACACAACTGTTTTGAGATCTCTTTGGAAACAGTTGTATGCATGTTCATTTGTACATTATTTACATTGTATCCTTCATCTCTCAAAATATTTTGACAGAAAGTTACGTTATGTAATGATGATATAATTCGTTATGCAATGATGAAAAATGATATAATTCTATTATATTTAGAAAATGCAAGTTTGACAATTGCGTTTAAGAACAGGGTTGTTTAAATACATGGGCAAATTTAATTTTAACACATTCCTTTATATTAATTCTAAACTATGATTTTGTTATCTATAATATTTGTTATCTATCATGCTTTTATTTTGTCAGTTTTGTTGAAATTAAATCATTACAATAGTCAGGATTTATAAACTTAATTTCACAAAAAAAAATTATTTTACAATTGGGAAGACACAAATTTTTTGTTCTTAAACTGCAGTATATTTTTAAACACATTCATAAAATTATCATGTATTATTAGAATGTGCATTGTCTAGTGTCTACACATAAATAAAAATTGGTGGCAGTATATTTTAAAGAAAATGTTTATTTTGTTCAAAATATCTTTTCATAAAAATGTGGCAGAAAGGGCTTCAGATAGAAAAAGATTGAATTTCATGATCGTACTATTTATATGAAAATAATTAAAAAATTAACTTTTAAAATCAACCAAACTATGAAAATAAGCTACTTTAGTCCAGTTAATGTGCAACAATAAGGAGAAGGAGATCGATGGAAAAGGATAATTGCGTAATCTCGGAAACGCTCGCGAAAAAAAACTGAATTTCACGATCGTACTATTTATGTGAAAATAATAAAAAAATTTGCCTTTATAATCAACCAAAATATGAAAATAAGTTAATTTAATCAAGTTAATGTGCAACAATAGGGAGATGGAGATCGATGGAAAAGGATAATAGCGTTCTCTCGGCAACCGCTGCAGAGATGAAAAAAAAAAAAATACTATTTATATGAAAATAATTAAAAATGTGACCTTTATAATCAACTGAAATATAAAAATAAGCTAGTTTAGTAAAGTTAATGTGTAATAATCAGGGGATGGAGATGGATGGAAAAAGGCAATTATGCACTCTCAGCAAAGCCTGAAAAGAAAAGACTGAATTGCTCATCTTAAAATTTAAGCGAAATATAATTTGTTTAGTAACATAATTCTTTATTTTTATTCGCACTATAAAAATAAATTAGATCTATTGTTCTGATATGAAGTCATTAGAAGAAGAAAATGGATGCAAACTGGTAATTTTGGACTCTCAACAAAAAGGGGTAAAAGTAAAACAAATATTTTCAAATGCTGTGCGAAGTTTTTTCTTCTGTTTCCCCTTTGAGTCCAATGACAACATATGTATTAATGATAACATACATCACGGTGATTACGGAGACAAAAATCTACAACCTACAACTTTTTTTTTTATTCCTTTCTGTGGGGGATTTTATGCCTACACTTCCGGGTTAGAAAGACGAGCATTGTCTGCCGTCCGTTTCTTGAACGCTGCGTGCTGGAAGTACCAGAATAAATAGAGCTTGTCACACGAGAACGTCTGCGTTCATTGCTGCGTTCATTGTCTGCGTTCATTTGGATTGCTTGTCACACGAGAACGCGAACGTTCTCGTGTGACAAGCAATCCAAATGCTTGGCGACATTTTGGTGTAAAAATATAAATTTGGCGATAAATCGTCAAATTGGCGCGATTTTTAGGCGTAATTAGTAAAAAATATTAAAAATCGTAAAGAAATCGATTACGCGCGTAAAATCGTAAAATAAGAGAATTTTCGTAAAAATTACGAAAAATTCGTAAAAGTTGACAGGTATGACTTTGTAGAAACTTCTAGAGGCCTCTCGCATCTCGTAGAATATTCGTTATTTTGAGGTGGCTCTTGAACCTTTAAAATGTCGCCAAATTGGACACACATCGAAATATCTGGCACCGCCCCCTCTCCGAACTTCAGTATATAATTAACTCTAGATTTAAGATATAGGAAAGGTTGCCTGTGATGATGTTTTCTCCGTCTAGTTTTCAAAAGAGACTCCAATGAGGGTATTGTAAACGTTCCATATACATTAATAATGCATTTTTGTACTCAAAATTTCTCCACCTTGTTAGTGTATGTAATGAATATTGAAAGATTATTTATATTTTAAAAATGGATCATCTATTTGTGAGGTCAGTAGGCACCCTTGTCAGATTTTGGTATTTGCTATCAAATATAAGGCGCAGACGAGTGATGCCTATTTCGACAATCTTTTGTCTGGAAAGTTATGACCCCAATAAATATATGTCACCCAAATTACAAGAGAGACTTCGAGCACAAACAATGCTTAGGGCCAGGACTTACAACAAATTTCATTCGATCCATGGCAACCCATAAAAAAGCGAAACAACGTCACACTGATGAATAGCCAATGAAAGTAAGAGGGCGGCCGTTACCAGAGACAAAAAGAGGATGATGCCAGCAAGAATGGATGAACGAGCGAAGTGGAGATCGGAAAAGAGTTGATTGTCAGATATTCGGATCAATGAATAGATGAGATCCTAAAAATATCAACGACAGATTTCAGGTAATGACAGAGTTAAGAGATGACTGTAGCCTGTCGAAAGGTGCAATGTCCATAAAGTTCAGATCATCAAAATAAAGCCAAAATGTTAGTCGAACTTTGTTCTTTTGAATAAGTTAAAGGTCTCATACATCAAACTTGTATATAATTTTTATATTGCTCATAATTGGTCATGTTCATTTTTAAACATGTTTATTTTAAAGTTCATAACGTGTTCATTTATAAAGTTAAAAATGCTTGTAATATAATGATTTATAGACTATGGTAAGTGAGCTCGTATTAAGAAATAATGGAGGCACAACGATTCATAATTTATATACATCCGTCTTCATCAAAATTTAATTTTCACTTACTACACTACTCAAAAAGAAAAATCTATTAATTTAAACAAGGGCTTTTAAATGAAACCGACAAATAAAAGGCCATTTCTATTGCAAAAAATGAAAGCAACGCATTTAAGATTATAGTGAAAAAGAATTCTAACCAAACTGCAATTTCCTTTTTTTTTGCATTACACGACAATCCGACATCTTTAGCCTACTGTATCTAGTAAATGACCCAATAGAAACTTCTGTTTTAAACTATTTTTTTTTTTTTTTTTTTTTTGCTCTGTTCTCTCTTATCTTTAAAAATATGTTTTGTTTACAAGTACAGACATTTTCCAGCTGAAGAAGTTCAATATCTTACGTGGTAAAAAGAAGAATGTAGAAATTGCAGCGCAAAAGACATTTTTCACCCATCGCACCAGCTTTTATCTTTTCAAAATTGAATTTGAGAGGAGGTAAAAGGGGGAGGGGGAGATGTTTTTTGTAGGTCTAACAAATGCAAGGAGTTACATTTTGTTCTCTGATTCAACCGCATAAAATGTGTTTTTGGAAAATATTCATACTTCAGTGTATGTATGATTGCCTTAACTTATTAATACTGAAAAATTAATTGCAGCGCGGCTCCACTCGACTTTCTCATACCAGAATTCATTTTTTAAATAACTTGAGATTTTTCTTTCACAAATTTGGAAGAAAAAATCCGAAAAATCTGTATGGTGGGTCCAAATGATACCAATTGGAGCATGCTACTTTTCATTTTAAAGGGCTTGGAAAATCTTACGATTGATACCACGTTTGAAAATGTTACCCTTTAGAGGAGTTAACTAGCCCCCGAGGGCACTAATGACATCACGAACATAGACATTGGGACTATTTCTTTACTTCAATGGTTGAAATTGTTAAATCTAGCGATCATAGATCCACAAACAAGCCCTAGTATGCATGATTGTGTTGAATTTCATCCTATGCTGCCATGATAAGAAAATATAAAATTTCGAATCCATTTCAAAGTTTTCGGTCGAATTAAAAAAAAAATCGATTTAGTTCTAGATTTTTCATTAAGAAAGCCGGATACAAAGTTTCGTGAAAATCCAATAATAGTTTTGACAGCTAATGTGTACAAAAGAAATTAACCACGAGCATCACTCTAAAAATACTCAAGTATTGTTCAAGAGGTCTTAAAACATATAACGGCATTCAAATTTCGAAATAAAAAAATTTCATGAGAACAATCATTTTTCTATACATATAATTTTTCTATATATATATTGTTGAATGAGAAAGTAAAATTGGGTGAATACATTTAAATTCGTCGTTGTAGTATGTAGTCAATACATTAATCTGCATCCGTGTTTCTCAACCGCCGAGTATCCATTATGTCGGGCTGCGAGAGATTCTCTTGGAGTTTTAAATTCCTAAGCATTTCTTATATGGCTGAATATTCCATAGTGAACATATTCTAAAAGAGAATAATATTCGCGAGTGAGTCGAAAAGGCCAGAACTAGAACGCCTCATCTGTGGAACAAATGTCAATGACCAAGCCGCATTTCAATTTTAATATGACTGCTGACTTCTAGGGTGAATGACAATGGATGAACATTTTTCTCTCTCAATGCCGTTTTTTTTTCAAATCAGCATCTGTAAAATCAATTTAATAATACAATTATCCATTTTATAGTGAATAATATCACGCAAATCCAAATAAAAATGGGTACATAAGATCATGTGAAATGAGTCGCACAACCCATCGAGAGAAGGTGTTCCAAGGTGTGACGTATCGCTTCCTCTCTTTTGCAATTTTGTTTTGCGCCCACTGTTTTGCAATGATATACCGTGCTTTACATATAACACGCTTTCTTACTGCGAGTACAGTTAAAAGCCATTGGTTGTTGATGAGATCAGTAACCAGAGTACAAAGTGGCTCGTTTTTTAAGGATGACTATTCCAAACTATTCATCTATAAGAAATATAATCCAAAATGTATAAAACAAAGAACAAACAGTTCAAAACTTTCGCATGGAAAATAGAGCGAATGGAACCCTGATGAACCCAAACAATAATAAAATCGGCCATACTCACAATATAGAAACCATCCCTAAGCTAGGATTATGAATGACACCAAGAAAACTTGCGTTATAATTTTGCGAACTTCTCTAGAGAGCGATCCTTTTAGTCTTACCACGCTTCCGGTACCAATTTGTTTATAGATTCAGTTCAAGCTGCAAGAGAGTGCAATGGTCAAGTTCATGGTGTTACCCGCACTAACAGTGCTATCCTAATGATAATGCAGTTGAAAATGGGGTGTATTCTCAATTATTATTTTATAATCAATTCATATTTTGGATCATTGGTTATCACTTGGGACTCATTATAACCATTCTTTACGTTGGTAAACATTTGCAAGCATGTTTCTGAAAGTTTCAAGGGAATCTCGCTGCCAGTAATAAGGGAGTAAGTTTCCTGATAGTTATACTATATATGATAATATATATATATATATATATACACATAAGAATAACGCTTCGACAAATGATCATTGGATGAACATTTCAGAAATGAGGCTGAAATTTTCATGAACACCTGAAATTGGGACTTAGCAGTTTGTCGAAATGATCAAATTAAACGCTTAAAATAGCTTTTTCCTGTTCTAGAGGTCTCAAAACGTGTAGATTCTGTAAAAACTCGATGCGATTTTCAGTACGATTCCAAGACTTTCCCTATGCGTTACCATGTATTGCAGGGAAAGTAAAAATGAGCACAGGTTGCAGAATATTTTACAGTGTATGAAGCTACAAAATTTATATTAAGGTCCTCTAATATCGTAATTTATAATTTTGCTATGCCATAGAATTGTGTATCTGAAGCTTGTATTTATTCCTAGACTTTTATTTCTGATGCATCGCAATAGTTTACAACATAATCGATTGACTCGATTTAGTTTCGTTAGTCTAACACGCTCTTTCGAAGATTTACGTCCAGTTTAATTTTAAATAATGCAATTAGTTTGGCAGCACGCATTGTGCCACAATATTTCATTTCAAAAACGATCTCATTTCAGATAAACCTGTTTCATTTCATTTCTTCATATGTTCTAGATAACGGTAAGCGACGGTCACTGAATCACAGTTTTGATTAGAAAATATCGATGCAATTGCATTGTGAGGAAAATATATTTAATATTTATTTTAAATGTATATTTTTCCAAAAGTTTCTCGCAAAACTAATGAGCCGAGTCACATTATTATGACTTTCTCCTGCTTCTAACGTCAAGGACGCATAGTCAATGAACGAATGCACGTGTCATGGTCAAACTTTGTAGGTATATAAGGCGGGATGATAACAACCGCGACTGTCATGAGTAAACAACATGATTTAATAGACGTGGAGAAAGGCTTGATCATTTGGCTACCGAGCCGAGGGCGGCAACACTTCGTAAATGGCAGAGTTTGTGAACTGTTCATGGACTAGTGTGGTTAATGCATACCGTGAGTGGAGGAATGGAACAATTTCGAAGACTCGACGTGGAGAGTGATAACTGTGGAGCACCACGAGCCATCGATGTGAGAGGCGAACTTCGTCTGTGCTAATCGACACGCTACTTCTGAGCCTCTCACCATACCAACGAACCAGGTGGCTTCCACTTGTGTGTCCAAAACAACTGTGCAGCAGACCCTGTTGTGAATGGGTGCCCGGCAGACGGCTGGGACTGCACTCATGTTCACGAATGTTTTTCGCCAGCAACGGTTCGAATGTGCACAGTCCCAGAATTAGACTTGCTCCGACTGGCAAAGGCGTTGTCTTCTCTGACGAGTCACATTTTCAGCTCCAACGAACAGATGGACGTTGGCGTATGAGGCGTGAAACTAGAGAGAACACGCACCTAGAAGCCATTGTTGGACGTAAACAAGCTGGTGACGGTAGCATTATGGTCTGCGGAATAGTTTCTTGGTCTGTTCTGGGGTCCTTGATTCCTGTAAAAGACACTCTCGACAGATTTGGGTATCTCTATCATTGACGATCAAGTACACTCGCTTATGTTGACGGTCTTCCTTATGGCCGATGGGGTCTTTCAACAGCACAAAGCGACCTATGATACCGCAAAAAATTGTTTGCGAGTGGTTGAGTTGGTGAAGTTTAGAAGAGCACGCCCAAGATTTACAGTCACTTCTCTGGCCTCCAAATTCTCTAGTTTACCCGATCGAGCCCATTTCGGACCGCCACCTCGATCGATATGTTCGAAGACTGGATCTACCACCACACACTTGACAGCAGATGCCGGACGTACTGCCGTCTGCATGACGTCAAATGCCTCTAACAACCATTCAACACCTTATTGAGTCACTAGGCGTCTGACTGTCATCCCTGCTGCAACAGGCGGTTATTCTGGACATTAGCAGGTGCTCATAATAATCTAAATCGACTGTTTATATTATTCTGTAATAAAGTTTTCTATGTGTCGCTTACTCCTAAGATGACAGAAATGTATCATATGGGGTACGATAATTGTATCCCTGATCCAAATGGTCATTCTTAAGGCGTCTGGCTGCCGTCCGTCCTGCCAGAAGCGGTTTTTCTGAATATTTGCAGGTGCTCATAATAATGTAAATCGACTCTTTATATTATTCTCCAATAAAGTTTTCTATGTATCGCTTACTACTAATATGACAGAAATGTATCATATGGGGTACGATAATTGTATCCATGATCCAAATGGTCATTCTTAAGGTGTGTTTCAAGAAACAATTTCTTTGGTGAAAAGAGATGAAAAGTATACTCAGTATGTATTGATAGAATACCATTGGAAATTCAGTTGTGCAATATATTTTGACTTAAACGTAATCATCGAAATGTATCGAGAACTAAAAGAATTTTCGAGCTTTCTAAAGTTCATAAAGTCGACATTTTTGTGGCAAAACTGCCACAGTTGAGTTTGGGTCTTATGGGCTCCATGCGGGACTTATTCATATCTCAAGACCAAAATGAGATATTTACAAGCAAAAACCATTTTAAATAAAGTATTTTATATATAATTATATTTAGAACAAAAGAAATCAATGATTGCTAGTGACACTATATATGAATTGCACCCCCCCCCCCCAAATTAAATGCATTCTCATTTCCATATTTCATACTTTGCCAAAACTGGGTTCGTTTATCATTATTGATTTAATTTTTGTTAAAAAATATTTTTTGTTAAAGGTCTCTTCAATTAACAAACTGAGGATAACAATTTCTAATATTAAAAATGGAATCTATCAGATTTCCTACATTTCATCCTCAGGGGTAGTTTATTCATTAAGGATTTTTCATTTTCTTTTTAAGACAATAGAAAACTCTTCATTATTTAATTTAAATTAGAAAAATTAGGACCTTTAAAATTCAATTGAAAATAAGAAATATGTATATATATTTATTCATTAAATAACTTATATCATAATATTGTCACGGTCAAAATCAACAATGTAAATTTAACTCACTGCTGGATCTTTTGAGAACCAGAAGGGAAAAACACATTTACAAGCAGCCATTCCTATTATTTCAATTCAGGGTTACCACATTTGAACACTCGTTGCAAGGTTGCATATTTGGCGATTTAGCAATAATTTGATGATTTCTCGAAGATTTGAGAACTTTCTCAAAATAATGAATATTCTGGGAGATACGAGCCCCTTTAAGAAGTTTCTACGAATAGTATATAAAGAGACTCATCACTCAGTAGGAAATCAGTTGACGTAATACGAGCTACATTGTCACTTTTTTGAGAATAGTATTCGCTGTAATACCTGTACACGTACAGGCAATTGTTTCTATGACGTGAATCTAGGGTTGCCATATGCTAAAGTATATATGAGGGGTTTCCAGATGTGGCAACATTGGGTGACTTTTCGAAGATTCGAGAAATACCTCGAAATAACGAACCATCTACGAGATACGAGGGACCTTCAAAAGTTTCGACAGAGAGTTTATAAAAGGAATCATCCATTAGTTGGAGAGAAGTTGACGTGATAGGAGCAACATTGAACTGTGACATACGTGAATATTTTGCGAATAGTAGTTGCAGTTTTGTGAAATAGAATCCGTCAATATTTTGATAATAGTATCGGCTGTTTCGTGAAATGAGTGGAGCACTAATTAGCTGTTTTACTGCACCTGACAGTTGTTCAGCGATTTTCTGGGACAGCTGTTTGCTGTCATTGCTCCTGTTTACGCCGTGCTTGTGAGTAAACGTTATCCAGAAATTAGAACTCATTCTTGTATCCTGAGAGTACATCCAGAGAATAAATACCTCGCAACAATATTTTGAAATATTTATATTTGAAAACTTTTTGTGAATCACTATAAATTGATACATATTCCATATAAGATATATCAAAATTATATTTTTGGCAGAATCACTCTAAAACATTTTTAAAAACGTGGGAACGGAGTCGCCTTGGTATTTATTTAAAGCAAAAATGTCTACCCATATTTTGCAAGTGTTATAAGCAAGGGGGGTGGGACAGCCCAGTGGTTAACGAGCGAAGATTGTACTCGGGTGACCCGAGTTCGAACTGCCCCCGTGTTAACGCTGAGTACGGGCACGTTAAATAGGTGGTTTGAGAGATTGGTGGTAGGGGAAGGAGGGTACGGTCCCTATGGTTTCCGCCCCCACTGGTTTACGATTTAAATTGGGTGGCACTTTCTGGTCATCCAAACATATACCTTACACCTTCGGGTAGGTCGGACAGTCGGGTCGAAGAAGATGGAAGAGCATTTCATCAGCTTTAAGAAAAATATTTTTGAATATCTTAAACTATAATTAGATATGAAGTTTTTATTTAATTTGAATATATTCTATTTTTCTCTAAAGTTTCATTTAAAATCTCAAGTTCTTCAACGGTGTTAAGTTTTTTTTATAGAGAGTCAACTCTATTTGTCAAAATAAAAGTATTCAACCACAGTGACGATTTTACGGCTGAAATCGCTCACAAAACGCGTCGTACTTTCAAATAAGATCGCATTAAAATCCATAAGCATATTTTACATATCAAAATGTGTCCTATGTACCATGGAAATAAAGTCGGGTCTCCCAATTTTACACTCGCAATATTAGACATAAAAGCTCCCGTCAAAATGTCCACACTAGAAATACAACCCCATTCTATTCCATTTTTCGTTTATTTATCATCCTATTCGACCCAGACCGTCCGAACTATCCGAAAGTGTAAGATAGCTGTTTGGACAATCGGAAAATGGCCATCCATTTAAATCGGGACACAGTGAGGGCGGCATACACATTCGCCGTATCCTACTTCCCCTTTCGCCAACCTCTCGATAGGTCTTACGGACCCAGCTATTTAACGTACTTGTGCACCGCGTGAACACGGAACTGTTTGGCCAGAGCCAGGAATCGAAGTTGGGTCGTCCGAGTGCACTCTCCGCTCGCTCGCTGTCCACCCCTTGTTCATTTATTCTAGTACTTCTCCGGAGGATTAGAAATTATTCCCACTTAAAGAATTTTCTTTCGTAAATTATGAAAATGCTTCGTGTACAAATAGGCGCCGCCTCACTTTGTGTCTGCCTAAACATTTATGACATAGGCGAGTTGCAGAGATCGAAAAGTTCGTTTCAAAGAACAATGTTTTTAATCTCTCTGTACATGGTTACAGTAACAGTAAAGACTCCTCTTTTAAGAGTAAAAAGTAATTTTATTCTGTCATGCGTAGTACTGAGAAAGTTTGTTTTCACGAAAATTTTTGAATTCGAGATTTACGCAATTAAACTCAATTGAATGAATTATTAAACAAATAAAGAGAAACTGAATTCCAGTCCGTAGGGAATGTCATGTGCAGTCCACAGAAGATTTTTTACTTTCCTTATATACATAATATATAAGGAAAGTATTGTGATGGGGTCGAAAATTCGAATTCGAGTTTTCGAAGGGAGAGCACGTTTCAAGCATCTCTGATCACGAATCAAAAATTTTTGAAGTGATGTCTGTGTGTGTGTGTGTGTGTGTCAGTGAGTCTGTGGAGACGATAACTGACGAACGATTGGACCGATTTGAACGAAATTTGGTACAAAAATCACAATCCGTAAACACTGGAAGCCTATTGTTTTTATATTCAATCGAATGCTCAGAACCCCCCTAAATTTTTGAGTGAAATTTTGAAAAAATCGTCAAAAATTCAAAGCCGCTAATAAAGTTACGCAAATAGACATTTCTTATGTAATTTTTCATTAGAAAACAATTGACATAAATTTTAGAACGCTGACATGAACCGTTCTCGAGATATTGCACATTTTTCAAAAAAATTATCAAAAAGTCATATAAAATAAAAAGAAAATATTTCCTATTGAGAAACATGTTCACTTTTCATATGTAATAGGATGCGATAAATTGGGCAACATCATTCTCGTGGATCTAGCTCGTTCTATTTATGAAGAAAGATAGTTTGAGTAATACTTTTGTATTTGAACGCCTATAGTCATTTATCTGCTGTAAGAATAACCTACTTCTTCGCCCATAACGCTTGGCGAGATTTTGGCGACGAATTTGGCGGAATATCGCCAACTTGGCGACTTCTTCAAATGTTGCCAAATTAACGAAAATCTCGCCAAATTTATAAAAACGACGCTAAGTCAATGGAAATGACAACTAATTGAAGAAAATTCAATATCTTGGAAAGAATATAAGTATCTACTATAAGAATAACCTTTTTTTTAACTGTAAAAGTAGTAAATTCATTGCATTATATAAGGAAAGTCATGTGTTGCCCACATCAGATTTTTGTTTACTCTAAAACGATAATCGTCATGACTTTCATGAAATCTTATTCGCAATTGTTGAAAAGAATCTCCTTTTGTGCAATTTAAAAAGAAAAATGCAGCAAAGCTTTTTAACAGCCATACAAAAATATACACATTCACACGCTTATACCAAATGTAATTTTTTTCCCGCGAGGCAGACATCCGCCAAACACATTTTTCTATTTGTGAAAAATATTTTACATGAGCGGCCTAAAATAAAACTGAATGCTATCAACCCGTTCAGAAAGCGAAATGATGTTTTTCAGCAGGGTAAGTCAGACCGAGCAGCGACACCACACCAGTCAAAGCAGAAACCCATCTTTCTGCGTTTATACTTTACAAGAAACTATTATTTTTATTTTCCTTACAATATATGAAATTGGATAGGGAAAGAAGTCGCAACTCGAGTTTTCGACGGATTGACAGGCTTTGGGACATCTAGAATACGAAAAAATTATATTTAATGTGGCGTTTGTCTGTGTGTGTCTATCTCTGCAGAGTTTGTATCCACCCTAGCTCATGAACTAATAGACCCAATTTCATAAAATGTTAGTGTGATTCGAGATAAAAAAAAAATCTGCCTTTTCTTGCGAAATGGTCCGCAAAATTTGCCAAAATCTAAAGTAAAAACTACGTATCCGCAAATGCATCCATTAGATGCTTTGTTTTATACGTCATTTTTCCACAACGAAAAGAACAAGACAACCCCATCACTCTAAGACTCATCGATCTCGAGATATTTTAGTTTTTCTGTATTTTCTTCATGTTTCTGTAAAAATAGGCCAAGTTGTCAAATAAAAACGGAAATTGAATTAAAATTGCAAATTCAGTGTTATTTCAAATAATAATACGTGTCATTGCGTGCCAATAAACTCAATTTAATGAATTATAAAAGGAAAAAATTGAAAATGAATGTGAGTCTAGTGAAAGCCGTGTCTTGCCCACATTCGATTTTTTATCCAGAAGGACGCTCGGTACACCAGTGGATACTTTCCATTTATGTTTTGTCATGTTTTATTAAAACGTAAATTTTTACAAGTCATTCAGTTTTAGCAGTTTGTATATTTTTGGTATTGCTTTTTATGACTCCTTTCTTGAAGTGAATGAACACAACAGGAGTATCAAAGGTCATTGTCATTTAAAAAAAATTCATGTAGGCATCACATCACTTTCACTACAGATTCATATCCATTTTTCTCTTTGTTTCTTTAATAATTTATTCAATTGAGTTAAATGGCGTACAATAACGCGCGTTTTTCTGTAAATGACACTGAATGGGTATTTTTAATTCATTTTTCATTGGGGAACGGAACGTACTTTCAAAGGTGGCGTGTCAAAAATGCAATTATATATATATATATATATATATATATATATATATATATATTGAGAACGGCTATCTCTATTGTAATGCTGTTGGTCTTATTCTTTTCATTGTCAAAACTGGGTAACACGACAAGTATTTATTTCATATATCTATTACTTTAGATTGTGAAGGTTCTTACGATCCATTTCGCAACAGACGGCAGGATCTTTGTTCCCAAGTCCTATTAAAATCTATTCAGTACCAGAAAATTCCCTGAGTGACTTATCAACCCAATTTTGTGAAATTGGGTTCATTATATTTTATACAATTTTTGAGGGCTGTTTCTCCAAAAAAAGCAGACTTTTTTACCTCGAATCGTATCAAAATCTAATCAGCACCAGGGTAACCCACAAGCGTCTTATCTACAAATTTTGTAAATTTTGATCTATTCGTTTTTCAGCTAGAGTGGATAAAAGCAATTTCTGCGAGCCATTTCGCAAAAAGTAGGCTGGTTTTTTTATTCCGAGTCGCACCCAAAACTAATCAGCATCTGGGTCACCGACAAGTGACTTACCTACCCAATTTTATGAAATGGTGTCCATTCATTTTCGAGTTATAGTGGATACATACACTGCACAGACAGACAGACACACGAACAAACGATACGCTATAAATAGTGTTTTCGTGTTCTAGTAGTCCCAAAACGTGTGAGATCCGTCGAAAAATCGAGTTGCGATTTTTGACACGATGCCCTTACTTTCCCTATACATTACCCTATATTGTAGGGGAAGTAACCTTCCCCATAATGTAATCGAATCCGAACGCTCAACCGTGCTTGCGGTCCATTAATACCGTTGAAATCTTGCATCTTTCCCAGTCATCCATCTTCGTGCTGTCATGGTGTAAATGTGCGTCCTACCTTTGCAACAGGGTTGCACGCCACTGTTCCGGAAATGCATGGCAGTACCTCGTGGAATCAAGACATCAGCTGACTCTATCGACTCGTTGTATTCGTGGAGCCATTTGAATCCATGGCAAGAACATTTTATGATCCCAAGACATGAGTATCCTCACACAATAGCATATTATTATTTAAATTAATAAAATTGTGACTTTTTCGTACCAGAATCCATTTTTAAATAGCCTTTTTCTTCAAAATTTACAAGAAAATTTTGAAAAATCGGTATCATGGATCCGAATGATTCCAATTGTAGTATGTTACCCTTCACTTTAAAAGGCTTTAAAAATCTATTGATTGATAAAATACTTCACAATGTATCCCATCGAGGGTGCCAATGACGTCACGAACAAAAAAATGTGTATCGCGGTTATTTTTCGCAACAATGATTGAACAACTATTAAATTTCGTGATCATTGAGTCATAAATAACACATTTTATACATTTTTATGTCCAATGGTGTCCTATGCTGCCATGTTAAAAAATATATAAATTTTTCGCTCGAATATAAAAAAATATGCCTGGTTATAAAATTTCGTGAAAATCCATACAGATTAGTCGCTGCTATCGTGTGCACAAGAAATCAACCCCAGACAGACAGACGGGCACCACTACAAAAATAATAAGAATGCAATCAAGAGGTCCTAAAACATATATTGATATCCAAATCTCAAATTCGAAACTATTCGTGTAAATAATACTTTCCCTATTCTATATTACATAGCATGAGAAAATAAAAATAAATAGAATATTCGAGTCTTTATAGAGATCCATCTTTTTTAAAATAAATGCAATCTTCCTTTTATATAATCGCAGTTTCTAGGATCCCATTCCGTCCACTCCTTTGAGAGAGTATAATCACAGTAGAAAAGTTTAACAACCGGGGACTAAATCGTGAAGTCTAACCAATCATTGAATTTCTGGATTCTATTATTTGAACTTCTAGATAACTATACTTATAAATCATCGGATCTTTTAATAAGAATCAAAGCGGAACTTGTAATAGTTTAGACGTAAAAGATGGGCTAAAAATATTCTGTGAGCTGAAATTGTTGCTTTTAATACTGCCCTATCTTGAAAGCGGTGAATACAGTTGGGGGCATTTACTTTGAAATAAAAAAAAATAAGAAACACATATCTATTCATTTGAAACTACAGGAGATTACTAACAGCATACCCGTTCTTCGTACGGAGTATACTATAATATAAAGAAACTTAAAATTCACGATCATGTGCCAATTCCTATAGTATACTAAATGACATTATTATTCAAAATAATCTATTAAAATATTTCATTTAATGTTCATAAAAAGGAGTTTAAAAATATTTGTTCTCGCTATACAAAATAACCTTCAAGGGCAGATCTGACGAATAAAACATCTTGGTCCAGTTTGTAAAGAAATTTACAAAAAATATGAAGTTGAACCAATATATGCAAAATAAAAGCGCTAAAATTGTATGGGACCCGTAATACTTATATTCGTGAATATTAGAAGATATACCCGTGTATTAGTAGAAGATTACACGTAGTACAATATATCGGTTTTTAAAATATTTGCCAAAATGAAACAAATGACGTAATAAATTGGAAATACTAATAATACCTTAATATTTAATCCTAAAGGCCGTAATGGATTCAAACATATGTCAATATATGTCAACAAATGTTACAATACACTTGTACTACGTATATTCTCGTAGATTAGAAGATATACACCCGTGCATTTGTAGAAGATTAAACGCACTAAGTATGAATATATGAGTTTCAATTTTTGTAATAAATTGAAAATATCAATAATCCTCGAAAATATTAATAATAATAATTTTTAAACTTGAAGACCGTAATTGATATATATCCAGTCAAAAATACAATATCGGTGAAATTTATTTTATATACATATCTTTATTATTTAAATCCGAAAAGATTTAATAAATATCGTCTGCAGTATACACACCTTAGATAAATGCGCTGCTAAACGACATAATATAATTTTCTTCAAATGAATTGGCGGAAAAAATATCGTCTGCATAATGCTATATCTATGGAGGGTTTAATTGTTCGTTTTTAATTAATATCTAGACAACCCCTGGTCTTAAAAACTCGAAACACGGAATGAGTTGTAAAGGATCTATTTCATGGCTACGCACAAAACTTCATTAAATTCAGTTCAGCAGTTCTCCGGTGATAAAGACAAACAGAAAGACAGATTTTCAGTTTTATTTACATATATTAACTTTGAATTCAAATTTCGAAAAGCAATCAGACTTGATTCTCGATCGAATCAAGTCTGATTGCGTATTGTGGGAAATGTGACCTTTTTACTTTCTTGAAGAAAGCAAATAAAAAAATCGGATGTGGACAACACATGACTTTTGCGACACTCTCAAGTTCCTTTTTCCTTTATTCTTTAATAATTCATTCAATTGAGTTTAATGGCACGCAATAAGACGCATCATTATTTGGAATGACACTGAATGGGCACTTTTAATTCCAATTTCGTTTTCATTGGATAACTGGACCTATTCTCAAAACCGACGTAGGAAAATGCGAAACACTAAAGTATCCCGAGAACAGCTAGCCCTGGAGTCATGAGTTTGATCTTATTATTTTCATCGTCAAAAACTACGTAATAAACGAGCATGTAAAGAATAGGCTCGAGCATACGTAGTCTATTATTTTAGATGTTGACGATTTTTACGGGCCATTTCGCAGAAAAAGCAATTCCCTTTCATCCGAATCATACCTAATTTAATCAGCACCGTAAAAAACACCAATCATTTCCCTATAGCATTTTATGCATTACTTTTGAGATAGAGTGGATACATACATTGCACATACAGACAAATACACACACATAGATAGATAGATAGATATGTAGATAGATAGATATATAGATGTAGAGAGAGAGAGAGAAGAGGGAGAGAGAGAGAAGAGAGAGAGAGAAAACAGAGAGAGGTTAGAGAGAGAAGAGAGAGATTAGAGAGGAGAGAGAGAGAGAGAGAGAGAGAGAGAGAGAGAGAGAGAGATCGATGTTACATTAAAAATAGTTTTTCTCATCTAGGGGGTTCCAAAACATGTAGATCATTTAAAAATTCGACTTCCTATTTTCGAGATGATTCTTATACTGTCCCCATGTATTGCAGGGACAGTAAAAATAGAATGATGCAAACAGAACGTAAATCATAAATTTTCAAATCAATTTTCGTTATAAAGTTGCATTTAGTTTAAAATGTAAGTCCACTCGAGAGAAAAGATGCTTTTATGTTAGAAAAACCTCTACGCATATAATTGTGTAACGTGAAATACATTTGGGAATGCATCTACTTTCTTTATACTGATAATTACTTTTCCTGCAATACATGGTCATGTATAGGGAAAGTATTGGAATCGTGTTGACAATCGCAACTCGAGATTTCGACGGATCGACACGTTTTCGGAATTTAGAACTCAAAAATATATTTTTAACTTGACATATGTGTGTGTGTGTGTCCAAACTCAAAAACTGACCCAATTCCATAAAATTTCTTAGGTTAGTCACTTGTGAGTTATCCTGGTACTGATTACATTTTGGTGCGATTCGGGATAAAAGTACTTGATATATATATTTTTTTGATAAATGTCCCACAAAAATTGTTTGTATTCACTCTAGCTGAAACACTAATAGACCCAATTTCACAGAAGTGAGTATATAAGTCCCTTGTGGGATATCCCGAGTGCTGATAAAAATTGGGTTCAATTGAGGAGGGAAAATCTACCTTGCTTTCGGAAATGACCCGCAAAGCTCATCAAAACCTAAAATCTACATACACTTACATGTATTCATTAAATGCTTGTTTCAAACGTACTGTTTGACGATAAAAAGAATAAGACCAAGGCCTTTGAAAATACATTCAGTTACCCAATGAAAACGAAAATAAATTAAAAGTGCCCATTGACTGTCATTTCAAATAGGTATGCGAGTTATTTTGTGCCATTAAACACATTTTAATGAAATATTAATGAAATAGAGAGAAAATGAATATGAGTTTGTAAGGAAAGGCATGTGCTGCCCACATCAGATCTTTTTTTTTTCGTTTCTCATCCAGCAAAAATACATAACTCACACTTTTGAAAGAAATGTTGAAATAATTTTTCTACTATATTCAAAGAAAAGCAAAACTAAAATCGATTCTTCCTCAGAAATGATCAAGCGTGCCGTTTTGAATCTCGAAATTAATTTTCATAGTCACGCGACGCATTAATTTTTTACGTTCAATTATAATCTCGCTATTTACAATGAAGATATTTTTTATAAAATAGGATTTTTTTTTTTGGAGATTCTCTAAATTAACTGTATCTCTGATTAATACTTTATAGATTTTTTCCCGTCTCTCTCACAAATGACCGTCATTTGTAAAATTTCAAACGTAGTTTTATAAAGTCAATGCTGGGACATTCATCCTAATATATTAGTTTCTTCAAAACTTATTGATCAGAGTCTTCCAATGAGTGTTCAAGGAACTCTGGTGTTCCAAGATTAAATTGAGTTATTTTGAGTACTGAAGAGATTTCGCGACGTAAAGATTTTACAATTGTTGGATTTTTATGTAAATGTATTTAAAAATTAAAATTCCACAAAGTTTTGAATGTATAACTTCGACATTTAACCTTTTGCTTACGGGTGGACGCCAATGTATGCAAAGGGGGATCGAACTGTTTGGGATAGGATATGTCAAATACTTGTCTTTTTGAGAGGTTTTTCGTTTGGGATGGACGCTGTCCCACCAGTAAGCAAAAGGTTAACGTTTTCTCACATTGGGGTAACGCCTTTGCGCGCTGGATTTGCACTCTGCCACAACTGCCGCCTTGTTCATGCGGAGTACGACCACGTTAAACATGTGGGTCCGTAAGTCCTTCCGAGAGGTTGGTGGTATGGGAATAAGGGCAGGTACCTGTGAATGCCTCCCCCACTGGGTTCCGGTCTAAATTGGGTGGCACTTCCCGGCCGTCCAAACGGTTACCTTACACTTTCTGGTAGGTCGGACGGTCTGGGTCTCAACAACAACAACATTGGGGTAACGCCATCCAATTAAATTTCAAAAAGGTTCCACAACCGAAGTTTGGAACATACTGCTAATAGATTGTTTTTTTCCCTTCCGATTTTTACCTTCTTACCTACTTTACTTTGATGAAATCAATCAAGCATAAAGCATTGAATATGAAGCACTTTCCAACTGAAAGACAATTTTATTTAAACATCTCTAAAATGCGATGCTTTCAGCGGTGATATATTTTAAATTATGACAGTACTACAATAATTTATTATATTTTAAAACTTTAAAACTTTATCGATAAAAATGAATTTTATTCAAATGACGTCATCGAAATAGAAATCGTCTGGCTCGCTATGTAAAAGCAGTGAGTATTTCATCCATACATTTTTATTCCAGACTCCAGAGCTAAATAATTTTGCGGGGAAAAAATTCAACAATTCTTATACAATTCACTTTATAGTCGCTTGAGTTTACATTCTGCATACATTAAAATTAGGCTTTGTTGTAGTAATAATCAAAGTTTGATGGTCATTTAAACTAAAAAATATTGTAATTGCGTTGACGCAGAATATAGATGCACAGAAAATACGCGAAAATAAAGCGGTTTTAGGACGGATGCAACACTCAATATAAAATTTAAAAGATCTTTAAAAATCCCGATTTTTACTTTGGGAAAAAAAAGATGGATGTCCTATTTAATTTTTATGTGGATCACGTGATCTCTCCATACATATAATATGGGCGTCATTAGTATTTTAATTTTTATTTAAAAACCTACAGAAAATATTTCGCTGAAATTTTTTATATATTTTATGGGATAATTCGAATATTTTCTAAAATTTTCGAAGCGATTTGTGAATTCTAACTTCGCTAAAAAAATGTTTGAAAAATGAAGACTCATATGATTCAATTTTATTTCATATTTTCAACCCGGGTTCAATCTAAAACTAATTGGGTGATATTATTCATTTACATTTCTATTTGTTTCATTGACAGTCTCAACAACATACTAACATTTCATTTTGATAAAGTCATTTTTATGGCAGTTATCGTGCGAATAGACACACAGACACAATGAACAAAATCATAAACACTTTTCAACTTGCTGAAAAGGGCTAGAAAATGAATATATTATAAAACCGATAGATTGAATTTAAATCAATCGATATCTAAAATAAATATTCTATTAAAAATTCTACTCAAATTTTTCTGTATTACTATATATGCAATATTCTGAATAGATGTCTAACAGAAGTTGCTACTGTGCCAATTACGGTGAAAAAGAACTAATCAATGTACTCATAAGGACATATGAAGGTATAACATTAGCTAGCCACAGTGTCCACAATGTATTCAAACTAGTTTTGCCGCTAGTGTAAGTACTAAAAGTTATGACATAGAGTTTTACTTGCTCATACAATGGAATATAGTATAGAGGAAGTGTTGTTTTCACGCAAATTTTCGAATTTGATATTTGGATGTGTTATATGTTTCAAAATCTCTTGAATATGTTTTGACAAATTTTGGAGTGATGTCTGTATATCAGTGATCGATTTCTTGTGTACACGATAGCAGCTCCAAATATTATTGGATATTTTCGAAACTTTATACCCACCTTTGTTATCAAAAATGTAGAACTAAATAGAATTTCTTTAAATTTGAGCAAAAACTTTGAAATGGATTCTAAAATTCATATTTTTTAACATGCCAGCATAAGACAAGATGGCACATAATCATGCATAAAATGTTTCTTTTAAACTTTTGAAATTAAAGACAACTAAAATAGGTTTAAAAATCATTTAATAAAAACTCCTTTCCTCGACGGACATAAATTTACAAAGCCAAAGCGCTGTCGGGCATCACCATGCCTCAATAATCAGGATACTTAAAAGTTTCAATCACTGTTGTAAAATATAGCCGCAATATATATATATTTTACTCTTGACGTCATTAGCCTCCTCGGGGAGAGGGGGGGAGTAACCACCCGGGGTCATTGTAAAATGTGGAAAATATTTTTTCAATCCCTTTAAAGTAAAGAGTAAAACTCTATAATTGCAATCATTTACATCGATAACATCAATTTTTCAAAAATGTTCTTGTACAATTTGAAAAACAAAAACAAACAGCTATTTAAAATGGATTCTGGTATGAGAAAATGGAATGGAAGCAATTCTCCAGATAATTTTAATGGGTTTTGAGACGTCCATGTCTAGATACTGAGTGGACTCCACACTAAAAATGAAGCAGAAAGCGTGTGACGATGTTTCAATGGTTTCAAAACTGACTGATTATTCTTAGATTCAACTCATTGGATGCCATCTTTCGAACCTCAGAGCGGCCATGGTGCAAAACCCCTAACGTATCAAAATGTGAGTACCTCTTGCGCTGGTGCGCAAATTTGCGCTATCAGCAAACTTGCGCTTTCATAAATTTTTCCTCGGGGTCGCGTGCAGTGTCAGTAATAATAGGTTCGAACTTACAGTCTCTTAGAAAAATATGAAGATTAATGTTAAGAGAAAATAGAAGATGCGTGACACCAATGTGATAATTTACAAGAGATTACAAACAAGCAGTTTTACCTGCCACGTACATGCATATTTAAGGAAATATAACTGGGAGATAAAATATTAAAATTTTAATTTCGAAATGTTTAATAAATAAATAAAGTTTTAATCGATAAGCGCACGCAGGGAATGAATCGAAATAAAAAGTTCTACTGCGTGAAAGCAAAGAAATATTCGCTACAGTACACACATGCAACCACTTCTGAAAGTTTAAAATAATACCATATATAAAGACACCCTAAGTTGCTAATTCCTGAAAATTGGGTTAACGTTACGAAAGTGTAAAATGCGCTGGAGTCGCTTTTAAAAACCACACTCGTACAGGCAACTTTTCCTATGACGTGAGTCTACGGTTACCGTATGAAGTTTGTAGAAATGAGTGCCGAATTTGGCGATGTGTCGCACATTTGGCAACTTTTTGAAGGTTCGAGAAACACCTCAAAACAATGAATATTCTACGAAATATGAGAAATTCCTAGAAGTTTCTATAGAGAGTTTATAAAAGGAGTGATCCCCCATTTGGAGAGTAGTTAACGTAATACTAAATTGAACTGCGACATGCGTCAATATTTTGAGATTAGTATTGTGAAATGAAATCCGTCAATGTTTTGAGAATAGTATGGGTTTTTGTGAAATGAATGGTTTATTTAAGCGCTATTTTCCTGTTTATTGTTCTCGCTTATGCTGTGCGTGTAAATAAACGTGTTAGTTTTCCAGAAAATTGGACTCATTCTTTTCTTCTGAGCTCACACCCAAGATTCTAATTGGTAAATTGTAAATAATTGACCCAAAACACGGGTTTACTGAATGATCCATCCCTCTCTGATCTTTCCTAAATTGTCCGATAAGACTCCAACTAAGATGTTATTTTCATTCATTTTCGTAAATAACTAAATTCATTTCATTAATAATTTATTCATTCAAATTTCATCGCCTAAGTCAAAAGTTTAAGTCTCATTCATCATTAGAAACCCAATGAAGTCTGCCTAGCTAGACATAGAAGAATGAAACAAAATAGAAATTTATTTTGCTTAACCTCGTATTAACGCGTACTTTTAGAAAGGAAACATACTTTTTTAAATCTTGACACCTATTTCCCAATGTCTCGTCTCCTAACCTCCTCTCTCGACACTCATTTCTGTAATTTACTAAGGCATTTTTCTCCCTGATAAAGTCAATACTTCCTACAAAACCACATACACTGACGCATTCCTTGCTAAAATATCTTTGAAAATCACGTAATGTAAATAGAATTGTCAACCAAACTAGAATAAGATGAAGTCCTTGCTAAAAATTCGTCAAGGGTAAACACTTTTTCCCGGATTTTTTCGAAAAGTGAAATGTGGGGTATTGGTTTGTCGCGTACGACTTCTTACACAACGCGTCATTCAACCTTAATGTCTTTTTATAAAACTTTTTTAAATATCCGAGGAAAACTTTAATGGAAGAGGTCCTACCTGTATGGGTGCCAATTGTAAAGCTAAATTCGGGTGCTCATTATCTTGTTGATTATGTCCACAATGTTTGGCATAATTATACATAAAATAATTTTATGGGTGGCTCAATGATCACGAGGCCTCATAGTTTCAATCATTGTTGTGAAAAATAACCGCGATACAATTTTTTTTTGTTCCTGACGCTATCAGACACATTGGGAGGCAATGTACCCTCCCAGGGGTGTACATTGTCAAGTAGGGTAGCCATCGAATGATCTTTAAAAGTCCTTTAAAGTGAAGGGTAACACGCTATAGTTGTCGTCATTTGGGACCCACGATACCGATTTTTCAAAAATATTTCCTGTAAAATTTGAAAAATAAAATGAATTCTGGTATGAGAAAGTTTGAGTTGAGGCACTCTCCAGTTAATCGCAATAGCCTTTGAGGCGCTCATGTCCAGATACCGAGTGCATTCCACTCAAATGGAGCAGAATGCGTGCAAAGATAACTTATTGGATGTCAATTATTGAACCACTGCGACCACGGTGTAGGACCTCTAACTTATCAGCACGTGTTCACCTCTAGCACCGATTAAAAAACTTGCGCTATCAGACTTTTATGAATGTTTTCTCGGGTCGGGTGCAATGGCAGTACTGATTAATGCAGTCATTAGTGTGTGGCCTATTGGAACACTATGTAATTTAATGGCACGAGAAATGGAAGAAGCTACTCAACTGGATGACTAAACTTGGATGCCAAACGTAAGTGGATCAGGACTAAACTTTTTTTACATTTACACGAGTGAAACTTAAACTAAAAGTAAACGACACCTTCAATAAACCGTGATCTGAAATGTGTACCCATCTATAATAACTTCAACCTGAAATACAAACCTCCCAACTAGGATTCTACAATATAATCGCGATAATTAAAACTTGAAATAATTTATTAATAGCTAACTTGACTGGAAAAGTTATAACATAGAGACACGACACAACTTGCAAATACAATCTATTTACAATCACTATCCATCCAATATGGACACACACATATAAAAAGAACCTTGCTGCCTCAACCGGGAATCGAATCAAGGATCTTCGAACTGGCCCGCCGACGATCTATCGTTGAGCTACTGGGACGAAATGGCAAGCTCTTACTTTTTATGTGGACTCTGCATTTTCCACTCCTTATTGTCAGATTGGCGTGCAACTGACAATCTGTCTGACCACCTCCTGCTATTTTTACCTCAGGTTAGCCCCCTGATATTATTATTTTTACCCAGGTTAGTATCCTACGTGATCATTATCCTCTCCCTTTGAAATCGGCGCTCCCTATCTCAGAGCCCACTGAATCCGTACTAGTCGTCCTAGGGTCCCTTTCAGACCTACGACATCTTTGCATTAACCTACAGGGTTGATTTGTTTGGGCGCCATTATGAAGAACCTTTCTGGTTCAATCGGGAATCGAACTCTGGATCTCCAAACTAGCCAGCTGACGCTCTACCGCCGAGCTACTGGGACCCATTGCAAGCTCTTATTTTTGAAGTCAATACTTAATCGTAATTTATACCAAAATTCAGCAAACGTAAATTTACAATCTGTGTATCAAAACCGAACATACATTTCCCAAAACTGAATCTCAATCGAGCCGAACATTAAATACATATAACGATGGTGCAATATAACGTATGTGCCACCGCTGAAATCTCCTACGATCAACACATCAAGCCGAATGCTGAAGAATGGCACGTGAAATAGACTCTGGCAATCACGTTTCTTTGAAATGGAAGTGGATATGTTCTGCACAAAAATTGAATTAAAGAAAAGGTAGAATTGGAATAAAATAAGTATCTATATAAATAAAATTGAAAATCTGTCTGCCTGTGTCATCATCACGACAGAACGGCTGCACCGAATTTCATGAAATAGTGTGGGTAGCCACGAAATAGTTTCACTTAAAATGGAGTCTATGTTTCGAGTGTTTAGGACCAGAGGTTGTCGACATATTAATAAAAAATGAACCATTAAAACTTCCATAGACATAGCATTATGCAGATGATATTATTTTCGCCCAATTATTTCAAGAAAAGGATACCATATCACTTAGCAACGGATTTAATTCCAATAGGCCGATGCGGCTGACGATTTTAGAATATTTCTTTCTGATTTAAATAATAAAGAATTATATATAAAATAAATTTTACCGAAATGGCATTTTTGAGATGACGGGAATGATTGATATTTTTTAATTTATAATGTCATTTGATTTATTTTGGCAAAGATATTTGAAACTTATATAGTGTAGTACGGATCACCTTGTACTTATATATGAGTATATTTTCTAATCTACGAGAATATAAGTAGTACGGATCTATCTTCCTATACAATTTCGGCTCTTTCATTTTGGCATATATTGATTCCATTTCATATTTGCTGTCAATTTACTAACAAACGGGGTCGGAATGTTTTATTCTTAAGATCTGCCTGCGCAGATAATTTTATAGAGCGAGAACAGAGATTTTTGAACTTCTTTTTAGGAGCTTTAATTTAAATATTTCACTAGAATGTTTTCATATAAAATGCTATTTAGTATACTATACGTATTTGCACATAATTTTGAATTTTAAGTTTATTTATAATGCACATTCCGTAAGAAGAACGGACATATTGCAGTCAATAACAGAATCCTCACAAATCCTCATGTGCAAAAAAAATGATTTTGGGGTTAGAGCTTATGGAGTTATCTATGGGCGGCACATATTTCGAATATTTATGTTTAGCCCATAGACCGAATGCTATTACTAATAAACTTCAATGTATGTCCGAAGTACAAAATATAGATGTTAATCCTTCTATGAAAATGTCTCGAAATCATTTATGACGTGCATTCTAATGCTTTTATCTCTTAAGCTTTTCTAAAATAAATGGAAACACAGTTTAAAAGATTAGTACTGAAACCTAATTTTCATTAATTTTGAAATGTTTCTTTCGAATAAAATGTCGAGAATGTATACCCGCTGCAACTCTATCTGTACCAAAAGCAAACACATTTGTAAAACGTACAAACTGAAAATCTCATGGGACAAAATATTTTCGCAAAACAAATTACTTTCTCTTCGAAATATTCACTTAACAGAATCGTCACGTTTAGTAGGGAAATATTTTCATTCTATTTATATTGTTTTACGACACATAATCTTCAAGTTTGCATTTGCAAATAACTCTTTCATTCGAACTGACTTATAAAGTGGCGGCCATGCGTATTATAGGCCATAATCCCTCCTGAGAGTGTTTTACACATGTTTAGAAAGTCCATAAAAAGTGTCCAATATTTTTATTAAACATGATTTTGATGTAGCAAGGGATATCTGATGTGGACAGCAAATGACTTTCACTACAGACTCAAATTCATTTTCTTTCTATTTCATTAATAATTCATTAAATTTAATTTAATGAGTCAAAAAAACACGCATCATTATTTAAAATGATACTGATTGGGCACTTTTTTATACATTTTCGTTTTTATTGGGTCACTAGACCTATTCACAAAACGGATGTAGCAAACATGCAGAAAAGCTGCAATATCTCGAGAACGGCTAGAGCTAGAGTAATAAAGTTGGTCTCATTCTTTCCATCGTTAAAAATGACGTATAAAACAAACATTTAATATATACATTTAAGCATGATTTTAGAATTGGACGATTTTGTCTTGACATTTCGCAAAACAAAAAGGTAGATTTTTTTTAATCGTACCGCATTCCAATGAGCACCAGGGTAGCCCACAACCGACTTTCTTCTCGAATTAATATAATCAGCACTGCGGTAATCCACAGGTAACTTATCTACCACATTGTGTAAAATTGGGTCAATAAGTTTTTAGCTAGAGTGTATACATGCGATTTTTGCCGACCATTTTACAAAAAAATCGAATCTGGGCACCACATGACTTTCCTTATATAATGCGATGAATTGACTACTTTTACAGCCAAAAAATAATACATTTGGCAATTTTCCGGATGACAACATATAAAACTATTTCAAAGTAACTTATATTTCGCGTAACTTTAAATAAACAATTATCAATATTGACAGCAACTTAAATATAGTCCATATAGTTCAATATAGTCCATATAGTCCATATATTCCGCAGTACAGTCCATATATTAAATATTGTAATAATTAACATCGATTAGGTATCATTTTCAAAAATTTAGGGTCATTTTTGCAATTTTGGCGATAGTTTCTTCAATCTGGGGCAAAATATCGCCAAGTTAGTCATAACTGGACTTACTCTCAAAACCGGAGTAGCAAAATTGCGAAAAAACTAAAATATCTCGAGAACGGCTTGCCATAGAGTAGTGGAGTTATTATTTTCCTTCCCATTGTCAAAAATGACGTATAAAGCAAGCATTTCACGGATACACTTGAGCATAGGTGTTCTTTAATTTCAGATTTGGACGATTTTTCTGGACCATTCGCAAAAAAGTAAGTCCTTTTTTCCGAATTGTGTAAAATCTATTAAGTACCAAGGTCATCCACAAGCGACTTATCTACCGAATTTTGTGAAATTTAGTCTGTTAGATTTTCAACTAGAGTGGATACAGACATTTTGCAAAAGAAATTTGCAAAAATTTGCCATTTTGCAAAAAAAAGTCATGCTCTTTTATCCTGAATCGTACCAAAATCTAATCAGCACCAGGATCACTCACAATTGACTTAGTTATAACATTTTATGAAATTAGTTCATTGGGTTTCGAATTAGAGTGGATACACTTTTTTCCTATGCTGTCATGTTAAAAAATATAAAATTTTGAATGAATTTCGAAATTTTTACTGGAATTAAAAAAAAAAAAGATCCAGTTTTAGACTTTTTGATATCCTAATGTTTGAGGCCGCTGTCGTATACACAAAACGTAATATTTTTATAATTCACGACCTTTTTTTTTGGAAGAGGACTCATGACTTTAAAATTCCCACAAGTGATCATTCCTGGCGTTCGACTTATCACATCACTTTATGTCATGAATGATGAATTCAATGTGTTAAATTTTGCTTGCTTCAATCCTACAATTCGTATATAGGTATTACATAATTTTAAGCATACTTTTTACATGATTTCATAACAGAATTTTTTGCCTGGAAAAGGTTTTTGTTTCATGCAGGTCATTTCGGGAAAAGCGAAGAAATGCATTTAACCCATATGTAATAGCTCACCTATACATTACACTTTAAATATTCTGAAAGGTGTATTTAGAAACATCGGATTAATACTCTATTATACCACAATACCTAATTTAACTGTTACTTTCCTTACATACATAATGTATAAGGAATGTATTGTGGCGGGGTCGAAAATTCGAGTTCGAGTTTTCGACGGGAGAGCACGTTTCAAGCATCCCTGATCACGAATCAAACATTTTTGAAGTGATCTCTGTATGTGTGTGTGTGTGTGTTTGTGTGTGAAAGTATGTGTGTGAATATGTGTGTTGTGTGTGTGCGTGTGTCAGTGAGACTGTGGAGACGATAACTGACGAACGAATGAACCGGTTCCAATGAAATTTGGTACAAAAATCACAGTCTGTAAACACTGGAAGCCTATTGTTTTTATACGCAATCGAATGTTTAGAACTCCCCCAAATTTTCGAGTGAAATTTTGAAAAAATCGCTAAAAAATCAAAACCACCAATAAAGTTACGCAGATGGACATTTCTTATGTAATTTTTTATTACATTACGATTGACATAAATTTTAGAACGCTAAAATGAACCGTTCTCGAGATATTGCACATTTTTGAAAAAAATTATCAAAAAGTCATATAAAATAAATAAAAATATTTCCTAATGAGAAACATGTTCACTTTTCATATGTAATACCATGCGATAAATTGAGTGATATCATTTTCGTGGATCTAGCTCGTTCCATTCATGAAAAAATATACTTTGAGTAATACTTTTTTATTTGATGGCCAATAGTCATTTATCTAAAGAATAACTTATTTCATCGTCCATAACGCTTGGCGAGATTTTGGCGACGATTTTGGCGGAATGTCGCCAACTTGGCGACTTTTTGAATGTTGCCAAATTAACGAAAATCTCGCCAAATGGATAAAAATGAAGCTAAATCAATGAAAATGACGACTAATTGTCGAAAATTCAATATCTTGGAAAGAATATAAGTATTTACTATAAGAAAAACCTATTTTTTTTACAGTAAAAGTAGTAAATTCATTACATTATATAAGGAAAGTCATGTGTTGCCCACATCAGATTTTTTTTAAATATGTATATACGTACATTTTTTCATACTGCAATCTCAGGAGTATATGTAAATAAAAATATAGTGTCCCGTGTCCTTAACTGTTAGCTTACCACTATATCTTAAAACATAGATGAATTGATTTACAAGCAATACATTGCTACTTATCATAAAACAAAATCTGGTGTGGGCAGCACACAACTTCCCTGCAGACTCATGTTCACGTTCTCTTTATATCATTAATAATTCATTAAATTGAGTTTAATTACACAAAATAACGCTGAATTTGGACTTTTAAGTTCATTTTTGTTTTTATTTGGTAATTGAACATTTTTTCACAGGCGGGATAACAAAAATGTAAAAAAAAAAAAAAACTAAAAAATCACGAGACAAGTTAGTTCTAAAGTAATGAAGTTGGTCTTATTCTTTTCCTCGTCAAAAATTACGTATAAAACAAGCATTTAATGAATACATTTGGGCATATATAGTCTTCTATTTTAGATTTTGGCAAAAATTTAGAAAAAGCCAGATTCCTCTTTTCCAAATCGTATCAAAATCTAATCAGCACCAGGTTAACCTACAAGTGACTTATCCACCCAATTTTGTTAAATGTTGTCTATTAGCTTTAAATTAGAATAGATACAGGTAATTTTTGAGGGCCAGTTCGTAAAAATGTCAGGTTTCTTTTATCCCGCGAGTCGTACCAAAATCTAATCAGCACCAGGGTCACTCACAAGTAAATTACCTACTCAATTTTATGAAATTCGGTCAATACATTTTTCAGTTAGAGTGGATACAAAAATGCACAGACAGACACACACGCACAGCCGTCACGCTAAAAATATATTTTTCGTGTTTTAGAGCTCCCAAAAGCGTATAGATCCGACGAAATGCGATTTTCAATACTTTCTCTGCAATACATTACCGTATACATTACTCATATTCTCTGCAATGCATTGCAGGGAATATGAGTTCAAGGAATCTTTGCCAAAATAAAACGTAATAAATAAAAAATACATTACGATGTATTGCAGGGAAAGTAAGAGCAAGGTTTATTGAGATGAACTTTTAACATTTTGTTTACGGGTGGAACAGCGTCCATCCCAAACGAAGAACCCTTCAAAAAGACAGGTATTTGACATACCCTATCCCAACCAATTCAATGCCCCTTTGCGGACATTGGCGTCCTTGGATCCACCCGTAAGCAAAAGGTTAAAATAATTCAACATGGTTTCTTGGACATGCGTCTTACTAATGATGCGAATTTCAATTAAAATGATTATTTTTAGCATTTCAGAACCATCTCGATGAGCTAAAAACTTTCAGACAATTGTGATATAATTTAATAGAAAATTCCATGGTTTTCTTGGAAATAAATGGCTGAAATAGTTGGGGGGTGGTTTTTCCATTCTTTGTTCGTTACAACAGCTGCTTTTATTAACAAATTATTTTAAATTGGCCGTCCGTTTCCGCGTTGTGCAGGATCTGTTTTAGACAGAGGAAAATAACATAAGTGTCCTATATTATTTGACAAGACTAAGATTATTTTCCGTTTATTAGTGTTCCTTTTTCCTGTAGGTGCCGTTTCAAACGGGTTTGACTGTATCAAGAAACAAGGGATTTAAATTTGACTTCATTTTTCAGTCATTCAAAGGGAAATATTTTTTGTTTCTTTCGATAAGATTTATTCTGCTATCATAATGTAACCACCTGATTAAAACTTAATATCTCAAGGACGAGGGCACATGTACTTCAGCCGCCCATTCATAAAAGAAACATGTATATGCCTTAATAAAAATAATTAACAAATTACATAATATAATCTGTAACTCCTATATTCGCGTGAGCTCGACTTTTTCATATACATGAACTAGAGGTATATCCGTTCTTCGGGCGGAATATACATTATAAAGAAACTTGAAATTCGAAATCACGTACAAATTCCTGTAGTATTTAAAATGGTATTGTTATTCGAAACATTTTAATAAAATATTTAAATGAAGGCTCCGACAAAGAAGTTAAATCTTAAAAATTATCTCCACAGGCAGATCGGAAGAATAACATCCTGGTCCCGTTTGCAAATAAGTTTACAAAAAATATGAAATTGAATCAACACATTTCAAAATAAAAGAGATAAATTTCTATGGAAAGATAAACCTGTAAAACTTATGCTCTCCTGGATTAGAATATATACTCGTGTTTAGTAGAAGATTATCCTTACTAAGATATGAGTTTCAAACATATTTCCCAAAGTAGAACGTAATAAATAAAAAATATCAATAACCCCCTTCATCGTTAACCATGAAAACGGTAATTGAATCCAATATAAAAATAAAAGCGCTGAGTTTGTATGGAAAGATATACCCCTACTAATAATTCTTGAATATTAGAAGATATACCCGTATATTTGTAGAAGAAAACTCATACTACACTATATGAGTTTCAAAAGTATTTGATAAAATTGAACAGATGGCACTGCAAATATCAATAATCCAAGTAATCTTTAAACCCGAAGGCCGTAACGGATATAATTCAGTCAAAAATGCAATTTCGATAAAATGTATCTTATGTCAATTTCTTTATTATTCAAATCGAGAAAGATGTCATAAAAATCGTGTGCCGCATGCACACATTGAATTTAAATCCGTTGCTAAGCGACGCGGTATCCTTTTCTTTAAATAAATTGGCGGAAAAATATCGTCTGCATAATGTTATCGCTATGGAAGGTTTAATTGTGGTTTTTTCATTAATATCTCGATAACCCTTGGTTTTAGAAACTCCAAACGTAGACTCAATATTAAATGGGGCTATTTCACGGCTACCCAAAATATTTCATGAAATTCGGTGCAGCCGTTCTCACGTGATCATGAAATAGACACATAACACATACAGATAGATTTTCAATTTGATTTATATAGATATCAACATTTTAGCATACATTACAAATAAAATGCAATACATTCGTTTGTTTTTTTAATCAATTTATTTAAAATATATTTGTGTTAATCCATGTTTCCTACTAAAGAATCTCCTTATTTACAAATACCTTTCACATAATGCAAAAAGGAAGTTTGAATTGAAACAAACCTCTTTGGCGTGATGTATACCGACCTCGTGAAGGCAATGAAAACTTCAATCCACCCGCTAAAATATTTTGTAGTTTTTATCCCATATTTAAATAAGTATGCAAACATTGAAATGATGCCGAACGTTAAGAGATTAACTACATTTACGCGATGTTTATTACGGTGTTCTGTTTAAAATTGTTTTTCTAATTTTTAAAGGAATCTTCTTCTCGTAGGAATTTTAGCAGATGTTGACTTTGAATTTGAAGGAATACATTCGTAAAAAGCAATTTAATTATTCACGAAAATGAATTAAAATAGTCTTTCTTGGAAAAATTATTTGAGTCTTTTATAGAAAAAATTAGTTTTTTTCTAGTCTTTCGATTAAGAGAATTAAGATACTTTGAATAGTAGAGTTTTCTTTTTTTACCTGGAAACAGAAAGCATGTTTATTACTTTAACAGGGTAATCTTTAAACCAAGAGGGAATTACTTATAAAATTGTTATAGGAGTTAAGATAACACGTGTTCTGAAAGTGTTTGGATAACAATCGTTAGTTATGAATGAAAAACTAAATGAAGAGTCAATTTTATAATAGGATTGTGACATTAAAAACATTATTTAAGAAAACTCATAATGGGTATTAATTACATCCTTTGCAGAATTCAATTTACTTTCTTATACTATTATTTCTTCTTATTATACACATGTCATATGAAAAAAAAAATTATAATTTTGATTGACAGATTTTGAATACGTTTACTTCCTGAACACATTTCGAATTCAAACACTTTTGAAAGAGTACATGCTTTTTTTTCCCTTGTACGGCCGGTTAAAATAAGATCCGAACAACGCTCTTCCGGCTCCTTGAGTCGTATTGTCAGACCAAAAGTATCATGACACACGGAATATTGTCTACTATAAGTAAATGTGCATTTAATTTGCATAAAGGGGGGGGGGGGGTCATTTTCATACTTAAGTGCATTCTTTATAAAAACATCTTGTCAATAGGCATGTGGGATCCTGAACTCGTGAATTTTAGGAGCAGAACAAATGACATTTTTAACCGTTAATATTAAACGCATTAAATAATGTTTTCTGAAACAACAAAATATTTTGGCTGCTAATCCATTTTCCTAACGAAGTTGGGTGTAAATCGTTGGCATTTTATTCATAATTCCCAAATAAATTTTTAATTTATACTGAAATTGATTTAATTAGAAACTCAATAATATTTTTTTGATTATGGGATTTTAACATTCTAGCATACACATGCGTATCATTAAAACATTAACACATTTTTCCGCACTTTTTTTTTAAAATTTGTTTGGGGTTTAACTTAAAACACTTACTAATATATATGAAGTACGCATTACCCTGGGATTTAATATTTAGAAATAATATATAAAAACTAGAATAGGTTAAAATATTTTAAAATAGGCGCGTATTGTAGCAATTATCGGAAGATTTTGAAGACATCACCACTCCCTTTTATCGTACGGATCTCCCCCCCCCCCCCCCATATGTTGCTAGTGTTTTTCTATAACCTAAAAAAATCGTAAATTTATATTACTACACAGGGCAATTTTTATTGCCGAACTTCGGCAATTGCGCTCGTCCATCATACCTTAGGCCCCATCATACTTTAGGCCCCTATTCATTAACAGGCCCCTTTCTTCTAATGCCGCCGATTTCAGTCTAGAAATTATTTAGTGCGTTCTTCGTATAATATGAATATTTTATATTCCAAAGGTGGCTGTAATTTGGTAAAAGTTCTATTATTATTTTTCCATCTTCAGGTTTCAGCAATTACGCCGGCAATGATACTTTAGGCGTCGTTTTTCTAACACGCCCCTCTTCTCTAATGCAACCGATTTCATTCCAAGAAGCATTATTTTATTTTTTTTTCTTATAATTTGGATCTTTTATATCCCACAGGTGTCTGTAATTTGGTAGAAGTTCTATTATTTTTTTCTATCTCCAGATTCTAACGTAGTTGAGTTGCTTCGATGTGCTTGCATTGCAGTCGCCATCGCAATCTTGAATGCAAATAAGGAGAGGAAAGGCGGAGCGGAGTGACGTCCAATCTTATCGTCCTCTGATTGGTTCGCCGCTCAGAAATTGAGCCATTTTTATTGCCGAGTACGAAAGGATTGCGGCAATTCGAAGGCAAAATTTCTTCCCATTGAAATGTGCGATATTGCTGAAAAATTTCTGGAAGGAATATGCGAAACCCTTCCAGTTTCTCGAGAATCAACTGTCTACTGGAATGATGTCAGTGTTGCTGTCGTGGTTTGCTCTTATGGAGTTGGCGGCGAAGTTCCCAGACTTGACAACTGACGTTCCGTGTGGAAAATTCTTGGGAATGTGCAGAACGAAGGAATATTCAGACATTGCGATACTTGTGTGTGCCGTGGTGAATTAACCACACGTCTACTGGCCCCACGTCAAGTCGACGTTTCCCCAGTAAGTTCAGATAAAATAATTTTCCAATAGGATTTTTGGCTTAATTAAAATTCAAGTGCTTTAACAGTTTATTACGTTTTAATTTTGAAGAATTTAATCTCGTTTTTGAAAATGAGGTTCTAAAACCGAGCTGCTGAAAAGTAATTTTGTGGAGAAGAGTCGGGAAGGTTATCATCCTGCCAGTTCTCCCCTTTGCCAGACACAATTATCTTCTGAGTTCATAGCAAAAACCTGTACGACAGATGAACACAAAAATCTTACGACACGCTGAAGGAAATGATTCAGAAAAAATGAGAGTTGTATGGTTTATATAGAAAACAATACAAATAGTATCTTATTATCTTACATAAAGATGATTTTTACTTTCCTTATATACATAATGTATAAGGAAAGTATTGTGACGGGGTCGAAAATTCGAATTCGAGTTTTCGACGGGAGAGCACGTTTCAATCATCCCTGATCACGAATCAAACATTTTTGAAGTGATGTCTGTGTGTGTGTGTGTGTGTGTGTGTGTGTGTGTGTGTGAAAGTATGTGTGTGTGTGTGTGTCAGTGAGTCTGTAGAGACGATAACTGACGAACGAATGGACCGATTCGAATGAAATTTGGAACAAAAATCACAATCCGTAAACACTGGAAGCCCATTGTTCTTATACGCAATCGAATGTTCAGAACCCCCCTAAATTTTCGAGTGAAATTTTGAAAAAATCGTCAAAAAATCAAAACCGCTAATAAAGTTACGCAAATAGACATTTCTTATGTAATTTTTCATTAGAAAACGATTGACATAAATTTTAGAACGCTAACATGAACCGTTCTCGAGATATTGCACATTTTTCAAAAAAATTATATAAAAAAAATATATTTCCTATTCAGAAACATGTTCACTTTTCATATGTAAAACCATGCGATAAATTTAGTGACATCATTCTAGTGGACCTAGCTCGTTCCATTCATGAAAAAAATACTTTGAATAATACTTTTGTATTTGAACGCCAATAGTCATTTATCTGCTGTAAGAATAACTTATTTCTCCGTCCATAACGCTTGGCGAGATTTTGGCGACGAATTTGGCGGAATGTCGCCAACTTGGCGACATTTTTAATTATTGCCAAATTAACTAAAATCTCGCCAAATGGATAAAAATGACGCTAAATCAATGAAAATGACGACTAATTGAAACAAATTCAAAATGTTTGAAAGAATATAAGTATCTACTATAAGAATAACATTTTTTTAACTATAAAAGTAGTAAATTCATTGCATTATATAAGGAAAGTCATGTGTTGCCCACATCAGATTTGTTTAATTGTAAAAGTAGTAAATTCATTGCATTATATAAGGAAAGTCATGTGTTGCCCACATCAGATTTTTACCTGTGTGTCTGTCTGTGTATATCGTCTGCAGTGGAAAATCGGAATATCGGACAGCAGAGAAATTTTCTACAGAAGTACTACAACTATCTGTACGATGCATCTCAGAGAGATTTTTAACAATTCGAATCCGTTCAAAAGTAAAGAACTTTAAGACCGGAAAATCGGAAAGACCGGAATCATTGCAGCGGCAGACGATATTCGAAAACAGGTGCTTCGATTAAATGACATTTTGTCTCAAAGAAAAATAGGCTGTTTGCAAACTAAGTGAATTTCATTGATCGGTTTTCTTTATTTGCGAAAATAAAATAATATGTTCGATTTTTTTTTTAATTTGATACTTTATTATGAGTATTTAACCAACATTTGACTTATAATGTATGAAAACACATTTTTTTGCAACTTCAAGTATTTTCATTTATTTGCATCGCGGAAGTGATTGTAATTCAAAAAAATCTGATGTGGGCAACACATGACTTTCCTTATATAATGTAATGAATTTACTACTTTTACAGTAAAAAATACGTTTTTCTTATAGTAGATACTAATATTCTTTCCAAGATATTGAATTTTCGACAATTAGTCGTCATTTTCATTGATTTAGCGCCATTTTTATCCATTTGGCGAGATTTTCGTTAATTTGGCAACATTTCAAAAAATCGCCAAGTTGGCGACATTCCGCCAAATTCGTCGCCAAAATCTCGCCAAGCTTTACTGACGGAGAAATAAGTTATTCTTATAGCTGATAAATGCCGATTGGCGTTCAAATATAAAAGTATTACTCAAAGTATCTTTTTTTATGAATGGAACGAGCTAGATCCACGAGAATGATGTCACCCAATTTATTGCATGGTATTACATATGAAAAGTGAACATGTTTCTCAATAGGAAATATTTTTATTTTTATTTTATATGACTTTTTGATAATTTTTCTGAAAAATGTACAATATCTCGGGAACGGTTCATGTTAGCGTTCTAAAATTTATGTCAATCATTTTCTAATGAAAAATTACATAAGAAATGTCTATCTGCGTAACTTTATTAGTGGTTTTGATTTTTTGACGATTTTTTCAAAATTTCATTCGAAAATTTAGGGGGGTTGTGACATTCGATTGCGTATAAAAACAATAGGCTTCCAGTGTTTACGGATTGTGATTTTTGTACCAAATTTGGTTCGAATCGGTCCATTCGTTCGTCAGTTATCGTCTCCACAGACTCACTGACACACACACACACACCCATATTTTCACACACACACACACCCACACACTGACATCACTTCAAAAATGTTTGATTCGTGATCAGGGATGCTTGAAACATGCTCTCCTGTCGAAAACTCGAATTCGAATTTTCGACCCCGTCACAATACTTTCCTTATACATTATGTATATAAGGAAAGTAATAGAATTGCTTTATCGAAGAACCAAAACACGAGTCTCTGTTGTTTCGATTTAACTAGAAACAAGGCAAAATCATCCAGCCCGGTTCTGGTGGATTGAATTTTATGGTTCAAATCAAAATTTAATGTTTTACGAAATTCTGTCACATCTCAGTCAAGCTTTAAAATATTCGAGAATAATACTTTTTTTTCTCCAAACTATTGGGTGGCAAAGCGAGGAAGGAAAATGTATAAAAATTAAACTTCCAATATATCATTGAGTTTGAGGAAAATTTGTACTTTTCTTGTCATTGATTTTTATTCCCTCGGTTTTCCGCATTGCAAAATATCTTTCCATCCAGTGTGCGTGGAGATTGGCATCCGGTTGACAGCTCAAGATGGAAAGTGCTTTGCTCCGTCATTGGGAATTTTCTGATGGGAAATAACAAAACGTTTTTGGTAAAAATTGAATCGCGTTATTTTCAGGCTTATTAAACTGATTTGGCTTGTTGTATGTCTGTAATGAATGTGCTGGTTTGAAAATTGAAAACCAGAAGGGAACACTATTATTAACTGTCATTCCGAAGGGAATCACTTATCATGATTTCTTTCAATAAGCTGCTTGTACAAATGCAAAATAATCTTTCTGTATTATAAAAGAACACAATTGCATGGTAATAAATGAATTTTATCATGATTGTACCAGTGGCGTAACTATTACTTTATGGTCTTGCAAGCACTCGTTTTTAATGCACTCTCTCCTCTTGTCTAGCTGACATTCTTTTTATGTATTCTGAAACAACTGATGGATTTATTTACATATGGGGGGAATAACATACAATTGTATCACATGAATGTGTTAATAAAGCATTTGCAAAAACATTTTTTCAAGTCTTTTGGGCAGAAAACTTAGTAATAACCTATGATATATTCATTTCTCGGGCAGCACTATTTTCAATTACTAGAAGGAATAAATGACTTAATCTAATGGTCTGATAGAATTTCTTTTGTAGTATTTTGCAAGTTTTAATATGTTAAATGACTAGTCTACAGAAGCTACGCTAATGGGTAGAGTAAAAACAGTAATAATGCAGGATACACCTAAAATGTCTGATGTGGGCAGCACATGACTTATATAATGCCCTGAATGTATATCTTTCACAGTGAAAAAATGACGTATAAGATCAACGACACAGTGTTTCACACTTTTGGCACTTTTCCGGATGACAACACGTAATAGTATTTCAAAGCACCCAATTAACTTATATTTCACGCAACTCTAAATTGACAGTTATCAGTATAAATAGCATCCTCAATCAGCAAATAGTCCATATATTAAGATATTTTTTTCAATATTTCATTAATTTGGCGTCATTTTAGCATTTCTGCAAGTTTTCGTCAATCTGAGCCGAAATACTGCCAAGTTCATGATATTTCGCTAGATAATTTGCCAAGCATTACAAACAAACGGATAGAAGAGCTGTTCTTATATACTGGAAAGTATGCCTGCTGTATGATGCAATTCAAAATTTGCAAAACATTAGTTCCCATTAGTGTCATTTCTAACAATTTGGCGACATTTTTATCACATTTGCGACATTTTCTACAATTTGGCAACATTAAAAATCTCGGCTGATCATTTAATTAACTTTGTATACTGTTCATAACGAAGTCTATATTTTTAAAGACTATATGATTTGGGAATTAATACGATTCGGAATAAAAGAACCAGACTTTTTTGGGGAAAAATTATTTGCATTCACTCTAACTGAAAAAATAATAGACCCAATTTCACATATTTTGGTAAATAATACGTCACTTGTGGGTTTCCCTGGTGCTAACTAAATTTTGAGACAATTCGGGAAAAAAACCCTGCCTTTTTTAAAATGACCCGCAAAAGTCGTCAAAATCTAAAATAAAAGACTACGTGTGCTCAAATATATCATTGTTTTATACGTATATATATATATAATAAGACCAATCCCATTACTCTAGCCATTCTCGAAATATATTAGTTTCTTCGCATTTTCGCTACTCCAGCTTTGAAAATAAATCCAGTCACCCAATGAAAACGAAAATTTAATTAAAAGTACCAATTCAATGTCATTTCAAATAATTATGTGTATTATCTTGTGCAATGAATGAATGAATTATTGTGCATGAATTATTAAAGAAATAAAAATAATGTGAATATGAGTCTGAAGGGAAAGGCATGTTCTGCCCACATCAGATTTTTACTTTGCCTAAAGTTTCCTTATCCTTTGCACAAAGTGTATTTTACTTAATGATAAAAAAAATCGTTTAAAGTGCAGACAAAGTCAATTTAATAAAAAATACTAAGATTTAGAACATCTAAAGTAAAGAGCCGTCTAGTCTAATCCATCCAAAATAGTGAAAAATATACAAAGCAAAAATGATGGCGAGAATGAGGTAGAAATAATTTGTTACATAAAAAAGGAAATATACTAAATAGAGAACTATCTGATTACCCACTTCATTCAAAACATAGTCCTCATAGTCATCAGAAGGGTGCACTTGAAGGGGCAGCGTGCAACGTGGGTGCAATAACGTCTATGTGTCTGCGCAATGTATGTATCCATTCATTTCCTCTCTCTTCCATTAACATTTCATTAAGTTTTATTGTACAACATAACGCGCATTATTATATGAAATATTATTGCCACTTTGAATTCAATTTTCATTTTTATTGGGTAACTGGATGTATTTTAAAAGGCGGCGTAGAAAAATTGCGAAACCTAAAACTACCTCGAGAACTGTTAGACTTAGATTGATAGGACTGGTGTGACTATTTCCATTGTAAAAAAACTTAAGCATTTAATGAATACATATGAGCAAACGTAGTTTTTGGCGAATTTTGAAGGTCATGTGACAGCAGACGATTTTGCTCTTGCCAAAGACATCCATCGAAAGATGCTAGGAACTTGTACCCGAATTATAAGTTCGGAGGGGAAGCTAGATTTTGCTCTAACCTTATAATATCGGTCTTGTAAGCACGGTGTCCTGAGTTTGGGCCTGGCTCAGGACTCTCACCATCAACATCAATTCCTACAGCCATTTCGTGAAAAAGACAGGTTTTCCTTTTTCTTATCATACCAACATCTTATCAGCACCAGGGTTACTACTCACAAGTAACTTATCAACCCAATATTGTGAAATTCACTTAATTAGTTTTGTAGTGGATACGTGCAAATTTTGCGGTCTATTTCGCAAAAGAAGGCAATTTTTTTTTTATCCCGGATCGTACTGAAATCTAATCAGCACTAGGGTCACCACAAGTGAATTTCATACAAAATGTATTGAAATTGGGTCAATTAGCTTTCGAATTAAGAGTGGATGCATACATTGCACAGACATACACACCAACACGCAGACACTCACACACGGGCGCGCGCACACACACACACGAACAGGCGTCACGCTAAAAATAGCTTTTTGGGGATCTAGAGTGCTTGAAAGAAGTACATCCGTTGAAAACTCGAGTTGCGAAGTTTGTTTCCCAATTCCAATACTTCCCTATACATTACCATGTAATCATGTCATGGAGGGAAAACAAAAGATTGAAACATTCCTTTAGCATTAGAAGATCCAAATTTCAATCACTTATGACTAATTGTTACTAATATAATTGAATTTTATTATTGAAATGTATTGAGGCTACTGGACAAATAGAAACAAGAATGATCAATCATGCATAAAGCATTGATTATGAAACACTTTCAACTTCAATGTAATGCCATTTAAATATCTCTAAAATGAGATACATTCCTCGGTAATATTTTTAAAATTATCACAATACTACATTAATTTATTATATTTGAAAACTTTAAACTTCATCGAAAAACGTGAAATTCATTCAAATGACGGCATTGAAATATAAATTGCCTGGTTTAAACGTCTCTAAAATGCGATACATTCCTCGATAATATTTTTAACAAATTTCATAATACTACAATAATTTATTATATTTGAAAACTTCATCGGAAACAAATGAAATTTATTCAAATGACGTCATCGAATTATAAATCGCCTCTATATAGAAGCAGCATTTCATTCATAAACGTTTTTCCATTAATCAAAATACTATAATAATTTATTTTATTTAAAAACTTAAATTACTTGTACCTCCATGGTTTTAACTCCGTGCTTAAAACTTCATTGAAAAAATCGCCTGCTTCTCTGTGTATTTCATTCATATCAGATATATTGCAGACTCCATGAGCTAACTAATTTTGCGTTAAAAAAATGCAAATCTTATACAATTCATTCTACATCTTTTGGTTTTTACATTATCCATAAGTGAAAATTAATCTTCGTTGTAGAAATAATCAAAGTTGGATGATCATTTAAACTCAAATATAATGTAATTGCGTTGTTTAAGTATGTAGATGGACAGAATTTAGCAAAAATAAGGCGATTTTAGGACGGATATAACACTCAATATGAATTAAAAAGAGCTTTAAAAATCACAATTTTGACACAAGATGGATGTCATATTTTATTTTGAAGTAGATCACATGATCTTTTCACATAATAGTCACGTAATCTCTTCATATAAAGGGTGTTGAAGACCCAGATCGTCCGACTCATCCAAAGGACATGAGCAACTCATATAAGAGGTGTAATTATTATTTTAATTTTTATTTAAAAAACTGCCGAATATATTTTGCTGAAATTTTTTTTTATATATTTTATGGGATAATTTGAATACTTCCTAAAACTTTCGAAACCATTTGTGAATTTTAAATTCGGTTAAAAATGTTTCAAAAATTAGGTCCCATAGGGTTCAATTTATTTCATTTTTTCAACACGGGTTCAATCCAAAACTAATTGAGTGATATTATTCATTTATATTCCCATAGGTTCCACAGACCGTCTGAACAACATACTAAAATAATTTCATTTTGATAAAATAATTTTTACGGCAGTTATGGTGCTAACGGACAGACAGATAGAGAGGCAGAATGAACAAAGTCATAAACACTTTTCAACTATGTTGTAAAGTGTTAAAAAATAAAAGCACAGAGTTAAATACTTAGACGAACAATTATGCAAAGAAAAGAGAAATAATAATAACAATAATAATAATAACATTTATTTATTGCTAACATCATTTCGAATCTAATAATGCTTTTGGTTGAACTGTACGTCCAGAGGGACCCAAATAATGAACAACATTGGAATACTTTTGTAACCGAATACAAGTGCCTAGTAGGAAAGTAAAATATTTGTTTTTATGCTTTGATTAAATTATTGGTAGAAGAATATATCGTAGAAAAATGTTGATTAAATCATTTCTTAAGAATCATTAAGTCAAAAGAAACAAATATCATATAAAGTCTTATTTTATATAGTCAGTTGCTTGGACATCTATATATAAATCATTACTTATTTGATTTTTTCATGGTAGAGGGGAGGAGTACAGTATAATAGTTTAAAAACTTATATTTAAAAAAAAGTTTATTTATTGATTAAAATATAAAATTATAATTAAACAAGAAATATCAATCATGCATAAAGCATTAATTATGAAACACTTTCAACTTCAATGCAATTTTATTTAAACATCTCTAAAATGCGATGCATTCCTCGGTGATATTTTTAAAATTATCACAATACTACAATAATTTATTATATTTGAAAACTTAAAACTTCATCGAAAAAAAATGAACTTCATTCAAATGACGGCACTGAAATATAAAATGCCTGGTTTAAACATCTCTAAAATGTGAAAATGTGATACAGTCCTGGGAAATATTTTTAAATTTATCATAATACTACAAAAATTTATTATATTTGAAAACTTCATCGAAAACAAATGAAATTTATTCAAATGCCGTCATCGCCTGGCTCTCTCTATAAAAAATGCATTTCATTCATAAACATTTTTTCATTCATTTTATTCATCACAATACTATAATAATTTATGTTATTTCAAAACTTAAAACCATGGAGGTACAAGTAACTTAACTCTATGCTTAAAACTTCATCGAAAAAAATCGTTTGCTTCTCTTCGTAAAATCAATGAATGTTTCATATCAGCAATATTGCAGACTTCATGAGTTAAAAGATTTTGCATTACAGAAATGTAGCAACTCTTATACAACTCATTCTACAACTTTTGGTGTTTGCATTTTCCAAAAGTGAAAATTAGGCTCCGTTGTAGAAGTAATCAAAGTTGGATGATCATTTAAACTCAAATATATTGTAATTGCGTTGTTTCAGTATGTAGATGCACAGAATTTAAGCAAAAATGAAGCGGTTTTTGGACGGATAAAACACTAAATATGAATTAAAAAGAACTTTAAAAATCACGATTTTGGCACAAGATGGATGCCCTATTTAATTTAAAAGTTGGTCACGTGATTTCTTCATATAAAGGGTGTAATTATTATTTTAATTTTTATTTAAAAAAACTACTGAATATATTTTGCTGAATTTGTTTTTAACACTTTACAACAAAGTTGAAAAGTGTTTATGACTTTGTTCATTCTGTCTGTCTGTCTGTCTGTCTGTCCGTTAGCACGATAACTGCCGTAAAAATGAGTTTATCAAAATGAAATTTTAGTATGTTGTTCAGACGGTCTGTAGGACCTATGGGAATATAAATAAATAATATCACCCAATTAGTTTTTTATTGAACCCGGGTTGAAAAAATGAAATACATTGAACCCTATGGGACCTAATTTTTCAAACATTTTTTAAGTAAATTTAAAATTCACGAATTGCTTCGAAATTTTTAGGAAATATTCACATTATCCCATAGAATATATAAAAAAAAATTCAGTAAAATATGTGAAGTAGTTTTTTAATTAAAAAAATTATTTAATATAGGGAAAAAAACAAATTCATTTAAATTCTGACTTTGGGATATCTTCCAGAAAGAAAAGAGAGAGATATTATATAATAAATATCTCTCCATTTGTTTAAACGTTTTGCATATGGGAGTGGCTTCATATTTTAAAATAAATTTGGTAGATAACAATTTTTCATTTTTTTAAAATTTTATATAACTCTTCATGATAAATTTAATTGATGGCATTTTAAATGCACTTTCCTACGTCCTAGAGAGTTAAAATTTGGTACACAGCTTAAATTTGTTTAACATTTTATTCGACAAAAATTTGATGGATCTTTAAATATAGATCATACATTTTTTTCGAAATGGCCTGAAAATAATCCCCGTTCACTTCTATAAATCATTGGTGTAATATTGTTAAAAATTCTGATGTGGACAGCACATGTCTTTCTCTGCAGACTCATATTCGTTCTCTTTATTTATTCAGTGATAATTTGAGTTTATCTGCACAACATAAGCATTTTAAATGACATTGAATTTACACGTTAAACTTAAATTTGGTTCTCATTTGATAGCTGGACTTATTGTCAAAGGTGGCGTAGCGAAAACGCGAAAAAACTAGAATATCTCAAGAACGGCTAGTCCTAGAGTAATGGGGTTAGTCTTATTCTTTTTGTTGTCAAAAATCACATATAAAATAGGAATTTAATTGATATAATTGAGCACACGTAGTCTTTTATTTTTATATATAACGATTTTTGCTGGCCATTTCTCAAAAATAGCCCGTTCCTTTTTCCCGAATCGTAGTAGAATAACCTACAAATGATTTATATACAAAATTTTGTTAAATTTGGTATATAAATCACTTGTAGGTTATTGAAATATTATACTCTAAATTTTGTTAAATTTGGTTCATTAGTTTTTAGCTAGAGTGGATAAAGGCAATTTCTGCGGCCATTTCGCAAAGAAGGCAGATTCTTTTATTACGAATCGTTCTATAATCTAATGAACATCAGGATTTCCCACAAAAAACATACCTACCAAATTGTATGAAATTCGGTCCATTAGTTTTTCAATTAGAGTGGATGTAATATCCACACAGACACACAGAAACATACACAGATACACCCTTACACACACAGACGTCTTCCTAAAAGTAGTTTTTTCGTGTTCTAGAAGTCCCAAAACGTGTAGATCCTTTGAAAATTCGAGTTCCGATCTTCGGCACGATTCCAATACTTTGAGTACATACACATACACATATATATTATCTGTGTATCTAAATTCCGTGCCTATGCAATTACAATAGTTGTGATTTTAAATGATCCCTAAACTTTTATTATTTCTTTAAGGAAGCCTAATTTTAACATATGCAGAATGCAAATATCTCAAGCGATTGTAAGATGAATTACATAAGAATTGCTGAATTTTTTTCACACAAAATTATTTAGCTCTGGAGTCTGGAATACAAGTTATATGAATGAAATATTCATTGATTTTGCATAAAGAATCAGATGATTTATATTTCGATACAGTTTTAAATATTTAAGTATAATAAATTACTGTAGTACTGTGATAATGTAAAATATATTACCACTGAATGAATCACATTTTAGAAATTTTTAAATGAAATTACATTTCAGTTGGAAAGTGTTTCATAATCAATGCTTATGCATGATTGATCTTTCTTGTTATATATTTTATGGGATAATTTGAATGTTTCATAAGACTTTCGAATCAATTTGTGAATATTAAATCCGCTTAAAAAATGTTTGAAAAATTAGGTCCCATAGGGTTCAATGTATTTCATTTTTTCAACCCGGGTTCAATTCAAAACTAATTGGATGATGTTATTCATTCATATTTCCGTAGGTCCCACAGACCGGTTGAACAACATACTCAAATTTCATTTTGATAAAGTCACTTTTACGGCAGTTATCGTGCTAACGGACAGACAGACAGAATGAACAAGGTCATAAACACTTTTCAACTATGTTGTAAAGTGTTAAAAATAAATAGTTTATTTTATTCTTAAATTGAAAGTACTTAAATCGCAAAATATACCATCCATGTCATCGCGATCTCTCGTGTAATTTTTTTATAATATAAAATAATAAAGTAGGATGTCTGTCTGTCCGTATCATATGTAGCGAAAAATCTAAGCGGCGAACGGCCAAGTAATTCAGTAGAGGGGTCCCTTGCTTCCCGGGAAAAAACGCTTCGTTGAGATTTTTTTTAAATTCGAATTAAGTTAAAAATATATTTTAATAGAAATTCGTACCTGTCCTAATAGTTTCAAATATCCAGGATTAGATCGGAGATGCAACCTATATTTCACTATAAGACGAAAACATCGTGGTTCGAACTTTTTTATGTTTGAAGAGTGTTAGATTAAGAACATTCTGATTAAAGTTTTCGATTCGATATTTTGAGTAGCAGTTTCAGGCCGAATTTAAGTAAAATGTGTTTTATGTTCTGTTGTGACTCGTCACAACACGTTTTAATTTTTATTATTCAAAATTAACATTTTTTTTTATAATTCATTAAATATTTTATTTTACTTTAAATTTATTATTCAAAATTATCTTATTCAAAATTGCTTTTATTTTATATACTCATTAAAAGGCCAGTCTCTTTTACTAAATTAAATTATAACACGCTGCTGTGTCATGTCGCCATTCTGTGCGCCATGAACTTTTTGTGTTTTCCGAGAGAGAAACTCTCGTTTCTCGCCTGTGCCTGTACTTGAAGTTTGCTAGGCCTTGTTCGGATTGCCGAGCGTTGAATTTCCGTATTTCGTTCGAAACCGTTGGCTCGAAGGATTTCTGTCTCTGCCGAATGACGTCGCATTCGGCAGACGTCTGAGAATGACGTCGCATCGCGTGTTGCTGGGGCGCTCGCTTGTCTGCCAATCAGGAAGCGGCTTTTTGGAGAAGTTTTCGCTTTTGCTCCGTCTCTGGGCCTCTTCTGGCACCGAGATGTGAAGAAGGATTGAATTTTTGTCTTAAAACCTTAAGACAAAGGCTTTGGCCGAAATGGCTAAAGTCCGATGGCCGAACCGTTGTTTCTGTTAAGAAACCATTTGAAGATCCTGGACGAAGAAGCGGAGGATCCTGATGAACTGCATTTTTCTTTTTTCAAAATTCAAAATTTTATTCTTTTATTTTAGGAAATTCCGGAGATTATTCCTACCTCTTTGTGATGGTCGACATTTTGTTGACGGAGGATTTTGTGCCTTACGAGATGGATTTGGATTATATCTTGGTTCATTTAGAACTTTTCCTGGTTCTTTCTGGCGAAGCACATTTGAACTTTTTTTTTTGGATTATATAAAGAACTCCTTTAAGTGCTCCTTCCCGGTACAAGGTAACCCGTTGAAATAATTCTGGAACCGAGAGTTCCATTGCAGTCATAGCTTAGTGATTTCAAACAGGCACATAAAGTGTTGAGAAAATTATTATTATAATATCTAATTTGAAATTAAGTAGTTTGTGTAATGTTATTCTAAGATGAGCATATGTTTGATTTTGTTATCAAAGATATTGAAAAAAATGCTCTTAATGATAAGATAAAATATCTAACGATGATTGATTTAAAGATAATGTTTTTGATTGAATAAATAGATTGTCTTTAATTGATAAATGTGTATTTTATCTAGTATCCCTTCATGTTTCTTTCTCACTGATTACCATCTAGAATTCAATTCTTCTAGACTGGGGAAACTTCACTTAAATGATAATACCTGGGTTGATAAAATTGACACTAACCACTTTAATTACTCTGTTGTTTTTTGCTGTGATGTTTACGATCACTTGGCTTTTGTGTGTAGCGGAATCTGTTCCCACAAATTGGTTCTGAAACCGCTACCACAGCTGTATTCATATTTTCATGTATGGTCTACGCCCTCTTTCAAAACTGCGGCAAAACGACATCCTTTTTTTTCGATGATTGGCAAAGGAACCTCCCTGGTTCAGCGAGAATTTAGTTTTTTTGGTATGGCAACATCCGGTTAGCGCGGGAGAAATTGTGCTGACTCGCCTCTTCTCTCGAAGATTCTGGATACGTGAAGGTGGTGTTTTTTTCTTTATGTGGGGTCCCCTTCTAGGGTGCCTCGTGCCCCAACCATTTTATTTTATCATCCTTATAAATCAAGCTTCAGTTGCAAAGAATACTAATAGTTTGTCTTGTTTTTAATCAAAAACATAAAAATCGGTCAAGGAATGTTATTATTTTTTTTTGAAGGAAAACTTAAGAAAAAAATAATAATAAAGAAAAATATCTTATCTATTGATCTTGTGATTAAAATTATAACAAGAATTTGCAACTCATCAGTTAACTATGTGTATATGCTTGTCATTTTGGATGGATTATTCTGAAAAGAAATTGGTGAGTTCTTCAATGCTCACCTGAGCTTTCAGATTGCTGAGTTTATACATATTCTAAAAAGATCAGTGCACGAATGATGATATGAAATAGCAATCATATCTTGGTGATTGCATAATTGTTCAGATGAAGTGAAATGATATTTATTATCTAAAATGAGCTGAATGCATTAATTATTTCTACATATACAAAATACATTTGGATGCAATCATGTCTTGGTGATTGTATAATTGTTCAAATGAAGTGAATTGGTATTTCTTTATTTTTATGAGCTGAGTGCATTTTTTTGTTTATATACTTTCATAAAAGAAATGAATGAATGCAGGACATTGACACTTGTAACTGACAGTATTTCATGAACAATTGTCACATAATGCTTTCTTTTCATTGATTTAAAAATTTAGATCAAGATCCAGCTGCAGGTTTGTACAAGATGAACTTATCATGCATATAAACTGATTTTTTTTATTGTGCATTTATATGATTTTTTTAGGCGCTCACATACAAATGGTTTAATATTTTAAAACACAACGCAATTATTATTGATATTCTAAATTCTATTTCCCATTATACGATCCCCTTCCATTAAGTAACTAATCTTTATTTAATTAAGTTTCCATTTTTAATTGTATGTGAGCGACCGACCCAACCAGATGTGTGATGGGGATTGTAAATTAACTTTTATATTTCTTAAAATCTCTCTTTACAGTCCTTATCACATGTTCATTGTAATGAGTTACATTTGTCATATTGCAGTGACACCAGACTTTTTTCTCATCGTGCAAGAAAAGTAACATGATTTTGTTAACACTTTACAACATAATTGAAAAGTGTTTATTGACTTTGTTCATTCAATCTGTCTGTCTGTCCGTTAGCACGATAACTGCCGTAAGAATGGTTTTATCAAAATGAAATTTTAGTATGTTGTTCAAACGATCTGTGGGACCTGTTGGAATATAAATGAATAATATCACCCAATTTGTTTTGGATTGAACCCCGCTTGAAATAATAAAATACATTGAACCCTATGGGACCTAATTATTCATACATTTTTTAAGCAAATTTAAAATTCACACATGGCTTTGACAGTTTCAGGAAATATTTAAATTATCCCATGAAATATATAAAAAAATTTCAGCAAAATATTTTCAGTAGTTTTTTAAATAAAAATTTAAATAATAATTACACCCCTTATATGAAGAGATCACGTGACCCACTTCAAAATAAAATAGGGCATCCATCTTGTGCCAAAATCGTGATTTTTAAAGTTCTTTTTAATTCATATTTAGTGTTTTATGCGTCCAAAAACCGCTTCATTTTTGCTTAAATTCTGTGCATCTACATACTGAAACAACGCAATTACAATATATTTGAGTTTAAATGATCATCCAAGTTTGATTATTTCTACAACATAGCCTAATTTTCACTTATGGAAAATGCAAACACCAAAAATTGTAGAATGAGTTGTATAACAGTTGCTACATTTCTTTAATGAAATATTATTTAGCTCATGGAGTCTGCAATATAGCTGATATGAATGAAACAGTCAAACAGTCATTGATTTTACGCAGAAAAGCAAACGATTTTTTCGATAAAGTTTTATTCATAGATTTAAACTATTTGTACCTTCATGGTTTCAAGTTTTTAAATAACATAAATAATTATAATATTGTGATGAATGGAAAAAGTTTATGAATGAAATGCTGCTTTTATAGATAGAGCCAGGCGTGTTATATTTCGATGTCGTCATTTGAAAAATTTCATTTGTTTTCAATTAAGTTTTCAAATATAATAAATTATTGTTGTATTATGATAATTTTAAAAATATTACCGAGGAATGTATCGTATTTTAGAGATGATTAAACCAGGCAATTTATATTTCAATGCCGTCATTTGAATGTTCATTTTTTATATGAAGTTTTAAGTTTTCAAATATAATAAATTAATGTAGTATTGTGATAATTTTAAAAATATTACTAAGGAATGTATCGCATTGTGGAGATGTTCAAATGAAATTTCATTGAAGTTGGAAAGTGTTTTATAATCAATGCTTTATGCATTTTTTATCTTTCTTGGTTTTTTTAACTTGCTTTGGAAACACAATTTTATTGTGTTACAATTGCGTCATCTTTAAAACTTATCGGGATTTTTATATAAAAAAAACTTATGATTTGAATAAAAAGGTTATGAATTTAATTGTGGCGCCATCTATAGTGTCTTTTGGTTGAATTGTACTATGTTGATTTGTAAGATTACTTAAAATTCTGAAAGGTTTATTTTGTTTAAAATTGGCGATTTTTGATTCAATTACTGATACACTCTTCTGTGATGAAACTTTGCGTTAAATTTAAAATTAGGGTGAATTTATTTAGCATTCTTGAGAAAAATCCTTCACTTGTTAACTCGCTTAGATAATAAATTTTAATTGTGCCTTATTTGAAACTCAATTTTTTGCTGCTAACGGAAACTCATATCATTTTATTCATTGACATCGTGTTGGTGTTTTGAAGAAGGGGGGGGGGGGCACTCGAATTAAATAACTTTCAAACCAAAAAAGATACCAGGTGTCACAGAAACCTGTAAAATCTAGATTATTTAAATTTCTCATTTGAGCTGGGGTTGCATTAAAAGCAAAAAATTATCTATTCAATATCAGTCCGGTCGTGTTTTGAAAAATGCAATTCATGATTTCAATTAATCTTTGTTCTAAATCGTGAGCAACGCGGAATACAATTTTAGTTATTCATTTTAATGGGACACGGTTTCCTATAAATAGTCAAACTATCTATTTTCAGTTTTATTGGCTAAAATTATAATGGTTCGAAATATGTGTGTGACATTTCAAAGCAGTATCATTATTATTTAGGAAATTATTAATGTTTTGCTGCACGATAATAGAATAGAAACAAAGCACACATGAAAACTTTAAATTTGTTTTCCTCAATGTTAATTTTTGACTCACATTTATGTTTTTAAAATGCTAAGGAACTTTTTTTATTAAGATAAGTGTTTTTAAAATTTTTATACATGTTTTTTTATTTTGTATTGGATATAATTCTGCTCTGAGTTAACATTAAGATTTGTAATTCATTTAAAAAAATTGTCAAATTAAGAACTGTTTAAATTTCCCGTTTCTCACTATAGGTGACAGTAAAAAATGTATGAAATGAAATATGAATGAAAAATCCATGCACAATTTTGCGAGATATATTCCAAGCAATGTAAAAGAAAATTTTAAAGTAATAATGGTAAACATTGAAATAGCGGTAAAAATTTTAAAAATTAAATTATTCTAAAGAAATTTAAATTTTGTTGCATGTTGTTTCTAAACACGTAGTTCGAAATGTAATTTTTTGTCAAATTTCGTTTATAATTTAATTTTAAAATATAATACAATCCTATTTATCGCCATGGTATTTAAAATTGAAAAGATGTTGATGTAGTTCTGCGTCCCATTCATAACGCGATATACGAGACATGAATTTACATTCATTTTACTAACTCCACCTAAAAATGCTTTATGTGTGTTCATAGAATATTTATCAAATTTAGCCCCCACATATCGCCTAAACCGTCTATCCCCGTCCATTATTGCTTTAAGTTTGTAAGTCAAACATCTTCAATCGTTCTTCGTGGAGAACTCCTACCGAGGAAAACACTTCTGCTGGTAAGAAGGAGATCAAAATGTTTTTCCCGCTGAAGAACCTTGGCAGAGGTCCAGCCGAGAGTGCTATAATCCACTTCAATATGCATATAAACTCTACAGAAAAACATGCCGTCCCTCGATATTTCCTCCACTCAAAATTACATTGCGTGTGTTTCGGAAACTAATCCTTTGATAAACACCCGTTTTATGAAAAGCTGAAGAACCAACTGGAAGTGGACTTCTGTTCCGAGTGTGGGAATATCATAACATATATTTATAAGTTAGTGTATAAATAGGAACACGATAATTGTTTTATTTCGGAAGGCAGAAATTATTAGGAAAGGTTTCGAAAGCAATTTTATGAATACGAGTTATTGAGTATGTTACATTATTAACCGCCAGAAACATGCAATCGTTCGAATTATAGTTTTTCTTGAACACATTTGACTGATTTGAGGGTACCGATATTTTTTTTACTTATAAAAGGATTAAATGATTTAAGTTGTATAACACACTATTTTTTCTTTCCCTGCAATAAATGGTAATGTATAGGGTAAGTATTGGAATCATGTCGAAAATAGCAACTCGAGTTTTTGATGGCTCTACATGTTTGGGACATCTAGAATACGAATAAACTATTTTTAGCGTGACGTCTGTGTGTATGTGTCTGTCTGTGCAATGTATACATCCAATAAATAAAAAAAAACTAATAGACCGAATTTCATAAAATGATATAAGTCACTTATGGATAACCCTGGTGCTGATAAGATTTTGGAACAATACGAAAAAGAAAACAGGACCCCCCTCCACCCCCTTTTTTACGAAATGGCCCACAAAGATTGTTAAAATCTAAAATAAAAGACTACGTATGATCAAAGATATTAATTCATTGCTGAAATTTTTTCTAAATGCTTTTTTTGCCTTTTCAATGCATTTTCTGAAACGGTGCGAAATTGCGTTTTATGTTACAAAATTATAATTCCGTGCGCATTTTCCCTTAAACCAATATTTAAGAGCCATATTCTATAATTGCAAATATTTATTTCACACCTACAGGATAGAAGTGTCGACATTTCCCGTCCATTGTGGGGTTCACTTCACGATTCAAACACATTTAATATTTCATTTTCCCGAATTTTTCTCGAGTCAAAATATATATATAAAAAAAATAATACAGCGAGTCTCTTAAAAGAACGGGATGAAAATATTTTTCTGGTCATCCACTCCTGGCAATGGTCCAGACAACACTGTTGTAATCACCTTCGTTGTAGAAGCGAATATATAGCCCACCGAGTTTGTTGTTAACAACTAGATCCACAGAATATAGAAAAATGAACGCAGTTATAAAAAATTAACTGGAGTATGGCCCAACTCGACTTCCTCATACCAGAATATATTTTAGTAGATATTTTTGTTTCAAATTTTACAAGAAAATTTTTGAAAAATCTGGATGGCAGATCCAAATGATTACAATACTAGCGTGTTACGTACCCTTCACTTTAAAGAGCTTGAAAGCATGTTTAGATGGATACCACACTTGGCAATGTACCCTGGGGGTAACTTGCCCCTCCCCAGGGGGTAGACTGACGTCACGAACAAAAAAGAATTGCGTAGCTGCTATTTTTCACAGTGATTAAAACTCCAGTGGTCATTAAGCCGTCAATAATCTATTTTAAGCATGATTGTGCCTAACAGTGTTCTAGGCTGTCATGTTAGAAAAATATAAAATTTCAAATAAATTTCAAAGTTGTCGCTGGAATTAAAAAAAAATTCTATCTACTTCTGAATTTTTTGGATAACAAAACCGGATATAAAGTTTGGTATCCACTCATATGTGTGGTCTCCATCGTGTACGCAAGACATCGACTCCATGCAGATAGACAGACATCACTTCAAAAACAGTCAAAACGTGTCGAGGAGGTCTTTAAACATATACTGACATCTAAATCTTTGAAAAATTCTAATCATTTTTCAATACCATATTATGCATGAGAGAGTAAAAATTAAATTGTAAAAATTGAAATGATTATTCATATCCAATGACACATTCCTTTTAACGGTTTAAAAGATTTATCTCCAATAATAGGTGGGATAACTTTCCAAATATATTTCGCACTGTAATGAATGGCCCTTTTCCTCCTCTATTTCCCTATTATTTGCATTTAAATGACAATTATTTATTTTAACAATTGGAAATCATTTGGACTTTTTTTTTTCGAACTTTTTCGAGATAAATGGCTTTATCGGGATCTTCGGCGAAAAGGTATAGCGTTTCTCTCCATTACAAACGAGGTTGGGAAATGAAAATCGATTAGTCAACAAAAATTATTCATGAATTTTCTGAAACTGAAAATTAATTTTAGAACGCACGCAACGTATCCATTTTTTATATCCAAATTCATAATATATATATTTTTCTTTTTTCCCCTTATTTAATTTCTAGCTATTAACTGTTTTTTCGTAGTGCTCATTTTTTGTCGTATTTTTACTTTCCCTGAAATATAGGGTAATGTATGGGGAAAGTATTGGAATCGGGTCGAAAACCGCAACACGAGTTTTCGACGGATATACACTTTTTGTGACCTCCAGAATACGGAAAAATTATTTTTAGCTTGAAGTCTGTGTGTGTGTGTGTCTATCTGTCTGTGCAATGTATGTGTCCATTCAAAATCAAAAACGAATGGACCCAATTTCATAAGCTTTTATAGGTAAGTGACTTGTGGTTGATCCTGGTACTAATTAGATTTTAGTATGATTCGGAATAAAAGAAGCAGATTTTTTTTTTTTTTTTGCTTAATCTAAAATCGCAAAAATATAAAATAAAAGATTACGTACGCTCAAATATATTTATTAAATGCTTATTTTATACGTAATGTTTTATAAGATGAAGAGAATAAGACCAATCCCTAGGACTAGCCATTCTTGAGATATTTCAGTTTTCGTCACGCCGCCTTCGAAAAGACGTCCAGATACGAAATAAAAACTAAAATATATTTAAAACTGAAAATTCAGTGTCATTCCAAACCATGATCGGTGCTATTTCATATAGTTAAAAACACACATTAAAGAATTATTAAAAAAATGAAGAGAAAATGAATTTGAGCCTGTAACGAAAGTCATACGCTGTCCACATCAGATTCTTTTTGTCTTAGAAATATTATATAAATGGTACGTTGTTGGAAACAGTTGAAGGGGTTAGTGGTGCTATTCTGATATGTTATTAAGATGATCAGCAATCGGATATATTTCTAAAGTAATTAAGGAAGAAATAGTGTTGAAAACCAATTAAAAGCCTAAAAACTACTTATTATCTAGTGACAATTGTAATATATGTATTGGCAGCTTACTTTTAAGTAAAGGTGACATTAATTAGCCGATGCAACTCGACTTCGAAAATCGTAATGAGTTTTGTACAGAACCTTGCTGCTCCAATCGGGAACCGAACCACGGATCTTCATACTGACCAGCCGATGCTCTACGGTTGAGCTACCTGGACGGAAATGCAAGCTCTTACAGTCGACGTGGGCTCTGCATTCTACATCCTGTAATGCCAGATGGGCGTGCAACTGATAATCTAACTGATCATTTCCTGTCAATTTTGCTTCAGTTCAGTTTACTGATGCTATTTTTATCCTCCAGGATTTTCTGCGCAATAGCCGAACTCCCGATTTGAAATCGGCGCTCCAGAGTCTATTGAATTCGCGCTAGTCGTACTAGAGTCCCTTTCAGACCGCCGACATCTTTACGTTAACCTACAGGGTTGAATTCTATTCGGGTGCCATTTGTGAATAACCTTGCTGCGTGAACCGAGAACTGAATCACAAATCTACGCACTGGCCAGTCGACACTCTACCGTTGAATTATTTTCGAAGGGGACTCTGCAGTTTCACCAAAATAGGAACGAGTATTGACCGGGCAAAAGAGAACACATAACGCTCAAATGTATTTTGGTTTGAAATCAAACAAAAGTCCCAATGTCTTGATTTTAGGGAAAAACACAAGCTTAAATAGCAATTGGAAAAGGAAGTGGTATTTTGCTATAAAATAGTAGTCTTAATTGGATGAAAAGTTAGCCAGAACCGTGGACTCATTTGTGTATCCTGCGTGTACGCTCACGATTTCAGAGGATAAGTCTGTAACAAACTAGTGTCGAAAGTGGGGTTTCTGGATAACTTACTTTTGTTAACAAGAACAAAGTAAACGGGAACAATATACAATTAAACAGAACTTAAAGGCTCCACTCATTTCACAAAATAAGCGATATTATTCTCAAATTACTGACGAAAATAATTTTAAAAACCAGCAACTACTATTTTCAAAACTTTGACAAAAGTCACAGTTCACTGTAGCTCGTATCTTCTCAACTCGTCAGCTGGACTCCAACGGAATGATGAGTCCTTTTTAGAGTCTCTCAATAGAATCGGAATTGCTCCATATCTCCTAGATTAACCTTTTGCTTACGGGTGGGACAGCGTCCATCCCAAACGAAGAACCTCTCAAAAAGACAAATATATGATGGACCTGGTCCCACCCGTAAGCAAAAGGTTAATCGTTATTTCATGGAGTCGTCAACTGCCTTAAATTGCCGATAAATCGTCAAATCTGGTAACCCATCTTTGATATAGGGAAATTAGAAATCCTTGGCTCACATCTTGTTGACATTATACTCACGTCATGAACTGTGTATTTGCTGTTTGGTCTTCGAAATGCGACGAAAGAAAAGGCGACCAGTGGGAGAATACGACGCGTTCACAGTACTCCGTAAATGGAAGAGCGATGATGGAAAGAGCACAAGATGTTACTCCCTCGTACCAGAGTATCCGGAGTACTAAATGAGATACATAAAGACATTTTGGCGTTAGCAAGTCGCTGAATGAAGTCCGTTAAAGCTTCATCTGTTGCAGTGCGAAGAATGCACGGAAACGCGGCGCTCGGAAGAGGGACCAAGAAGAAAGCACGTCGACCTCTTCAGTGTTACAATGTCGGAGCTCCTTTCGAGGCAATTGCATTCGACATTTTGGGGCCACTACCACGAACAGTAGAAAATAACAAATGCATCCTATACTCGTAAAATGCGAAATTGCAACAGCATGAGCGTATCCATATAGAAATCACAGTACCGGTAAAAGAGAGAGCCATACGCAAATGACGAAGTTTTAGTACGTATCGGGTGACATGACACCCAGTTTCGAGTGATAAAGACCAGCAGGCGGTTCGTCCCGTAAATACAATTAGAGACGATTTGTAACCCCCTTTCATTCAATTTCAACAGCTTAACTGCTCAACACGTAGATTCAGGAGTCTTGTCTTATGCTGATACTTAATTTCTTAATAATTTTTCAATTATCATTCTCTATTTACGCTTGTACACTCATATCCAAAAGTAAAGCATAGTTGCTATTTATGAGAAAATTTCAGGAAATCTACATCGAAATGGAAGGAAACGCGGTTTGCGGGTGTAATAGGGTTATAGAAGAAATCAATGCAAAACGAGGATAATAACGACTTTTATTATCCAAAGAAAAGGGTTGAAAGAAAAAGGGTCACAATACGACTGTCAATCTCAGTGAAACAGAATGACTAAAACAATGTGATGCCGCAGCTTAATACGATATGTAGAAACCTCGGGTAGCCACTCATGCTGCACAACAGCTTCCCATACTTTCGATGAGGGTTGGGATAAGTTGTGCGCTAAAAGAGTTCTAAGCCTCACGGAGAGCAGTTTTCAATCACGAAACGGAGCTTGGTGGGTAGAGCAGGGCTGCAAGATGTCTCCCGAGCATATCCCACACATCCTCTCTTGGATTCAGATCAGGAGAGTTGGCAGACCACTGCACGTGCTGGATATCTTCAGTTTGAAAGAAGTCGTCGACCAAGTTCACACGGTCAGGAGGCGCGTTATCATACCTGAATATGAAATCAGGACCAACAGCACCTCGACACAATCGAAAAGTAGGTTTAAGGACTTCGTCCCTGCCTCTTTGGTCGGTAACCGACCCCGTGTCGGAGATGTGGAGGTCTGCCTGGTCGCCCATCATGATGCCTGCCCAGACCATGACTCTCCCAAACCGAAAACGATGTCTTTCCGTGATTTTTCCCGGGTAAAAATGCGTTCCACGCTCCCTCCAGATCGTGATATGAAGAGAATCAGGCTAAACCTGAGCTCGTCAGTGATGCGTCACTATTGTCCACTCCACTGTTGATGTTCCAAACTCCACTGTAAACGCGCGCATTTCTGTGCAGACGTCAGGGGGATGCAACTGCTGGTCGTCTGGAATAAAGACCAACGTGTCTGACTCTTTTCTAAACAGTTTGTTTCGAAATAGTGGTTCCTCTGTCGGCTGTCAAGACTGAACCCAGCTGTCTGGCAGAACGGTTCCTCTAATGTCGCGCAGTTATCACCAAATATAGGTCTTGCCGAGCGGTTGCTACCCTTAACCGACCTGGTACTGGTCGTCGGGTAACATCTCCAGCGGTTTGGTACCTCTGTCACAGTCTGGAGATCACACACTGAGGCACATTCAGAATTCGGATGCTTCGATTTGGGATCGACCGGATTCCAGCATTCCAATAATTCGTCCCTTCAAAAGTGCATCCAGTTGGCATCTTTGTGACATCTTTCGTTCTTTCTGATTGGTAACAACGCTCCGTACTACAGTAATTGCGAAATTCTGCCTCAACTGGCCATACCGCTCAAGGCCGTTTTATATTCGCTCCGACGTGCGCCGGTGCTTTGCGCATGTCGACTGAACTGTTTTGCATATGCACAATGATTTACCTTCGCCCCACGATTCTTCACAACTGATTGTGAACCACTGTATTCATATTAACTCCGAATGTTTCGCATTTTACAAATTATGCTTAAATTTTGGACATGAATGTAGTCTGAACTATGATATCTATATTAACGAACTATTGCCATATAAACAAAACCCATTTGTTTGGGTTAGTTTAGGTTGGATGATTAGATCTGAAGAGGTATCTAATCTGAATCAACCTCCAAATTAAGCCTACTCCAGAACATTTCAATTTTTAGGAAGAGTGGCCAGATTTTAACTGTTTGTGTGTGTATATATACATATATATATATATATATATATATAAAATGAAAGATTTTAATCGTAAATTATGCATAAACTACTGTATGAACAAAAAAACCCATCTCTAGCATATCTGTTACAAATGAGTAACTATAGACCAAGACTAAGGATAAAAATAGAAGGCAACATATCACTACAATGGAAAGGGGGATGAGAAGAATATTAGGATACAAAATTCACAATTAAAAGTATATAAATAAAAATAAAAAGAAAAAGAAAACACGGCAAAAATGAGAAAAGGCAATAATAATTAGCTCAAGATAAAAGATTAAGACATAGAGAACAATCAATTGAAACTACACAAAAAATGACGGGTAGTTCGAAATTGCATTCTCATCAGGACAGCCATACAATTCGAATTAAATATATATACACACACACACACACACATATATATATATATATATATATATATATATATATATATTTTATTTGAAAGCACATATTTATATATTATTTATTACAGCATTATGTTCAGTTATATTGTATAAACACTTTGCTTTAAATATTTTTACTGAGAATGGATATGCCGCTAAAACCACTCAAACATAATGAAATATTCAGAAAATTCTGTCATGCACAGTCTCTTTGGCTTTCTTCTCTCGTTTCAGCTTTTTGAAAGAAATTTCAAAACCGAATATTCTATTTATGGCCTTCATAAAATCAGTCGGCGTTCAAAAGCCATTGTGCGAATTCATTATAATTCCCTTTACCTACCATAATCTTGTTAAAGACGCGGTCGTCGAGGATCGTATTCTTGTCAATTGTCAAAAACTCGCAGGGAAAGGAGAATCCATAAAAAACCATAAACTTTACTCAAAATAAGGGTAATTGTTCGAATTCAAGAAGACAAGTGGCCTGTTTACACTCGTGTCATTTCAAACTAAGAGCTACTAGAAGTTTTCATGTGGTGTATATATTGATAAGACTATTTTCTTATTTCTTATTTCATAATGTATTAAAAATCGAGTTTAATTGCAGAAAATAACATGGATAATTTACTGATCCAATTTGCAGTTCCAATGCTTCTTTGTTTCATTTGGCAGCATAATGCACTTTAAAGTCTGCAGTGTTTCAAATTTCCGATAAACTAAAATACGACGTCAACGGTTCATCTTAGAGTTATAGGATTAGTATCATTTGCTGTGCTGTTAGAAATGACGCAAAGAACAAGTACTTAATTAATATATTTCGACAATTTTACTCATTTATTTCACATTTTCACGCTCTTTGCTGGCTATTTAGAAAAATAAAAAGTCGTTCATATTTTTCCAAATCATGTTAAAATCTAATGGTATCAGAATAGCGCTCAACAGACGTCACTACTACATTTTAAGAAATTTCAATAAATAGTTTTTTCAATACAGAGAAAATATTTTTCAAAATTTAAAGAACTTAAATATCTTGGGAATGGTTTATCATAGTGTAATGGGGCATTCTTTTCGTTATCAAAATATTACGTATAAAACATGCATTTAATACATTCATTTCTAACATTTTATTTTTGATTTTGACGATTTTTACCGTCCATTTCGCAAAAGCGGCAGTCAGAGAAAGTCACCGAGAAATGTCCACAAATAATTAATCTATTTTATCTAATGATCATATGTTGTATTTTTAAACAATGACCTAAAAGAATGTACTTATATGGAGCCCAACATAATCTGATACAAAATCTGATGTGGACAGCACATGACTTTCGCTGCAGACTCCTATTCATGTTCTCTTTATTTCTTCAAAAATTCATTATATTGAGTTTAATGGCACAAAATAACACCCATAATTATTTTAAATGACACTGAATCTGCACTTTTCATTCAATTTTCGTTTTCATTGGATAACTGGACTTATTTTCGTAACTGGGTAGCTAAATTTTGGTTACGGAGCGTAGCTAAAATGCGAGGAAAACTTAAAATACCTCGAGAACGGCTAGATCTACAGTAATGGGATTGGCCTTATTCTTTTCATCGTCAAGAATTACGTATAAAACAAGCATTTAATTGATATATTTGAGCATATGTACTCTTTTATTTTAGATTTTGACGATATTTGCAGGTCATTTCGAAAAAAAAAAGCAATTTCTTCTCTCCCGAATCGTGCAAAAATCTAAACAGCACCAGGGTAACTTACAAGCCAGTTATCTATCAAATTTTATGAAAATGGGTCCATTCGTTTCTGAGTTAGAGTGGATACAAACATTGAACAGACAGACACTCAGAGAAACACATACACACTCAGACCGTCACGCTAAAAATAGTTTTATTGTGTTCTAGAGGACTCAAAATGTGTCGATTCGTCTAACATCCATCTAGTTGCAATTTTCGACACGATTCCAATAATTTCCCTATATACAAGGTAGGATCAAAACGTTCGGAGACTGTGCTGATATCTCCAACCCTGATTGGAGAAGAGGGGAACTGTTTTACCGTGGCTTAGAGGCACATGTGACGCGAGATGTGAAAAGGAAGAAGCAGATCCGCAGTGCGGGGTTTTTCCAGGCAATGCGTGTCAGTGAGCAGGTGGAATGTTTCTGTCGGCAATTTCACCAATATTCTGGCAGAATTTGACATTCGCATGTTGTCCTTGAAACGACATTTTTGTTTTCGAGCAACGCGAAAGACTACAATTCACTGACACGCATTTTCTGGAAAAACAACGGCTTCTACCTTTTCACATCTCGAGTTAGATGTGCCTCTACGCCACGGTAAAACAGTTCCCCTCTCCCCCAATCAGGGTTTGTATTAACTATGTATTGCAGGGAAAGTAAAGACATGTTGCGTACCGATGCATTCTGCATGGCTGAACTCTCATTGAAAGAAATTATAATTCGGAGCGCCGTGGTCTTCAAGAAATCAAGCCGTCTCCAAAGCCATACTGTGAATTAATTCAATTTTCCGTGCCATCCTAATCCTGTTACGTATCGCAGCCTCCGATGTGAATCAAAATTTCTCGTAGAAAAGCGAAAACAAATAAAGCCTCCGAGTTTTAGTTGAAATGAGGGTAATTGCGAATTCGAAAAGATAAATGGTGTGTTCATAATCGCCTCATTCCGAATTAGGCGCTCCGGGAACTTTCCAAACTGAGCACAGTGTTTAAAGAAATGATTAAAAATTATTTATATCCTCCGGCATTGCAGGCGACTCATTAGTGACGGGGAAAGAATGAACTGGACTATAGCTCAACTCGACTTTCTCATAAAATAGTCCATTTTTATATAGCTTGTTGATAAGGAAAATTTTAAAAAATCGGTGTAGCGGATCTATATGATTGCATTTATAATGACTTACCTTTCACTTTAAAGAATTGAAAAAAATGTTTCGATTGGTACCCCGGGGGATAACTTAAAAAATAAAATCGCCGTATTTCTCTGGCAGTTTACTTTACCCTATATTCTAGTGTCTATTGATAGTTTTACAGATAAGTCATTTGTGAGCAACCTTGGTGATGGTTAGATGCTGCTACGATTCGTGATTAAAAAAACCTGCTTATTTTTCGAAATGGCCCGCAAAAACTCGCATGTGTCCCACTCAAGCTAAAGATCTAATTGACCCAATTTCACAAAATTGTACAGATAAGTCGCTTGTGTGTTTACCTTGGTGCTGATTAGATGTTGGGTTTTTTTACGAAATGACCCGCAAAAATCTTCAATATCTAAAATAAAAGAAAACGTATGCTTAAATGCATCTATTAAATGCTTGTTTTATAAGTAAGTTTTGGCGATGAAAATAATAAGACTCACCCCATTTCCTTAGAGCTAACCGTTCACTATATATTTTAGTTTTTTGACATTTTTACAACATGGGCTACCTTTGAAACTACGCAAAGTTGCCAAATAAGTATGAAAATTGAATTAAAAGTGCCCATTTAATGTCATTTCAAATCATCATGAGTGATATATTTTTTCTATTAAACTTAATTTAACGAATTTTTAAAGAAATAAAGAGGAAATGAATTTGAGTAAGTACGGAAAGTCATGTGCTCTTCTAACATAATCTACATTAAGAATATATTCTCATTGACATTTAAAAATGTGTTCGACTCCATAAACTTTCAAACGAGGATCACAACTACTATTGTTCCAATAATTGATTCAGCAAAAAAAAAGTTATGAAAGTTATTCAATTACAGGACATTAAGATCCTCAACGGAAGAATTTTTATTGAATGTGTTGGAATAAAGAACGCCTTAACATGATTAATCTGTCGAAAACAGGCTAATAATTTATAAAATTTTTAATCTCATTGGAAATATTCTCGTAGAATAGTTTTAAACATGCATAATGCTCGTTCATTAGACTTTAAAAGAATAATTCGATTTTAAATAGTGAACAATTACAAATGATTATAATTCGAATTGAATGCAAGGCATTTGAATCTACTGTGTTCGAACCGTAGTTTTAGCACTTAAAAATGTGTGCGCAATATTTTAACCTTTTTATTTTTCCTTCAATACAGAAAAAATTTTGAAATGGTGTCGAATATCGCAATTCGAATTTTCGACGGATCCACACGTCTTGGGACCTCTAGAACACAAAAACACTATTTTTAACGCGACGTCTGTCTGTGCCAATTTTGCATCCTCTCTAAATCAGAAACTATTACATTGAATTTCACACCATTTTGTATGTGGTATGTGGGTTCCCCTGGTATTGATTATGTTTTGATAGGATTCGGAAAGAAATAACTTTATTTTTTTTGCGAAATGGCCCTCAAAATTAGTCTAAATCAAAAATAAAATACAACGTATGCATATATATATCAATAAAATGCTTATTTTATGCGTCATTTCTGACGATGAACAGAATAAGATCCAGTCCATTATTCTAAGTCTACCCTACCCGTTCTCGAGAGATTTTAGTTTTCTTTTTACATTTTCGTCACGCCACCTTTGACAATAACTCGAGTTACCAAATTAAAACGAAAATGGAATTAAACGTGCAAATGTAGGATCATTTCAAATAATGGTGGGTATTATTTTGTGTTATTAAACTCAATTTGATAAATTATTGAAAAAATAAAGAGAACGTGAATGAGTCAAGGAAAGACATAATTGGTACTTTTGTCATTCCGGCTCTATCCATGATATATTCCAACTAGATATACATCGCATCCGATTTGCGAAGTTATAATTCCCTGACATGCAAATAAGCAGGGAGTGTTCCAGGTTGTAGATTTACATAAAATATTTGACAGTTACGCTAATGTTTCGGGCAGGACTATCTATGAATGTTTATACAAGTTGTACACCTCAAATCTTTGTTTCATACTTATTTAAACATTATAAAAAGTCTGATGTTAGCAGCACAGGATTTTCCCTACAGACTCAAATACATTTTCTGTTGACTTTTTTAATGTTTCATTTAATTGAGTTTAATTGAACTACATAACGTGTAAAACTATTTGAAATATCATTGAATGGACACTTTTAAATCAGTTTTCGTTCTCATTGGGTAACTGGGCGCATTTCCGAAACTCGAATATCTGTAGAAAGGCTACTCCTAGAGCAATGGGGTTGGTTTTATTTTTTTCATCGTCAAAAATGACGTATGAAACAAGCATTTAATGGATACATTTGAGCATACGTAGTCTCTTATTTTATATTTGGACGATGCTTGCGGGCCATTTCTGAAACAAAGGCAGGATCTTTTTTCCCGAAACGTAGCAAGATCTTCTCAGTACCAGGGTTATTCACGCTTGACTTATCCACCCGATTTACAGAAATTGAGTTCATGAGTGTCTTAGCTAGATTGGATACATGCGACTTTTATGGATCATATCGCAAAAAATAGACAGGTTTTTTAATCTCGAATGGTATCAAAATCTAATGGGCGCCGGGGCAATACACGAATGGTTTACCTGTAAAATGTTATGATATTGGGTCCATTGGTTTTTGAGTTTGAGTGGATACATACATTGTACAGACATACACACACACACACGTCACGCTCAAAATAGTATTTTGTGTTCTAGAGGTCCCGAAACCTGTCGATCCGTCCAAAGCTCGAGTTGCGATTTTCGACATGATTCCAATTCTTTCCCTATATATAACCATGTATAGCAGGTAATGTTAAATGGGTTGCCGCTTAACATGACTGATATCTTACAGTTCATTTGCATATACATGTTTTATGTGTGTATACATATATGACAGTGAAATGCCTATCTAGTCTGTACAATTAAACTTCAAGAAATAAAACATAATAAATTATTTAATATAGTTAAAACTCACGTTTACTATTATGCGAATATCGAAATATTTAGATATTTTTAATGATATATGTTTTAACTCATACCCGCCGCCTCTTGGTTTTGAAGTGGTTTTTTCAATTACCCTATGAGTCCAAAAATCGAATAAATTGGTATGTGTTACTTTTTGACATTTTGACAGTGGCAAATACGAAACACCCATTACCCAATTTCTAGAAGTGCCTATTCAAGGTATCTTGAAATATATTCTACACTTCACCTCCTGACTTTACAAAAACATTGTTATGAAAAATAAGCACGTTTTTGAGTTTTCGACAATATTCATATTTTAACTTTCCCAGCAATACATAGTCATGTATAGGAAAGGTATTGGAATCGAGTTTTTGATGGATCTGCACCTTTTGGGACCTCTAGAACACGAAAAAAGAAAGAAACATTTTTACCGTGACGTCTCGGCGTGTATCTGCCTGTACAATGTATGGATCCTCCCCTCTAACTCAAAAATGAATGGAACCAATTTCAGAAAATTTAATAGACAAGTCACTTATGGGTGATGCTGATTAGATTTGAGTAAGATTCAGGAATAAAGAACCCGCCTTTTTTCTGCAAAATGGCCCGCAGACATCTAAAATCGACTACACATGCTCCAATGTATCCATTAATGAGTTGTCTTGCACGTAATTTTTGACGATGAAAATAACAAAATCAACCGCATTAGTTTAGGACTAACCGTTCTCGAGATAGTATAATTTTTCGCGTTTTCTCCACGCCACCTTTGAAAATAACTGGAGTCACCCAATGAACAATATATTGAAATGAAATGAAAGTGCCCATTCAGTGTCATTTAAAATAATGATGCATGTTATTTTGTGCCATCCAACTCAAGTTAATGTATTATTGAAGGAATAAAGAGAACGTGAATATGAGTCTGCAGTGAAAGTGAAGTGCTCTCCACATCCGACTTTTGCTTCCATTTTCGACATGACGTATTTCTGTATACATTTACATTCATGTGCGAAAACTAAATTCTAAATGCATATTGCACCTAAGATAAGAAACTTTGAAATACTTCCATGAAGGATGGCCCTTGTTTATTTAACTACGGAAGACAAGCACCTTAAATTTTCTGTTCAAAAGATATGCGGAGAAAATTAAAACGTATTTGAAGCGATAAAATCAGGATAAATTACTTTTCTCTCAAGTATGGTGTATGTCCAGCAACGCTTCCCTACAAAGCAAGAAAAATAGTTTGCATTTTCTGACGTTTGCAGAACGTGCTTTTTTGGCAATTATAAGTTCACGTATTTATGGAGAATAAATGAATGCCTTAAAGTTCGTACGATGTTCATTCGATTTTAATTTAACTTGCAATGCGAGTTCAATCCAATGAGAGATAGATGTACATTAAAAATAAATGAATTAAAATATAAATTAAAAAATGTGAATCCAATATCTAAATACTCGTAAAATTATAAATCAATTAGTACTGAGGCATAGTCCAACTTTTAAGACCAGTACAGAAGCGCGTGTATGAAGCTTCCAGTTTTTCATAAATTTAGACGCGAATCTCGACAACATTGCTTATTACTTCATTTACATTCAAGTAAAACAGTTGGGTCTGCCAGATCCTAATTTGAGTGTAAAGTTAGAGTCTTGCAAAATTTATAGGATGACTAGCAGTATATCCGTTCTTCGTACGGAATATACATTATACAGAAATTTAAAATTCACAATCTTGGGCACATTCCTATAGTATTTTAAATGGAATTCTTATTTGAAACACTCCGTTAAAGTATTAAATGAATATTCCTAAAAATGTTTAAGAATCTATAAAATGACAGGCAGATCTGAAAAATCAAAATATCCTGGTCCCGTTTGTAAATAAATACAGACAAAAAAAAATCTGATGTGGGCAACACATGACTTTCCTTATATAATGAAATGAATTTACTACTTTCACAGTAAAATAAATAGGTTTTTATTCTAGTAGATACTAATATCCTTTCCAAGATATTGAATTTTCGACAATTAGTCGTCATTTTCATTGATTTATCGCCATTTTAATCCATTTGGCGAGATTTTCGTTAATTTGGCAACATTTCAAAAAGTCGCCAAGTTGGCGACATTCCGCCAATTTCGTCGCCAATATATCGCCAAGCGTTATGGACGAAGAAATAAGTTTATATATATTTATATATATATATATAACTTATTAGATATTGAATTTTCGACATATATTATATAACTATTATTATATATTTATATATTATATAACTTATTAGATATTGAATTTTCGACAATTAGTCGTCATTTTCATTGATTTAGCGTTATTTTTATCCATTTGGCGAGACTTTCGTTAATTTGGCAACATTTCAAAAAGTCGCCAAGTTGGCGACATTCCGCCAATTTTGTCGCCAAAATTTCGCCAAGCGTTATGGACGAAGAAATAAGTTATTCTTACAGCAGATAAATTGGCGTTTAAATGCAAAAGTTTTACTCAAAGTATCTTTTTTCATGAATGGAACGAGCTAGATCCATGAGAATGATGTCACCCAATTTATCGCATGATATTATATATGAAAAGTGAACATGTTTCTCAATAGGAAATATTTTTTTTTCTATTTTATATGACTTTTTGATAATTTTTTTGAAAAATGTGCAATATCTCGAGAACGGTTCATGTTAGCGTTCTAAAATTTATGTCAATCGTTTTCTAATGAAAAATTACATAAGAAATGTCTATTTACGTAACTTTATTATTGGTTTTGATTTTTTGACGATTTTTTCAAAATTTCATTCGAAAATTTAGGGGGGTTCTTAATATTCGATTGCGTATAAAAGCAATAGGCTTCCAGTGTTTACGGATTGTGATTTTTGTACCAAATTTGGTTCGAATCGGTCCATTCGTTCGTCAGTTATCGTCTCCACAGACTCACTGACACACACACATACTTTCACACACACACACACACACACACACACACACACACATACACACACACAGACATCACTTCAAAAATGTTTGATTCGTGATCAGGGATGCTTGAAACGTGCTCTCCCGTCGAAAACTCGAATTCGAATTTTCGACCCCGTCACAATACTTTCCTTATACATTATGTATATAAGGAAAGTAATATGAAATGGAATCAATAAATGCCAACACGAAAACAGTAAATTTGTATGGGTACCCGTACTACTTATATTCTCGTAGATTAGAAGATATATCCATGACGATGAGCCGTACTACACTATATGAGTTTCAGAAATCTTTGACAAAATAAAACAGATGACGTAATATATCGAAAATAGCAATTATCCCCGTCATCATTAAATTTGAAGGCCGTAAAAAAACAATGCAGAAAAGATTTAATATATATATATATATATATATATATATATACATATAAAAATAAGTATATCACGAACGAAACTCCTATTTAAGTAAAGGAGAAAACAGAAACCTTACAGAGGATGTGGCGCTTAGCAGCTCTGCATCCAGAGTGGAATACAAGGATATAAACAAGAAGAAAAAATAAGCGAGAACAGGAGTGACCATATGATTTGCATAGAATGGCTGGGGTGGATTGCGACACCCCTTTCCCGCTTTTACGACCCGGGCAACGCTCACGGCACCAATGTAACTCAATGGTCAATCTCCCACATGTGCAAAGACAGAAGCACCCGAACGGACAAAAGAGCAAAGATGGAACCAAGCATGGAAGAGATACACCTTACTATCCAGCATGAAAACACAACATTTTATAAGGGAAAGTCGCACATGCGCGAAAAGACTTCAAGATGATAGGATCGCAGATATGAAAATATATATGATTAAGAATTCTCATGGAGGGAACCCATCTATGAAAGAGGAACCCATCTATTATCGGAAATACCTTATTTCCGTTATGTTGACGACGTGATATTAGGGGGTTATGCAAACACCCCTGACATAGATTTTGCATTCTACCCAAGGGAATTGGACTTAATTGAAAACCCGATCAATGAGGATGGATCGACAGACTTCCTGGATTTGTCAATAAGAAAGCACCAACAGTATGGAATTTATACAACCATACACGACAAGAGAAATTCATACAATATCAAAATTAATAATATTATTGATTGGAATTCAAACCTCACTAAAAATATATTCAGAAATATTATTATCGGGTACTTCAGAAGAAACAGAAACTACAGTACTTTTAAAAAAGACTGCATTCATGAATGTAATAAAATAATAAATGATGCATTAAAAAGAAATTACCCTAGATATTTTTTACAACATTATTACTATTCCTTTTTCAAAGAAAGAAATTGTACATTGTTTGATTCTAAATGAGAATTCTTAATCATATATATTTTCATATCTGCGATCCTATCATCTTGAAGTCTTTTCGCGCATGTGCGACTTTCCCTTATAAAATGTTGTGTTTTCATGCTGGATAGTAAGGTGTATCTCTTCCATGCTTGGTTCCATCTTTGCTCTTTTGTCCGTTCGGGTGCTTCTGTCTTTGCACATGTGGGAGATTGACCATTGAGTTACATTGGTGCCGTGAGCGTTGCCCGGGTCGTAAAAGCTGCTTTAAGCGGGAAAGGGGTGTCGCAATCCACCCCAGCCATTCTATGCAAATCATATGGTCACTCCTGTTCTCGCTTATTTTTTCTTCTTGTTTATATCCTTATATATATAAATATATATATATATATATATATATATATATCTTTATTATTTAAATCGACAAACATTAAAAAAAATCGTCTGCCGCATCAATGGATTTAAATACATTAATAATAATTAAATACATTAAATACACATTGGATTTAAATACATTGCCAAGCGACCCATTTATTTTAAATAAATTGGCGGAAAAAATAGTGTCTCCATAATACTATGTCTATGGAAAGTTTAACTGTGCGTTTTTCTATTAATATCTAGACAACCCCTAGTTCTAGAAACTCGATATATAGACTCTAGTTTAAGGAGGGACATCGATGCAGCCATTCTCCGACGATGATGAGAAAAAATAAAGAAAGAGACGGACACAGTTTCAATTGTAGCTAATCTATTTTATAAAAGAAAGGTGCCATATGATTACACCCAAAATTTAAAAAAAATGCATACCAAGAAAATGTATCACTTGTAATTTATTATACTCTATTCTTCAATATTTTTCTCGGAAGGAATTGATTCCCTTTTCCAGGAAAGGAATGTCATCGCACCCTATTTTTATACCGAAGTGTGACACAGGAGTGAGATGAGTGACGCTCAGCTGTCACTGGGTTATTCCGTTCCGGGACAGATATCAGATTCTTGGACCCATCAGTGAACGAACGACTTTTACGTACTGGAAAAGGCAGGTCTTAATAAATAAATATCAAATGTAGGCCATTTTAGAAATAATAATCATAATTCCTGTGTAATTTACAATGTACCTAATCGGTTTTCAGAGCCACCTACCTCTCACTTCAGGAACTTAAATAGGGATCCATTTTAAGTCCCTGTTCTAATGCTTTATCTGTTCGTTTTTATAGGAAAAATAAACTGATATCAGCGGCACATAACTTTCCCTACAGACTCAAATCCATTTTATCTTTATTTCTTTAAAAATTCATTCAACTGAGTGGAATGGCACAAAATAACACTTAATGGGCCATTTTAATTCTCTTTTCGCTTTTATTGGGTAACTGGATACTTGTTCAAAGGTGGCGAAACAAAACTCAAATATCTCGGAATGGGTTAGAATTAGAGAAACGGAGTTTGTCTTATTCTTTTCACCGTCAAAAACGAAGCATAAAACAAGTATTCAATAGGAACATTTGAGATTATATAATCTTTTATATTAGATTTGGGCGATTTTTTCGGGTCATTTCATAAAAAAAGGCTGGTTCTTCTTTTCCGATTCATACCAAAATCTCACCAGCATCAGGGTATCCTACAAGTGACGTATCTACCGAGTTTTGCGAAATTGAGTCCATTCGATCTTTTTAGCTAGCGTGGATCCAGGAAATTCTTGCATGCCAGTTTGCAAAAGCAGCGGGTTCCTTTATTCCGAATTGTATGAAAATTCAATCAGCACCAGGATCACCCACGTGTGACTTACCTATAAAACTTTATGAAAATGTGTCCATTCGTTTTTGGGGTCCATACATTGTCCAGACAGACACGCACACACACACGCACGCAGACGAGCACATGCACACACACACACACACACAGATGTCACGCTAAAATAGTTTATTCGTGTTCTAGAGGTCCCAAAGCGTGTTGGTCCATCGAAAACTCGAGTTGCGATTTTCAACACGATTCTATTACTTTCCCCATACATTACCATATATTGCAGAGAAAATAATAAAAAGGATACTCGAGGACATTGGATTTACATTCGAGTTTCCTTAAAAATAAAACTCTAAAAATGGCGAAATAAAATATTTTTCCCTTGATGAACCATTTCAAAGTCTAAATTTAATAAGTTAAGGACAACCATTGGTGTAACTGCTGCAATTCAATAGGTGAGAAGAGCTAATCTGCTTTCGTCATACATAAGCAATAGCGGTTCTCCGTTACCAGGAAATTACGAGATAGTACCACTTGGACAATTAAGTAAAATTATCTCGAGAAGTTTTCGCACATTTTTTTTTACCATTCATTTTCCATGTCATCTAATCCTCCTCATATTATAATTATAATTTTGATTAAAAAAATATGTTTGCAAATTATTTGTTTAAAATTCTTAAACACTGCGTTATCACGTTCGGAACAGGTCCGTCCGGTGGACGAATGGGAGACGCACCCAATAATGTGTGTCGACACATACTAATGCAGTCTATAAGTTTGACTGGACGTTTGTCTAGTTCTGCTGCCGAGGACTGCTCTGAGCAGTGGGACATGTCAAGGGCAGGGGCAGTACCACAAGGTAGACTAAAACCTTCTTCTGGTCCTTCCCTAGGTTCATAGAACATTTAAATCCATCCTTGAGTTCATGGGGTGACTAGGTGGTCCTTGCCTATATTCGTGGAAAATTTGAATCGGACCGGGTTGTTTTTTGAAAAGTTTTTGCGACGTTTTGCCAGCAAACGGTCCTATTTGGACGGAAGCAATTCTTCAACAGTCGCCCCGCATAATTTAAATCAATCCAAAAATCAAACGGATTGCTTAACACGTTGACTGTCAAGATAATGTATTTTTCAATATTTAGAATCTCCGATGACTATTAGGTACTCATTATTTTTCTTCTATACATAGTGTAATCTATATTAAAAAGAAGTAGCTGACGACGCCGCTGTTTAACACATTTCTCATTTCTCGAAATTTTTTGCTTTGTACCGCAAAAACTATAGCATATAAAAATGTAAAATTTAGTATACTTGTAGAAAAAGCGTTAGGGAAAACGTTGAAATAAAATGTTTTTTGAAATATATTGTAGTTTAAGAAATATTTAACATCAGACACAGTACTTCAGCTGCAAGTTCGCGTCCTGGATAAACTAACCATAGCGAGACCATGCATTTTTGCAGGCAGGTACCTACATGGATAAATTTTTACAGGACGGAGCCCCTTTTTTTAATTTCGATGTAGTTTTTGAGATATTTTACATTTTACGCACTTCTAAAGTGACTTCTTTTTTTGTATCGGTACGTTAAGCGATTTCTCTGTTTCGTACCGCAAAAGCTATAGCATACAAAAATATGAAATTGGGTACATTTATAGAGAAATAATAGGGTAACATGATGAAATAAACCGTTTATCGATTTAAACTTTATTTTGACATGAAATAGCTCGCAAAGCGAGTTCGGGATCAAGGAATTCAGTTTTTGGATTCCCTGGACTAAGAAAAATCCCTAACTTTACCTCCGGCGGAAAATAGGTAGGGATAAAAAAAGATATTTTTGAAAGTAGAATTTTTTGGAGAGATTTTATGAAGCGAGACTTTATGAAGCGATCTCTGCGACTGCAGCGACTAGGGGACGAAGCCTTCCGAAGCGGGATGACAAAGCGTAGAAAGCAAAGCCTCTTTGTGTATAATAAAAATGTTGTGACGGGGGTCGAAAATTCGAGTTCTTAACGAAAAAGCACGTTTCAAGCATACCTATACTTGAATCGAGCGTTCCTGAGGTGATGTCCGTGAGTCTGTGGAGACGATATCTGACAAGTGCATGGAGCATTTCAGACAACATTTGCCACAAAAATTACAATAGATGAATACTGAAAGCCTCTCAAATTTTCAAATGAAATTAAAAAAAATCATAACCTTCAAGTAAATAATCCTTTTTTATGAAATTTTTCAATAAAATTCGTTTGACATAAACTTTATAATACTAGTATAAACCGTTCTTTAGATATTGCCATTTTTCAAATAAATTTCTCAAACAAATCTCAAAATGAAATAGAGTATTAACCTAAAAGTATTAAGTGCTTATTTCGGCATCTCCCAAGTCATAACATAGAGTGGACAACTCTTAACTATTTTTTTTCACACTTGAAAACGCTCTGCTAAAAATACATTCTATTCTCTCCTTTTAGCGAAAGACTGCATTTAATTCTATAAACGTTGCTGCTAAATAATTACTTTTCTAAAACAAAAAATGTTACCGTACTGCATAGTTCCATCTCCTCAACTCGTTCCTTTTAAAACACCAAAAACGAGTTCCAATCTTACAAAACAAATCCCTTTTGTTTATCAAGAACAGTATAAAAATATTTTTCCACGTAACTTTTGGCACACTTCCAGCAGGAGTGTTATAGTCTACTTCGGTCTTTTAGTGACCGTAAAATATTATTTTCCCTTCAACTCGGCAAAACATTTCTGGTTCCTTAACGTCACTTAATCCCAAGAAGAAATTATTTTGAAAACTATTCTCATAATTTCACGCTTAAGTACACAGTAATACCTTGTTAACTTTCGGGTGGTCAGTACGCTCACATTTTAATTTTCTTATACTATGTAATACAGTGCTATGGAGAACGTATTCTGCCTAATTTTGATAAACATTTCTGAAAATCAATATCCGTAATACAAATTTGAGATAATTTACCATTCATGTCATTCATCACAATAATATAATAATGTATTTTATTTAAAAATTAAGACCATGGAGCTACAAGTAATTAAACTCTATGCTTAAAACTTCAACGAAAAAAATCGTCCTTCTCTTTTTAGAATCAATGACTATTTCATTCATATCAGCTATGCAGACTCCATGAACTAGATGATTTTGTGTTGAAGAAATACAGCAATTCTAATACAATTCATTCTACATATTTTGCTGTTTACATTTTACATAGGTTAAAAATAGGCTTCGTTGTAGAAATAATCAAATTTGGATGAGTATTTAAACTCAAATATATTGTAATTGCGTTGTTTCAGTATGTAGATGAACAGAATTTAAGCCAAAATAAAGTGGTTTTAGGAAGGATACATCACTCAATATGAATTAAAATAACTTTAAAAATCACGATTCTGAGACAAGATGGATACCATATATCATTTTGAAGTGGGTCACGTGATCTTTATCATGGTCACGTGATCGCTTCATATAAGAGGCGTTATTATTATTTTAATTTTTATTCAAAAATATATTTTGCTGAATTTTTTTTTATATATGTTATGGAACAATTTGAATATTACCTAAAATTTTCGAAGCAATTTGTGAATTTTAAATCCGCGTAAAAAATGTTTGAAAAATTAGGTTCCATATGGCTCAATGTATTTCATTTTTTCAACCCGGGTTCAATCCAAAACTAATTGGGTGATATTATTCATTTACATTTCCATAGATCCTACAGACCGTCTGAACAACATACTAAAATTTCATTTTGATTAAGTCATTTTTACGGTAGTTATCGTGCTAATGGACAGACAGACAGAATGAATAAACAAAGTCATAAACACTTTTCAACTTTGTTGTAAAGTTTAAAAAGACACTTTTGCAGCACTAATTTAACAGTTGGCAACTCTATAATGTCCTGGATGCCATCAACTGATGCCATCAAAAATGAATACTGTACGAAAAAGAATTCAAAGCGAATAACTACCCTACATATTCCTTAGCCAAAGGTGATAAAATATCTTAACTTAGCTAAGGTAAGTAAAGGTATAATCCAATTGGATAAACGAACTAGGTCAGCCAATGTGATGAAGATCATGGTCGTCCAAAACATGCTTCTATGATATTCTATTTACCTAAAATAAAACTTACTTTTTATGCACAACATTATCAGTTCAATAAACACTTCATTAAGGTACCAATCAGATTTTATTAAAAAACATATCAATTGCTATATTTCGAATTAAATGCCTTCTTGGGCAATAATGCAATTCATTCAGCAATATCTAAATCATAACATCTTAACCTTAAATCTTGCAAACTTCAAATTAAATCTTAAAACATAATTTTACAGTATTTATATTCTACTACATCTCATTATTTTATTTTTAGACACACAATGGCCAATGCTCATTTATTCATCGATTTAGGTACCATCCTATTTCATTCATATTTCTTATATTTATAAACAACTTCAATCAAATTTAAATTATCATAATCCTCTGTATCATTTTCACCATTATCGTTTATCTAAAAGTATCACTTATCATTTCTCAAATGTAATCCAAGTCATAATTTTAATACAACAATATAATTTTGAATTTACATCAGGATACTTAAGATAGATCCATATAGCGCTGAGGCTATTAATAATTTCTATTTCATAAAGAGGGTAACCGGTTTTTCCCGTTCTGTTAATTCTCAATGTATAAAAAATGCTGCAATTAAAAATCAATATCATTATGTACTCTCTAGCAGTTTAAGTTTCCTAAGCAAGAAAAATCAGTAGGCATAACATATGTTACCGATTATAGTGGGACGCTATAATTTTAAATTCTGTCAGGATTTCTACCTGTATGAAAATCGCACAAGGCACAGCGGAAAATATTAAGTCAATACTCAAGGATATTAAACTTATTCAACCAAAGTACTTAGAGTAATTCTCTTCATATCCTTCTTCTCTAATCAATCTTTTCATAACAAATCTAACCTGTCAAACTATGTTGAAGACCCAGACCGTCCGACTCGTCCAGAGGACTTAGAGTAACAAGTTGGACGGCCGGCTGTCAAACTATGTGTCTAATCTTTCTCAATGTGAAAATGTATTCCAAATTTATTCATAAAACCAAATATTTTATATATCGAATGAATTCAGAGCAAGTGTGTCACATATTACTATATATATTAATTCTTAATCATGTGTATCAACTTTATATCAAATTAGTCATGGCTGGCGCACATGACCGCCTGCGTGTCCTGTGCTCGCTGAAGCTCGTAAAACCCCATTCCTGCAGCTTATTAATCGGAGTTCGCCTCAGTCGTGATGCAGCCTTTTGGGTTCGCCTCCTTATTAGCTGACGCGCCACCTTAAGTCGTTTTGCGAACAATTTCCTCATGCTTCAGCTGGCCGCTCGCCAACCTCGAAACACCTTTTGTGAATTGGGAGGCTTCGTGTCCTACTTCCTGGCGTTCTCTGAGTCTGCATCGCAATCTATGTCGTGCCGCCTGTTTTTAATAACGATTGCTTACTGTATTGCGAACGAAAAGCAAAATTTAATATCTGTATGTTTTGCCATTTGTTCGTCATACAGTCACAGAATATCGTGTTACGCTTTCAGTATAGAGAGATGTACAACAATGAAACATATAATTGTTGTAAAATATAACAATCAAATTGTAATGTTCATGAGAACAACAGTTTCATTTCTACGCCCGTAAAGAAGAACATTTTGCATAAAAAAGTGCATAAAAAATTAAATAACTCATTTACTAAATCTAAATTTAAAAAAAATAAGCGCTCACTCCAGCAAAGATTCAACTACGTACATGCCACCAAACTCTTCCTTTGACTTTAACATTAAATATTTCCTAAACTAAATTTTAAATGAAAAAATTATCATTTATGTCAGTCTTTCTTAACTAATGTACCCAATTTCATATTTTTGTATACTATAGATTTTGCACTAAATGACAGAGGAACTTGAGAAACGTGAAATTTATCAAACAGCGGCGGCGACGTCAGCTGCTTTTTAATACTTTACAACATAGTTGAAAAGTGTTTATGACTTTGTTTATTCTGTCTGTCTGTCTGTCCGAAGGGAGAGAGCTGTATATAAAAAATCCATACTACAAGCAAAATGCGGGACATGGAAATTATTTTGCACAAAAACTAGTAAGAAGTATGGAGTAGCTTTTAGAATGGCCTACAACAAATCATTCACAACGGAAGAAGGAGCCTATAACCTGGTGCCGCAAGCAATATATTTGGATCGAGAGAAAGTGTTATAACATCTTGCAGATTCAGTTTTCATTGCGAAAAAACCAACCCAGACAAATAGCACATTTTCTCATATGACAGAAGAAAGCACTTCCTACCATTTTTCATGCTGTCCATCAGCAGCAAAAGTGAAAAGCGCACTTTATTCACTTAGCTCTGACAAGGCCCTCCGGAATAGACAATATCGATATGCGAATTCTGAAAGAAGTGTTTAAAGTCATGCTAATAACTATAACAGCATTGATGCATAAATGCCTATCTCTGGGGTATTTCCCAAAAATCTGAAAAATTGGAGAAGTTATTTTCTTTCTGAAGCCTAACAAGGATCCTACTCAGAAGCGCTCATATCGGCCGGTATGTCTTCTACCAACTTTGTCAAAAGTATTAGAAAAAAATAATTCATATGAGAATGGCACACTTTCTAGAACTGAATGGTCTCATCAGCAAACATCAACATGGCTTTAGAGAGGGTCACTCTTCTGAAACAGCACTGGCATACGTCCTATCATGCATAGGAGACACTATATCCGAAAGAAACTACACTGCCATAGTATCATTTGATATACAAAGTGCATTGGATAACATGAACTGGTCCATCTTATTAAAACAAATACAGAAGATAAATTGTCCATCTTATTTACAGAATACCATACACAGTTATCTGAAAGATAGGGCAATTAGACTTTATTCAGGAACAACTTGGAAAGATAGTCAAGTCTACGGGGGATGTCCACAAGGCTCTTGCTTATAACCCTTACTATTGTGATAAAGGTTTTTAGTTGGCAAAATAAGAAATGCCTTCACGGTATCAAATTGTGAAACAGGTTTTAGTTTTAATTTGATAAGTGTTAAAGTATGAAATTAACACTTTCCAAAGGGATCGTATAAGCATTGTGTTGATCCAGATCCAAATTCCCTGGCCGGTTCAAGAACCGGTTGGCCAGCCGAACTACGAAACTAAAGGTAAGAGCATACATTTAAAATACAACACGTGGAAAGTAAGACAAATAATTAATATAGAGTTCTATATATTATTCACGTGATTAACTGATCTTAGGCAAATTATATATATATTTATATATATATATATATATCATATATATATATATATATATATATATATATATATATATATATATATATATATATATATATATATACAAACATTTATGGTCCTTCATTACGAACTCATAAATCGACAATAGTGGCTTCCACCAGCACGTTAACATTAGGCAAATATTACTTTCAATTTCAGATGACAAGAACAAACAACACCAAGAAGAGTTGACCTAGGAGAGAGGAGAATGGAATACGCTTTCGGATCCGCCTTGTGCACGGGCCATGGACAGCCAAAATACGAAGATAACACTCCAGGGATTAGCACTGAGCATTCCATCGCTGAACACAGGTCACACGTTAATCCATCAGACAGAAATTTATCAAACCGAGTCAACTGTCATAGCGTATTCGGCAAAATAGACTTCACCCAATTGGTGTCATTTCAACAAAATTAGATGGAGGCAGAAAAGGCGCAGGATATTCTACGCATTATCTCCATTGCGAAATCTTATACAGGCATTTCGAATATCGATATTTCGAACTAAAAATATTTATTCCATCACGCCGAGCTCTCTCCATCCAACCTTTCACCTTACGCACCCGATCCAAAAAGCCCGGAGCGTCCTTCGACAGCTCCGACGATACAAACTAAACGAGCCCTCATTGTCTAAGCAAGCACTGCAAACGTGATGTAGCGTAACTAAACTCCGCTGTGCAAGTCATCTCTAGACGGCATTAGTGTCAGCTCAACGATCTCCGATAAAACACTGAGAAATGCATGTAATCAAGTGGGAAATAAAAATTATTTCCGCAAAATGGCTCGGAAAAAGAAAAGCTTGAGAATGTGTTCCAAAAGTTGATACGGCACTATGGCCAATAATGGCTGATATAATTCTTAATAAATTTAGTATTCCAGGATTATAGCTTTTGGCGTATGCAGATGCCGTTATGCTGGTACCAGGAGACAGTTCTTCTAGACTTCTGGAAGATACAACTAATGCCGGCATAGAAACATTTTCAGATGTTTGTGAGAAGCTCCAACTATCAATTTCATCAACAAAAACTTCAGCGTTAGTGATAGGAAAACCATCTCAATTGGAAAAGGAAGCCTATCTTAAATATTAAAGGTGTTAGCATACCAAGACCAAACCAAATCAAGTATCTTGGAATTATAATTGATAAACACCTATCATGGATTCCACACATAGAAAACCTGCGAACAAAGGTTGGCTGTCATAATGCCAGATGACTAGCACCATTTAGGTGGGGCATAAATTCTAAGATCTTATAAACATGGTATCTATCAGTAACAGAAAGGATCCTGTGCTACGCTGCGAGCAGTTGGGGCCTAAACTTGAACAGCCATGCAACGAGAAAACTAAAATCAGTCCAAAGGATAACTCGTCTACAGATTTCAAGGGCTTACCGCACACCATCTACAGTAGCGCTACAAGTGCTTACCGGTATCCCCCAAATAACATTGACAGCGCAAAAAGAAGCAATCATGGAGCAAGTAACACGTCTAAAACAAACAGCACAGTGGAATAATCTTCATTATGATCACAAGGATTACGAACAAAAAATATTACCTGGTTAACAGACCCAACAATAGAGGTAACATTCGCTTACACTTTGCTAAGTCATCATAAGAAATATCAAATTACATAAATATTTATACGAATAGCTCTAGAACTGATTCTGGAACAGCATCAGCCTGCTGTGTTTTTTACGATGGCATGTGTTGAAGACCCAGACCGTCCGACTCGTCCAGAGGACTTAGAGTAGCAAGGTGGACGGCCGGACGATGGCATGTGTGTCCACAAGTGGTTAACTCGTCTGCACTATGAAAATAACGTCTTCCAGGCAGAGCTGCTCGCAATAAAGGAATCTGTATTTTGGGCTACCACAAGTTTGCATAAGAATTTCATTATTTATCCTGACAGTCTATCGAGTATCGAAACTCTTAAACAATATCAAACGAAGAATCCGATAGCTCATCAAATTATAAATATCATAACCAACAGCATCCATCAAAAGTGCTGGATATGGGAGCACTTATAGGATGGGTTATCCTATAAGTGCCCACCCTATATTAAGTATTCCCATATGGGATGGGTTAAAGGTCACTCGGGTGTCCTGGGTAATGAAGTTGCAGACTGTCTAGTTTTTGAGGCGACGTCAGATATCACTGTTCAGAGTACAAACTTACCATATCCCTGTTCATCGTTAAGGTCACATCTAAATATTAATACCACAAAAGAGTGGCAACAGTAGTGGAATGAAAGTGAGAAAGGAAGAGAAACTTTCAACTATTATATTTAATTGAAAATTGAACATTGTGAATGGGGACCCTGTATCAAATTCCAAACGTAAATCTGTAACATATCACAAAAAAGATAAAACTGGATGATAATACATAGAAGACATTTTTACGAATTCCGCGTAGGTTCACGATGCAATCACGAATTAAGTACTTTTCAATAATTAAGTACTTTTAAGTACTTCTTTATCTAAACAATTTACATCGTCCATTTGTCCCACTTTTCACTGATGAAACAGCCTTTCACATGGTACAGAAAAGTGGCATAAGTCAGATATTTTCCTTTATCATAATTCAGTAGATTTTAAAGATACAGATATAAGGACTTTTTTAATGATCTTGTTGCATTAGAAATAAAAAATTTCTGATTGACCCAATTTATCTAAGGGGTCGTATAAATATTTAAAAAGTGTCACTTTTTGAAAATGAATAGGAGGACTATTGGACTCCTACCTTAGGATGATTCCTACCTTACTTTCAACATTTTTGCAATTCACATTGCCCACTTATCTCTAACAGGTAAAGAATTAAAGCGCGTTTCAATCTTTTTGGGACACCCTGTATACTGCAATCCAATTACTTTTAAATTCACTTTTTTTTATAGTCATTGCAAATATTGTATATATCAATGTAGTATTGAAAGCCATGGTAATCTGTGAGATTTGTATGTATATGTTGTATATATAGTTTTGCATGTATGTTTGCATAAGCAGCTTTGTATATATATTTATTGTATATATATTATGTATATATCTTTGTAAATGATTCGTGGCATTTTCTATATATAATAACCCCTTTTAGAAATATTTTTATATAATATCGTTATTCCGATTTGAAACAGGTCTACACATAATTGTTTATGGATGTGAAATATTAGTGAATTATTATCTGCATCTGGTATCGACAAACATATTGTATACAATTGTTCATCATTTCTATCTTGGCTTTAAGTTCTGATTCTGGTTTTGGCAGATATTCCTCCACCATAGGCTGGCATTTCTGTAAACCTTCGGCTCCGGGCCTTTAGGTGGTTCATCTGTTAATATGTCTGTCTGTCCGTTCGCACGATAACTACAGTAGACAAGACTTTTAGTATGTGGGTGAGACGGTCTTTGGGACATATGGGAATGTAAATTAATAATATCACCCAATTAGTTTTGAATTAAACCCGGGTTGAAAAAATGAAATACATTGAACCCTATGGGACCTCATTTTTCAAACATTTTTTAAGGGAATTTAAAATTCACAAATTGCTTCGAAAATTTTAGGAATAAAAATGAAAATAATAATTGCACCCATATTATATGAAGAGATCACGTGACCCACTTCAAAATAAAATAGGGCATCCATCTTCATTTTTAAAGTTCTTTTAAAATTATATAAAGTGTTGCGTCGGTCTTAAAACCGCTTTATTTTTTATATTTTTCTGTGCATCCACTCCGCCAGCGCAATTACACTATTTTTAAGTTTAAATGATCGTTACACTTTGATTATTTCTACAACGAAACTTGAATTTCACGTATGGAGAATGTATACGCATCAAGCTGTAAGATGAGTTGTATAAGAATTGCTGAATTTCTTTAATGTAAAATTATTTAGCTCTGAAGTCTGCAATATAGCTGATATTAATGAAACATTGCTGATTTTACATAGAGAAGCAGACGATTCTATTGGCTTTTTCTATGACGTTTTAAGCATGGAGTTAGAAAGCACTTTTACCTCCATGGTTTAAGTTTTATAAGTAAAATAAATTATTGTAGTATTGTGATAATTTTAAAAATATCGCCGCTGAATGAAAGGGATGGAAAAAAGTTTATGGATGAAATATTCACTGCTTTTATATAAAGAGCCAGGCGATTTATATTTCGATGACGTTATTTGATTAAAGTTCATTTATTTTCGATGAAGTTTTCAAATATTATAAATTATTGTAGTATTATGATAATTTTAAAAATATCACCGCTAAATGTATCGCATTTTAGAGAAGTTTCAATAAAATTTCATTGCAGTTGGAAAGTGTTTCATAATCAATGCCCTATGCATGATTGATCTTTCTTGTTTTTAATACAGAGAGATTCCAATGTTCGAATTATTTTGATACTGAAAGTAACAGAATGTATATATGTAAATATATAATGTTTATGTAAATATTTATGTAAATAATATTTTATATGTGCTGTAAATTATGATTAGAATTCTAAAGATGATATAGCTGAAGGATTGTGTTATATTACATAAAGGTTAACTTCCGTCCAAAAAAAGTCATTCCTTATTTCTTATTGACCTATCCAAGAAAGGACGGACATTTCAATGTTTGATTTAAGTTGCTTCGTCCATTTGTGAAAAGTAAATTCTTTCTGATACAGATATTCTAACACTAAAGCGTTGGCCGGTTAACATAAAAACAATTCCTTTTTGAAACCACTGGCAAAACTCCAAAAACTGGAGCCTTGTTCTACGGGAAGCAAGTTTTTCAAATTTCTTTTTCAGATGTGGGCTTTGTAAATTGAAACAATGAGAAGGCATTGTTTTTTGGTGATCAATACAAGCATTGTCGAAATACATTATACGCTGGAAGGGTATCAATATATGGATATTTTCATTGGATGTTATCTGTCTTATACTGAATTCCGTTCATTTTGAAAGCGTGTTATTTGCCTTCCAGGATTTCATTTTGAAATAATTTTATTCGCATTTATAACGCTGTCTATAAGGTATGTGCAAGAAAAATATTCCTCAATGGCTATAACTGCTATCGTCTATATTAAAAAATCTGATGCGGGCAGCACATGACCGTCCCTACAGACTCACATTCATTCTCTTTCTTTTATAATTTATTAAATTGAGTTTAATCACACACGATAACATTAAATGTGCACTTTTAATTCAATTTTAGTTTTTGTTTGGTAACTGGATATATTTTCAAAGGCAGCGTTATCAAAATTCGAGAAACTACAATATCTCGAAAACGGTTCTTCCTGAAGTAATGGGGTGTGTCTTATTCATTTCATCGTCAAAAAATTACATATAAAACAAGTATTTAATGGATGTGTTTCAGCATACCTAGTTTTATTTTAGATTTTCGCAATTTTTTAGGGCCATTTCTCAAAAGAAGCGGATTATTTTTTTCCGAACCGTACCAAAATTTGATCAGTACCAGGGTTACTTATCTATCCAATTTTGTGAAATTCGATAGATAAGTAATAGTTTTCGTTTAGTTTTTATCCAGAGTGCATGTTTTCGCAACAAAAAAAGCAGTTTGCCTTCCAGGATTTAATTTTGAAATAAGTTTATTCGCATTTATAACGTTGCCTAAAAAGCACATTGAAAGCAGAATATTATTCAATGAGTATAACTGCGATATTTCTATATTTAAAAAATGTAATGTGGGCAGCAAATGACTTACTCTACAGACTCAAATTTACCTTCTCTTTACTTCTTCAATAATTCATTCAATGAGTTAATTGAACAAAAAACACGAATAATTATTATTCGAAACGACATCAAATTGGCACTTTTAATTCAATTTCTGTTTTCATTGGGTAACTGGTCGTATTTGCGAAACCGGCGTAACAAAAATGAGAAAACTAAAATATCTCGAGAACTAATTTAACATAACATAAGCAAGTGTCCATAATATTGAAATTTTATAATTGTGGCGTAATATAAACTGCAAAAGCATCGTAAACACTTAGCATATTATACTTCCGCTGACGTCATTTGAAAAAAAGTTCATTTTGTGTTACTAGCATTTTGTTTTTCGATGAATTTTTAAGATTAAATGGGTCGATGACCATTTTTGAAGCAACTTAAAATATAAACAAATTTGAATTTCAATTGGAAAATGTTTCGTAAACAATACTTCATGTATGACTGATCTTTCTTGTTATTATTATGTATTACTTTCCCTGCAATACATGGTGATGTATAGGGAAGGTATTGGGATTTTTGACGAATTGACACGTTTTGGAACCTCTAGAATACGAAAAAAAAACTATTTTTAGCGTGACGTCCGTCTGTGTGTCTCTGTTCAATGTATGTATCCACTCTAACTCGAAAACTAATGAACCCAATTTCAAAAAATTTGGTAGGTAAGTCACCTGTGTGTGACCCTGGTGCTGATTAGTTTTTGGTACGATTCAAGATAAAAGAACCTGCCTTTATTTGCGAAATGACCAGTAAAAATTGATTGTATCCACTCTATCTGAAGAACTAATAGATCCAATTTTACAAAATTTGGTGGATAAATCACTTGTAAGTTATCCTAGTGCTGATTAGATTTTGGTACGATTTGAAAAAAAGAATAACTTGCCATTTTTTGCTAAATGCCCCCCCCCCCCTCCCGAATCATCAAAATCTATATAAATAAAAATGAAAATCTGTCTGTCTGTCTGTCTGTCTGTCTGTCTGTCTGTCTGTCTGTCTGTTTGTCACACCATCACGGGAGAACGGCTGAACCGAATTTGATGAAATTTTGTGGGAAGCCCAGAAATAGCCCCACTTAAAATTATATCCGTGTTTTGAGTTTCTACGACCAGTGGTTCTCGAGATATTAGTAAAAACGAAATTTTCGTTTGTCTCATCATCACGGAAAAACGGCTGAACCGAATTGAATGAAATTTGGTGAATAGCCTTGAAATATCCCCTCATAAATTTTGTCCAAGTTTCGTGTTTCTAAGACCTGGGGTTGTCGAGATATTAATGAAAAACGGAACTTTTACCTTGGAGTTCTACTCCCTAACTCCGTGGTTTATCCAAACGAAAAGCTTGAAAATCGTTTGAAAGTGAATTAAAATTTAATCTCTGAGTTTGATGGGAGATTTTTTGCGTTAATTAGTCACTTTCTGAAAACATGAATTGTTTGAAACATGATTTAAAGGTGAAATCTATCTCCATGGTTCATGGTTTATTTAAAACAAGCTTTTACGGAACAATGAGAAGTATAGAGAAATCAAAATCGTTATTTAATTTCGCAGTTTATGTTATAAGACATGACATATTTAACATGTTATAAGATTCTATCTTATATCATGTTACTCAGAAACGCAATTAAATTAAATCTGTCTGCTAATTTTAATAATTATTTTTTCGATTTGAATAATAAATAAATGGATATAAAAATATATTTTAGAAAAGAACGATTTGATTTTTCTTATAGCATTTTTGACTGGATAATATCAATTACGGTCTTCAGGTTTAAAAATTATTATTATTTATATTTTCGGGGATTATTGATTCAAGGATTATTGATATTTTCAAGTTATTTTGCAATTATTTTATTATGACAAAAATTGTTTAAACTCATATATTGTATGTTGTACGAATCTTCTACAAATACACGTGTATATCTTTTAATCTACGAGAATATAAGTAGTACAGGTATATTGACATATGTTTTGATATATATTGGCATATATTGGAATCAATTACGACCTTCTGGTATAAAGAGTACGGATATTATTGATGTTTTCAATTTATTACGTCATCTCTTTTATTTTGGCAAATATTTTTGAGACGCATATTGTAATACGGGTAATCTTCTACTAACACATTGGCATATTTTCTGATCTGCGACAATATAATTAGTACGGGGTTGCATATATTCATTCAATTCCTATTTTTTCTTCTGTAAATTTGCTTACAAAAGGGGGCAGGATGTTTTATTCTTCAGATCTGATCGTGAAGATAATTTTGCATAGTGAGAACATATATTCTTAAACTTCTCTTTAGGAGCAATAAATTTAATATTTTAACAGAATTTGCACATGATTGCGAACTTTAAGTTTCTTTAAATTGTACACTCCGTACGAATAACGGGTGTGCTGTTAGTGGTTAATAAATTTTAACATTTTAGGAGGATATATCATGTTGCTCGGCATCGCAATTAAATTAAATGTGTTTGTTAATGTTTTTATTATTTTTTTTCGATTTAAATAATAAATAAATGGATATAAAAGTATATCTTATGAATGGACGGTTTGATTTTTCTTTTAATTATATTAATTGCTGACTGCGTACATCAATTTCATTTATTTTGGCAAAGAGTTTTCAAGCTTATATCGTATTTAGCTACTAAACTCATATATTGTGTTTAGCCAATAAATTCATATAGCCGATTGTTGAAACAGAAAAAGAGTAGAGCGGGTATATCTTCTAATACAATTGTAGTGTTTTCATTTAGTATATTGAAACGGGATAAGAATGTTTCATTCAGATCTGCAAATTCAAAGCTACGAATTTGGAGGGATATCGCTAATTTGACAACTTTTCTTAAACTTTGCCAAATTGACGGAAATGTCGCCAAATTGATATAAACGACACACAAACAGCTGCCATAAACCTTCGGGTTGGTCGCGTGGCTTGGGTCTTCTACATATCAATGAAATTTTTTTTTGTTTTGTTAGAAGAGAGTACTGAAATGATGTTTGGTTAGCATTTATCTGTCAGACCAACCATCCTACTTAGTAATACATTTAGCGAATTTTTAAAATGCCACCAAATTGATAAAAATGTTTTCAAATCTATAAAAATATCTTGAAATTGATAAAATTGCGCTACATAAATGATATTAATTGTTTTTTGTTAGGGGATAGTATTGTGATGATATTTCGTCAATTTGTCGCAAAGTGGAACTGTCAGTTCTACAGTCCCACTTGGCGATAAATTTGGCGATTTTTTAAAATGTCGCTAATTTGACGAAACTGTCGCCAAATGTTCCATAGAAATATAACTATTTAGACGATATTTTTTCTACCAATTTATTTGAAGCAAATGATATCATGTCGCTTAGCAACGGATTTAAATCCAATGTGTTTATGCGGCATAAGATTTTTATTAAATCCTTTCCGATTTGAATAATGAAGATATGTATATAAAATAAATTTCATTGCCATTTGATTTTGGACTGGATAATATCAATTATACTCTTCAGGTTTAAACATTATTATTATTGATATTTTCCGGAATTATTGATTCAGGGATTATTGATATTTTTAAGTTATTACGCCATTGATTTATTGCGGCAAAAATTGCTGACACACGCATATTGTACGTTGTACGAGTAATCTTCTAGGAATGCACGGGTATATCTTCTAACCTACGAGAATATAAGTAGTACAGGTATATTGGCATATATTTTGACATATATTGGCATATATATTGGAATCAAGTACAGTCTTCTGGTATGAAGATTAAGGGGATAAATTATATATTCAATTTATTACGTCGTCTGTTGTATTTTACCAAAAAACATTTGAGACTCATATTGTAATACGGGTAATCTTCTACTAATAATCGGACATTATAAGTAGTACGTGTATATCTTCCCATATAATTTTAGCACTTTAATTTTGACATATATTGGAATAAATGACTGTCTTCAGATTTAAAGATTACGGGTTTATTGGTATTTTCAATTTATACATGTAATCTACTAATACAGGTTATATTTTCTAATATTCGCGTATATAATTAGTACGGGTCCCATACAATTTTAACGCTTTTATTTTGCATATATTGATTCAATTCCATATTTTTTTTTATATTTGCTTACATAAGGGGTCCAAGATGTTTTATTCTTCAGATATGTCCATGAAGATAATTTTATATAGCGAGAACAGATATTCTTAAACTTCTTTTTAGGAGCATTATATTAAATATTTTAACAGAATATTTTGATTAAACATGTCATTTAGTATACTATAAGAATTTGGGCATGATTATGAATTTCAAGTTTCTTTATATTATATACTTCGTACGAAGAACGGGTATGCTGCTAGTCTATATAAATAAAATTGAAAATCTGTCTGTCTGTCTGTCTGTTTGTCCCATCATCACGGGAGAACGGCTGAACCGAATTTGATGAAATTTGGTGGGTAGCCTAGAAATAGCCCCACTTAAAATTTAGTCCGTGTTTTGAGTTTTTACGACCAGTGGTTCTCGAGATATTAGTAAAAAACGAAATTTTCGTTTGTCTCATCATCACGGAAAAACGGCTGAACCGAATTTAATGAAATTTTGCGGATAGCCTTGAAATAGCCCCCCATAAATTTAGTCCAAGTTTCGAGTTTCTAAGACCAGGGGTTGTCGAGATATTAATGAAAAACGGAACTTTTTCCTATGAGTTATACTCTCCAACTCCGTGGTTTATTCAAACGGAAAGGATGAAAATCGTTTGTTTAAAACGGCGAAATGAAATAAAACTTTATTTCCGAGTTTGGTGCAGGATTTTTGCATTAATTAGCCACTATCGGAAAACACGAATTGTTTGAAGCATGAATTTAAATGGAAAAATCTACCTCCGTGGTTATATTTCACAAACTTTTACTCAACGATTAAAAGTATAAAGAAATCAAAATGACTATTTAATTTCGCATTTTATGAGGAAGATTCTATCTTATATCATGTTGCTCGGCAACTGAATGAAATTAAATGTGTTGTTAATATTTATTATTATTTTTTCTATTTGAATAATAAATAAATGGATGTAAAAAAATATTTTTAAATGAAAGGTTTGGTTGTTCTTTTAATTATATAAATTGCGAACTGCGTACATCATTTTCATTTATTTAACAAAGAGGTTACCAGCTCATATATTGTGTTTAGCTAATAAACTCATATATTGTGTTTACCCAATAAATTCATTTAGCCGATTGTTGAAGCAGAAAACGAGTAGAACGGGTGTATCTTATAATACATTTTTAGTGTTTTCATTTAGTATATACAAACGGGATCAGAATATTTTATTCTTCAAATCTGCAAATTTAGAGCTACGAGTTTCGCGGAATACCTCTAAATAACTTGGTAACTTTTCTTACACTTTACCAAATTAGCGGAAATGCTTCCAAATTTATAAAAATGACGCAAATCAATGATTGGTTTTTTTAAAATAGAGTACTGAAATGATGTTTCGGTAGCATTTGTCGGGCAATCCATCCATCCTACTTAGTAACACATTTAACGAATTTTTTTAATATCACCAAATTGATAAAAGTATTTGTGAATTCATAAAAATATCATAAAATTGATAAAATCGCGCTTAATAAATGAAAATAATTGTGTTTTGTTAGGGGATAGTATTGTAATGATGTTTCGTCAATTTGTCGCAAAATGAGACTATCAGTTCTATAGTCCCACTTGGCGATAAATTTGGGGATTTTTTAAGTTATCGCTAAATTGACTAAAATGTCGCCAAACCTTCCATGGAGGTCGCATTATTCAGATGATATGATTTCCATCAATTTATTTGAAGCAAATGATATCATGTCGCTTAGCAACGGATCCAATCTGTTAAGTGGCGTACGATTTTATATTAAATCTTTTCCGATTTGAATAATAAATATATGTATATAAAATAAATTTCATTGACATTGCATTTTTGACTGGATAATATCAATTACGGTCTTCAGATTTAAACCTTATTATTATTGATATTTTCGGGGACTTTTGATTCAGGGATTATTGATATTTTCAAGTTATTATGACATTGTTTTATTATGACGAAAATTGTTGAAACTCATATATAGTACGTTGTACGAGTAATCTTCTACAAATGCATTATATCTTCTAATCTACGAGAATATAAGTAGTACAGGTATATTGGCATATATTGGAATCAATTACGACCTTCTGGTAAAAGATTACGGGGATTATTGATATTTTCAATTTATTACGTCATCTCCTTCATTTTGGCAAATATTTTTGAGACTCATTGTAATACGGGTAATCTTCTACTAACACACTGGCATATTTTCTAATCTACGACAATATAAGTAGTACGGGGTTGCATATAATGATTCAATTCCTTTTTTTTTTGTAAATTTGCTTACAAAAGGGGTCAGGATGTTTTATTCTTCAGATCTGCCCGTGAAGATAATTTTGCATATTGAGAACAGATATTCTTAAACTTCTCTTTATCTATATAAATAAAAATGAAAATCTGTCTGTCTGTCTGTCTGTCTGTCTGTCTGTTTGTCCCATCATCACGGGAGAACGGCTGAACCGAATTTGATGAAATTTTGTGGGTAGCACAGAAATATCCCCACTTAAAATTATATCCGTGTTTTGAGTTTTTACGACCAGTGGTTCTCGAGATATTAGTAAAAAACGAAATTTTCGTTTGTCTCATCATCACGGAAAAACGGCTGAACCGAATTTAATGAAATTTGGTGGATAGCCTTGAAATATCCCCCCATAAATTTTGTCCAAGTTTCGAGTTTCTAAGACCTGGGGTTGTCGAGATATTAATGAAAAACGGAACTTTTTCCTAGGAGTTCTACTCCCTAACTCCGTGGTTTATCCAAACGAAAAGCTCGAAAATCGTTTGAAAGTGAATTAAAATTTAATCTCTGAGTTTGATGGGAGATTGTTTGCGTTAATTAGTCACTTTCTGAGAACATGTATTGTTTGAAACATGATTTAAGGGGGAAATCTATCTCCATGGTTCATGGTTTATTTAAAACAAGCTTTTACGGAACAATGAGAAGTATAGAGAAATCAAAATCGTTATTTAATTTCGCAGTTTATGTTATAAGACATGACATATTTAACATGTTATAAGATTCTATCTTATATCATGTTACTCAGAAACGCAATTAAATTAAATCTGCCTGTTAATTTTAATAATTACTTTTTCGATTTGAATAATAAATAAATGGATATAAAAATATATTTTAGAAAAGAACGATTTGATTTTTCTTATAGCATTTTTGACTGGATAATATCAATTACGGTCTTCAGGTTTAAAAATTATTATTATTTATATTTTCGGGGATTATTGATTCAAGGATTACTGATATTTTCAAGTTATTATGCAATTATTTTATTATGACAAAAATTGTTTAAACTCATATATTGTATGTTGTACGAATCTTCTACAAATACACGTGTATATCTTTTAATCTATGAGAATATAAGTAGTACAGGTATATTGACATATGTTTTGATATATATTGGCATATATTGGAATCAATTACGACCTTCTGGTATAAAGAGTACGAATATTATTGATGTTTTCAATTTATTACATCATCTATCTCTTTTATTTTGGCAAATATTTTTGAGACGCATATTGTAATACGGGTAATTTTCTACTAACACATTGGCATATTTTCTGATCTGCGACAATATAATTAGTACGGGGTTGCATATATTCATTCAATTCCTATTTTTTCTTCTGTAAATTTGCTTACAAAAGGGGGCAGGATATTTTATTCTTCAGATCTGATCGTGCTGATAATTTTGCATAGTGAGAACATATATTCTTAAACTTCTCTTTAGGAGCAATAAATTTAATATTTTAACAGAATTTGCACATGATTGCGAACTATAAGTTTCTTTAAATTATACACTCCGTACGAATAACGGATTAAATTAAATGTGTTTGTTAATGTTTTCATTATTTTGTTTCGATTTAAATAATAAATAAATGGATAAATGGATATAAAAGTATATCTTATGAATGGACGGTTTGATTTTTCTTTTAATTATATTAATTGCTGACTGCGTACATCAATTTCATTTATTTTGGCAAAGAGTTTTCAAGCTTATATCGTATTTAGCTACTAAACTCATATATTGTGTTTAGCCAATAAATTCATATAGCCGATTGTTGAAACAGAAAAAGAGTAGAGCGGGTATATCTTCTAATACAATTGTAGTGTTTTCATTTAGTATATTGAAACGGGATAAGAATGTTTCATTCAGATCTGCAAATTCAAAGCTACGATTTTGGAGGGATATCGCTAATTTGACAACTTTTCTTAAACTTTGCCAAATTGACGGAAATGCCGCCAAATTGATATAAACGACACACAAACAGCTGCCATAAACCTTCGGGTTGGTCGTGTGGCTTGGGTCTTCTACATATCAATGAATTTTTTTTTTGTTTTGTTAGAAGAGAGCACTGAAATGATGTTTGGTTAGCATTTATCTGTCAGACCAACCATCCTACTTAGTAATACATTTAGCGAATTTTTAAAATGTCACCACATTGATAAAAATGTTTTCAAATCTATAAAAATATCTTGAAATTGATAAAATGGCGCTACTTAAATGATATTAATTGTTTTTTGTTAGGGGATAGTATTGTGATGATATTTCGTCAATTTGTCGCAAAGTGGAACTGTCAGTTCTACAGTCCCACTTGGCGATAAATTTGGCGATTTTTTAAAATGTCGCTAATTTGACGAAACTGTCGCCAAATGTTCCATAGAAATATAACTATTTAGACGACATTTTTTCTACCAATTTATTTGAAGCAAATGATATCATGTCGCTTAGCAACGGATTTAAATCCAATGTGTTTATGCGGCAGACGATTTTTATTAAATCCTTTCCGATTTGAATAATGAAGATATGTTTATAAAATAAATTTCATTGCCATTTCATTTTGGACTGGATAATATCAATTATACTCTTCAGGTTTAAACATTATTATTATTGATATTTTCCGGAATTATTGATTCAGTGATTATTGATATATTTAAGTTATTACGCCATTGTTTTATTGCGGCAAAAATTGCTGACACAAGCATATTGTACGTTGTGCGAGTAATCTTCTAGGAATGCACGGGTATATCTTCTAACCTACGAGAATATAAGAAGTACAGGTATATTGGCATATATTTTGACATATATTGGCATATATATTGGAATCAAGTACAGTCTTCTGGTATGAAGCTTAAGGGGATTAATTATATATTCAATTTATTACGTCGTCTGTTGTATTTTACCAAAAAACATTTGAGACTCATATTGCATAACGGGTAATCTTCTACTAATAATCGGCCATTATAAGTAGTACGTGTATATCTTCCCATATAATTTTAGCACTTTAATTTTGACATATATTGGAATAAATGACTGTCTTCAGATTTAAAGATTACGGGTTTATTGGTATTTTCAATTTATACATGTAATCTACTAATACAGGTTATATTTTCTAATATTCGCGTATATAATTAGTACGGGTCCCATACAATTTTAACGCTTTTATTTTGCATATATTGATTCAATTCCACATTTTTTTTTTATATTTGCTTACATAAGGGGTCCAAGATGTTTTATTCTTCAGATATGTCCATGAAGATAATTTTATATAGCGAGAACAGAGATTCTTAAACTTCTTTTTAGGAGCATTATATTAAATATTTTAACAGAATATTTTGATTAAACATGTCATTTAGTATACTATAAGAATTTGCGCATGATTATGAATTTCAAGTTTCTTTATATTATATACTCCGTACGAAGAACGGGTATGCTGCTAGTGAGCAATAAATTTAATATTTTAACAGAATTTGCACATGATTGGGAATTATAAGTTTCTTTATATTATATACTCCGTACGAAGAACGGGTATGCTGCTAGTTTAAAATAAAAGACTACGTATCCTCAAATATATCAATTAAATGTTTGTTTTCTACGTAACTTTTAATAATGAAATAAATAAAACTAACCCCATTACACTAGGACTAGCCGTTCGCCATATCTATATAAATAAAAATGAAAATCTGTCTGTCTGTCTGTCTGTCTGTCTGTCTGTCTGTCTGTTTGTCACACCATCACGGGAGAACGGCTGAACCGAATTTGATGAAATTTTGTGGGTAGCCCAGAAATAGCCCCACTTAAAATTATATCCGTGTTTTGAGTTTCTACGACCAGTGGTTCTCGAGATATTAGTAAAAAACGAAATTTTCGTTTGTCTCATCATCACGGAAAAACGGCTGAACCGAATTTAATAAAATTTGGTGAATAGCCTTGAAATATCCCTCCATAAATTTTGTCCAAGTTTCGAGTTTTTAAGACCTGGGGTTGTCGAGATATTAATGAAAAACGGAACTTTTTCCTAGGAGTTCTACTCCCTAACTCCGTGGTTTATCCAAACGAAAAGCTTGAAAATCGTTTGAAAGTGAATTAAAATTTAATCTCTGAGTTTGATGGGAGATTTTTTGCGTTAATTAGTCACTTTCTGAAAACATGAATTGTTTGAAACATGATTTAAAGGGGAAATCTATCTCCATGGTTCATGGTTTATTTAAAACAAGCTTTTACGGAACAATGAGAAGTATAGAGAAATCGAAATCGTTATTTAATTTCGCAGTTTATGTTATAAGACATGACATATTTAACATGCTATAAGATTCTATCTTATATCATGTTACTCAGAAACGCAATTAAATGAAATCTGTCTGTTAATTTTAATAATTATTTTTTCGATTTGAATAATAAATAAATGGATATAAAAATATATTTTAGAAAAGAACGATTTGATTTTTCTTATAGCATTTTTGACTGGATAATATCAATTACGGTCTTCAGGTTTAAAAATTATTATTATTTATATTTTCGGGGATTATTGATTCAAGGATTATTGATATTTTCAAGTTATTATGCAATTATTTTATTATGACAAAAATTGTTTAAACTCATATATTGTATGTTGTACGAATCTTCTACAAATACACGTGTATATCTTTTAATCTACGAGAATATAAGTAGTACAGGTATATTGACATATGTTTTGATATATATTGGCATATATTGGAATCAATTACGACCTTCTGGTATAAAGAGTACGGATATTATTTATGTTTTCAATTTATTACGTCATCTCTTTTATTTTGGCAAATATTTTTGAGACGCATATTGTAATACGGGTAATCTTCTACTAACACATTGGCATATTTTCTGATCTGCGACAATATAATTAGTACGGGGTTGCATATATTCATTCAATTCCTATTTTTTCTTCTGTAAATTTGCTTACAAAAGGGGGCAGGATGTTTTATTCTTCAGATCTGATCGTGAAGATAATTTTGCATAGTGAGAACATATATTCTTAAACTTCTCTTTAGGAGCAATAAATTTAATATTTTAACAGAATTTGCGCATGATTGCGAACTTTAAGTTTCTTTAAATTATACACTCCGTACGAATAACGGGTGTGCTGTTAGTGGTTAATAAATTTTAACATTTTAGGAGGATATATCATGTTGCTCGGCATCGCAATTAAATTAAATGTGTTTGTTAATGTTTTTATTATTTTTTTTCGATTTAAATAATAAATAAATGGATAAATGGATATAAAAGTATATCTTATAAATAGACGGTTTCATTTTTCTTTTAATTATATTAATTGCTGACTGCGTACATCAATTTCATTTATTTTGGCAAAGAGTTTTCAAGCTTATATCGTATTTAGCTACTAAACTCATATATTGTGTTTAGCCAATAAATTCATATAGCCGATTGTTGAAACAGAAAAAGAGTAGAGCGGGTATATCTTCTAATACAATTGTAGTGTTTTCATTTAGTATATTGAAACGGGATAAGAATGTTTCATTCAGATCTGCAAATTCAAAGCTACGAATTTGGAGGGATATCGCTAATTTGACAACTTTTCTTAAACTTTGATAAATTGACGAAAATGTCGCCAAATTGATATAAACGACACACAAACAGCTGCCATAAACCTTCGGGTTGGTCGTGTGGCTTGGGTCTTCTACATATCAATGAAATTTTTTTTGTTTTGTTAGAAGAGAGTACTGAAATGATGTTTGGTTAGCATTTATCTGTCAGACCAACTTAGTAATACATCACTACTTAGTAATCCATCCTACTTAGTAATACATTTAGCGAATTTTTAAAATGTCACCAAATTGATAAAAATGTTTTCAAATCTATAAAAATATCTTGAAATTGATAAAATCGCGCTACATAAATGATATTAATTGTTTTTTGTTAGGGGATAGTATTGTGATGATATTTCGTCAATTTGTCGCAAAGTGGAACTGTCAGCTCTACAGTCCCACTTGGCGATAAATTTGGCGATTTTTTAAAATGTCGCTAATTTGACGAAACTGTCGCCAAATGTTCCATAGAAATATAACTATTTAGACGATATTTTTTCTACCAATTTATTTGAAGCAAATGGTATCATGTCGCTTAGCAACAGATTTAAATCCAATGTGTTTATGCGGCAGACGATTTTTATTAAATCCTTTCCGATTTGAATAATGAAGATATGTATATAAAATAAATTTCATTGCCATTTCATTTTGGACTGGATAATATCAATTATACTCTTCAGGTTTAAACATTATTATTATTGATATTTTCCGGAATTATTGATTCAGGGATTATTGATATTTTTAAGTTATTACGCCATTGTTTTATTGCGGCAAAAATTGCTGACACACGCATATTGTACGTAGTACGAGTAATCTTCTAGGAATGCACGGTTATATCTTCTAACCTACGAGAATATAAGTAGTACAGGTATATTGGCATATATTTTGACATATATTGGCATATATATTGGAATCAAGTACAGTCTTCTGGTATGAAGATTAAGGGGATTAATTATATATTCAATTTATTACGTCGTCTGTTGTATTTTACCAAAAAACATTTGTGACTCATATTGCAGAACGGGTAATCTTCTACTAATAATCGGACATTATAAGTAGTACGTGTATATCTTCCCATATAATTTTAGCACTTTAATTTTGACATATATTGCAATAAATGACTGCCTTCAGATTTAAAGATTAGGGGTTTATTGGTATTTTCAATTTATACATGTAATCTACTAATACAGGTTATATTTTCTAATATTCGCGTATATAATTAGTACGGGTCCCATACAATTTTAACGCTTTTATTTTGCATATATTGATTCAATTCCATATTTTTTTTTATATTTGCTTACATAAGGGGTCCAAGATGTTTTATTCTTCAGATATGTCCATGAAGATAATTTTATATAGCGAGAACAGAGATTCTTAAACTTCTTTTTAGGAGCATTATATTAAATATTTTAACAGAATATTTTGATTAAACATGTCATTTAGTATACTATAAGAATTTGGGCATGATTATGAATTTCAAGTTTCTTTATATTATATACTCCGTACGAAGAACGGGTATGCTGCTAGTATATATATATATTCATTTTCTCAACGCCACCTTTGAAAATAAGTCTAGTTACCCAATGAAAACGAAAATTGAAATAAAAGTGCAAAATCAATGTCATTTAAAATAATTATGGCTGTTATTTTCTGCAATTGAACTAAATTTAATAAATTATTTAAAAAAATAAAGAAAAAATGAATTTGAGTGAAGGGAAAGTCATGTGCTTCCCACATCAGATTTTTTTATGTCATTTTAAAGCATGTATGTATGTATTTTTAAAGTAGAAGAACTGTCAAACTAAAGTAGCAACCTATTTATACATCACCCGTCTGGTATGTAATACTTTTTCAATCGTGTATGGGCGAACGAGTGTAAAATGTATACACTTTCGTGACCGGAACGTTTAGCATGGACTGCACGAATATGGAACGACTGCTGATTTTGAATACCAAACACGATTGGACGAAACTGTTTTAAACGAGACCAGCATGTACTTGGTGGCTGATTTGAATTGGACGCTGTTTCAGACGAGTAGTACATTGTAGGACACATGCATTTGATTTCTAGGATTGTGTACAACTGACATCATAAAATAGGTGTATATACATACCGTCATGCATTAGAATTGATCATGTATATTTTTCTTTCTCTGCAATACATGCCAATGTATAGGAAAAGTATTGGAATCATGGCGAAGATAGCAAGTCGAGTTTAAGACGGATCGACACATTTCAGGATTTCTAGAACACGAAAAAACTATTTTTAGCGTCACGTCTGTATGTATGACTGTTTGTGCAATGCATGTATCCACTCTAACTCAAAAACTAATGTACCAAATTTCATAAAATTGGGTAAGTCAGATCCTGGTGCTGATTAAATTTCGGTACGATTGGGGATAAAAGAGCCTGTCTTTTCAGCCCGCAAAAATCGCATGTATCCACTCTAACTGAAAAAGGAATTTCACAAAATTATGTAGGTAAGTTACATGTGCTGATTAGATTTTGGTGTGATTCGGGAAAACATACCCTACCATTCTTTCCAAAATGGCCCGCAAACCTCATCGAAATCTAAACGAAAATACAACGCATGCTGAAATGTATCTATTATATTATTGTTTTATATGTAATTTTTACGATAAAAAGAATAAGACCAACCTTATTATTCCTTATCTTCATTCTTCATCCCTCATTATTCCTTAGCCGTTCTCGAGATATATATATTTCTCACTTTTGCTACTCAGCCTTTAAAAATACGACCCATTACCAAATGAAAACGAAAATTGAATTCAAAATACAAATTTAGTACCATTTCAAATAAATATGCGTGTTATTTTGTACAATAAAACTCTAATGAATTATTAAAGAAATGGAAAGAAAATAAATTGGAATCTGCAGGGATAGTCATGTGCAGCCCACATCAGATTCTTTAGTTCAATGTAAGATATGTGAAAATGATCCTGATAATGCGAAAAATAAATTCTCATCTTTTGTTTGTGTGTGTGCTTGTGTCATCATCACGGGAGTACAGCTACACCCAATTGGATGGAATTTTCGGAGTAGACTTGGAATAGCTCTATTTAAAATGGAGTCCATGTTTCGGGATTTTAGGCTCTGGGGTTATTGAGATATTAATAAAAGACACACTATTAAACCCTCCATTGAGATCTCAGTATGTAGACGATATTTGTTCGGTAAAATTATTTGAAAAGAAAAAGTATGCCACTAAGTAAATAAATGCAGTAAATATTTTTTTGATTTAAATAATAAAGAAATGTACATAAATTTAATCGGAATTGTATTTTTGATTGGATTCCATCCATTACGGCTTTTGGGTTTAAATATGACGAGGATTATTAATATTTTCAAATGATTACATCATGTGTTTTATTTGGATGAAATAGTTTTAAAATCCATATATTGTAGTATGGGTATATCTTCTAATCCACGAGAACATATTGCTTCAATTTCATATTTTTTGTAAATGTGTTTAGAAACGGGATTAGGATGTTTTATTCTTTAGATCGTCTAATGAATATAATTTTGTATAGTGAGAACAGGGATTCTTAAATTTCCATTCAGGAGCACAGTTTAAAATATTTTAATAAAATGTTTTGAATAACAAAGCCATTTAGAATACTATAAAATTTTGCGCATGATTGCAAATTTTAGGCATCTTATTTGTTCCTTACGAAGAACGGATACGCTGCTAGCTTCATAATACATTTAAGCGGAAGCAAATGCAAAATCTTTTCGCAACACATTTATTAAGCAAGAATTCAAATTAATAAATTATGTTATTCGATAAATTAAGATGGTTCTGCAAACTAAAATTAATGATGTTTCAGAAATTTAAGCAAAGTGAATAATAAGATTGCAAAAATTGGCTGCAGACTAAAAAGCCTAATGTGGGCAGCATATGACTTTCCCTACGAACTCAAATTCATGTTATCTTTATTTCTTTTATAATTCATTCAGTTGAATTCAATTGCACAAAATAACGCAGATACTTGTTTAAAATGACGCTGAATTTGTAGTTTTACTTCAAGATTCGATTTTTTGGAAGCGACTGGATTCATTTTTAAGACGACGTTGTAAAAATACAAAAAAAAACCCCTCATATTTGAAGTACGGTTAGATCTAGTTTAATGGGGATGGTCTTCTGCGTTTTGCCAAAAATTACGTAAAAAACAAAAATTTAATACATACCTCTTTCTTTTATTTTAGAATTTGATTTCGTAATTTATTATTATTGACTAAGACACTCATTTGGGTAATTTAATTTTCAGCGAAATTGAAAGATATCTGTTGCTGGCAACACATGAACTTTTCCTACAGAATAAAATTCATTTGCCCTTTATTTTTTTAATAATTCATTTAATTGAGTTTAATGACACAAAATAACACTCATTATCATTTGAAATGACAGTGGATTTTCTTTAATTTTCGTTTCTATTGGGTAACTGGATGTACTTTCAAACGCGACGTAGTAAACATGAAAAAAAAATACATAACATTTTTTTGGAGAAAGGCTAGTCCCAAAAAAATGGGGTTGATCTCATTATTTTCAGGTCGAAAATGACTTATAAAAAATCATTTACTGGATAGATTTGAGCACACGTAGTCTTTTATTTTAGATTTTGACGATTTTTGTGGTTCATTTCGCAAAAACAGGTGCGTTATTTTTTTCCGTACCAAAATTGAATCAGCACCAGGCTAACTTAAGCCACGCTCATTAAGTATGCAACCGCGCTTTAAAAGCAAGAAAAAATGCACACACCAAGATAAAAAAATGAATAAGAAAATAAATATTTACCATAAACAAAATAACCTCCAATAACTCGGCATAGCGTTTTAGTGTTTAACTGCAAATGCTTTGAACAGCTGTCAGAAAAGACTGCGGATAACGTTGAAGCGCGCACACTATAACTAAAAAACTCTTTTTAAACGGGATGGGGAAGAAAATAGGTTGTACCAGGTTTCAGTAAGGATGTCAAGTCATTTTATGGGATGGAGGGTGTGATGGCGAGAAACTGATATTTTTAGGCTGTTTGAAATAGTTTTAAGAACAACTAATATTATGAAAATGAGGCCTTGAAATGAATAAATGTGTAAAAGGATCTGCCACATTCAAATTACAAGAGGTGTTTTAAGTCATAAAAATAACTAATATAATTAAAATGAAGTCTGTAAATTGATAAATGTGTAAAAGGAGCTGCCATATTCAAATTACAAGGTGTTTTATGTCATAACAAACAACCAATGTAATTAAAATGAAGTCTAGACATCGATAAATAAGTAAAAAGAGCTGCCACATTCGAATTACAAGAGAAATTTTAAGTCAAAATGATAACTGATATTATGAAAATGAAGCCTGGATATCTTAGACACATTTTAATGCGTTTATCTTTTTTTTACACAACGCACTTAAAATGTCTTAATAAATATAAGGAAATTAATAAATGTAATGAAATATATTATTTTTATCACCACATTACATTCTTTTCTAAACAATCCTTATCTGCACGAAGAGTCATCTCAAAAGTTCGTTATCTACTCTAATGTAAAAATTCTACAGGTATGTTTAACATGCGTCGTTCTCTCATGCTTGGCCCATGTATATTCTCATATATATTTTTCATATTTCAAGAGGAAAGTCTAAAAGTCCAAAGGCCAGACACCCAAAAGATCCTAATAAATACACCGTGGCTATTTAGAAGCTAATCCAGTGTTCCAAAATGAAGATTTACTTAAAAGATTATAAAGGTTTCTGGCCGGATCAAAAAGATTGAATTCTATTAATCGGTTGGCAGTCAAGACTTTCGTGTACTTTGCATATCAGCTTCTAAAATCTCGTTCCTAAACATCATGTTTCACGATTACCCATTTCATCCCTTTAGATATATGGGCTTAACGTTGTTGCTTAGCAGCGAAATTTGAGAAAAATTGTTCAATTAAAAGGAGTGCATATTATACTCACACTTGGATCGCATTACGTTCCATATTGCTGTATTATTTTGGGAAGTGTTGTCATATTGTTTGAACATGAATCGAAATGGAACAGAAAAATGTCGCAGATTATGAACAAATTATGGAGTTTGTTCATCGTTGAACACACAGTTTAGCCATAACATTTTTTGCCATTTATCATCAGAGGCACCTATTTTAAAAGCAAATTGGTATGTATAAAAATCTATATAAATAAAATTAACAGTATGTCTGTCTATTTGTATGTCTGTATGCTTGTGTGTTTGACTCATCATCACGGGAAAACGTCCCCACCGATTTCAAGAAATTTTTGGGCAGCCCTATTTAAAATGGAGTCCATGTTTCGAATTTATAAGACAAGAGGTTGTCGAGATATTAATGAAAAACACACAATTAAATCCTAAATAGAGATATCATGTCACTTAGCAATGGATTTAAATCCAATGAGTTGATGCGGCAGACGATTTTTATAAAATCTCTTTGGATTTAAACAATAAAAATATATACGTATTTTATCGAAATAGCATTTTAAACTGGGTTATTAGGGCTTTTAGGTTTACACATTATTGATATTTGCAATTTATTAAGTCACCTGTTTTATTTTGGCAAAGATTTTTGAAACTCATACAATGTAGTACGGACATTCTTCTAATACACGGATGTATCTTCTAATCTACGAGTATATACATAAGTAGTACGGGTCTTTACATACCTGTGAAGATCATATTGTAGAGCGAGAACAGAGATTTTTAACCATAATTTTGGGAGCATTCATTTAAACATTTTAATGGGATGTTTTGAACAACCATTTCATTTAGTATAATTTGGGATTTTGCACGTGATTGTGACTTTTAAGTTTCTTTATAATGTATATTCCGTACGAAGCACGGGTGTACTGCTAGTAGTCAATAAAAGTTATCCATAACTTAGTGAGTCCAATGGTAACTATTAAATTAATTTTAGAAAACCAATGAAAAATAAGCCAGTCGCGATACATTTATTTTCACATTGTAATTGAAAAATGTCTTATTGAACTGTGACCACAGGCCTCCCCGTAACAGGCAGAGGTCCATAATAGTTTTTAACAAAATCAACCTTCAAAACATTTAGCTCTAATTTTGTTATATATCTTAAACTTCAAAATAGCGTAAATTTGCTTAGCACAGTTAATATAATTAACTTAGTTAAATACTTCCTCGCCACTGAAACATCCTAGCAAGGTTGACTCATGATTTAATTCTTTCAGGTTCGACAACATTTAAAACTTCAAGTTTACACTTTGTATCGCTCGACCCATGTCATACACTCGGGATCATACGGAGCGTGCCGATGTCTGAAGACTAGTCTAGACACCTCGCATTAAACTGAGAACCAAATGGAGATGTCTGTGTGTAATGGCTTTAATACATTTCTTAAGGCAAAAAACATCTATTAATATTTAAAACGAGTTCATTCACAAATGTATCGTTTTGTTTCGGAAGCAAAACAAGCCTTTATTTCAGAATAAGAGATTAGGAGTTGCTGCACATACAAATGAACTGAAGAGTGGCTTAACTCGGCGTTCTCATACCAGAATTCATTTCTTCAAATGTCATAAGAATAAATTTGAAAAATCGATATTGTGGGTCTACATAATGACAACTATAGAGTGTTACCCTTCACTTTAAAGGGCTTGACAAAATCTTTCGATTGATAGATAGATACTATACTTGACGTTGTACGCACGGGGGGAACTCCCCCCCCCCCCAAGGAGGGCTAGTAACATCACGAACAAAGACAAATTATATTGCGGCTACAATTTACAACAATGATTGAAACTATTAAGTCTCGTGATCATTGAGTCATCCATAAATACATGATTATATTAAATTTTGTCCTATGCTGCCACGTTAAAATATATTATTTAATAAGTTTTCGATCGAATTAAATAAAAACTTCTACCAAGTTCTAGATTTTTCAATAACAAATTCGGATATGAAGTTTCGTGAAAATCTGTTAATGTCAGCGGTTGCTATCGTGTACACAGGAAATCGACTACAGGCATCAGACAGACGGACGTCCTTTCAAAAACGGTCAAAAAATGTCCAGGAAGCCTTAAAACATATGTCGACATCCAAATCTTGAAATCGAAAATTTTCGTAAAAACAGTATTTTCTTAACGTATGATAAAGTAAAAAGACATCGATTGACTAACGTCACAGTTTTGAATACAAAATTTCATAGGATAGGCGACTTCCTGTTTTTGCTGGAATGGCTACTCCTTCTCTCTTTATTTTAAGAGAGGTTGGCCCCTGAAACTGATTTATAGTCTAACACAATTTTATGTTTTACTGTTTTACTAGAGGATAAATTATTAAAAAAAACCCTCTTTATTAAATGGAATATGTTTAAAACGGCAATTATTGCGCTTGTTGTTACTATTGCAACGAGCTTACATTACTGTATAACTCACATTTCCACCATTAACAGGATCCTATAAATTAAACGTTCATAACTAAAGTAATATACAAGTAGAAAAGCAAAAACATAGAAACACAAAATTATATAGAATAATATAAGCATACCCATTCTTCGTGCGGAGTATGCAATATAAAGAAACGTTAAATTCACAATTATGTGCAGCTTTCTATAGTTCAATCTTTCTATTATTCAATATATTTCATTAAAATGTTTAAAATAATGTCCCTAAAAAGAAGTATAAGAATTTATGTTCGTGCTCTAAAAAATTATCTTCACTTGCAGATTTCAAGAATAAAACATCATGATTCCGTTTGTAACATAAATTTATAGAAAATATGAATATGAAACTGAATTAATGTATGCCAAAATAAAAGCGTTAAAACTGTGTTAGAAGATATACCCGTTCCACTTATAGTCTTGTGGATTAAAAGTACTATTATATTTTCATACTATTTACATTTTCGTACATCAGTAAATTATACCCGTGTATTAAAAGATATACTCGCATGAAAATATATGCCTTTAAAAAATATTTCACTAAAATATAACAGATTACGTAAGAATATGAAAATATCAATAATCCCCATTATCTTTAAACCCAACGGTCGTAATGGGTACAATTCAATCAAAAATGCAATTCCGATAAAATTTATTTATATACATTTCTTTGTTATTTAAATCAAAACAAATTTACTGCTGTATTAACTCATTGGATTTAATTCCGTTACTTAGCAACATGATATTACTTTTTTTCTCAAATAACTTTGCGAAACAAATATTGTTTGCATAATGCTATCTCAATAGAAGTTTAACAGTGCGTTTTTATTAATTTCTCAAAAATAAATAAAAAACCCTGGTCCAAGAAACTCGAAACATGAATTTAATTTTAAATGAGGCTTCTTCCAATTCGGTGCAGCCGATCTATCGTGATTATGAGACGAACGAACGAACAGAAATAAAAAGAACGATTTTCAATATTATTTATATAGATACTCGCCATTAACCCTGATTTCTTAAAATTAATTTTAAAGTTATGTATTTTATCAAATACTCTTGTAAATTGGAGCAAACGAATTTTCAGAAACTGGTAATAAAATTACAAATGCTAAAATCTGTGTTACGCGTTATATATATATATATATATATAAATGCCTTTTCCGTTAACTTTTTTGGCAAATTGACAACAATGCACATGATATTAAATTGTATAAGTACTTTAATTCAATTAAATAGAGTATAAGAACATCAGGCTGTCATAGAAAAATAAATGTCAAAGATTTATATACTTTATCAAAACCGTATGGACCCAAAAAATAAATGCCATTTACAGCTTCATAGTTCCATGCCCGGCGATCAATAATATTAAACTTAAATTGAGATAAATACGTATTCTTGTAAAGTGAAATATTTCCAAGCAGACTTGCGTTGAAAAAAATATAGTTTTAACAAATATAAAAGCACGATATTTTATAGTAACTTAAATTTGTACAAACATTTTTACATTCGCATGCTATGTAGTATAGAGAAACTATTGTTTTCACGTAAATTTTCGAATTGAAGGTTTGGATGCCGATATATGTTTTAAGACCTTCTCAAGACGTTTGGAGCATCTTGGGAGTGATGCCTATCTGTCTGTGGTCGATTTCTTGTGTAGACGATAGCCACCGCAAATATTAATGGATTTGCACGAAATTTTATCTTCGGCTTTGTTAACAAAAAATGCAGAACTACGTATAATTTATTTAATTCCAGCCCAAACTTCGAAATGGATTCAAAATTTTATAATTTTAATACTTTACAACATAGTTCAAAACTCTTTAGGGCTTTGTTCATTCTGGCTGTCTGTCTGTTCACACGATAACTGCAATAAAAATAACTTTATCAAAATGATATTTTAGTATGTTATTGAGGCGGACTGTGGGGCATCTGGAAATGTAAATGAATAATATCACCCAATTGGTTTTGGATTGAACTCGGGTTGAACAAATGAAATACATTGAACCCTATGGGATCTCATTTTTTGAACATTTTCTAAGCGGAGTTAAAATTCACAAATTGTTTCGAAAATTTTAGGAAATATTTAAATTATGCCATAATATATATAAAAAATTCAGTAAAATATGTTCGGTAATTTTATAAAAAAAAATAAATTAAAACAATAATGACAACCATATAATATGAAGAGATCACGTGACCCACTTCAAAATAAAATAGAGCATCCATTTTTTTCCCAATGTCAAAATTGCGAATTTTAAAATTCTTTTAAATTTAGATTTAATGCTGCAGCCGTCTTAAAACCGCTTTATTTTTGCGTATTTTCTGTGCATCTATATTCTGCGCCAACGCAATTACAATATTTTTTAGATTAAATGATCATCAAACCTTGATTAGTTTTACAATTAAGCCTGATTTTAATAGATGCAGAATGTAGACAATTGATTGTAAGATGAGTTATATAAGAACTGCTGAATTTTTTTCACGCAAAATGGTTTAACTCTGGAGTCTGGAATAAAAATGTATGAATGAAATATTGACTGCTTTTACACAGGGAGCCACTACCGATTTTTCAAAAAAAATGTTGTAAAATTTGAAAAAAATGAAGGTACTAAAAAGGGTTTAAGGTTTGAGAAAGTCGAGTTGAGCTGCATTTCAGTTAATTTTAAATGATAACTTTTTGTCTTCTTAACGCAAACCAATTTACGTCATTCTCTAAAATGTTGACACGCTTCCCTTAAACAAACGTTATTAAGGTTGCAATAATTTTTCTCTAAAACGATAGCAACCTCTTTAAACATTGAAAGCAAAGGTTTTAAATATCTGCAAAAGGGATGAAAAGCCATCTTGATGCACCATCTCCAAGACAATCTCATAAGGAAATTGCTTTTAAACAATTGCTGGGGAAGAATGCACCGTTTTAAGAGAGAGAGATAACATTTTGTAACAAATTATGTCAACAGTGTTAATTGCGTCTTTTGAACATTGAATACCGGTTTCTTAGAAAATGTACGGACATCCGTTTGGCTCGCAAAGTGGATGAGAAACTATTTAAAATCACATTTTATATCAAAATGTATCGAAGCACGCTAGCAAAAATTTAAAACGATATAATAAAGCCAACCAATTGTTTGGTTAAAAAAGGTCGACGCGAAAATTTTCTGGATACATAGTCCATTTTTCCCTTTTGCTTTGGACGACACATTTATGGATTGGATTGCCATTTATTTTAGGAACTAGTGTTATTTATCACTTTCACGGCAATACATAGTAATGTATAGGGAAAGGATTGGAATAATGCCGAAAATCGCAACTCGCGTTTTCGACGGGTCAACACGTTTTGGGAACCTCTAGAATACGAAAAAACTATTTTTATCGTGACGTCTGTGTGTGTGTCTGTTTGTGCAATAATGTATGTATCCACTCTAACACAAAAACTAATGCACCGAATTTCATAAACTTGGGTAGGTAAGTCACTTGGGTCTGCCCCCGGTGCTGATTAGTTCTTGGTACGATTCCGGGAAAGAAACCCGCCGTTTTGTACAAAATGATTCTCAAAAACCTCATATCCAGTCTAGCTGAAAAACTAATTGAACAATTTTACAAAGTTGGGTAAATAAGTGACTTGTGGGATACTCTGGTGCCGAGTAGATAGATCTTGGTACGATTTGGAAAAGAACAATCTGCATTGTTTTATGAAATGGCATGATAAAAAAAAGAAACTATGTAAGCTCAAATGTATTCATTAAATGCTTGTTTTATACGTCATTTTTGACGAGGAAAAGAATAGGGCAAGAATCCAATCTATCACTCTAGAACCAACCGTTCTCTAGATATTTGAGAATTTTCGCATTTTTGTTACGCCGTCTTTGAAGAATGTCCAATTACCAAATAAAAACAAAAATTGAATTAAAAGTGAAAATTGAGTGTCATTTTGTGCCATTAAACTTAATTTAATGAATTATTAAATAAGGAAAGAAAAATGAATTTGAATCTGCAGGGAACGTCATGTTTTGCTCACATCAGATTTTGGATTTTATAATTTAAATATTTTTTAATGTATCGGATTATACCAAGGTCAATAAATAAATCTTATCTGACAGTTGTGGGCTGTGTATAAGAGCTCATGATCGCCATGTCTTAAACAATTTACATTGTTACTGATGGATGAAGTAGTGACGTTCCAAAGTGCACTGGATGTGTCATTTTATGTACGTCATAGATGGCGTTATTATGGGTGTTATGAACCATTTCTCGATCATTTTAAAGTTTTAACATTTTGTACTTGGTATTGTAATATTTTGTATGAGTTCGTTGGATTGTAGAAAAGTTCTCTCTACAAGCATACAGTTAAGTACAATTCTATAGCATTTTCATGAAAAATCTTATAATATATTAATAAACCCATAAATGTTGTTTGTATGTATTTGTAGTCCAGTTATAATGCAATAGCGAAGGAAAGAAATACATTATTTTGCGGACATAACTATGTAGCTTAATTCAGACGCATTATAATGCTTTGAGAATTATATCTAGGTGTCCCTACAGTTAGTAAAGCAGGGTCGCTAGTGTTAGAACACAACTGAGGGGCGTAGTATTGAGTATATGCATTTTTTATTATTTTTAAATCGACGGTTCCCTAATCATAAGTATAATTAACTAGTATTTTTTAAAAGTTGCAAGTTAGTGCGCAAAATAGAGGGAGAAAAAAATAAATGGAAAGGTATAATAATTTTGTATACGTAGGGATATTCTTTATTGTTTCAGTTCTAATTAGCATTCAACTCATCATTTATTATTACAAACTGGACAGTTTAAATAGATATTTTAGGGATTTTGCCATAGCGATGCATACTATGCAGGACTCCTTATCACACCCCAGTGCCACCTGAAAGATAGAGTTAAACGATATGGGCGCCTTCTCAATATGAAATGTTAATCCCTTTTACCTTCATGGCGTAGAACGTGCGAGCCATGGAGATAAAAGTAGGGAGTTAAAATGTCATATTAAGGAAAAACCAATATCGTTTGAGACAACCATTCAGGTGGCGCTGCTATAGGATAAACGACCCAACATTGTATGAATATCTATGACGAAAGGCCTAAAATATTTGTTTAAACTGCACATTTTGTAAAAATAAATGATTAGCGTAATGCAAAGTAGAACTTAAACAAAAAGTAATATTCCTACGTATTCAAAATTGTTTTACCTTTCGCTTTATTTTTATCTCCCTATATTCTGTATTCTATCGTACAACTACATAAAATACTGGTTAATTATACTCATCATGAAGGAACTCTTCATTTAAAAATAATTAAAAATACATATAATCAATACTACGCCTTTCTGCTGTATCAACTGACAATATCAGCTATTTTAGTAACACTAAGTGACACCATGATCTAATTCTCAAAATATTATGGCATTTTCAAATACGTGTTATGTATTTCAATGACAAAAGGGGTGAAATATTTATTTAAACTGTCCATTTTGTAAAAACCATTTATTAGCGCAATGCAAGGTAATACTGAAATAATAAAAAATATTCCTATATATTCGTAAATATTTTACCTTTCAATTTATTTTCATCTTCATATATTCTATCTTACAACTATATAAAAAAAGTGGTAATCATACTCATCATGAAGGAATCATTCATTTAAAAATATTCAAAAATACATAGACACAATGCTACGCCTTTCTGTTTTGTAAACTAACAATAACAGGTACTTTACTAGCACAAGCAACACCTAGATCTAATTTTCGAAGCATTATGGCATTTTCAAGCATTTCATCCATAGGAGTTTTATCCACTTTTTTCTAACTCCATGGTGCGACCCTTGAATTTCAAATAGAGGAAATTTTACTTTCCCTGCAATATACATGGTACTGTATAGGGAAAGTATTGGAATCATGCCGAAAATCGCAACTCGAGTTTTCGACGAATCTACACGTTTTGGGACCTCTAGAATACGAAAGTACTATTTTTAGCTTGACGTCTGTGTGTGTGTGTCTGTCTGTCTGTCTGTCTCTCTCTCTCTCTGTGTGTGTGTGTCTGTCTGTCTCTCTTTCTCCCTCTCTCTCTCTGTGTCTGTGTCTATCTGTGCAATGTATGTATCCACTGTAGTTCAAAAACTTATGGATCGAATTTATTTCATAAAATTTGGTAGGTAGGTCACTTGGATGTGACTCTAGTGCAGATTAATTTTTAGAACGATTCGGAGATAAACAACTCCTTTTATTTTGCGAAATGGCCCCCCAAAATCTCATGTATCCACTCTAGCTGAAATACTAATTGACCCAATTTCACAAAATTTGGTGTTACTTGTAGGATACACTGGTGCTGATTAGATTTTGGTACGATTCGGAAAGGAACAACCTGCATTTTTTTACGAAATGGTCTGTAAAAATCGCCAATATCTAAAAAATGAGTACGTATCTTCAAACGTATCAAATCAATGCTTGTTTTATATGCGATATTTTTGACGAGGAAAATAATAAGAACAACTTTATTACTCTAGGACTCGTCGTTTTTGAGATATTTGAAAATTTTCACATTTTTGTTATGCCGCCTTTGGAAAAATGTCCAATAACCAAATAAAAGCAAAATTGAATTCAAAATGCAAATTGAGTGTTATTTTGTGCCATTCAACTCAATTTAATGCATTATTAAAGAAATAAAGAAAAAATGAATTTGAGTCTGCCGGGAAAGTCATGTGCTGCCCATATCAGATTTTTTATTTTGTTTTATTAATTGACATGTATGTTTTAAAACTGAGGTTGTTTAAACTATCATCATTAAATAGAGTGTAGATCAACTCGACTGTCTCATACCAGAATCCAATTTTTCGTAGCTTGTTTTATTTTATTTTCTTTTTTTCAAATTTCTACAAGAAAATTTTTGAAAATTTTGCATTGTGGGTTCAAATAATCGCATTTATAGCGTGCTATTCTTCGTTTTAAAAAGTATGAACACATTTTTCGATGAATAGTGTATTTGACCACTGTGTATCCTCCGGAGGTGTAACTTGCCACTGAAGAGGACTCATGACGTCAAGAACAAAAAATATATATATCGCAACTAGTTTTCGCAATAATGATTGAAACTTTAAAGTCTCGCAACCTGAGTCATAAATAACCCTCCTTATGCATAATTGTGTCCTATGCTGCCCTGTAAAAAAATATAAAATTTAGAAATTTTGGCTTAAATTTAAAAAATTCTTTCTAGTTTTAAGTGTTTTGACAATCAAGCTTGAAACAAAGTTTTGTGAAAATCCATCGATATGTGTGGTCACTATCGTATACACAGAAAATCGACCACTGACATACAAATGGACATCACTCCAAAAATAACCAAAACGCGTTGAAGAGGTCCTAAAACATATATTGACATCCATATCTCGCATTCGAAAATTTTCGTGCAAACAATACTTTCTGAATACTAAGTAAAAATGATCTCGCTGTCAAAATGTTGATATATTTTTTGAAAAATGAATCCGCGAAGTCAAATGTACTATTTTTAATTCGACACATCTGTCTCGCAGCTTAGTTTGACACATTTCTTGATAAATCGATCAGTCACATGCCCATATCTTTTCCATCTCAAAATCAATAAATAGCATGTGCAATTAGGAGAGTAGATGACTTATCCTATCCCTGATACCGTGCCAGTTTAAAAAACGTGACTTTCCCTGCAGACTCCAATTCATTTTCACTTTATTTATGCATTTTTTTAATTTGTAATTTTATGAAATTTGGTCACACACACACACAGAGAGAGAGAGAGAGAGCTAAAAACAGTTTTTTGTATTCTAGAGGTCCTAAAACGCGTTGATTAATCGAAAACTCGAGTTGCGACAGGATCCCAATACTTCCTCTATATATATTCCAGGGGAAGTAATACTATAGAAAATTGTTTAGCTGACATTTTGGATCGAATCAATCCATAAACGTAACACTGTTAAATAAACTGTATTGCATGAAATAAAAATTTCAAAACGGTTTTATATATGAAATTAATAAAAAAAATAGTTCGCTCACTCAATATTTATTATGTATTTTTACTTTCTATGCAATCCATGGTAATTTATAAGAAAAGTATCGGGATCATGTTGATAATCGCAATTCGAGTCGTCACAGGATCGACATGATTTGGGACCTCTGAAACTCGAAAAATATATTTTTAGCGTGACGTCTGTGTATCCACTCCAGCTCAAAAACGAATGGACCGAACTTCATAAAATTCTTTAGGTAAATCCCTTTTTGGTAAGAATCGGGTTAACAGAACCTGGCTTTTTTCACAGAAAGGACCGGCAAAATTTATTTTTGTTTTAGCTTTATTTTTGTTTTATTTTTGTTTGTGTTTGTTGTGTGTCTGTTCAATGTGTGTATCCACTCTTGACCAAATTGCACTTCATTCTCTAAGTAAGTCACTTGTGGGTGACCCTGGCGCTGATTAGATTTTGGTACGATTTGAGTTAATAGAATTTTTTTTAGGGAAATGACCAGCAAAATTGCTTGTATCCACTTTAGCTAAAACAGTAATAGACCCAATATCACAAAACTTATGAGTGACCCTGGTGTTAATAAGATTTTAGTACGACTTCATGAGAAAAGCGGGAAAAAAATCTGCCTTTTTTGCGAAATGGCCCGTAATAATCGTCAAAATCAAGAATAAAGGGCTACGTACGCTCAAGTATATACATTAAATGCGTGTTTTTTAATAAGAAACAAATTGTTCAATGCAAAACATCGACAACTCATTTCATGGCGGTACAGTCCAATCTGTGTGAAACGGAACGTGTTGGAAAAGGGAATACTGTAATAAGCGGAACCTATTTTTAGCCCCGTTCAAAAATATTGGATATGCATGTTATTTTCTCCTGTGTAAAACAGAACCTGCCCAATGCGGAAACGGACAACAGTTCGATCCTCCTTTGCAGACATTAGCGTCCATGGACGCCAATATCTGCAAAGGAGGATCGAACTACTTGGGATAGAGTATGTCAATTACCTGTCTTTTCCAGAGGTTCTTCGTTTGGGATGGACGCTGTCCCACCCGTAAGCAAAAGATTCACTTTTCAGAATATTTAAAGTCTGATGTATAGATGAGCGATTACTATGGGCTACCTGTATTTCCAGCTAAACTTTGAACTTCGCTTTTCCTGAAATGACCTGCATGAAACGGAAACATTTACAAGACGGAAAACTCTTCCAGTCCTATGAAATTCCGTTTAAGGCAGGTTCGACCGTATATGAATAAGAAGTCGGGATATTGCGAATCGGCCCACAGTATGTCAGGGTTTGGTTTGGCAACCCTCTGTCAGGAGAGTGTGGTGGGGAAAATCACTTGACCGCGGGACGAGACAAATTGCGAAATATCTATAGTCTCTATACTAGTCTCCGAGATTAAAATTATACATTTCAAGTTTTATACGGAGGATTATTAAAGAATACTTAAATTCTGCAGTAATGTTCGATGGCACACGTATAATTTATATTTAGTACTTAAAAAAAGATGCTATATATGCGTGTTTCTACCAAATTTCCTTATCATATTAATTGATTTACAAACACCCCATTGCATTCTTAGTTATTAGATTTTTACTAAAACTTTGGTAAATAAAAAATCTAATGTGCGCTGCACATCTCTTTCTCCACAGGCTCATTCTTTTTTTCTATTTTTTCAATAATTCATTAAATTGAATCGAATGGCACAAAAAACACGCACCATTTCTTGAAATGCTACTGAATAAGAGCTCTTAATTCAATTTTTATTTGCATTGGGTAACGTGACGTATTTTCATAGACGGCGTAGCAAAAATACGAAAAAAAGTAAAATATCTCGAGAACGGCTAGTCCCAGAGTAATAGAGTGGGTCTTATTCTTTTTATCGTCAAAAATGACGTATAAAACAAGCATTAATTAGATAAATTTGATCATACGTAATCTTTTATTTTAGATTTTGACAATTTTGCTAGAAAAGCCAGGTTCTTTTTTTATGTTCAATCATACCCAAAACAAATAAGCACCAGGGTCTTCCACAAGTAACTTATACACCAAATTTTGTGGAATTCGGTCCATTAGTTTTTTTAACTAGAATGGATACATTTCATTATTGCGGGCCATTTCGCAATAAAATGCAGGTTCTTTCTATTATCCCGAATCGTACCAAAATCTAATCGCACCAGGGTATCTCCCAAGCCATAAAATTTTATGAAATTAGGTCCGCTAGGTTAGGATGGATGTATATATTGCACAGACGGACACACACACATACACACAAACATATATCACGCTAAATATAGTTTTCTCGTATTGTGGAGGTCCCAAAACGTGGAGATAGATCCATCGAAAACTCGATTGCTATTTTTGACACAATTCCAATACTTTTTTTTTATACATTACCATGTATTGTGGGGAAAGTAATTTACATTACCATTTATTGTAGGTAAAGTAATATGCATTCCCATGTCTTGTAAAAAAAAAAAAGAAGAAAAAAGCCAAAGAAATGAGTATTTAAATTCATCTAAACTTCTGATTTACTAATAAAGACTATTTTGAACGAGAATTGTCCTACCGTATCCATGTCCCTCCGTTGTGTGCACCACACTCGCGAACGAAATGACCCAACACAGTAACTCCTCGAACTTGTGTCTCATCGCGCTGCGGCTGGGGGCAGCACGTCGCAGAAGATCACTTTCACACAATCACTCCCATCGTCTGCTCTTTTTAATCCATGAGTCAACAGTTGCGGAAAATCCCCCCGTCCACAGACATCTCAAAAACAACGGAGCTTCATTGCCTCCGGATCACGCGTAACCCAATGAGAATCCATTTTTCTTTGTACGAGAATCGGGGGAGCACGGGGGGGGGGCGCTCTGCAAACTTTTACCGTCTGCGAGAAGAGGAAGCGCGCGAGAGAGAGTTCTGCCCCTCAGAGGACTCGGGACGTAGAATGTTCCTCTCTCACGCCGTTCACGCGCTCAGGTAGTTGCGAACGCGTTTGCGCATGCGTCGCGGTATCAGTGCTAGGGGGAAAAGAAAACGTCTAAGGAGATATCTACGTCCGAGTAGAAATGACCCTAAAAGAGAAGTGGAAGAAAACTGATTTTGGACTCCTAAAACGGTGCGGAAATTCGAACTCTCTTCTAATTCCTGATTTTGGACAGTTGAAATTTTCGTATATGCATTAAAAATAAAATACCTGAGCAGCACACAACTTTCCCTACAAACTTGTTCATCTTCTCTTTATTTTGTGCATTTCAATTACTATTGAAGAAATAACAGTGAATTTGCAGTTTTAATTCAATTTTTATTTGTTACCTGAACCTATTTTCAAAGATAGAGTAGCCGAAATGCAAAAAAATTATCTCGAGAATTGTTAGTTTCGATGTAGTTGGTCTTATTTTTTATAGCGTTAAATTGTACGTATAAAACAAGTATTTAATAGATACATTTGAGCATATGGAGTCCTTTATTTCAGATATGGACAATTTTTGTGAGCCATTTCGTAAAAAAAGGGCCCCCTCTTGCTTGTGACGGGCTAGACTCCACTTAAATGAGCTGCTCCCTACAATATTGGATTAGACAATCTCGCCTGTTTATGAAGGTCGTTTCACTGAACTCCACTCTTATCTTCCACAGAAAGACCAGACACATTGTAAGAAACTTAATATTTTATGTACAAAACACAAAATGATTAAAACCATACCCGTACTCATCCCAAATACATTGACCCTCTGGCTACGAAATAACATGATGCACTGCAAGGCGCAGTTGCCAACTCGCTAGGTGCGTGGATACATTTTTAAACAGAAAAAGCAGAGATCGGCGAGAGCAAACCCGCGGTTAAATATCTTCACATACCAGGCGTTAGTTACCAACCGAGGGATTTGCCAATGACGACATCAGACACAATTTAAGCATTATGCAAATCAGAAAACAAATATTTTTGCAAGAAAAATGAAGTTTGAAAGTTCAAATAAATTTCAAAATCGTGCAAATGCATTTGAGTCGTCACATTCACATGTAGAATTTGATGAAATGGGTCCATTAGTTTTTGAGATAGATTGGATGCATATATTGCATAGACACACACACAGAGATTACGCGCTCTACAAGTCCCAAAATATTATAGACCCTCGAAAATTCCAGATGCGGTTTTCGACACAATTCCAATACTTTATCCGTACATTACCATGAATTGTAAGGAAACTGACCATGTATTGTAAGGAAACTGGGAAATTAATTTGGAGGGAGAGTCATGCGGAAACATCCAATTTTTTTTACTCGATCTTTTATGTCCAATGAGTTCACGTTGCGCATAAGCTTATTTAGGACTCAAACTCCAGGTATAAAACAATTTCAAGGACAAAATTTGGCTCTAACCTGACAAACATATTTTTTTAAATGTATATAAACGTGCTAGGTATCCATTAAATGTATTCGAATCCATTTGTTTGTTGGTTTGACCCAGACCGCCCAACCCACCCGAAAGTGTAAGGTATCTGTTTGGATGATCGAGACAGCGCCACCCCATTTAGATCGAAACCCAGTTGGGGCGGCATTCACGGAAACCGTACCCTCCTTCTCCTACCAGCAACATCGAAAAAATACTTGCAGACCCACCTATTTAGCGTGCCCGTGCCCCACGCGAATAGGAGGATAGTTTAGGTAGAGCTGGGAATCGAATTCGGGTCGTCGGCGTTCAATCCCCCGTGATTTAACCACTGGACAGTCCTACCCCTATTTGAATTCATTTTTCATTTTGTGGGAGTTCGCGGCAAGACTGGATTCCCCAAAGAGGTTCGCAAAATGGTGGCCTCTATTAAGATTTGACACATATATCGGCTGTGCGACGCTGACGAGCACATAATAATGACAGGGTGAGCATAAGCAACCTTCAGCTGTTGTTCCGAAAGACACAAAACCCGTTCACTTCTAAATAGTTCATTTTCTTTCAGTTGCACTCTGAGGTTAATGGAATGAATAATCCGCCATTCTTCATCTATTGTGTTCTTTTGTCGCTTTATGGACGCCATTTAGGGTCAACAGCGTGAGGCCATTTAAGTAGAGATTGAGAAGTGTTGACGTTCCCACTTTTGACATTTTTACTTTTCTCAACAGTACTGGGTCATGTTTAGGGAATGGATCGGAACGGTGTCGAAAAGCGCAATTCATGTTTTCGGCGGATCGACCCATTTTGGGACACCTAGAACACGAAGAAACTATTTTCAGCGTGGTGTCTGTGTGTATCTTTGTTTGTGGGCGTGCGTCTGTCTGGGTGTGTGTATCTGTGTATTCAATGTATTTATCCACTCTAGCTCAAATAATCGTCCCAATTTAATAAAATTTTGCACATAAATCACTTGTGAGTGCTGATTAGATTTCATTACGATTCGGGATAGAAGCGCCTGCCCTTTTCTTCGAAATGGACCGCAGAGATAGCATATATCCACTTTAGCTCAAAAACTGTCTCAATTTCACAACACTGGGTGGATAGGTGGTCTATAGATGACCCTGGTGCTGAGTCTAATTTGCTATGATTCGGGGTAAAAGAACCTTACTTTTCATTCAAAATTGCTAGCTAATGAAAGACCACACAGGCTCATATCCATTAAGCGTCTGTTTCATGCGTCATTTTTGACGAGGAAAATATTAAGACCAACGCCATGACACTAGGATTTCGTGTTTAGCATTTATGCCTTCGAAAATACGATTGAATTAAAAGTGCTCACTGTGTCATTTTAAATAATGATGCGTGTCATTGTATGCCATTAGACTCAATGGAATGAATTATGATAGAAATAAAGAGAAAATGAAGTCGAGTCTGTAGAGAAAGTGATGTGTTGCCCGCATTGAATTTTTATCCTTCATTTCAATAATTTTTTAGCTGTACGAAAGTCCCATAAAAACCGTTACGAAACCGCAGTTGTTACATTCTGTTGAATTCCCTGTAAGGAAATATTTCTTTTCACCACACGTATAACCGCACAACAAGACCGGTATATTACTCTCCCTACATACACTGTATAATATATAAGGAAAGTACTGTCGAGTATTCAAGGAACGAGCCCGTTTTAAGGATCGCTGAACTCGAATCGAAAGTTTTAGAGGGGATGTCTGTGTGTGCGTGTGTATACATATATATTAGTGTGGGTCTGAGTCTGTGGGTGATAACGAACGAACAAAGCGTTTTGAAATAAAAAAAAATCGGATGTGGGCAACACATGACTTTCTTTACACACTCATATTCTCTTTCTCTTTATTTCTTCAATAATTCATTCAACTGAGTTAAATTCCACAAAATGACACAGTTACATCGTTTTTGGAATTTAAATGATATGAATCGGCTCACATGAACTGATAATGAAAATGAATTGATATTGAAAATGAATTGATACTGAAATGATATTTGAAAAACACCCGTACAGGTAACCTTTCCTATGACGTGAATATAGGATTTCAATATGCTAAAGTTCGGAAGGGCTTATTAGATTGGGCGACTTTTCGATAATTCGAGAAGCTCCATGAGATAGATATTAAATAGTCTACCAGATGCGAGCTATTTCTAGATGTTTCTACAGAGAGTTTATAAAGGGAGTCATCACTCAGTCGGAGAACAGTTGACGTGATACGAGCTTGAACTGTGACATACGTCCATATTTTGAGAATAGTAGCTACTGTTTTGTGAAATAAGCTGAGCATTCAATGGCTGTTTTATAGTATCCGATAGTGGTTGAGTAACCTTGGAAGACAGGGGCCGAGCGATTCGCTGTGGAATGTTCCTGTTTACGCCGATAAGCGCTTTTAAATAAAAACGTTGTTATCCAGAAATAGGATAACTAACAACACTATCTACACCCAAAACAATATTTACCATGCCAGAACAATATTTACATCCACCCGAACAAATAGGTTGAAGGTAAAATGTTCATTTATTTTTCAAACATCAGTTATTTTCTTTTTTTCACAATGACTTCATGTTGTTGCAACACAAAACAATTATTTATTTTTAATTAAAGGAAGCCACTGGGAAAAACACCGAAGCAATTTCAAATTGGAAATAAATATTTCATTAAAAAATTCTCTTTTTGTTTTTTATTAAGTGATTTGGGGAATTTATTTCGCAATATTTTTATTTTGTAATTTTAGAAATTGAAAACAAGTTTCTTGTAACTGAAAGCCAAACAGTTAATGGCGGGGGAGGGGGAGGGAGAATTTAATATGAGCAGCGCATGACTTTCCCTACAGACTCAAGTTTATTTTCTCTTTATTGCATTAATAATTTATTAAATTGAGTATAATGGCACTCAATAACATTATTTGAAATAACACTGAATGGGCACTTTTAAATTCAGTTTTTATTTTCATTGGATAACGAGATGCATTTTCAATACCGCGAAACACTTTAAAGATTTCGAAAATGGCTATATCTAGAGTAATGGAGTGAGTCTTATCTTATTCAACATTAAAAATGACGTATTAAACAAGCATTTAATGGATACATTTGAACATACGTAGCCTTTTATTTTAGACTTTGAAGTTTTTGTGAAGTTTTTGCGAATCGTACCAAAATCTTATCAGCGCCAGGGCAACTTACGAGTCACTTATCTACGCCATATACTAGTCACTTATCTACTCCACTTACCTACTCCATACTTTATAAAATTGTTTCAATTAGTATTTTAGCTAGAGTGGATAAATACGACTTTTGCGGGTCATTTCGCAAATAAAGGCGGGTTCTATTATCCCGAATCGTACCCAAATCTAATGAGCACCAGAGTTACCCACAAGTGACCTATAAAATATTATGAAATTCGGTCAATTGGACTTTTAGTTGGAGTGGATACATATACTGCATGTGCGCACTTGCGCGCTCTCACACACACACACGAACACTCGCCCTTTCGAGAGGTTGGTGGTAGGGGAAGGAGGGTACTTGTCGCAGTACGATAAACACACTGGACATATTTAAGCATATTTAGAGTATTTATGGCATTTTATAAGAATCTGAACTAAATATGCATAAATATGTCCAGTGTATTTATCGCACTGCGACAGTACTGTCCCTGTGGATGTCTCCCCCCACTGGGTTCCGGTCTAAATTGGGTGGCACTTCCCGTCCGTCCAAACGGTTAACTTACACCTTTCTGGTAGGGTCGACGTGGTGACCGAACGGTCAAGGCGAACTTTTCCAGCGATTGATCGGCCGCCACGTTGTGGGTTCGAGTCCCACGTAAGACATGGATGTTGTGTGTTGTGGGCGCAGTGTGTTCCGCCCCCCTCTGGTGCGCCTGGGGCAACGTCCCTGGACGGCTAAATGGTTCTCGATTTCGACCGCATATAGAGCAAAAAGACGTAAGTCTAGTGCCTGACCATTGGAAAAAAAAAATCTGGTAGGTCGGACGGTCTGAGTCTCAACAACAACAACACGAACACTCGTACACACACATACATACACACACAATACGCACTAAAATTAGATATTTCGTGTTTTAAAGGTCCCCAAATGTGCAGAACCTCTTAAAACTCGAGTTGCGATTTCCGACACGATTCCAATACTTTCCCTATACATATCTATGCATTGCACGGAAAGTAAAAAACAATATTAAATAATAAAAACATACTTTTACTATAGGGTAGTAAACGCCTCCATTATTAGTTAGAAATATTTGAAGGGGGCTACCCCTCTTCATACGTTAATATTCTGCTGCTCAGACACACTTAAATGATCTTGTATTTAATAAAAGCATTCGCGACTGGAAAACTGATCATGTCTTTTTTTTTTAAATAATGTTATTTCTACAGAATTAAATAACGTTATTTAAATTGGAGGTCGACAATTTGTGTATCGAGGGGGGGGGGGCGAGACCCAGTATTCGTGCGTAGGGATATCTCAAACTGCATTTTGAATTCATAGTTGCTGAATACAAAACTAGAGTTAAGAATTTCCGGTAATATACGATTTTTATTAGTTAGGAGAATTTCCTTAAATATAACAAGATTTAAATATTATGCAGTATAAATATATTAAAACGTCGTGTAGCATGTCACTTTAGATACATTATATCCTCCTCAGGGACTTAAGATCTATATATAGATGGCTTAATCACTTTCTTTCCTATAAACAAATTTTATAAAGCACAATATCTTGATTTATTGCAAAATAGTCTCAGAAGAATACTATTTATATTTCTATACATGTATGTCTATGACATGGATTAATTTTGATGTACCATGATGGCACATTCAAATACTTTTCTTTTTGAAATCTTATGATCTGAAACATTTGGATGAAAAGGAATACGCAAAATTAATAATTTTTTTTTCACGCAAAATTAATTATCTCCCGAGTTTGGAATTTAAGGGATATGAATATAATATTCATTGGTTCTACATACAGAAGCAGAGTCATTATGTTTCGAGATGACGTCATGTGAATCAAGTTTATTTTGTGTAACTAGATTTGTCTTTATCGATAAAATTTGAGATTTTCAAGTGTAAGAACTGACTGTAGTGCTGTGATAATTAAAAAGATATCAGCGCTGAATGCATTCCATTTTAGAGACGCTGAAATAAAATTGTATTTCAGTTTGAATGTGTTTCTTAATCACTGCTTTATACATGATTGATCTTTCTTGTTATATGTACTGCCTGCACAATTATTTATAATCACGCGTAAAATATCTACTTAAAATGGATGCCAACATGAAATGGACTTATATTTTAAATTATTACTTAAAATAGATGCTTTATTTTAAGATTATTAACATCCACTATAATTTTTTTAAATAGTATTACTATTACTATTTGAAAGTAACTTAAAATAGGTTAATATAGTAGTTCAGACGATTCAATCATGACACGTTAACTTAAATATTCAACAACCCTCTAACAAATGCGCTTTGTCGTTGGCTTGCTTAGTCCGCAGCCTTGTAAAAGCTTTCATTTAATTTTTCATTCGCTTTAAGTAACTGAATCCTCTCCTGAATTGTATAACTGAAGATATTTTACCTTGGACCTTTGCCAACATTTTAGGCTAAACGTCGAGCGCTTAAACGCCCTGCGATTACACTAATGTTGATTTTTTTCCCCTTCTTTCTACTCTTACGATTAATGTTGGGTGCACGGACTTCTGATGCATTATGACTGCAGTTTTTTTTTATTATTTGGGTGGAGCAGCCCGAAATTAGATTGACATTTTTTTACAGTAAAATTGAATTAGTTAACATTCATCTATGATTTTTTTTTTATTTATTTATTTAATTTTTTTTTTTTTTTTTTGCAAAATTCGGAGGAGCGCTTATTTCTGAAGGGTACTGATAAGTCTCGTAACATGATAAATGTGTTTGAAAGAACTATTTATTCCCTGAGTTTGTTAATCTCTAATCTACTTTACATTTAATTAAAGTTGCGAAAACTCCTTTGCTGATTTATAAACTCTTTTTAGTTACAACTTATTAGTACTTCTTTAAAGACAAGAAAACAAGCATTAGGCGTCAAGATACAAATGGGTTTTATTTCAGCATTTAACGCTAGATACAGTTGAGTTGCAGTTTATCGTTTTAGCATTTGTTAACAGGGCACTAGCTCCTGACCTGAGAAGGAGGGCCCAATGGTGCAGATAAGTCTCATAAGATAATAAATGCGTTTGGAAGAACTATGTATTCCCTTAGTTTGTTAATATCTAATCTACTTTAAACTTAATAATATCTAATCTACTTTAAACTTAATTAAAGTAATTAACTTAATTAAATAATATCTAATCTACTTTAAACTTAATTAAATAATATCTAATCTACTTTAAACATAATTAAAGTAATTAACTTAATTAAATAATATCTAATCTACTTTAAACTTAATTAAAGGTGTTGTTGTTGAGACCCAGACCGTCCGACCTACCAGAAAGGTGTAAGGTAACTGTATGGACGGCCGGGAAGTGCCACCCAATTTAGACCGGAACCCAGTGGGGGAGGCATCCACAGGGACCGTACCCTCCTTCCCCTACCACCAACCTCTCGGAAGGACTTACGGACCCACATGTTTAACGTGATCGTACTCCGCATGAACACGGCGGCATTTGTGGCAGCGTGCAAATCTAGCGCGCAAACCACGGGGTCTACCGCACCAATCTACCGCACCCGAGATGGCCAACAGCACGCGGCGTTCCGAGGTGGTCACTCACCAAGTACTAACCGCGCCCGATGCTGCTTCACTTCGGTGATCTAACGAGAACCGGTGTTTTCAGCACGGTACGGCCGTTGGCCTTAATTAAAGGTGTTGAAGGCCCAGACCACACGACCAACCCAGGGGTTTATGGTAACAAATTGTGTGGCCGGTTAATTAAAGGTGTGAAAACCCTTTGCTGATTTATAACGCTTTAGTTACAACTTATTGGTGGTACTTTGAAGAAGACAAGTTAAGAAATTTAGGCGAAGATACAAATCAGTTTTATTTCAGCACCTAACGCTAGATACAGATGAAGTGTTGTTTGGTGCTTTAGCGTTTGTTAGCAGCACACTGTTCCTGACCTGAGCAATAGGAGTGGAACCCAGTAATGGAGACATCCACAGGGACCGTGCCCTTTTCCTCTACCACCAACTTGTTAGAAGAACTTACAGATCCACATATTTAACGTGTCCTTACTCCGCGTGAACACGGGGATCATTTGAGCACAGACGGGAATTGAATTCGGGTCCTCCGAGTGCAGTCCCCATGTTCTCACCACTGAACTATTCCTCCCCTTTAAAAGGAAATCTGTCGCACCGGATTCGAACCAACGACCTACGGATATCAGTCAATGCACTTCTACACCCTCCCGCTCTGCCGAATAATGTTATTTGTGAGATCCTACTATACATTGTATGTTGTTATAAGCGTAACACGGATTCTGGCAAAGCGAGTAAGTGAGCTAATGCAGGGCCACGCTGAGAGATATCATTTAGCTAATGGGGTGTTTTGTCTAATTCCGAATCCCCGTCCCTTAGCTGTGGGATTCCAACTGATTTGGATTTCGATTCAGATTTTATAATGTCTCTTTGCTCTTCTGAACCTTTGTGCACAAAAAAGTAAGACTCTTAATAAAACTTTACATTTACATTTACATTTCTATTATACACTATTAGAAAACCCACTCAAACGTTTTAACTTTCCCTGCAATACATGGTCATGTATAGGGAGAAAGTATTGAAATCATGTCGAAAATCGCAACTCAAGATTTCGACGGATCGACACATTTTGGGATCTCTAGAAAAAAAAAACACTATTTTTAGCTTGACGTCTGTGTGAGTCTGTGCTTGTGTGTCTGTCTGCACGATGTAAGTATCCACTCTAACTCAAATAATAGACCCAATTTCATAAAATTTCATAGTTAAGTTACTTGTGTATCACCTTGGTGCTGGTACCTTTTTGGTACGATTTGAGATAAAATAGCCCCCCCCCCCCTCTCCACTTCTTACAAAATTGCTCGCAAAAATTCCATTTTTCTACTCCAGCTAAAAAGAGGACGGACTCAATTTCACAATATTTGGTAGATAAGTCACTTGTAGGACACCCTGGTGCTGATTATATTTTGGTACGAATCGAGAAAGAAGAACCTGCTTTTTTTACGAAATGGCTAGCAAAAATTGCCAAAATTTAAAATAAAAGACTAAGTTTGTTCAAATACGCAAGCCATTAAATGCTTGTTTTATACCTAATTTTTAAGAGGATAAGAATAAGATCAACAGCCCATTGTTCTAGGACTAGTCGTTCTCGAGATATTAGTGATTTTTTTTTTTGCATTTTTATTACGTCGCCTTTGAAAAATGTCCAGTTACCCCATAAAAACAAAAATTGAATTAAATGTGCGAAATCAGTATAATTTTGTGCAATTAAACTCAGTTTAATGAATAATTAAAGAAATAAAGAGAAAATGAGTTTGAGTCTGTAGGGAAGGTTTGATTTTGCACACATTAGAATTTTTTATCCCGTCGTCTAAGTAATGTACACCCCTTTCATTTTATTGTTCGTTTTTATGTATTCATTTCTGTCGCCAGTATTGAAAGAAACTTGTACTGAAAGAAAAGAAAATTACAAACACAATTTGCAATTGTCTGCAGCTCAACTGTACAGGTGTGCAGTTCTCATTTATATTTATAGTTTGCGCCATCATCTGATGAGTGCTTTATCTTTGGAGGAAAATCTAACCCTATAAGAGCTTCATCTTTTACTTTTTTGCTTCGAAAGCGCTTTCAATGGTTAAATATTTAATCTTCAGCATAAAGGCATAACATCCACGTCTTATAAATTTTTATCTCGTCTCCACAAAGCGAGTTTAATTCTTTTCTTTGTAAATACCCCTAAAAGCTTGAATTTCGAAATGCATTTTTTTATGTCTTTCGTTATTATCAGATATGCTTGATATACAAAATATGCAAGGTTATATAAGATATGCTTGACTGCTGAGAAAAAAAAGTTTTTATGTATTTAAGTACTTCAAGTTTAATTACCTTACAAACGTTTTTTTATACATTTTTACTCTCTCTGCAGTGCATTTCCGTAAGACTAACCATTCTTTTATGCGTAATTTTTGACGATGACAAGAAAAAGACTAGGACTAACATTACTCTACAACCCATTACTCTGGGACTGAATCATCGTTCTCGAGAATGTTGCTGCGCCGGCTTTGAAAATACGTCCAGTTACCCAATGGAAACGAAAATTGAATTAAAAGTGCCAATTCAGTTATAATTTCAAATAATGATGCTTATATTGTGATATTAAACCCAAATTATTGAATTATTGCAGAAATAAAATGAATTTGAGTTTGTAAGAAAAGTCATGTGCTGCTCACATCACATTTTTCTATTTTGTCTCGTATAAAACACAGTTTAATTATTTTCTTTGTAAATATCTCAAAAAGCTTGAATTTTAAATTTCATTTTCATTTGTTTCGTTATTATGACTTTTTATCAGATATGCGCGACCGTTGGAAAAAATAGTTTTTATATATTTAATTACTTCAAATTTAATTACCTTACAAAAGTTTTTATATATTTTTTACGTTCAAGCTCAAGTTCCTTGAAATGACACCACCTGGAGAACGAGATTTACAAGTAATTATTATAAGAAATAACATCATACCAAGTCCAAAACATGGAAAAATAAAATTAAAAATCTGGTGCGGGTAACACATGACTTTCCCTACACACTTCAACTATTTTTCTCTTCATTTCTTTAATGATTATTTGAACACAGTTCAATAATCATTAAAGAAATAAAACTCATTTGAAATGAAACTAAGATGTCACTTTTAATTTTATTTTCGTTTTCATTGGGTGACAGGCCGCATGTCCAAAGGATGTGTAGCAAAAATGGGATAAAACTAAAATATCTTGAGAACGGTTAATCCTACAGCCATTATTTTTTTATCGTTAAAAATTACGTATAAATCAACCCTTTAATGGATATATTTGAGCATACATAGTTTTTCTTTAACATTTAGACGATTTTTGCGGGCCATTTCACAAACAAGGCAGGTTTTTCTTACCCAAATTGTACCAAAATTTAATGAGCACCGCGATAGCCGACAAGCGACTTATTTGACAAATTTTATGAAATTGGGTCAATTAACTTTTAAATACATACGATGTTTGCAAAAAGGGAAGGTTCTTTTATTCTATAGTACGTATATTGTACCAAAATATAATCAGCACCAGGGTATTCAACGAGTGACTTGCACATAAACTTTGAGAGAGAGAAAGAGACATTAAGCTAAAAATAGTTTTACATATTCTAGAGGTACCGAAACGTGTAGATCCGTCGAAAACTCGAGTTCTGATTTTCGACGCGATTTCAATACTTTTCCTATACATTACCATATATGGTAGAGAAATAGCACCCAGTCCAATAAAATAATACAAAAAGACCCTTCCTAAAATGTTATGAAACCTCAAAATGGTTTGTTCAAATTTGCCGTGGAACAGAGTTGCACTATTAGGTATAGGGTTCCTGTTGTAGGGTCCTAACTCTCCTTCAAATCTCCTTCAAAGTAGATGTTTTCAGTCGTAGTCAATTGAAAAAAATTGCTCTGAAACTTCTTCTTTGTGTATCATGGAATAGTGTATCATAAAATATACTAGTGTATAAATACTTTTATAGAAGAACATTGCATTTAAATACAAAATAAGAAAAACTGTGCCGTATTTTCTCTTCAGATGTTATGGAAACCTGCATGCCATTTTAACAGACTCAATCTTATGATCTTTGGTTTAATTTACAGATTAATCTAATTTACAGATTAATATAATTCACAGATGAGTTTAGTGGATCATTGGTTTATGTTATTAAAATGAATCCTCTAGTGAAAATATTTAACACATATGACAAATGGGAGCGACACTCATTCCGATGCGCATTGGCGGCCAAATATTTTGGAATACGGCCCGAAAACGGGACCCATTGGGGCAGGTCGCGGATCGCCAATGGCTCAAGAACCGGACCTCACCTACACAAGAATCTGAGGTGGGCTGCACATGATTTTCACTACGGACTGAAATTCATATTCTCTTTATTTCTTTAATTATCCATTCAATTGAGTTGAATAGCACAAAATAATACGGAAATAATTATTTGAAATGACATGGAATGGGCATATTTAATTCAATTTTCATTTTTATTTAGCAACTGCACGTATATTCAAAGGCGGCGTAGCAAAAATGCAAAAAAATTAAAATATCTCAAGAACGTCCAATTCTAGAGTAATGGGGATTGGTCTTATTCTTATCATCGTTAAAAATTACTTATAAAACAAGCATTTAATGGATACATTTGAGCATAAATAGTTTTTATTTTGATTTTTATAGGGAATTTTTCGAAATAAAGCAGACAATTTCATTCCGAATCGTACCTAAATCTAATCAGCACCAGGGCAGCCTACAAGTGACGTATCTACCCAATTTTGTGAACTTTAGTACATTGTTTTTTTTTAGTTAGAGGACATACATGCGATTTTTGCGAGCTATTTCGTAGAAAAGCAGGTTATTTTATACCGAACCGTTCCAAAATCTAATCATCATGAGGGTAACCCACAAGTGACTTCTTACCCATAAAATATTATGAAATTTGGTAGTTTCTAAGTTACAGTGGATACATACATTGCACAGACAGATACATACACAAACATTTGTACACACACGGAAACGTCACGCTAAAAATAGATTTTTCGTGTTCTAGAGGTCAAAAAATGAGTATGATCCTGTAAAAACTTAAGCTGTGATTTTCGACACGATTCCAAAATTTTCCCCATACATGACCACGCTTTGCAGAAAAAGCAAAAACGTCGATTTTGTTCGGATAATTTTGCTATAATGAAAATAAACTCTCACGAATTGGGTGATGGAAGTTTTGGATCGTTAAAAATGAACAACTGGCGATGATTGATTTTCGGTTCGTTAACTCTATAATATATTGCATAGAACTTTTGATCAGCTTTATTCACAGCCAAGAACTCATAAGCGTACTACAAAGAGAAGTTATTTTCGCCCTTCCTGTGTGGGAAAACTAAGTTTAATACTGCGTGACATTTCATGTGGTGTTGTCCATTCCTCCGCTTACAAAAGTGACTCGTTCTAAAGAGATTTCCTTAACTTGGCTGCAGCAATATATTAAAATCTTGTGTGGTGAAAAGAAATTATTGGTAATTTCATTCTGTAAGAGCTTAAAATTGGATTGTAACTGAATTTTAAGAGTTGGTATAAATAAGAAAAAGCATGTACTTTGAATTTGGATTGTCTGTAAGTAAGGATTTTTTTTAAATTTGGAGCTGTTTTCCCAAAGAAAATTAACTAGTGTGTAGCTAAATTCGATTTTCTCATAACAAAGTTATTTTTTTTTTAATTTTACAAGAAAATATTTGAAAATTCGGTATCGTGGGTCCAAATGATGACAACTATAAAGTGTTACCCATCACATACAAGGGTTTGGAAAAAAAATCGGACATGGGAAATATTTCGGAAATGAATATCGGATTTGAAAACAATTGAATATATCGGAAATGAATATCGGATTTGAAAAAAATTGAATATATCGGAAATGAATATCGGATTTGAAAAAAATTGAATATATCGGAAATGAATATCGGATTTGAAAAAAAAAACATTGTCGTCTAAGGACACCAATGCCTGCGAAGGGGGTTGAACTGTTTGGGAGAGGGTATGTCAAATACATCTCTTTTTGAGAGGTTCTTCGGTTGGGATGGACGCTGTCCCACCCGTAAGCAAAATATTAGTGACGTAATCCTTCGCCCTGTTTTAGCGACCGGAACGTGAATCATGCCTGCGACGTCATGCCGACGACGAATCACGTGAACCTGCTACATGACGTTGCCGTGGCGCACCAACGGGGACGGATCCCACGACACCCTAATCCAGGGGTGTCAAACTCTATCTCGTAAAATGCCAATTTTTCTTTCAAAGTATATCAGCGGGTCAGAATTTAATTAGATACTAATTTTAGATAAAAAAAGTCTTTATTTAAGTCTAAAGTACACATCCAAATTAAAATGACATGAATGTTAAAAAAGCACGTATTATTTCCAAGATCCGGATATGTGACATATTTTCAGTTTCATTATGCCATCGATGTTGGGAACCAAAACGGTTGTAACAATTTTAAGAATGGACTGGGGCTCATCTGTATATAGTAAAACATTCTGCAACCTTTTCTCATTTTTTTCAGCCACTTGGTTGATCATTTCTGCAAATTGATAAGAAAAGCCACAATAACAGGCGTTCATCAAATTTCCAGCTTCATTTCTGAAACATCCAGCTAATGATCGTCTGCCAAAGCATTACTTTTGTATTTATATATACACTCAAAGTACTTTGCATTTATATACAAGACAAAATCGACGCACCCCGCAAAATAATCCGATAGTAATGAAACTGTACATGCAAACACCTGTCGACCGAATATGCAAATGATCAAAAATTCGCAGCCAATGAATGAATAGTCGGAACTACAGCGCATTGAAACTGGGCACCATGGTGGTGTATCTAAGGAGCGAACCTCGCTTTCAGGAACAAAATACTCAGTGAATTTCGATTGCGTTTACATACCTTGATTGTTATAATGTCTCGCCGGCGAATTCGCGACCACTACGGGCATATGAAGGAGTTTGAAAGAGGGCGTGCGGTCGGACTGCATGAGGCTGGATGGGCACACCGTTGAATCGCTCGGTATTTCGGTAGGAGCTATGCAGTAATATCTATTGATTGTCTCTATTGATTGTCTGTGTGCTTACGGCACACTTCCTTAGCCAGCCAGATACCCAGATCTCTCGCATACTGAGCACATTTGGGCTGAGGTCTAGCGTCGCCTGTGACCATTCCAGAATGTAGACGAATTAGATCGTCAATTGGAGGCCATTTGGAACGGCGTCCCTCAAAACACCATCCGGCATCTTTATGCATCAACGCCTGGTCGAGTAACAGCTTGTATCAAGGCCAGAGGTGAACCAACGTCATATTGACGTGCTCACTTCTTGTAGATCTTTCAGTGAAATAAATCATTCACTTGTTCTGAAATTCTAATCATTTCTGTTTCTGTACATCCACATTATACATACCAACTTTTGTCTTATTGGGATAATTATTTCTTGGGGCGTCGATTTTTTCGTCTTAAGAGTGTATATATAGGGAAAACCCGGGTTGTATTTCCATACGGGTTAGATGACCAATCGTTGTCATTTGTTTAGTAATCTGTAGATGGCAACTACAACCTACAACCCCACAGTCACGAGTTAGATGTTCGAGAAGAAGGTTGGTGTTGACGAGCTTTACAAAAACAGCGACATTGTAAATGCACGCTATAACAAAAAAATCGACGCAGCAAGAAGGAGTTTTCCGATTGTAATGAAATTTCGTATGCAAATACATTTTGAGCAAACATGCAAATGAATAAAATTTGGTGTCAAATGAATAAATAGTGGGAGCTCCAGCGCATCGGAACTGCGCATTCAGCAGGTGTATATAAGGAGCGATTCTGAATCTGTGGTCAAAATTTCTGTTGCATTTTGACTGCGGATATCTTACGTCGACTGTAACAATGCCTCGCCTGGTTGGACGAATCGAAGAGTCGCTCGACATGTGGGTTGAAGGGATGCGGCGATTAGACGATGCTGGCAGGAGTGGATCAACAGCGGCAGATGTCAGCGTCAGGACGGCAGAGGTCGACCTATGTCCACAATGGAACGGGAAGACAGAGCGATTATCAGAGCATCTGTCACAGCTCCGGATTTATCGTTGTCAGCTATTCAACGTGTGACCCGCACACATGTTGTTGTTAAGACCCAGACCGTCAGACCTACCAGAAAGTCCTGCACACATGTGTTAAACATGACCCTCTGCAGACGACTGAGAGAGCGGAATCTACGCTCGCGCCGACCGTTATGCGGCTCACCTCTCACGCCTGTACACCGTCAAGTCCGATTACAGTGGTGCCGGGCCCGATCAATTTGGAGCTGAGCTGACTGGGAAAGTATAGACTTTATAGTGGCGAGTCCCGTTTCCAACTGTGTCCTGACGACAACCGCAAACGTGTATGGAGACGTACAGGGCAGCGTGGGGATCCAGCCCTTACTATCGCACGCCACATATGCTCACAACAGGGCGTTATGGTCTGGGGTGCCATCTTCTTTGATAGCCCTTTGGTAGTCATTTCTGGCACACTGACAGCACAGCGGTATGTAGACAACATTCTACAACCGGTTGTGTTACCGTTCCTTTTGCGACACCCCGGACTTATATTTCAACAAGATAATGCCTGGCCGCACACGGCACGTGTTGTTGTGAATTGTCTTCCAGCTTGCCCAATACTTCCTTGGCCAGCTAGGTCTCCTGATCTCTCTGTCATAGAACACATTTGGGACGTTATGGGAAGGCGATTGCAACCATCCCGGAATGTTGACGATTTAGCCCGACAGTTGGAGACAATTTGGCAAGACATTCCTCAGAACACCATCCGCGAACTTTTTCAGCCTATTCCACGTCGGCTGACATCTTGCATCCAGGCCAGAGGAGGACCAAAGCCTTATTGACTTCCTCTCTCTGTATACGGTCAAACTCTAAATCATTAAATTGTTCTGAAATTTTAATCGTTTCTTTCTTATGTATGTTTTTCACATCCACCAATTTTTATCATAATCGGGCAACTCCTTCTTGGTGCGTCGATTTTTTTGTTATAGAGTGAATATAGCGTTTTTTTTTATATTGCCATCCCCTCAATATTTTTTGGTAAGCTGCTTTGTACTTACGGTTTATTTCGAGTAAAAATCTTGCAATCGTGCTTAAACGATGATCTAAACATTGTATTTTCATGCCTTACTTCAATACGTGCCACTGGAGCTACGTTTACCGGATAAGCGTCATATCTATCTATACCGGTTGTTAAGGATAGATGGCAAACATCTTTCTGGGTTAGCTGGCTAGTTTGCCTGATAGCTTATTTTGGCCAGTATATGAATCAGCTTCTCGCTTCCCTTTCAGATGCCAAGAATATACGTTAGGAAACAGGGGGGGGGGTAGCAACCGTAGGAAGTGGACACAAGGTGAATTATGTAAAACAATTGAAGCAATACGTAATGGCACGTCAGTCCAACAAGCTTCCATTGGATTTTGAGTGTCGAGAAAAACTCTGGAGAGGAGATAGGAAAACTGGAAATATTTCTCTGGATCTATCTCTACTCAAAAAGTTGTTGAATCACAGCCCTTCATTTCTAAACAGAGTGGGACAAGCGAGAGGCCCCCACAAAATTGTTGAACGATGTTTCACCTATTCCATTGATTAGAAGAACTTGTACTGCATCCAAACGTCAGAGACGCCATGCTACTATTATCACACTATCCAAAAATATAGATAAAGTAAAGCAGAAAATAAAAATTAAGAATTTAGGACTCTGCCAAGGTAAAATAAAAATAAAAATAAAACACTGTAGAATTATTTCCAGCAGCAGTTTTGAAGAGAAAATCGAGACTCACTATGCATCCAGTGACAACTCAACAACTATGTAACAACTCAACTATGTGACAACTCAACTATGTGACAACTCAACAACATCCTCAACAACTATGCATCCAGTGACATATCCAGCGATGACTTTGATCATTCTAATGAATGTGTAGGATGCTGAGAAGATTAGAACAGCATACAGATTAAAGTTGACAGAATTAAACGTGTTCGCTGACAACGGTGGTTGCACGAGACATACTTCATCATTCATCGATGTATGCCAGTTCTGTGGTACTGTTATATCAAAAACGAAGTGACATTCAACTTGTCCAGTAATATTTTTATATTAGCTAATATTTTTGGAGGTAATTACCTTATGTATTTTTGTAACACATGTTCTGTAGTATTTTGTTTTCAAATTAAATATGAATACGTCCTTAAGCTTAACTCGCACATATTTACCATTTAAAAAGACATGTCCAACTTACCTACGATCCTATGGCCATATAACCTGGACTTCGAGGGATAGATAGCCAAACACCATAGTTCTAAAATTTCGGAATTTTTGACTTTCTATCCATTGTTTTTCACAAAAGTACATGCAAATATAAAAATTTAAACTTTACTGAGTGTGTTAATAATTTTATGACCATGTATTATAATAATATAGGCCCATAATCTTCAATTTAAAAAACTATGGTCAACTAACCTGGCTTTACCCTATATACAGGGTGTCCCAAAAAGATTGAAACGTGCTTTATCTCTTTAACTGTTGGAGATAAGTGGGCAATGTAAATTGCAAAAATGTTGAAAGTAAGGTACGAAATAAGACTACGTTAATGAAATAGTCCACCCATTCATTTTCAAAAAGTTACACTTTTTCAATTTTTATACGACCCCTTTAGACAAATTGGGTCAATCGGACAATTTTTATTTTGAATGCAATAAGATCATTAAAAAAAACCTCATATTTGTATCTTTAACATCAACTGAATTATGATAAAGGGAAAAATCTGGCTTATGTCACTTTTCCGTACCATGTGAAAGGCTGCTTCATCCCTGAAAATAGGAATCTTAAACAAATTGACGGATATTATTTAGATAAAAAAGTACTTAAAAGTACTTAGTTATTGAAAAGTACTTAAGAATCCATGATTGCATCGTGAGCCTAAGCGGAATTCGCAAGAATGTCTCCTGATGTATTATCATCCAGTTTTATCTTTTTTGTGATATGTCACATATTTACATTTCTAATTTGATATAGGGTCCCCATTCACAATGTTCAATTTTCAATTAAATATATATCGCTCAATTTTAAAGATACAGATATGCGGTTTTTTTAATGATCGTGTTGCATTAAAAATAAAATTTTTTCGATTGACCCAATTTGTGTAAGGGGGTCGTATAAAAATTTAAAAAGTGTAACTTTTTGAAAATGAATGGGAGGACAATTTCATTAACGTAGTCTTATTTCCTACCTTACTTTCAACATTATTGCAATTTCCATTGTCCACTTATCTCCAACAGGTATAGAATTAAAGCGCGTTTTAATCTTTTTGGGACACCCTGTATATTATCATAACTATGAGGAACCTTACTCTCCATTAAGGATAGTTGATTCCCCTGAGACTTTCCGTAACATGCTTACAAATGTTTTACAGTTTAAGTCTTGAACGATGTTGAGATTTATTAATAGTGAAGCTTATTAAAAATATTTTACGGTGTTGTTATTCCGCTGCCGAGGTATGATCGAGTCTACTACATAGAAAAAACAATCGCTGGGAGAGATTTTGAAGTCAAATTATTAAATCATACATATTGCATTATAATATTATTATATGCTTACTTAATTTTAAAAATATGCGTACTTGTGGCAGAGATAAGAGCGTGTTCAATAGGTATCTATAATCTGTACCTATGTGTCCAATGCATAGAAAAACTATTCATGAAATTCGATTATTAATAATTGACCCGCAACTTTGACAACATTTGACATCATTTCTCTAAACTGATACCATAACATCCATGACCAAAGGCGGGATTGATTTGAATCCGGCAGTCAAGAGTTCACGATGAAACGCTTGCTACCTCTCAGCTACCTCTCAAATACCTCTCAGCTACCGGACCGGCGCCTAATACAGTGTTACTGAATACATCCTTGACTCATTACATTAATTCACCCAATATTATATATTGACGCACTGAGTGATCTTTGCTTATTTTCATGTTGTTTCAACAAAGAGCACTTCAAAACATTTCTTTAAATTTCCCACTGGATGAAAAATGATTTTTGCTCATAATTTATGTTGTGATTTTAATTTTCAAGTCGCAGATCTCATATCAAAAGATAACTTTAAATAGTCATAAAATATGTATAAACCTAAAAAAAATCTGCTGACTTTGTTGAAAGTGGATCAATAATTACATCAGACCATTACATTTTACACCACTCCAAAAATTATTTAAATAGTACAAATGAATTTTAAGGATTTTGTATCAGTTTTTTTTATCATAAATGAAATTAATATACGTGACTGCCATTTTTAAAATGGGAGGTTTTAACAGAGAAAACATAAAATCATGAAAGGTAATAACTACTGCTATTTCTACGAGGTTAAGGTTTTTGAAAACAAATACACAAATACCGAAAATTAAATCTTTAGTATTAAATTATAAATTTTTTTAATCGCACTAATACCACACATATAAAAGAAAATGTTGTCAATTTTGTTTTTCAAATTAGTTTCATATACACATCAGCTAAAGATGCAGTATTTAAATTTAGGGTATGTATATAAGGGATCCCTAAACTTGTATTAACTACGTTTAATCCTATCTACATTTAGTAATTGACTGTGAGGTAAATATTATTTTTACCAGTCACAGAAATCCATATAAAATATAAAAAAGTTATATATGAACTTCCGTAGTTGCTAATCTTGCAATAAGAAATAATCAATAATGTTATTAAATCTTGTACGAACTAGGTTAGCAGAAGAAGTAGGTTATTTTTACTCATTAGGAATGAATGTTACTTGTAAATAAAGAAACGTCAAAGCTTACCTCCAAATCTTTTGAGGACATCGTTCTGGCTGGAGGGCGAACCCTCAACATTCCAGCAAAGATCAAGCGTCTCTATGTATTAAAACTGAAGACCAGCTTCTAGAAGTTCTGCCAGTTTATATAAATATCAGATGCCCGACTTGATGAAATTATCTTCAACCAGTTCCTGAAGAACGCCAACTTCGCACACACAAGTTCAACGCAGAACACATTCCTTGCCTAACTGAAAAATAATCCAAAGGAATGCTCAGGATTTCATTGTATAAGAGAAACATTTTGCAACATTTAAAAATAGACCATTTAGATTTCAATCGTTAACTTTGACGTGGATGTCTATGATGAACGTTGACAAGTGCTGTTGTTTTTGGAAATGAGTCGCTTGCAAATTCGACTCTTTCTTCAAAGATAAAGCATTCAGCCTGCCATTTTGGCGACTTATCTCAAGTTTCAATTCAGTTAAGTGAGAAATACATGCATGTGAACCCGAAAATGTATCCGTAATTTAATGGGGTATTTCCCCCTTACAAAGAGAATGAGAGTAGAACATGTCAAAAATGCCTGTACTTTGAGAAAAATAGCCGTTTTCAGAAATGGTCTTTAAGTAGTATATTTATAGAAAAATCTAATGCGGACAGTACACGACTTTTCCTACAGACTCAAATTCATTTTCCCTTTAGTTATTTAACATTCCATTTATTTGAGTATAATTTCACAAAATGAGAAGCATTATTATTTGAAATGACGCCGAAATGGCAGTATTAATTCAATTTTTGTTTTCATTGGGGAAAGAGGCGTATTTTCAAAGGCGGAGTATTATAAATGAGAGAAACATAATATCTCGAGAATGATTAGTACTAAAGTGACAGGATGGGAATTACTTTTCTCATCGTTATAAATTTCGTAAAACACAAGCATGTAATGGATACATTTGAGCATAATTAATCTTTTATTATAGATTTTGACGAATTTAAGGGCCATTTCGTAAGAAAGGAAGGATATTTTATCCAATATTTAATGAGCACCAGGGAAACCTACAAATAACACATCTACCCCATTTTGCGAAATGTGGTAAATTCTGTTTTTAGCTAGCGTGAATACATGCAATTTTTACTGGACATTTGATAAAAGAGATAGGGTCTTTTATCCCGAAATATACCCAAATCTAATCAGCACCAGCGTCAATCCACAAACGACTCATCTACTAAATTTTGTAAAATTGGGTCCAGTAGTTTCTGAGTTAAAGCTTGTATATACATTGCACTGATACAGACACACACAGAATTATTTGTACTTTCGAGTTTTAGACGTCTCAAAACGTTTAGATCTGTCAAATTTTCAACGATTTTCAACACGATTCCAATACTTTCTTTATACTTTACCATGTGTTGCAGAGAAAATAGAAAGGATAAGATAAAATGAGGAAAATTAAAAAAAAAGTGATGTTAGGGTACTTCGGGACTTAAAATACCTGTATCTATTAAAACAGCAATTAAATAATAATAATAAATCAATAAAAATTAATTCATGAAATTAATTAATATAAAAACAATTAAACCCGTATTTATTAAAATAGCTTGTGAAATACAGATAATTATAAAACATTATTATCAAATTATTTCATTCCTGTTAAAATAATGTCCTCTGTTCTTCAATGTGGTAATACTTTTGGCTCATTTAACACTTCCTCTTTTACATAGAGTGTCGCTCTTCACTTTAACCGTACCGAATGAAAGTTTAGTGAGAAGCTGTCAAACTCTTTCTTGCTAGGGGTCAGATTTTGATCGAGCGTTCGATTACTTTATATTAAGAAAAGAGGAAGATCATTTTCTCTTAAGTAGATGCATTGTTACTCCAGCCTTCAGCTTATTAAACGTGAGACATGACAGTTTGAAAGTGGTGCATCCATTTTTACTTACCCTGGAATACATGGAAATAAAAGTATTGGAATCTCGCCGAAAATCGCAACTCGAGTTTTTACATGTTTCGGGACCTCTACACTATAGTTTAGCGTGGCTTCTGTATGTGTGTGCATCTGTATAATGTATGAGACCACTGTAACTCAAAAACGAATGGACCCAATTTCATCAAATTTTACAGTCTCTCATTTATATATAGTCTCTCATTTTTGACAAGTCTCTTGAGCGTGACTCTGGTGCTGATTAGATTTTGGTACGAGTCGGGATAAAAAAAACTGACCTTTTTACGAAATGTCCCACAAAAATCGCAAAATCTAAAGTAAGAGAGTACGTATTCTTAAATGTATCCATTAAATGCTTATTTTATACGTCATTTTTGACGAATCAAAGAATAAGACTAACCTCATTATTCTAGGACTACCCGTTCTCGAGATATTTGAGTTTTTACGTATTTCTTACGCAGCCTTTGAAAAAGCGTCTAGTTAACAAATAAAATCAAAAAACTCGCGTAAGCAATACATGTATTTCCCTTCAGACTCAAATTCATTATCTCATTATTTCGCAACTAATTCATTAAATTGAGTTTAATGCCACTAAATAAACATACGTAATTAAATGAAAATACATTTAATTGACGCTTTTAATTCGCTTATGTTTTCATCGGGTCATTTAAATCAGCATTCATTGGGTATAACGATAAAACTAAAATATCTCAAAAACGACTAGTCCTAGCATAATGGGGTTAGTCTTATTTTTTTCATCGATACAAAATACCTGTAACACAAGCATTTAGCGGATGTGTTACAGCATACGCAGTATTTTATTTTAAATTTTGACGATTTATGCGAGCCATGTCGCAAAAGAGGCAGGCAATTTTTTTCCGAATTGTATCAAAATCTAATCAGCACCAGGATTAACCACATGTGACTTATTTACCAAATTTTATGAAATGGGATCCATTACTTTTTGTGTTGGAATGGATACATACATTGCACAGACATACGCAGACGTCACTCTAAAAATAGTTTTTTTTATTCGTGTCCCGAGATGTGTTGATGCGTTGAAAACGAGTTGCGATGATTCCAATACTTTCCCTATACATTACCATGTATTGCAGGGAAAGTAAAAATTGAATAAAAAGGGCAAATTTAGTGTTATTTTGTTTATTAAACTCAATTTAATCAATTATTTTTGAAATAAAGAGTAAATTACTTTGAGTCTGCAGGAAAAGTCGCTTCAGATTTTTACTTTCCCTGCAATACAGAAAACTGTATGCGGAAATTATTGGAATCATGTCGAATGTTGCAACTCGAGTTTCAGTCGAATCTACACGTTTTGGGACCTCTTCAGCGCAAAATTGCAGTGTGAGTACAAAGGGCATTTCCTGTAATTAGGTATGCGATTTTCTCTTATGTTTAAAAGTAATATGACAAATGTTTACTTAAATTGAAAACGAAAACGCGAAAATTGACACATTTAGAAAACGTTTCAAAATAATTTGGTGATTTTAAAATTGAGTCATTAGTAAAGATGTTATTATTGAGTGTTTGAAAACTAGTTCACATTTAAAGGAGTTAGCACATTTATTATTTGTTTAAATTATTATTTACAAAACTACTTTTTACTATCCCTGCTATATATGGTAATAATGTATTGGAATCATACTGAAAATTCCAACTCGAGTTCTCAACAGTTCTGCATGTTTCAGCACCTCTACAACATGAAATATGTGTCTATCGTTTATCTCTCTCTCTGTCTGTCTGTCTGTCTGTGTGTGTGTGTGCACAGTTTGTATCTATAGCTCAGAAGCAAATTGACCGAAATTCATAAAATTTTATAGGTAAGTCACATGTGGGTTACTCTGGTGCTGATTAAATTTTGATACGATTCGGAAATAAAAGATGCCTTCTTTTAGGAAATAGCCCTCAAAAATCGGCAAAATCTGAAATAAAAGTCTACGTATGTACCAATACATCCATTAAATGCGTGTTTATACGTAAGTTTTAACGATGAAAAGAATAAGACCCACCCCATTACGCTAGGACCAGCGGTTCCCGAAATATGTTACTTTTTCGTAGCAATACTTTCCCTGTACATTACCATGTATTGCAGGGAAAGTAATACCATTCTCACGAGAAATGGTACGATACATTGAATTTCGCAACCGAACCAAGGGTGAGCGTCAGCGGGAATGGCTCAGCACTTAACGTACACTTTGGCGTGTAAGACTAACCTAATGAACGACCTAAATTATATATTCAATTACAAGGTAATCTTAAACTCATGAAATCTGTTCCTGGAATTTTATCTTTAGTTTTGGTGCGTTAATGCCGTCGTGTGCTTCGTCCTAAGTACCAATCTATAAATTAAGTAACTGAAATTCAGTAGACTATCAAACTCTTTTCTCCGTCAGATATACTTTAGAGAAAATTTGCGAAAAATATTTTTATAACTTTGTATTTCGAATAATAAGGTTCTACCTCACCATTGAATACGTATTCTGAGTCTTCGTGAGCATACGGATCTCCCAGAAACAAGATAATTATATTTGAATTGTTTAAAAATGGTTTATTCAAGAGAAACACAGTTTTAAAAAAGTCTGATGTGGGCAGGCAGAATATGACTTTCCCTACAGAAACACAACCATTTTCTCTTTATTTTTTTTCTTTAGTAATCCATTGAAATGAGTTTAATGGCATAAATTAACATTACTTAAAATGACACTGAATGAGCGCTTTTAATTCAATTTTGGCTTTCATTGGGTAACGGCATGTTTTTCCAGCGTAGCAAAAATGCGAAAAACTAAAATATCGCCAGAGCAGCTAGTTCTAGAGTAATGGGATTGATCTTATTCTTTTAATCGTCAAAAATTAAGTGTAAAACAAATATTTAATGGATACATTTCAGCATATGAATTTTTAATTTTTATTTTGACGATTTTTGCGGACCATTTCGCAAAATAAGACAGTTTTATTTTTTTCCTTTTTTATGAAATTGGGTCCGTTTGTTTTTGAGTTAGAGTGGATGTATACATTGCACACACACACACACACATAAAGATGTTATGCTAAAATAGTATATATATATATTTTTAATTTTGAGGTCCACATTTCTGAATAACTAGCACATTTATTTACAAGTACCGCGTAAACAGGAATACTATGCAGTCAATAGCTCGATAACATTCTCATAAGACCACTCAACAATTGTCAGATGGAGTAAAACAGCAATAAAATACTCAGCTAATTTCACAAAACAGCTGACACTATTCTCAAAACATTCACATGTCACAGTTCCATGTAGCTCATATCACATCAATAATTGCTCCAACTGAATTATGACTCATTTTATGTACTCTCTGAAGAAACCCTTTGAAAACTTTTTCTCTCGTATCACAAAGACTATTCCGTTTTTTCGAGGTAGTTCTAGGATCTTCTAAAAGTTATCGGATATCGCCAAATGGGCGATTCATTTCCAAGTTTAACAACCCCAGAACTTCATCCTATGGCAGCCCTAGATTCAGGCCATAGGAAAGGTTGTATGTACGGATGTTTACTCCTTCTGGTTCTTAAAAGAAACTGCAGAGGATATTTTGCAAGTTCGTAGCATTATATACCGAATATATTTTATTAAACATTTTAATTACGTTCTATTGCAATACGATTAGAACACTTTCTTCCGTTCAGCTAAGTTGGAGTGATTTTGGATACTTCAACCATTACCTTTTATGTGTGTTATTCACTGTAAGTAACCTAAACTTTAACTAAAATTAAATAAAGAGCTGTCAAAGTCTCTTGCCCCTGAAAGTATTGCACTTGAGGGAAGATTTTGATCGAGAACTTAATTACTTTGCGTATTAGGAGAGACTGTTTCTCCAAAGCAGGCACTTGGCGGCTGTAACTCAAAAGCAAATATTTTAGAACGAAATTATTATATATTTGCGCTCGTTAGTTTTTGTCCAACCCTTTAAGTAATTGTTTAGCATAGGGTCACAGAATGACTAGAAATAACAGAAAATGATAAAATGTTTAAAACGGTATCTATAGAAATATAAAAAATCTGATATTGGCAACACATGACAAATAGACTCGAATTAATTTTCCCTTAATTTCATCAATAATTCATTAAAAGGAGTTTAATGGTATAAAATACCACGCATCATTAGTTGAACTGACACTGAATGAGCACTTTAAATGCAAGTTTCGGTTTTATTGGGCGACTGGACGTATTCTCGAAGGCGTCGTAGCAAAAATGCAAAAACACTAAAATATCTCGAGAATGACTTTTTATCGTCAAAAATTACACAAAATGCATTTAATACAAAAATGCAGTGTACAAAATGCATTTAATTCATTTAATTGAGCATACATAGTTTTTTTGTTTAGATTTTGAAGACATATACATGCATAGAGAAAAATAAGTCTCACTAAAAACAGTGTTTTCGTATTCGAGAGGTCCCAAAATGTATGTCGATCCTTCAAAAACTCGAAGTGTGATTTTCGACATGATAACAATACTTTCTCTTTGCATTACCATATATTGCAAGGTAAGTAATATGTCCATTAACTTTCAAGTCCGTAGATGTCTACTGCTTAAAGCAACTTAAGCAGATATACTGGAGCGCCACTTAGGAATTGCATGTAGGGCTTGCATTAATGTATAAAAGTAGTGGTCGACGACGTCATCTAAGCACTGAATTTAATCTTACAGAGAAAAAAAAATGTTGCATCTTTTATAACAGTGTGCATTGCAACGGTCGCGGAGGCCATTTCGTAAAAAAAAGAGCCAGGTTCTTTTTTTCCGAATCCTACAAATATATATTCAACACCAGGGTCACCCACACAAACTACCAGTTTTGGGAAATTGGGTCCATCCGTTTTTTAGCTAGAGTGGATTTTTAGCCAGTTGGAATTGCGTGTGGGGCATTAATGAATAAAAGTAGAGGTGGACACCTCCTTCTAAGCGATGAATTTAATTTTTTAGAAAAAAAAAATGAATGTGCTAAAAATAGGCAGATTCTTTTATTCCGAATCGTACCAACATCTAATCGGCACCAGATTATCCCACGAGTGACTTGACTGTAAAATTGGATGAAATTGGGTCTATTAGTGTTTGAGTGGATACATAAATTAGACAATGTTTTTTGATATTCTGAAGGTCCCTAAACGTATAAATCCTGTGAAACTCGAGTTGCGATTTTCGACACGATTCCAATACTTTCCCTATGTATTGCCATATATTTCAGGGGAAGTAAAAATTTGCTGCAGGTAGCATATGACTTTCTCTACAAATTCAAATTCGTGCTGTTAGTTTTTATTTCATAATGCATTCATTTAAGTTTAATTGCAGAAAATAACATGAATCCTTTTCTGATATTATATCCGATTTGCAGTTTTAATGCTTGTTCGTTTTTGATGCGCTTTGGCGTCCTTAGTAGCAGAGCTCGCCCATTTGGCGAGCGCCAGTGAAAAAGAGTTAGCCTGTTTGGAACCTCCGTCGAGGTAACTACCGTATCGTCGGCTACTTATTAGTACTAGTATCTACAGTATGGTTTGTAGTTTAGTTGCAATGGGGTAAGAATGTTATGTAGTAGGAGTAGAATGTATAATAGTGTAAATAAATGTAGTTTAAATTTTTACTCGTGTGCTTCTTTGCATTACGAATATATCAAATTGCAGTCCATTACCTATCGAAAGAACACTTTCATTTGTCAATTTAATGCCCTTAATAGATAAGTTCTTTCAAGAGCTAATTCTTCTGGAATCTTCAGCACTTAAAAATTCTAAAATTCTGAAATATCACGGAAACGGGTTATCCGAAAGTCATGGGGTTTATCCTAGAATCATGGATTTTATCTGATGTGCTGTCAAACACTGCATGAAGAACACTTGCTTACTTAATATATTTCTGCACTTTCAGTCATTTATCTCACATTTTCAGGATCTGCGTTATTCTCTAAAAGGTGTTGATTATACTTTTCCAGAATCATGCCAAATTCCAATGAGTATCAGATTAACCCTCAAGGGACGTAAGCTCATATGCCTGACCTCAGAAAGCCAGTGATTTGCCAATGACAACAGGATCTACTCATACATTATGCATAGCATTAAGCGTATTATAAAGTTTTATAAAGTCTGAAAGTTCAAATAAAGTTCAAAAACGTGGGAAGTTAAAGTGGAGAACAACATATTTAAATCGCAACACACTTTATTATTTATATATATATATATATATATATATATATATATATATATATATATATATATTCCCGTGATTTATATTCTATTTATAATTTTCTCAAGCTTGTCGCAGAGTCAATTTTGATTTCAAATTTTCATTTCAGACCATTTTATTTTCATATATGCTCTACAGATCACTTTCAATAAATCTCTGGTATTTATAATACAAGTAAATTAAAATTCTTTATATATACATATATATATACAGAGTGGTCATAAAAAACTTTCCGGATATATGAACCCCTAGCGGCCTATCCGCTCAATCAATTGAAAGGAAATTTCAGATATTGTTATTTGAAGGTATGCGCTCGAGATTGTGATGATTTCAAACAATAGAGCTCTCACGCTTACGGTTACAGTGAAAAAATTTCGAAATTTTCGAATGGTAACACCCACATTTTTCCTACGCAAATTGATCGGGGCATTGAAAAACCATAAATGGCGTTAGAACGATACACGTATGACAAAAATTGGCGACGTAAACCATTTGCAATGAAGAGCATTGGAAAGGATAAATAACAGCATAAGAGATGAGAGGGAAAAATACTTTTATTGGAATACAAGTTTTCAACGCACCCACCTTCGTAGATGATAACGCATTGCATGCGGGAGATTGTTGACAATGACGAGCGTAACATTGCCGGAGGAATCTGTATAACTTCTTTTAATGGAATCTTTCAATTCTGACAAATCTCGTGGATTTGATGTATACACCTTAGATTTAAGATAACCCCAGAACCAAAAATCCATTAGTGAGATCGGGGGATAGCGGAGGCCACGAAACTGCAAAGTTACGGGAGATGACTCTATCACCAGAGTTCTGTTGCAGAACTTGTCGAACACATGTAGCAACGTGTGGAGAAGCACCATCTTGCATCCATACAATGTCATTAACGACATTTCGCTGCTGCAATTCTAGAATTACGTAATTCTACAACATTGTTTTATACCGATGATCTGTGATGGAGCACGTTTGCATACCACTGGAAGTGACTCTTCGGAGAAGTACGGACCGAGAACGAATATGCTTGCGATGCCGCACCACACAGTCAATTTAGCTTCGTGTAAAGGCACTGGTGCCACATCGTGAGGATTTTCGTCAGACCAGTGAACGCAGTTCTTGGAGTTTACGTTCCCAGTTAAGGACAAATGTGCCTCATCCGTCCGTAATATCCACAGAGGCCACTTGGTATCTTCATCATATCTGATGAGGAAAAAATTCGCAGAGTCGACATGCTGTTGCTCGTCTCCAAGTTGTAACATCTAATCGCGCTGGAATCGATAAGGAAACATCTGTGGAACAGAGCGCAGAAACTTGAGGGCTGTGGTTTTCGATACATCCCAATTGCGGGCAACACTTCTTGCAGTACCCAATGGACCTGCAGTATAATCGTATTATGCACTTCCTCAACAACTTCAACAAGAACAGATAGATGGTCGTCCCGATCGCGGTCTATCAGATGTGCAGTTTCAGTTTCTTCAAATTTTTTTACCAAATCACGTATAGTTCGTACGGAACATGGGCCTCGTCCTAGCTTATGATTTATCGCCAATAAACTCGCACTGCTTCAGCAGCATTTCATCGTTCAGATAAAACAGCTTTATCAATTCACCTCGTTGTTTTCCTGTAAGGGTCATCTTGTTGGCCCGTTCGAACACCTGATTGAAGAAACAAGTTTCCCACACTGCTTATTAAAGGTTTTCCACAAGCAATGCATTGCATATGGTGTTCAGTGATTGGTGCTTCTACTGCCTATCCTTGTGAATTATCCAAAGTGCGTCAATGCACCTCCTCTGTGTTGCTTTACTCCGCCAATTTTCGTCATACGTGTATGGTTTCAACGCTATTTATTGTTTTTCAATGCGCTGATCAATTTGCGCAGGACAAAAGTGAGTGTTGCCATTCGAAAATTTCGAATTTTTTTCACTGTAACCTTAACCGTGAGAGCTCTGAAATCATCACAATCTCGAGCACATGCCTTCAAATAACAATATCTGAAATTTCCTTTCGGTTGGTAGAGAGGATAGGCCACTAGGGTGTTCATATATCGGAGAAGTTTTTTTATGATCACCTTGTATATATATATATATATATAATCGGTTCGTGAAATTTCTGTATTGGTGCAGGTACCTCGATCAACTGTAAAATATGTAATTATAAAATTAATAGGGTTTGGGATCTACAGCTGCTGAAGAAAGAAGTGATAGTCCGCAAAAACTCACAGGTCGCAGCCGTCACACTCTGAAGATGAAGGTGCTGAAGAATCGCAAGACCCCGGAGGCAAATGTCACTGGTGATTTCCAAAATATATCTGGTGTTGTCAGTAGCACCAGTACTGTTCATAAGAGCTTAATAAAATAGGTTTACACAGTTGTGAAGTCGCTCAAGAGCCCAACATCAGCACGGCTAATAAGAAACGTGGGCTGCAATGGTGCAAAGATCGCCGCTACTGAACTGTGGAACAGTGGAAACAAGTACTTTAGAGTAATGAATCCCGCTACACTGTCTGGTAATCCGAAGGATGCGTTTGGGTTTGGTAGATGCAAGGCGAACGCTTCCTGCCCGAGTGTATTGTGCCAACTGAAAAGTTTGACGTCGGCGTCATGGTTATATAAATAATGCGAAATGCGCAGCTATCCCGCGCACGTTGAGTGAGATAGAAGGGAAGGAACCTACATAATCAGCAATAGTCGCGCCGCTCTGTCTGCAAGGGAAATCATTTTGAAAATAATTTTTTGTCTCAGAGGAAACGTGTAGTAGTAGAGAATGCCATGCCACCGCCAACTTAAACAGTTCCAGCAGACAGACGATTTCACTAGGGTATGGTGATCGGACTCAGAAGGGCAGGTTGGTCATACGTTAAATCTCAGTGGACAGCCACCTACATACGTCCACGGTACACCGGCTGTGGCGAAGATGGTTGGGACAAGGGAGTGTGGCATGTTTGAGGGGTATCGGTACAACCAGAGCAACGTAGACCGACGTATCCGCTGCCAAGCATTGGCGGCCCAGTCACTTCCGTCGCCCTTTTGCAGTATGTCAGGGCACCCATGATGTTCCCATATTGACAAGGACCATTATCCGCCGACTGGTCGCCGGCGATCTGCACTCATAGCACCCGTTAAGGAGACTGTCATTTACCCAACAACACAGAAGCCTCCGTTTGTAATAGTGTCGAGGTAGAGCCACGTGGAAGGTGGAATGGCACAGAGTTGTATTTTCAGACGAGTCACGCTTCTGTTTTAGCAATGACAGTCGCCGTGAACGAGGCTCGCGCCGAAGTGATGACAGGCCCAATCCGGACGCATCTGTGGAACGCCACACCGCGCGACAACGCGGCATCATGGTTTGGGGCGCCATCGTCTACTACAGCAGATCACCTTTTTTCCATATTGAGGGCACTATGACGGCCCAACGATACGTGGATGACGTGCTGCGGCAGGTGACACTACCATTCCTTCGGAGGGTGACCAATGCCATTTACCTGTAGGATAATGGCTGACCGCACACGGCACGCTTCAGCCAACATGCCTCTCAAGGTATCCATGTGCTTCCCTGGTCACCAGTCTCCCTTGATCACTCACCAATCGCATACGTCTGATTGAATGTCGCTTGCGTACGCTGCCACCACCGCGTTTAAAAGACGAACTCTGGCAAATAGTTGACATGGAATGGGCAGCCATCCCCCGGGACACCGTGTGCACGCTCACTGACTCCGTACACAGACGTGTTGCTGTCTGTATCGCAGCCCACGGTGGTCCTACAACCTATTGATCAGACGGTGTTGTCGCTCAGTGTATAGGTGTGTCATGTTGGAATGAACATCACTGCTGTTCGAACATCACTGTTGTTCGTTGCTGTCTCTCTCTGTTTGCCGATTTTCATCACTTTCTGTCCATTCCTTCTTGGTGTCTCAATTTCACTGCCACGTAGTGCATATACTACCATGCCTCTCTGATTCCACAACGGTAGGTGTCCAGATACATTTGGCCATATAGTGTATATACAGGGTGTCCCAAAAACATTGACCTCGGCTTTTATTCTATAAATATTGATCTTAGATATATATATATATATATATATATATATTAAATTTTGCGTAAAAAAGGTACAGAATTTTATGAAATCGATTAAAACTTTCAAAGGAATTAAATTTTAAGAAATACAAAATTTAAATTTTTATTCGGCCCCTTACAAAACATTTCCAATGAGTAAAATGTGTCCCATACACTAATAAGTTGATGTACAAAATTTCAGCATTTTATCATTAAAAAATCCCAGAGATATGAAAAGACAAAAATGCTTAATTAAACCACTTCTCGATGCATCGACATGGGTTCTCAGAGGGAAAACATCATGTCGACAGATCGCGTTTCAGGGGTCACACACAAATTGAAAGAAAACAATGATTACATAAATAAATAGTAATTTTGCTATTTATTGATACAGAAGTATCTACATTGTGTAGAAATAATAACTTTACACGAAGATTACAAAGCTTGTTCAAAATGTTTTCTATCCATACAAAAGATCCATTAAAAGTAGGCGACAGATATTATTTGCCTATGATGCATTTCTCCGTTGCGTCATTTGCACTCTTGCTGTAAACATTTACATTTTAATTTGTGATTAATCCCTCACCAACTTTGTTTTAACGTATCTGACATATCTCTGGGACTTTTTATGATAAAATGCTGAACTTTTGTACATCACATTATTAGTGTATGGGGCACATTTTACTCATTGCAGATGTTTTTTTACGGGGGCCCATATAAAAATTAAAATTTTGTGTTTCTTCAAATTTAATTCCCAGAGCATTTTTATCGCTTTCATAAAATCCTGTACCATTTTTTACGCAACTTTGTAATTTATTATATATGTCTCAGATCAATATTTAAGGAATAAAAGCCGAAGTCCATGTTTTTGAGACAAACTGTATATATATGGGTAAGTAAGCGTCTTGTACACTGTAAAGCATTCTGCAACCTTTGTTAATTTTTAACACTATACAACATAGTTGAAAGTGTTTATAATTTTGTTCATTCTGTCTGTCTGTCCGTTAGCGCGATAACTGCCGTAAAATGGCTTAATCAAAATGAAATTTTAGTATGTTTTTCGGACGGTCTGTGGGACCTATGGGAATATAAATGAATAATATCATTCAATTAGTTTTTTATTGAACCCGGGTTGAAAAAATGAAATACATTGAACCCTATCGGACCTAATGTTTCAAACATTTTTTAAGCGAATTTAAAATTCACAAATTGCTTCGAAAATTTTAGGAAATATTCAAATTATCCCATAAAATACATAAGACACATTTTAGTAAAATATGTTAGGTAGTTTTTAAAAAAAAAATATTTTATATAGGGAGAAAAACAAATTCAATTAAATTCTGACTCTCGTTATATCCTCCAGAAAGAAAAAAGAGATATATTATATAATAAATATCTTTCCAACAGTTTAATTATTTTATATATGAGAAAGATTTCACATTTTAAAAAAATCTGATGTGGGCAGCACATGACTTTCTTTATATAATGCAATGAATTTACTACATTTACAGTAAGAAAATAAGATTATTTTTATATTAGTTACTTGTATTCTTTCCAAGATATTGAATTTTCGTCAATGAGTGGTCATTTTCCATGTCGTCATTAATTTAGCATCATTTTTTCCATTTGGCAAGTTTTTCTTTAATTTAGCAACATTTTAAAAAGTCGCCAAGTTGGCGACATTCCACCAAATTTATCGCCAAAATCTCGCCAAGCATTATGGACGAAAAAATAAGTTATTCTTACAGCAGATAAATAACTATTGGCGTTCAAATACAAAAGTATTACCCAAAGTATCTTTTCTCATGAATGGAACGAGCTAGATCCACGAGAATGATGTCACCAAATTTATCACATGGTATTACATATGAAAAGTAAACATGTTTCTCAATAGGAAATATTTTTTTTTTATTTTATGACTTTTTGATAATTGTTTTGAAAAATGTGCAATGTCACGAGAATGGTTCATTTTAGCGTTCTAAAATTTATGTTAATCGTTTTCTAATGAAAAATTACATAAGAAATGTCTATTTGCTTAACTTTATTAGCGGTTTTTATTTTTTGACTATTTTTTCATAATTTCACTCGAAAATTTAAAGGGGTTCTGAACATTCGATTGCGTATAAAAACAATAAGCTTCCAGTTTTTACAGATTGTGATTTCTGTACCAAATTTTGTTTGAATCGGTCCAAAAACTCTTTTAATCACTGAAATAAATTTTATAGCATACCGTTTAGAATGTTTTCTTTAATTTAAGAACCTCAAAGAAGTTTAGGGGTATTCTACTTTTTACTTTCAGACTCAGCTGTACTGTTCACATTCTGCAACCAGCTCGAATGCTAAACGTCTGTGATTTTATTAAGGAGCTGCCAAATTCTTACCTGTGAACAATAAAGCTCCAGAGGTGGATTTTGATAGATTATTTAATTACTTTGTATGGAGAAAAGAGAAAACATCATTTATGTAAGTAGGTGCTTAAATGATCCTTCTATTGAACGTATTAGAATCTTGTCTTGGGGGAGTTTGATATTATCATGGTCAAGCTAAGTGATTATTCTAAAAATTTATGGGTTATAGTGTGTTTAAAGTTTGGAGGTAAGTCTTGTGGAATGAAAAAATTCTTTAAAATGCTTGTTGAGAATATGGAGTATACTTTTATATTGATAATAGAGTAACACACAGTCGTAGATCATGCGTGTACATATTATAGGTGTCTTGCTTTACATATGGGAATTTACAGTATGGGCAATAAAACTCCACTGTATCACAACCGCCACTTCTCAGCAGGATAAAATGTAAAAATTCGTAACTGATGATTTGCAAAATATTTAATCAAGAGAGTATTTAACATGAGTGGTAATTATAATAAAATTAAAATTTGACTAAATAAGTCTCTTCATTGTGTATATAATTATGTAAATCAATTTATTTTCAGATAACACCGGACAACACACAATAAAGGCGGGTTATCACAACGGCAATTGCTAATTAAAATTCATGATCAGATTACAAAGCCCCACTCTGAAAATAATTTATCACCCCATTTTATTGCGTAACTTTTCATAATAAAATAAATAATTAAACGACACATGATTAAGTACCGAATTTGATCTTTAGATTAATATAAAGTGCGTCTAACTTGGTTAAAAAGCTTCTCATAACGCCTGAAAAGCGATTTAAAATTTAAAATATAAAACGACTGTAGAGTAAAAATAAACTTGAGAACAACAATCTTTCATATACAATATTTCAGATGGACTGTTTGGAATGCGGAAGATTTTCAATAGTCAGATACCAATAGTGATAGTCATAGAAAACGCTATTACACATTTTCACACTTTCCAATATATTTGAAAAGCATTTATAACTTTAGTCATTCTATCTGTCTGTCTGTTTGTCCGTTCGCACAATAACTGCCGTAAAAATGACTTTATCAAAATTAAATGTCAGTATGTTGTTGAAATAGTCTGTAGGATGTCTGAGAATGAAAATAAATAAAATCATCCAATTAGTTTTGGATTTAACCTAGGTTGAAAAACTGAAATACATTGAACCCTATGGGACCTCATTTTTCAAACATTTTTTAAGCGAAGTTAAAATTCACAAACTGTTTCGAAAATTTTATTCAACATTCAAATTATCACATAGAATGCGTAAAAAAAATGCAGAAAAATAGGTTGAGTAGTTTTTTAAATAAAAATTGAAATAATAATGACACGCATATTATAGGACGAGATCACGTGACTCATTGCAAAATAAAATATTGCATTAATTTTTTTACCACAGTGTAAAGATCGTAATGTTTAAACATAGTTTGGAATTATATTGAGTGTTGCATCCGTCCTAAAACTGCTTTATATTTGCTTATTATCTGCGTATCTCAATTCTGTGCTAACACCGTTACACTATTTTCATTTTAAATAATCACCCCACTTTGAATATCCCTACAACGAAACCTAATTTTAATGCTATAGTACAGCTTTCAGAATGTAAACAAATCAAGCGACTGTAAGGCGAGTTGTAAAAGAATGGCTGAATTTTTTTCACTCAAAATACATTAACTCTGTAGTTTGAAATATAAGTGATATGAGTGAAATATTCATAGATTTTCCACTGAGAGGCAGACGATTTATATTTCAATGATATCATTTAAATCAAGTTCATATTGTGTCACTAACATTACCATTTTTGATGCAGTTTTAAGTTGTCAAGTATAATAAATGACTGTAGTACTGTGATCATTTAAAAAATATTAGCGCTGAATGTATCGCATTTTAGAGATGTTTAAATGAAATTGCATTTCTGCTTTATGCATGATCAATGCTTTATGCATAATCAATGCTTTATACATGATTAATCTTTCTTGTTTTAGTACTGCCTGCACATTTATTTATAATTCCGAATAAAATATCTATACTTAAAATGGATGCTGACAATGCTATTCTTCAAACTAAAACATACAATGACAAAAACAAAGAACTGACTGCGCGCCGTTGTACAACATTTCTTGCTTTGAAAACTGTAAATATTTAAAATCTAATCCCTACAATAGATTGACACCCAATCCCACCAGCACGCTCGATCTGCATTACAAATATCTCACAGAAGAGACACTGCAGATTCACCTCGTTTCAAGTCTCATGAAAAGGCTCACTCATACAACGGGAGCTGTTGTTCTCTTTACAAAGGAGTAAAAAAAATACGCAAATGGAAATGACGTTGAAAAAAGCGGTTTGCATTTCACAAGATTGTTTCCCAGTTTTTAAAAATAAAAAAAATCTGATACTGATGTGAAACATGTTGGAAAGTGCTGGGGGTTGTTCCTGAAGCGAGAGTAAAAAAAATCTGTTGTGAACAGCACAGGACTTTCCCTTCAGACTCCTATTCACGTTCTCTTTATCTCTTCAATAATTCATTAAATTGAGTTAAATGGCACAAAATAACAAGCATCATTATTTGAAATGACACTAAATTGGCACTTTTGTATCACCTTTCGTCTTTCTTTGGTAACTCCACGATTCTAAAAGGCGGTGTAGCAAAAATGCAAAAATTCTAAAATATTTCGAGAACTTCATTTTTTCTTTATTTTTTTTTATATAATTCATTAAATTGAGTTTAATTGAGCAAAATAACACTAAGTGTGCACTTTTAATTCAATTTTTGTGTTCAATGGGACTATTTTTCAAACAGTGGCGCAGCGAAAATGCGGAAAAACTAAAATATCTCAAGAACGGCTGCTCCTAGAGTGATGGGATGGACCTTATTCTTTTCACCGTCAAAAATGACGCATAAAACAAAGATTAAATGGATATATTTGAGAATACGTAATCTTTTTTTAGATATTTTAATGAATAATGCGGGATATTTTGAAAAAAAAAAATGGTTGTGTCTGTTTTCCCGAATTGTACCAAAATCTAATCAGCACGAGGGTAATCCACATTTGACTTATCCACCAAATTTTGTGAAAGTGATAAAGGCAATTTTTACATACCATTTTGCAAAGAAGCCGGTTCTTTTATCCCGAATTGTACCAAAACTTAATCAGCATCTGGGTAACTCACACGTGACTTTCCTATAATTTTGGGTCTATAATTATTTGAGTTAGAGTGGATGTATTCCTTGCGCGAGCGCACACACACGCATGACGCTAAAATATTGTTTTCGTATTATAGAGTTCCCAAAACGTATAAATCCGCCGATTTACAACATGATTCTAATACTTTTCCTATGCATTATCATATATTGCAAGGAAAGTAATAAAATAGGATGGATTTAATAGTTAGGGTGTTAAAATGTACCCCAGTACGATGTACTATTTCTAGTATATGAAATATAATGTAGGAGATTATAAACCATGAACATATGAATGAATACACAACCATTGCAAAATGCAAGTAAGTTATCAAAAAATAATAATTTTAAAAATACCAATACCGGAATTTTTTTTAAAAACACATTTGTAAATGCAATGAGAAATGGTAAAAAGTAGCAGCTAAATAATTTAGCCCAAATTCAAAAACTGTTAAGATCTGTTGTTTACCACTTTTAAGGATTCAGCGATTTCATTGAAAGTACATTTATTCGCACTTCAAATCTCTTTTTAAACTCTGAAGTTTTACAATGATTTGAAGTTCTGATGTGGGCAGTACATGGCTTTCCTTTTATAATCCAAAGAATTTACTTCTTTAACAGTTAAAAAAATGCTATTTTAAAATTTTTGCAAATGATCACACTGCCAGCGTCAATGACGTTATAGATTTCCTACAACAAGCAGAAATACGACTCATACTAAAGGCTCATTGTTCTCATTCACGGACAATTATGACTGGAATTTTTGCTTTAATACTGCAAGTTGTGTGCAAGTACATTTCAAAGATGCCTTTGAGATGTACTCAACGATGCTACAGACAATTGTCGGATTTAGAGAGAGGTCGCATCTTAGGCCTAAGAAAAGCTGGCTGGTCCAACAGGCGCATGAATCGCCAACTTGGTCGGAGCAATATAGTAGCTGCTCGATGATGACAATAGTAGATCAGAGAAAGTGTCCTCGTCGCAGAGGCTCAGGGCACCCCAGACAGACAATTGTTCCAGAGCATCGTGCAGTCAGGAGAGGAGTCACATCCACACCAACGGCGTCGATATTAGCCATTCGAAGGCATTTTCCACCCTTCCTGTATCCTGTATCAAGAAATAGTATTTAGAGACGACTAGCAGAAGACAGGATGAGGTGTCGACGTCCATTAAGACTACTCACCAACACGGGCAGAACCGTCTGAATAGATGTTGAGTTCGCCTATGCTGTCAAGTCGCCTGAGTTCCATTTACCAACAAAACAACGCTTGACCCCATACTGCACGACTTTCTCAACAACGGATTTAATACCATTCCATAGTCACCCATTTTCCCATACATCAGTAAAACAGGTCTGGGACATGCTGAGAAGGTGATTGCAGCCGTCTCAGAATGCCAATGAATTAGCTGAACAGTTGCAACATTTGTTGTAACAATCTTTCGCAGAAACACATAAGCAACTTAATTGACTCTATGTCGCGCAGAATATCGACTTGTACAGCTGCCAGGGTCGGATGTACTATATACTAAAATGCCATCTTTTTTCAGCCACTATTTCTTAATAAAACGTGTTTCTGCTTTAAATTTTAATCATTCGCACATTTCCTCAAACGATACATACACGTCGAGCTCTTTACTTTTTCCATAATAATTAAAGTGAGGCAATTGCGTAAAATAACATTCATAATTATTTCAAATGACACAGAATTTACCCTTTTAATTCAATTTCCGTTTTCATTGGGTAACTGGACGTATTTTCAAAGCTGGCATAGCGAAAATACGAAAAAATTAAAATATCTCGAGAACGGTCAGTCCTAGAATAATGGAGTTGGTCTTATTCTTTGGATCGTTAAAAGTTAAGCATAAAACAATCATCCAATTGATATATACGTATACTTTTATTTTATATTTTGACGATTTTTGCGAGCTATTTCACAAAAAGGTAATTTTTTTTCCGAATCGTACAAAATCTAATCAGCACCAGAATTACCCACACATAACATATCTACTCAATTTTGTGAAATTGGATCTATTAGTTTTCAGCTAGAGAAGATGCAGGCCGTTTTTGTGGACCTTTTCGCGAGAAAAGGCAGATTCCTTTACCCGAAGAATACCAAAATTGAATTAGTATCAGGGTCATCCACAAGGGACTTACCTACCGAATTTTATGAAATTCGCTCAATTTGTCGTGCCCATGCACGACAATAACGAGTGGATACAAAACAGACAGACACACAGACGTCAGGCTGAAAACAATTTGACTTCTTGAGCTCCCCAAACGTGTCGATAAGTCGAAAAGTCGAGTTGGATGTTTGGTATGATTCCAATAATTTTACCTATACACTATAACGTATTGGAGAGAAAGTAACAAGTCCAATATATTGTAGCTCCCGTAACCTGATCGGTATTTTAACGGACACAGTGATTCCAAAGGATATAGTATCCTCTGCCCTTGATCAAGTGGCACTCATAATGTGTAAATCTAGTGTTATCAGATTCCCTTCTATAGAATAATGAATATCTAACATACGAATTTATGTTCTACACAACATCAAACATTTCCCAAATCGCTTTCGTTTTTCACTCCTTTTGAAAAGGGTATTTATTAAACATTGACAACCACTCGTTACTGTCACACGAGTAGAATTGAGAAAGTAGAATTGTCACACAAGTAGAATTGATGTTTTCACGAAAATTTTCCTTTCGTGATTCCGATGCCAATATATGTTTAAAGACCTCTTGAACACGTTTGGTCTATATTTGGTGTAATTTGTTCTGTCTGTCTGTCAGCCCGTGGTCCATTTCTTGTATAGACAATAACGACCACACATATTAATGGATTTTTACAAAATTTTATATCTGTCTTTGTTATCATAAAATCTTAAACTCGATAGAATTTTTTTACATTCGATTAAAAAATTCGAAGTGTATACGAGATTTTATATGTTTTAACATGGCATCGTAGGATAAAATGCGGCATAATCATGCAAAAAAGGGTTTTTGTGTGGCTCAATGATCACGACACTTTACGCAATTTTAATCATTGTTGTGAGAAATAGCCCCGGTAAAATGTCTTTGTTCGTGACGCCATTACCCCACTCGGGGGGCAAGTGAGTTCACTCCGGGGGATACATTGTTAAGTAGGGTAACGATCAAAATATTTATCAAGCCCTTTAAAGTGGAGTGTAACACGCTATAATTATAATCATTTGGATCCACGATACCGATTTTTCAAAAATTTTCTTCTTTCCAAAAAAATAATTTTCTTTCATTTTTTTTTCTTTTATTTCTTTTACAAAAATTCTATTTGAAAGGAAAAAAAGAGTTACCAGAAATGGATTGTGGTATGGGATATTCGAGTCGAGCCGCAGTCCAGTTCAATATTTTAAGCCATCATTCCGATTTCTCCTCCAGCTTTGCAGAATGTATCTTCGAGAGGATCGTGACCGAATGCTTCTTTCATCCATCACGCACGCCTTTAAAAGCGCTCGCTTATGCAAAAGCGATAGCGTGTCAGGCCAAGTGTCGATAAGTTCCGGAACTAGGACCTCTCAGCGGTCAATGTTTAATAGAGCATGGGCACGAATGCAAATATAAACAGCCTGAGCAATAGAATGCGCAGCAACGTAAGGGCGAAAGGGCATTATTTTGACCCCAGCGGGGAATGGTACATAAACGACGAAGGCAACTAAAAATTGAAATTAGACCTAGTAAACAACGAAATTTGTCTTTACACGGAAAATAAGTTGTTTGGAATACTTGAGTAACTACATATATTTAAACATTTCATATGTTAAATTGTATTTTAAGATATTTTAAGTGATTATACACTACTACTTATTTTTTACCGTAGTCACTAGTTAGGGTTCTGAAGATGTATATGTTACGGGTAAAGTTCGAACTTGGATAAATCTAGGTTTATCCGGGTAAAGCCCTCATTATCCAAAAGGGCTGGGTAAACCTAAGTTTATCCAACACTACTTGGGTAATCCTAGGTTTATCCAACACTGTTTGGGAAAACCTAAATTATCTGTCTGTCGACCTGTATGGTCAAGACTCTAGTTATGTCATGGGTCAACATGGTTTTCTCTAAGTTATTATATGTTACTGATTGCCATGATAGATCTATATACTTTTTAATGAACCGTCATTGGAAGATTTTAGGAAAATACATAAATGTTCGGTATCCCATGAGGTATAACAAACACTGTGTCCGATTTGAATAATTCAATAACGGCCATCGGCTGACCTTTCCTACAGTATTTGAAAGCAATGTTATAATTGGCCATTTATAAATTGTATGGCAAAGTTGCTGAGTTGTATTAGTTTATGGCCATACACCGACTTTATTTACACTTTTATAAAAATTGTCTAGGAACCTACGAATGGAATATATAGCAATTTAACCAAACAGTATACGCAATACATACCACCAACCGACCTACCCTACACTGTGCAAAAGTATGTGATATTAGACAGTTTGTGTAGTGTCCCGAGATAGTATAAGTTGATAGTGGCCATGAACCAACTTTTAATACAATTTTTTAAAACATGGACTGGGTTCCTACTTATTCGGTTCATGGCGATGGCCTCAGGCAGTTTTAATGAGATAGTGCCCATTACGCGACTCTCACTTCACTTTAAAAAAAGTAACTAACTGGACTCTTTGTGGAGTAATATATAACTACTTCTTTTAGTTTGCATGAAAGATGACACATTTAGATATATATTTCCTTCTAAACTTAGAGGCTAAGGAATTTAAAAAAACCCGTGTTTAAAACAAACAAGAAAGATCAATCATGCTTAAAGCATTGATTATGAAACACTTTCCAAATTCAATGCAATTTTATTTAAAAAAGTCGAAAATGCAATACACTCCTCGGTAATATTTTAAAACTTATCACAATACTACATTGATTTATTATATTTGAAAACTTAAAACTTCATTGAAAAAAATGAACTTCATTCAAATGACGGCATTGAAATATAAATTGCGTGGTTTAAATATCTCTAAAATGCAATACATTCCACGGTAATATTTTTAAATCTATCATAATACTACGATAATTTATTATATTTGAAAACTTCATCGAAAACAACTGAAATTAATTCAAATGACGTCATAGAAAAAATAACACGCCTGGATCTCTCTATAAAAGCAGGATTTCATTCATAACTTTCTCCATTTCATTCATCACAATACTATAATAATTTATTTTATTTAAAAATTAAGACCATGGGGCTACAATTCATAAACTTTATGCTTAAAACTTCATCGAAAAAAATCGTCCTTCTGTTTATAAAATCAATTAATATTTCATTCATATCAGCCATGCAGACTCCATGGACTGAATTATTTTGTGTTAAAGAAATACAGTAATTCTAATACAACTCATTCTACATATTTTGCTGTTTACATTTTACATAGGTGAAAAATAGGCTTAATTGTAGAAATAATCAAATTTGAATGAGAATTTAAACTCAAAATATATTGCCATTGCGTTGTTTTAGTATGTAGATGCACAGAATTTAAGCAGAAATAAAGTAGTTTTAGGATGAATACAACACTCAATATGAATTAAAAAGAACTTTAAAAAATCACGAATTTGAAACAAGATGGATGCCATATATCATTTTGAAGTGGGTCACGTGATCGTTTCATATAAGATGTGTAAATATTATTTTAATTTTTGTTTAAAAAACTACTGAATATATTTAGCTGAATTTTTTTTTATATATTTTATGGAACAATTTGACTATTACCTAAAATTTTCGAAGCAATTTGTGAATTTTAAATCCGCTTAAAAAATGTTAGAAAAATTAGGTCCTATAGGGCTCAATGTATTTCATTTTTTCAACCCGGGTTCAATCCAAAACTAATTGTGTGACATTATTCATTTATATTCCCATAGGTCCTACAGACCGTTTGAACAACATACTAAAATTTCATTTTGATTAAGTCATTTTTACGGCAGTTATCGTGCTAACAGACAGACAGACAGACAGACAGAATGAACAAAGTCATAAACACTTTTCAACTTTGTTGTAAAGTGTTAAAAATGACTAAAATGACCATACTGCTTGACGTACGAGTATTTTGCTTAGGAAACGTCAGGGCAAAATTCTCTGTGTGACGTCACCCGCCCATGCTTTGGAGCTGTATATACACACGCATTGTTAAGTGGGAAGTGAGACTACTTGTATCGGGTGGATATGCATACCCTTTTGACTCGACTTCCTCATACCAGAATCCATTTTCTTTTCGAATTATACAAGAAATTTTTTGAAAAATCGGTATCGTGGGTCCAAATGATTACAATTATAGCGTGTTATCCTTCACTTTAAAGCTTCTGAAAAGCATGTTTCAATTTATATCATACAAGACAATGTATTTCCGTACTGAATATATATATAACTTACTCCACGAAGGGACTAATTACGTAACGAACAAAAAGAAATATGTATCTCGGCTATATTTTAAAGCAATGATTGAAACTATAAAATTCAATGCTGCCATGTTAAGAAAAAATAAAAATTTCTAAAAATCGGTTTTGCAACAGTCCATTAATATTTGAATCGTTCTAAGATCTACACTGCTGGCCATTTAAAATGTTACACCAGGAAGGAAAGAAAATAGCAGAATCTTATTTATTGTACATATGCAGTATGATGGGAGGAAGAAATGATTAAATTTGCAGGTGGTTTGGAGGTACACAGCATGCATAATTCAGTACACAGAGCTACCACCTCTGGCAGCAACAACGACTTTAACACGGCTGGACATCAGGTCGAATTGAGCTTGGATTACAGATCCGGGTGCGTCATTCCATGCGGTTTCAACTCTTTGTCAGAGTTCATCAATCGTAGTGGCTGGCGTGTGGTGGTGTGCCAGTCTCTCGGCAACCCATGATCAGATGTTCTTAATGGGTGACAGATTTGGAGAACGTGCTGGCCAGGGCAACAGTTAAATACCCTCTAAATCGAGGAAGGTCAGGGAAGCACGACCAACAGGCGGTCGTGCATTATCTATCTCAAATATAAAGCACGGCCAAGGGCCTTAACACGCCAGAAATGTAACGGCGGCTGTCCACATTACCGGCTATGCGAACAAGAGGTGACTCGGGATGTGTACCCAATGGCACCCTATACCATCACTCCAAGTGCTGGGCCCGTATGACGATGACGAATGCAAGCTGACAACGTTCGTTCTCCTCGGTGCCTCCACACACGGATACGTCCATAATGATGATGTACTCAGAACCGGGATTCGTCTGAAAAGACGACGTGGTGCCACTCCTATGTCCAGTGTCGTCGTTCGTAGCACCACTGTAGACGCGCGTCTCTGCTGCAGCGTCAAGGGAAGCCGCCAACAATGGTCCCCGTGCTGACAGTCAGTGGTGCTGCAGACGTCGTCGCACTGTTCGTGCGGACACTTGTCGTTCTGCAAATGAGCCAAGTTTCTGACTTAGGATACATGACGTGGCTGTACGATCCTCAAGGCCGAGAGGACAACATGTCTGTCCTCTCGGGCATTAGTGGCCCGGGACCGCTGAGATCCTGCATGGCATTCAGTATGGCCCTCCTGGACCTATCGATTCCATATTCGCCTGGCAGTCATGGGATCTCGACCAACGCGAGCAGCAATGTCATGGAACGATAAACCGCAGCCCCGATAGGCCACGACCCTGCCGCGGTCGAATTTCAACATGTGCAGGTAGGAGTTTCTCCTGACACGAGGCATAAAACGACCTTCACACAAACAACCAAATGCGATTTCCGAATGAGAAACACGCTGTGCAATCTTTCCTTTTATACAGAATGTAGATGGCGTTACTCATACCTGCTTTGTGCGCATGCGCTGGAGTGCTAATCATTTGCATACCCCAGCATGTAGTACCTTTCATGCAAATTTGAAGTTTGTTGCATGCCGCCTTCATGGCGTAGCAATTTTAATGGCCAGCAGTGGGCCATTAAAATAATACTCAGCATCAGGGTCACCTACAAATGACTCATCTATACAATTTTAAGAAATTGGATCTTTTAATTTTTTAGTTAAATTAAATACATGGGATTTTTGAGGGCCATTTCGAAAAAAAAATGGAGGGTCTTTTTTCCCGAATCGTACCAAAATCGAATCAGCAGTACCACAGGGTCACCAACATATGACACTTATCTACCAAATTTTATGAAATTGGATCCATGAGTGTTTATGTTACAGTGGGTACATATATTGCGCAGACAGACAGACAGACACACTCACACACACACACAAACGTCATGCTAAAAATACTTTTTTCGTATTCTAGATATCCCGAAACGTGTCGATCCGTCTAAAATTCGAGTTGTGATTTTCGACATAATTCTAATACTTTCCTTATACGTTACCACGTATAGCAAGAAACGTAAAATGTTGGTAAATTATACTCATAATGAGAGAACCCTTTACCTTTCAATTTATTTTTATCTCCCTCTATTCTGTACTCTATTCCACAACTATAAAAAAATATTTTTTAATTATACTCATCATTAGGGAATTATTTAATTTAAAAATAATCAAAACTACATAGACTCAATACCACATCTTTCTGTTGTGTCAACTAACAATAGCCGCTACTTCATTAACACTGTCGACACCTAGATCTATTTCTCAACGCGTTAGGGCATATTCAAGCGTTCCACCCACAGAAAGTTGATCTCCTTCTCTTTAACTCCATGGTATAATCCATTTCGCACAGAGACAAACTGTATGGGGGTTATACTCGGGATATATATAACGTCTACCGATAAGCGCTCTATCGATTGAATAAAGCCCATGGGAGTTTCGCCTGCTTTCTAACTCCACGGTCTGAATATCAGTAGCAGGATACGATGGAGCGGGAGATTTATTTTAAATTTTCATCTGAACACCTATCCTGAAGGGGATATATTCTATCTTGGACATGTGCCAAAATGTTAGGCTCCAAGTCAAGCGCTTCTAAACGCCCTCCGCGGATTTTCTTTTTCTGCCGATCACTTACTTCTCTTTCTATGAACGTCGGTCGCTCAAACTTCTGACGCATTACGACTGAATTTTTCTCTGGGTGGAGTAGTCTGAAATGAGAGATTGACATTTCTGGCGATGAAATTGAATTAGGAAACACTTACAGCCAGAACTTTATTTTTGGAGTTTTTCTTTTGGATCAGCCACGGTAAGAAATGGACGAATTTCGAAGAAGTAGAGTGACAGTCATACGTAACTGTTACTGAGAGTTTCGTGTAATCAGTTTAATTATACACTTGGTAGATAAGTCACTTGTGGGTGAACCTTGTGCAGATTAGATTTGGGTACCATTCGGGAAGAACCTGCCCCCTTTACACGAAATGGCTGACAAAAATCTTATATATCCACTCTAACAAAAAAACGAATGGACCCAATTTAACAAAATTGGATAAATAAGTCACTTGTAAGTTACCTCGGTGCTGACTCAATTTTGATACGAGAGATTAGGGAAAAACAGTCTGCCTTTTCTTGCAAAGTGGCCCACAAAAATCGTCAAAATCTGCAATAAAAGCTACGTATGCTCACATGTATCAAATAAATTGTTTTATAATGTAAATTGTTATAATATAAATTGATATAATTTTTTTAAATGCATGTTTAAATGCTTGTTTATACGTAATTTTTAACTATGAAAAGAATAAGACTAACTCCATTGTTCTAGGATTAGCCTTTCTCAGGATATGTAAACGTGAATGAAAAAGAACATGTGGTTTAAAGGTGCCAATTCAGAGTCATTTCAAATATGATGAGTGTGATTTTGTGACCTTAAACTCAATTTAATGAGTTATTGAAGAAATAAATATAAAGTGAATTTGAGTCTGGAGAGCGGGGGTCGGCAACTGGAGGACCTTGGTCCAGGTCCGGACCGCGGAAGGTCAAAAATTGGACCGCCAAAAATTTTTCAACAGTATAAAATAAATGAATCAAATTATTTAAAAAATATTTTTCTATATTATAGAAAAATATTTTAGAATCAAACTTATAGAATCTATAAGTTTGAGCGCCACCCTTATTATTTTTATTTAATGGAATTATTTTATTTAATCAGAGCAGGCGTAACTCGAACGAAAGTCTAACGCCACTTTATGAAACTTATCTTTCGGGCGGGTCTACTCGGCGGCGGCGACCTTGGGCATGGAAGAGCCTCCCCTTTGCGATGCGATTCTTTGTTGTGTGCCAGCATACACTTTGACACGGAAGCGGTCGTCGAATCACTTCGTCAGCAGTTGTTGTGATCTCGTACGGAGCGTTTTGTTATTGTCGAGGCTTATAACGTTTCTTTTTTATCGATATGGATCCTGAAAAGCATAAAGTTGATAGTGGAAATAGGAAGTTTTTGACTGAGTGGACTGAACAATATTGTTTGACGCTGCCTCATAGGCTTGGATCTGTTCCAGTTTGCCTCATATGCAACAGAACTGTCGATCTTGTTAAAAGTGGCAATTTAAAGCGACACTACGAAACAACTCATCAGCAGTTCCATAAAAATTTTCATCTGGGTAGTGAAGCTCGTCAAGAAAAACTCAAGGCATATCTAGCTTCTTACAAAAAAAAGCACGGTCTTACTACTTTGCTCTATGAGCAAGAAAAATCTGCAGAAGCAGCGTTGCGTGTGCGTTGGACGCTTAATAAACACCAGAAGCCATTTTCAGATTCTGAGATAGAGAAAAAATGCATGTTGGAAGTGGCCGCGGAACTTTTTGAAGAGAAAAATGATGTTGTTGTCGCAATTCAAGGTATTCCATTGTCGGCAAGAAGAACCGAAATTTTGGCTGCTGACAATAAAAGTAGTTTGCTCGAACTTCTGCAGAAGGCGCTTTGCTACGCCATAGCACTTGATGAATCATGCAACATTGTTGATGAGGAACAAATATCCATTTTGGTGTGATTTTTGGATATTGAAAGTAAATAATTTAGGAAAGAATTGCTAGCAATAGTGCCGTTTAAAGGCAAGACTCGCGGAGAAAATTTATTCAAGACTTTTGATGACTTCATGACAAAATCAAACATTAGTTATGATAAAATGGTGTCTCTTTCAATTGACGGGGCCTCAGCGATGATCGGCAAAGAAAAGGGACTAGTAAAGAGAATCAGGGATAAGAATGCTGGGCTATTATCTTATCAGTGCATAATTCACCAGGTAGCCCTTTGTGGAAAACTTAGTGTCACTCTGAAAGAAGTAATGGACAGCTTGATCAGGTTTGTTAATTTTATGAGTTCTCATTCTGCTCTTCAGCACAGACAGTTCAAAGAGTATCTATCTGAGTGTGATTCGGGGCATTCTGACTTACTGCAATACAGCAATGTTCGTTGGCTAAGTAAAGGTCAAGCGATTGATCGTTTTTGGGAAATAAAAGAAGAAATAACCTCTTCTTAGAAAACTTGGATACACAAAAAGCAAGAAACCATTTGGAGTTCCTAGCAAACGAACGCAATATGCTAACTGTGGCTTTCCTGACATCCTTAAACATTTAAATGCGCTCAATACCGAGCTACAAGGAAATGGGAAATTCAGGAAATGCAGTATCATTCTTTCCATCGCAAGCTGGATAACTTTGAAAAAGACATTGCAAGTCAAGAATTTATTCACCTTCCAACAATTTTTGAATATAAAAATAATTTTGAATTTGACATTGCAGTATTTTCAAATTTTATGTTAGAACTTAAGAAGTAATTTGCATCAAGATTCCAAGACTTTGCAGAGATGGAGAAGTTGTCGCGATTCTTAATATCGCCTTTTGAAGTTTCTCCAGCGGCAGAATGGACAGATGTGGCTGCGAAGTTGTTCCGCCTTTCAAAGCCTTTACTCTAAATGGAGATAATAGACTTGTAGGAAGACATTTCCTTGCAAACGTATAAAACTGCATCCGCCGAAGAATTTTGGAGTAAACATGTCCCAGAAAAATATGGAAATTGCAAAAAATTAGTCATTTACCTGGCTACTCTGTTTGACTCCACATATGTCTGTGAAACTTCATTTTCAAAAATGAATTTTTTGAAGAACGAACATTGCTCAAGATTAACGGCCGCCCACCTTGAAGACATTCTTCGCATAAGTTGCTCCCCGCGTGAACCTAACTTTAAAAAACTGGCTCAAGACCACAAATGGTACTTCTCCCATTGATTTTTGAATACAAATATGCCTATCTACTGTATTTCATGATATTTTGTGAGTGAAAATTAAAATAAAAAACTAGTAAGGAATATGAGTTTTTTTTTTTTGGACCTCGATAAAAATTTTCAAAAGTATCCGGACCCCACCTAAAATTACTTGCCGACCCCTGCTGTAGAGAAAGTCACGTACTCCCACATCCGACTTTTTAATTTTAAGTCACAAAAATTAAGAAGTCGTAATAATTCGGAGTTGTCCATAGACTCCGAAATGAAATCCTATACACATTCCATAACTTCTTAACCCAAACACAATGACTAGCAAATGGGTCCGTAAAATAAAGTTGTCGGTCTTATCGTTGCCAATGGACAACGAGCAATGACTGATCTGAAAACAATTGACTTCTTTGAAACAATCTGACGTGAATTGTTTTTATTCAAAAATTATTCCCCTCTCTAAATGTAATACAGAGAATAAAGTTATTTCTCCGAGAAAACAAAGTTTCAATCGAGCGTGGCATTTTACGTGGCTGTTGCCAACTTTTAGAGCCCATTCGTTTAAAAGTAATTTCCTCGACTTCAATACATTAAAATCTCACGGCTTATGCACTGAAAGGGAGAGTTCTTTTGATATAGCTTCTGAACACAAAACATTTAATTCAAACCAAGTTCAAACCAAGTTTATAAAACGGGCGGTCTATTTTAAATATCACATTTTGTGTCATTCAACAAACTTTTCGAATAAAACGTTTCGAATAAAACAATCGATCATCTTTTTAACACTTTACAACATAGTTGAAAAGTGTTTATGACTTTGTTCATTCTGTCTGTCTGTCCGTTAGCACGATAACTGCCGTAAAAATGACTTTATCAAAATGACATTTTAGTATGTTTTTCAGACGGTCTGTGGGACTTATGGAAATACAATTGAATAATATCACCCAATTAGTTTTGAATTGAATCCTAGTTGAAAAAATGAAATACATTGAACCCTATGGGACCTGTTTCAAACATTTTTAAGTCAATTTAAAATTCACAAACTGCGTCGAAAGTTTTAGGAAAAATTCAAATTGTCCCATAAAATATATAAAAAAAAATTTCAGTAAAATATGTTAGGTAGTTTTTTTAAATAAAAATGATTTAATATAGGGAGAAAAACAAATTCAATTAAATTCTGACTCTTGCTATATTCTCCAGAAAGGAAAAAAGAGATATATTTTATAATAAATATTTTTCCAAGAATTTAATTATTTTTTTCATCATGCCCATGAGTAAATTATTTTCAAAAATCATAACCAAGTAGGTCATATAGTACAAAAGATAAAATCGATACCGTTATAAGTAGAAATGGGTGAATAACATTTTTCTCGAATTCGAGGATTCTAATCAGGCTGTGTAGAGTTAGTGAGTTTGTCGTCAATATTAATTTGAAGCAAATGAGCGCTATTTTGCAAAAATTTTCAGATATTACATAAAATAGTTCTTCACTTCTGCTGGACTGTCAAATTGTGGGCTGCAATCAGAAATAATTTGCCATCCGCAAACCCAGCAAGCATTTAATATAACGAGAAATTTATATATTTTAAATTTCTGAATGAAATTCTAGCAAAAATTCAAAATGTTTATGTTTAAGTGTGATTTTTGATAAGGGGAGGCGTGTTGGCATGCATTTAATTAGTATTCCTATTTTTCAAATGTTTGTAAAATGTATTTAAGCTTTAAATGTTATTAAATTTATTTTCTAATCTACATTTTAAACGTGTTTTAATGTTTATTAGCTGCGCAGGCTCTTTTTCAGCAATTACAGCAAATGATATAGTTCGCTGAGAGATGAAATAAAAAAATATATATTTCCTATTGAGAAACATGTTCAATTTTCATATGTAATACCATGCGATAAATTGGGTGACATCATTCTCGTGGATCTAGCTTTTTCCATTCATGAAAAAAGATACTTTGAGTAATACTTTTGTATTTGAACGCCAATATTCATTTATCTGCTGTAAGAATAACTTACTTTTCCGTCCATAACGCTTGGCAAGATTTTGGCGACGAATTTTGTGGAATGTCGCCAACTTGGCGATATTTTTAATTGTTGCCAAATTAACGATAAACTCGACAAATGGATAATGACGCTAAATCAATGAAAATGACGACTCACTGACGAAAATTCAATATCTTGGAAAGAATATAAATATCTACTATAAAAATAATCTATTTTTTTTACTGTCAAAGTAGTCAATTCATTGCATTATATGAGGAAAATCATTGCTGCCCACATCAGATTTTTTTTACATATTATCTGTTTATCTAAATTCTGAGCCAACGCAATTACAATATTTTTTATTTTAAATGATGAAACATTCATTGATTTTACATATAGAGGCAGACGATTTATATTACAATGGCGCTATTTGAATAAAGTCCATTTAGTGTAACTAGTATGGAGTTAAAAAGAAGGTGATAAAACTCCCATGAAAGAAATGCTTAAAAATGCCATAATGTTTTGAGAATTATATGTAGGTGTCGCTAGTGCTAGTAAAGTGACTGATATTGCTAATTGACACAACAGAAAGGCGTAGTATTCAGTATATACATTTTAATTAGTTTTAAATTAAGAGTTAACTAATTATGTGTATAATTAACCAGTATTTTCTCATAGTAGTAGGATAGAGTACAGAATCTATGGAGATAAACATAAATTGAAAGGCAAAATAATTTTGAATTTTACAAAATTGACAGTTTAAAAAATATTTTAGGTCTTTCGCCATAGAAATTCATACAATGCAGCTTATCCCAGCGCCACCTAAATTATTGTCTTACACGCTATTGGTGATTTTTCAATGTGAAGTTTTAACTCCTTACTTTTTCCTCCATGGTTACTGGCATTGTATTTTTGATTGTCTTTTTTGAAGTTTTAAGTTTTAAGTTTTCAAATATAATAAATTACTGCGATATTTAAAAAAAAATATCAGCGCTGAATGTAATCACAATTTTAAGGCGCTTAAATAAAATTGCTATTCCAGTTGGAAAGTGTTTAATAATCAATGCTTTATGCATGATTGAACTTTCTTGCTTTATAACTTATCTATGGTATTTATTTTACGAGTGATCTGCCATATTCATTTATTGAACATATGTTCATGAGTGAAAAGAATAGTTGAGCTGTAGTAGTACTGTGAGACCAGAATATGTTTTCACATGAGACATTTTTATTTGAGTATTTATGGTGACCAGAACGGCAAAGAAAGCGGTAGTCTGGCTGGCGCCGGGGTTTATGACAACGTGAACTTTAAGATCAAAATGACTATAAAATTTAGGTGTGCCAGACCAGTGGGGCTGAGAGGGGCCTTGCTAAATGTGAAATGATGCCATTGGTTTGAGAAGAACCAATGAGCGCCAAGGGGAAGAAAGTTAGAGCCCCCCCGCCGAAGGAAACCCAGCTTAGAGACGAAAGAAATCAGAGTACAGTGCGGATATAGAAGAAAAGAGTTCAGTCATAGACGAAACGAGTCGAGTTCTGGACGAAATGAGATGGAGATCGGACATGAAAAGAAAATAATTACGAATTTTGACTTAGAGCACGAGTAGAGAAAAATGAAAAACTAACAGATTTGTAAAGGTTCCGTAGATGTTCCAAATTAATGGAGGTAGATCAAATGGCGAGTGCATTAGTAGTACGAGGAGGAGCCACACACCACAGAGTTATGGCAGTATAAGACTGATGCAAGCGAGAGGATGAGCCCAAGACTAAACTGGAAGGTATGTGCTTAAAATATCACAGGTTCTAGACACTATCGTAAATCTAATAATTCTGGTCGCATATGTCCCCTCGCTAAAATAATTAAATGAAAATTGATAATAAATGAAAATGGATGTTATTGATAAATTGATGTTGTTAATAAATGATATCATTTAAGTTTAAACAGTCTAATCTTTTTATATTAATTAATAATTCTTTCAGGACTTACACAAAAGGTAACAATAATTGGAGGGTTTATTGCGGCACAACAACGAGCAATGTACGTTTAATTATAATTCCACTTTATGAGATCAACGGCCATGTCTTCAATGCTTAATAATAATTAATCAATTATAAAGTTAAGTTTAACCTTTTTATTTCGGTTGCCACAAGTACGTTACCTGTTTCTTCTTCGACCCAGACCGTCTGACCTATCCGAAAGTGTAAGGCATCTGTTTGGACGACCGGGACAGCACAGCCCAATTTAGATCGGAACCCAGTGGGGGGCGTCATAGAAAGGGCCGCACCCTCCTTCTCCTATTGCCAACCTCTCAGAAAGGCTTACAGACCCACCTATTTAGCATGCCCGTATTTCGCCTGAATACGGCAACAGTTCGGACAGAGCCGGGAGTCGAACCCAGGTCGTCCGAGTAAAATCCCCGTGCGTTAACCACTGGACTGTTCCACCTCCTAACTTGCTGTTTCTTATTCGACCCAGGCTATCCAGGTTACCCGAAGGTGTAAGTTATATGTTTGGAAGGCCATGAAGAGCCACCCAATGTAGACTGGAACGCAGTGGGGGGGGGGGGCGTACACAGAGACTGTACCCTTCTTTTCCTACCACCAACCTCTCGGAACGACTTATGGATACACCTATTTAACGTGCCCGTACTCCGCGTGAACAGAGGCGGGAAGCGAACTCGGGTCGTTCGAATGCAATCCCCACGAGCTAACCTAGGTTGCCTCACCCCAAACTTGAGGTTTGTATTTTAGCTTCGCATATTAGTTTACATTCCGTAGGCACAGCCAAGAGAGAGAGATAGCTTAAAGAAATGTTACTTAGATAGAAATTCGCTGATAAAATAAAAATGAAGTAGGTAACATTGGAGCAGTTTTAACTTCCAGCTTCTATGAACATTGTTCTTCACTTTAAGTAAGAAGAGCAAACTTAAAGTAACCTAAACATATTAGTTAAGTGCCAAATGCTTCCCCTCAGGAGAGAATCTTTTGATGGAGTGCTTAATTACTTTATATTAGGACAGAGATACTCTCTCAGTAGACAGTCCTGGGAGAGATAAGGATTGCACTTATTAAACCCAAGACTTGGGAGACCCGAAAGTATATGGAAGACGCATTCATGTCTATTGTCCCATGCTGCTTACGGATGTTACATTGTATTGGAAGTTGTCAGTCCAAGTTATGGGAAAACTTATTTTATTAATATTTCATTAAATGTTACAGGATCAAAATTCTAAAATACGTAATTTGAGTGACAAATATGGAGAGTGATAATTTACTCTGTCACAGATAATAGGATAAAATCTACTGGCATAGGCACTAGATAGTAAAAAATAGGTAACATTTTAGTTAAAATAGGTATAATTTAGGGAGTTGTCTGGACTCATTTTATTGGATGGACGAGAAAATAACCTTCGGTTTTTTTATTATATGTAAGAATATGATAAGCCTGGATAAGGACACGATTTCAGTCGTCACCCCCTCCAAGTACAACACCCAATGTAAGTTCCAACACATTTATTAAACTCCCTTTGTACAGTTTATGTTGACGATAAGAGCTTGCAATTCCGTTCTAGTAGCTCAAGTAGCGTCCACGTAGCGTCGATCGGTCAGATAAGATCCGAGGTTCAATTCCCGGTTGGGACAAGAAAAGTCTTTACAATAACTCCCGAACAAATCAACTCTGTATGTTATTGCAAAAATATCGGAGGTCTGACAGTGACCCTAGTATGACTATCACGGATTGAGTGGACTCTGGTATATTAAGCAAATATTTCAAATCTGAAGATCAACGACTACGGAATAAGCTAACCTGGAGGATAAAAATTGCATCAGAAAGCTGACTAACTTGAGGTAAAAATAGCAAGAGGTGGTCAGTCTTTGAATCCTGTCCCAGTAGCTTAAAGGTAGAGTGTCGCCTGGCCAATTTGAAGATCAAGAATTTGATTCCCGGTTGGGGCAGCAAGGTACTTTACACTTTTTATTATCTTTTTATCTTAGCAAGAAGTTTAAAGGGGGGGGGGGGATTTTATCTTCTCCTCGGCACTTTCTAATCCCGTCCTTGAAAATATTATTAGCGGGCATACCGATATCAAGACATACTATTCTAGCAATACATGCTGCATTTCGTAATTTAAAATGTTAATAATATCTCGAAAATATTTTTTTAATCTCACAGCAGGGAAGGGGATGTAATATACAAGGAGAATGTAAGTCTTATATACGCATTTTTTTGGGAGAAAAGGCTCAGTTGAGTCTCATATATACATCTTTCTCAGAAACGGCTTCTGAAAGAAATATCACTTTTTTAAGAGAAAAAAATCTAATGTGGACAGTACATGACTTTTCCTACAGACCCAAATTCATTTTTTCTTTATTTCTTCAAAAAATCATTAGATTGAGTTTAAATTGCACAAGATAACACTAAATTTACATTTTCAATTCAATTTTTGTTTATATTTGGTAATTGGATCTTTTTCCGAAAAAGGCGTCACAAAAATACAAGAAATATCAAATATCTTAATAACGGTTAGTCCTAAAGTAATGGAATTGGTTATATTCTTTTTCTCGTTAAAAATAGCGTATAAAACAAGAATTTAAGTTATACATTTGAGTATGCGTAGTCTTTTTTTTCTTTTAGATTTTGGCGAGTTTTGCGGGCTATTTCGTTAAAAAAGGCAGGATGTTCATTTCAGAATCGTACCAAAATCTAATCAGCACTAGAGTATCCCACACGTAACTTATCTACCCAATTTTTTGAAATTTGGTCAATTAGTATTTTAGCTAGAGTCCGTACATGGAATTTTTACGGGACAATTCGCAAAATAAGGCGGGTTCTGTTTTTCGAATCGTACCAAAAACTCATCAGTACCAGGGTCACACCCAAAGTGACTTACCTACCCAATTTTATGAAATTCGGTCCATAATTTTTTTGGTTAGAGTGGATACATACATTGCACAGACAGACGTTAAGCTAAAAATAGTTTTTTCGTATTCTAGATGTTTCAGAACGTGTAAATCTGTCGAAAACTTGAGTTGCGATTTTCGGCATGATTCTACTAGTTTCCCTATACATTACTATGTATTGCAGGGAAAGTAATAAGCACATCTCAGAAAAACAACAAAATGTTCGAAACACTACTAATACACTTTAAATGAAAATAAAGCATTTTACGGAACCCAAACGCTGTGCTAACTCGATCCTTATTTACCTGAGACTCATTACCCATCATGATCTTAAGCCAATTTAAAAGCAAGTCAACTCTTAAAAAAACAATTCTTCCTCAATTGAATTAGAGAAATGTATACTTAAAACGTATTTCATCAAGAACTTCATATAACGTAATCTCATCGCAATCCGCTTAAAATATTTTTTTTTGTTCCAAGAAGTTGCAATTGACTCTTACCTCGATCTTTTATATTCTTTAAGTATCTAACTTTATGTACTTTAAGTGGAGTACTTTAACTGCAATTTAAGAAGGAACTATCAAAAGGTTGCACTCAAGGGCAGAATTGGGTGTAACACTTTAATTACTTTGCATTAGGAAAATACCCCATTCTCTTATAAGTCATTCCTTAGATTGAACTTATTAAATATATCATCTGACACAAAATTACATAAAATGTTCAAGATTTATGTTTTTTCTGATAAATCTGATGTCCGAGAAGCCGCTGCAGTAAGATGCTAAAATAATTTCTAAAATTTGAAATGCAATTTTAATATAAAAAAATCTGATATGGGCAGCACATGACTTTCCCTGCAGATTCAAATTCATTTTTTCTATATTTCTTTAATAATTCATTAGATTGAGTTTAATGGCACAAAATAACATTAAATTTACGTTTTTAATTTAATTTTTGTTTTTATTTGGTAACTGGAAATTTACCTGAAAGTGTCGTCACAAAAAGGCAAGAAATCTCAAATATCTTGAGAACGGTTAGTTCTAAAGTAATGGAGTTGATTATATTCTTTTCCTCGTCAAAAATTGCGTATAAAACAAGAATTTAATTAATACATTTGAGCATACCTAGTCTTTATTTTTTAGATTTTGGTAATTTTTGCGGGCCATTTCGTAAAAAAAGGCAGGTCAGCACCAGGGTCATACCCAAGTGACTTACCTACCAAATTTTATAACATTTGATCCATTAGTTTTTGAGTTAGAGTGGATACATCCATTGCACAGACAGACACAACAGACAGACACACAGACGGCATGCTAAAAATAGTTTTTTCGTATTCCAGAGGTTTCAAAACGTGTTAGCCGAAAACTCGAGTTGCAATTTTCGACTTGATTCCAATACTTTCCCTGTACATTACCATGTATTGCAGCGAAAGTAAAAAGTATATTAACTATTTTACGTAATGAAACGTATTGGAATCATGTCGAAAACCGTAACTCGCGTTTTTGACGGATCTACACATTTTAGGACCTCTAGAATACGAAGAACTACTTTAGAGTGACTTCCGCCCCCCTCTCTCTCTGTGTGGAAACCCCAGGCCGTCCGACTCGTCCTGAGGACATGAGTAACTATCTCTCTGTGTGTGTATGTTCAATGTATATATTTCCTCTAACTCATAGACAAATGGACCCAATTTCATGAAATTTTATATGCAAGTCATTGGGGGGTGGCCCTGGTGCTAATTAGATTTTTGTACAATTCAAAAAATTAAACTGCTTCTTTGTGAAATACCCCTCAAAAATTGCCCAAAACTAAAATTAAAGAATAAGTATGCTAAAATGTATTCATTAAATGCTTATTTCATACATAATATTTAACGCTGAAAATAATAAGATTGACCCCATTATTCTAGGACTAGCGAATCTCAAGAAAGTTTATTTTTTTTTTCGTATTTTTGCTACGCGGCCTTTGAAAATACGTTCAGTTGTCCAATGAAAACGCAAATTGAATTAAAAGTACAAATTCAGTGCCATTTCAAATAATTCTTCGTGCCATTCTGTGCCGTTTAACACAATTTAATGAATTATTGAAGACATAAAGAGAAAATGAATTTGAATCTGCATGGAAAGTTATTGCTGCCCGCATCAGATTATATTTCTCATCTTAGAGGAGGTAAAAATGTGTAATGGCCAAGGAAAAGGTAAGTCCTATATGTAGGAGAAAGGTCTTATGTATAAAAGTAGGATCTTTCTAGGAGAAAATGAGTCGTATCAGCTTTCTAAGAGAAACAGGAAACAATCAACAATCTTGAAAAAACATATCTTCGAACAAAACACCTACCAATAATGTTTAAATACAAATAGAGCATGGTCTCCTCATTTTCATGTTTAAGCATAGCTGAAGAACAAACACGGAAGTCAACCATTCTGTTAACTCGACCAGTGGATACCTAATACCGTTACCCATCACAAGCTTAAGTCAATTTGAAAAGACTTCACCCCTATGAAAAACTAATTCTTCCTCAATTTAAATAGAGAAACATATACTTAAAACTTATTTCATTAAGAACTATATATGAATTAATCTTATTACATTCCACTTAAAAGATATTTTTTGTTTTACGATGTTGCAATTCCCTCTTACCTCGATCCTTTATATTCCTTAAGCGACTAACTTTACGTAACTTTAACTGTAATTTAATAAGGAACTATCTTCCCTCATGAATTGCACTCAAGGGCAGCATCGGATGTAACACTTAATTATTTTGCATTAAGAAAGTACCCCATTATCTTAAAAGTCATTCCCTAGATTGAACTTATTAAATATCTCATCTGACATTCAATTATCTAACATGTTCAAGATTTATGCTTATTCTGATAAATCTAATGTGTGAAGAACCTCTGCAGTAAGATAATAAAATATTTCCTAAAACTCGAAATGCACTTTCTAATATAAAAATAAATATACTGTCCATTTTTTACTTCCCTACAATATGTGGTAATGTATAGTTAAAATGCTGGAATCACGTTCAAAAATCACAACTCTAGTTTTCAACGGATCTACACGTTTTGGGGGCTCCAGATTGCAAAAAAAATATATTTTAATGCGACGTCTATCTATCTGTCTGTCTCTCTCTTTGTGTGCCTCTGTGTCTGTCTCTGTGTGTGTATTTCTGTGTCTCTCTCTCTCTCTATGTGTGTATATCTCTGTGTGTGTATGTCTGTGTATGTTTTTTTCCCTCTGTGTGTGTGTATGTCTGTGTGTGTTTCTCTCCCTGTGTGTATGTGTGTGCGTGTGTTTATCTCTCTGTGTGTGTGTGTGTTTCCCTCTGTGTGTTTCTTTCCCTGTGTGTTTGTCTCTCTCTCTCTGTGTGTGTGTGTCTCTATGTATGGGTGTGCGTGTCTGTGAGTCTTTGTGTGTGTATATAGATCTCGCTCTCTGTCTCTTTGTGTGTGTGTCTCTCCCTGTGTGTGTGTGTCTCTCTATCTCACTCTGTCTCTCTCTCTCACTTTCTCTCTCTCTCTCACTTTCTCTCTCTCTCTCTCTCTCTCTTTGTGTGTGTGTGTCTGTGTCTTTCTATCTCTGTGTGTGTGACTCTGTGTGTGTGTGTGTCTATCTTCCTCACTGTGTCACTCTCTTTCTCTGTCTCACTATGTGTGTGTATCTATGTGTGCCCCTCTCTCTTTTTGTGTGTGTCTCTTTCTCTCTTGCTGTGTGTGTGTATGTGCGTGTGTCTCTCTCTTTCTCTTTGTGTGTAGGTGTGAAATAATGAAGTGCGTTATATTGTGCTATTAAGCTTAGTAACGATACAAAGAGGAAATTAATTTGAGTCTGTATGGAAAATCATGTACAACCCACGAGTTTTTTCATATTTTAACTATATAAATATATAACATATTGAAATAATTAAATCCCTTATAATCGGTATATCAATTGTTAAAAACTGTTTTACTGGCCATTAATCTAAGAGAGGGGATGTATGTAATTGACAATAAACTTTTCAGTTATTTAAAAGAAAGCTGTATTTTTAAATAAAGTATGTTATTAAGTCTTATGCTGTTCATTTATGAAAGTGTGAAAGCTGTTAAGATAAAAATAGGCTGTCCAATGTCGAATATACTCTAGGATTTAAAATAACAGAGACAAATATAAAATTGCATGCATTTCGTATTTGTTAATTCATTATGACAAAATTATGAAATTAAACAAGCTATCTAAGAAGTGTATTTTTATTTTCTCATTCGTAGTATTGGGGAAGTATCGTTTTCTAAACAGTTTCGATTTCGAGATTTGGATGCCACTATACGTTTAAAGATCTTCTGAAAATATTTTGACGATTTTTGGAGGGATTCCCGCCCGTCCGTCTGTCTGTTTGATATCGATTACTTGTGTACACAATAGCAGCCACACATATCAATGGTTTTCATGAAACTTTATATACGGTTCTTTTTGTCGAAAAACTTAGAACCATATATAATGTTTCTAATTCGAGCGAAAACGTAGAAATAAATTTTACATGCCATGTTTTTAACTTGGCAGAATAGGATAAAATTGGACATAATCATATATTCAAGGATTTATGCGTGGCTCAATGATCGGGAAACTTCATAATTTCAATCATTGTTGGGAAAAATAGTCGCGATACAATAATTTTTTGTTCGTGACGTCATTATTCCCTCTTGGGGGGGGGGGGGCAAGGTACCCATCGAAGTACTTTTTCAAGCCATTTAAAATGAAGGGTAATGCATTATAGTTGTAATTATTTGAACTCCCAGTACCAAATTTTCAAGTTTTACCTTGTAAAATTTGAAAAAAATGAATTCTGGTATGAAAAAGTCGAGTCACACGACAGTTAATTTTAAAAATGTAAGTAAAACATCCTTCGTAAATGAGCCGTTACATCGCTATTTCCTTTTTGGCATTTAAATGATACGAATTGGTTCACAAGGAATTGGTACGATGATATTGTTATGAATGTGGATAAGTCCCTCACTGGTGTCTCTTTTGAAAAACACCCGTACACGTAACCTTTCCTATGACGTGAATCTAGGGTTTCCGCATGCTGAATTTCGGAGGGGCTTGCCCGATTTTGCGATATTTGACAACTTTTCGATAGTTCGAGTAGCACCTCGAGATATTAAATAGTCTACGACAGTGGTTCCCAAACTGGGGTCCCCGGACCCCTGGGGGTCCGCGACGAGGTTTTAGGGGGTCCGCGAACAGCACGCAATATTTAACTAATAAATAGTTAGCTTTCAAAAAAATAAAATTCATTATTCTTCTCCACTCTTTTTTTCATTTTATTTTTTTAAATAAAATAATAATGAACTTTTTCTCTAAATAACTTTGAATTAAATACATTCATGAAATTTATTTCAAACTGATAGGTTATATCTTCAAACAGAATTAAATTGTTTGGGAGTAGGTTTCGTTTCGGCATAATGCCATGATTAACGGTGACGATACTCTGTAGCTCGGACGTCAAAGTACTTGTAACTTCGAGCATTAATACTACTAGAGACCGGATGACGTCAGCTTTGAATAGAGGGGGCTTAGCGAATATCTCCCGCCTCTCCCGCGCTGATTTACGCGGGTGCTCCCGCGGAAAATCACGTGACATAGCTCAGTGGCGGCTCGTTTATAGGCACTGTGGCACTGCGGGAACGACAGTGCTCTCTCTCCAGCGCAGCCTCGCTTGCAGCTTCCTATGTGCGCATGCGCTCAACAGTCAAACACCGCTCTCTCTCCCTCGCAGCTTCGCTTGCAGCTTCCTATGTGCGCATGCGCTCAACAGTCAAACACCGCCCTCTCTCCCTCGCAGCCTCGCTTGCAGCTTCCTATGTGCGCATGCGCTCAACAGTCAAACACCGTTCTCTCTCCCTCGCAGTCTCGCGTGTAGCTTCCTATGTGAGCATGCGCACATAGGAAGCTGCACGTGTCACAGAGAGCACTGTCTGCAGAGAGCACTGTCGTTCTCGCAGTGCCACAGTGCCTATACACGAGCCGCCACTGACATAGCTACTAGCTATGTCACGTGACGTTCTTCACGAACGTACTTTCAACCCTGCCGATATTTGTTAATTATTTGATAAAATGGATCGTCGGTTAAAATTAGGTGCTTTAAAGGTGGTCACCAACCACTCTCTTACACCATAAGAAGATTTTTTGGCGGATCTTTCATCGGATTGTTCTCTAAAATTAATGTTCTCACAAGTACAATTAGCTGACTTCTGGTTATCAGTAATGGCTGACTATTCTCAACTCGCAAGAAAGGCTCTTAAGTGCTTAACTCCCTTTCCCACAACTTACTTGTGCGAAACAGCTTTCTCCCACCTGACATATTTAAAATCTAAGTTGAGAAATAGACTTGAAGTTGAAAGTGATTTAAGACTGAAATTATCAGACATTAAACCAAATATTACTAAGCTAATTGCAAGAAAGTAGCATCACTGTTTACACTAAATTATGCTTGTTGTACATATCCAATAGAAACACGCCTTTGCAATATGGTTTTAAGGGGTCCACGAAATTTATTTTTTCTCTGAGGGCGTCCGCGGGCCCGAAAGTTTGGGAACCACTGGTCTACGAGATGCGAGAGATATCTAGAAATTTCTACAGAGAGTTTATAAAGGGAGTCATCACTCAGTTGGATAGCAGTTAACGTGATACGAACTACATTGGACTGTGTCATACGTCCATATTTTGAAATAGTAGCTGCTGTTTTGTAAAATGCGTGGTCCATTTATTGGCTATACTGACAGCTATTGAGTGATCTTGGAGATAATTATTGAGCTATCTGTTGTATATTGTTCCTGTTTACGCTGTGCTTGTATATAAGCGTGTTAGTTTTCCAGATATTCGGACTTATTCTAGTATCCTGAAAGTACAACCATGATTCCTGAGAATACATTACAGCAATATTGCGCTATGTGGAACATTGATACTAATAAATTCAAACAGATGTAATTCTCAGTAACAGAGCCACAAAAATACAAACTTGTGACTAGAATGCATAGAATGAACATGAACAAACAAGACAGCTCGATGATTCATAAATAAAATTTATACACAGTGACATTAATGTTCATATATTTGCTTATTTTATATGTAAGGTGCACTTACATTTTGAGAAATAGTTAATATGTTTCCATTTAGACTATGGCATGCCGAATACCCGTTAAAAATCAACGACCTCCCAATAAGCAACCAAACGGAAATATTTAAATATATTTTGCAATTGGAAAACTCCGATTATATAATTTTTCCATTTCAAACTATCTACCGGTACACGGAATTTCCTATTTCATCCCAAAGCACGCTTTTTTATCATTTTACATTTCAGACGTTTTCTATGGAGACCTTTAATGAATATTTTTTGAATAATTCTATTCTTCTTTTGGTTTTTATCAAATGATTAAGTACCCATATATGAAATTTCAAGCCTATAACAGATGTTAAAAGAAACGTTTCCATTTATTCGACATATCAGACATTTTGGTGTGCGCCAACCCTTAAAGTAGCAAATATTGAAAATCTGAAATGGCACGTTTCCTTTCGGTCTATTTAGCCATACACTAAATTTTAAGTCGCTTTCTCATCGCAAATCACGATGTTCTATCATTTCACTTCTCGAAAGTTTTGGCGTAAAGCACGCCCTCTACAGAACATTTCTGAAAATTCGATTTATCCAGAGGTTTTTATCGAACGGTCAACCGGTGTACCAGATTGCAAGTCTCTGTCTCTTCGGAAAGAGCCTAAAAAGCGTGACAGACGGACGGATGGGCTGTTACATTGAATTTTGCAATCGCAATGTAACAGTGCAGTTTCAGAGGAGGAAATTGACCTAAGAAGATGGTCCCTCAAACGAAGCGATTCTTATACCGATCCCTCGAACGCAGCTTCGCCGGACATAGATACGGAGAAAAATGGCTGCTACCCAATTTCAAGGGAGCATCACTCAGCTGATCCGAAAAGTCAAGAATGTATCATGATGGACATAGGAAAGTGGTCGTGGGAACTTTTCACAAATAAAACAAAATGGTAGGTTTCTAAATTTTAAGAGGGAACCTAGCCAATAATATAGCCGGAAGGAGTAGTTTTAATATTTACATAGCCAATAACATACTTACCTTATAGAGTACCTTATAGAGGGGGCAGAGAGAGAGTGTAACTTTGAAGTTTGAGACATTAAAATCTGGGACTTGAAATGAAGTGCTGATCGAGAACGGAAGGAGACAAAATCTCGGAGAGCCTGGCCTCAACGCTACGAAGAAGGTAGGCTCTTTTATATACATGTTTCACTTATCTCTCTCCGCTCTTTACGTAAGTTAGCATAAAGGAACCATAAAGGAATGGTCACTTTAGCGGAATGCAAATAATTTCAGGAATTATTAAGATGTTGGGATTGTATGCAAATAACGAGGGATTAACGTGTATCGAAGGAGCACGAGTTATGAAATGTGTATCATGTTAGAAATTTCGGAGATGATGTAAATATATATATAGAATATTTCCTACAATAAATGTTATTATTTTTATTATTAATTAAGTCTCTTCATTTTAAGTATTTGTGTATTTTATTTTAATTAGCTTTATATACGATTACGGCCTTTTTTCGCGTTCTTACCGGACGTGTGGGATAACCACGTAGCAGCGCGGATACTTGGCAATTAATTTATGTAAATGTTAATGAACAAAATTGTTAAGAATGCCCTAAAAGTTAATGAACGCGTTAATATGAAATTAATTCCTACGAATATAATAGATAGTGAACATTGCTAAAATATTGCAATAAACACAATAAGGGTAATAACCTTAACAAAGGCAAAGTTAGTATTTTTTATCAGGATAAAAAGACAGAGCAAGCACAACTGGTAAAGGTAAGGAGAGATTCTGTCGAAGACTTTTGCACACTTGACACAGAAAAAAAAACTTTAACTAGGAATTGAAATTGAAAGTCGATTCAAAATGTTAGTTCCATGACAATTTTAAATATATTTTTCACATAAAATATTTCACACAAACGTTTCACTATACATAAAAAATGAATCCGAAAGTGATTCTAAGGAAGCTCAGATCATTCATTTTGCTACCTTCCTTCCAATACATGGTAATGTATAGGGTACGTATTGGAATCATGTCAAAAATTGCAACTCGAGTTTTTAGATGATTTACACATTTGGGGACCTCTACAACACGTAACAAACTATTTTTAGCCAGACGTCTGTGTGTGTGTGTCTGTCTGGACAATGTATGTATCCACTCAAAAACTAAATGACCGAATTTCATAACATTTTATAGGTAAATCACGTGTGGCTGACACTGGTACTGATTCGAGTTGGGTAGATTCGCGATAAAAGAACCTGTATTTTTTTGCGAAATAGCTCAGAAAAATCGCCTATATCCACCCTCGCTGAAAGTCTGAATGACCCAATTGCACAAAATTGGGTAGATAAGTCAATTACTTGTAGGTTACCTTGGTACTGATTCGATTTATGTACGATTCGAAAAAAGAACACCTTCCTATTTTACGGAATGGTCCACGAAAATCGCCAATATCTAAAATAAATGATGATGTATTCTGAAATGTATCCATTAAATGCTTATTTTATACGTAAGTTTCGGCAAATATACAAATAAAACCCACCCCATTACTCCGTGACTCACCGTTCTCAAGATATTTTAGTTTTTTTTTCGAGTTTGCTACTCCACCTTTGAAAATAGGTCCAGAAACAAATAAAAACAAAATTTAAATCAAAAGTGAACACTCAGTGTTATTTTGCGCTATTCAATTCAATTTAATGAATTAATATAGAAATAAAAAGAAGATGAATTTAAATGTGTAGAAAATGTCATGCGTTGCCCCATCAGATTTTTCATTTTTGTAATGGAGGAGGTTCAAGGTCTCGGCATGCAAATAACGAAACAAAATCTTTCATTTTTAATTATTCCAAATTCTTTACTAGTTTCTGTTAAATGAAAGATTATTATCTATATTATTAATTTGAAAACAATTTTCTACATACATAGTCACACAGTTTTCATTCCTGTGTATGGTATTCAAAATAACTATCAATGGAATAATAATGGAATCTTCTTACAACTACTACTTACTATCTTGTCAATAGAGATTAGATAAATGTCATAAGTTTGGGAAAGTCCAGCTTATCTAAATTTCTTAATATGAAGATAAAATTATGCGTTGGGTACAGAGCATTATTTAAATAGTATTTAAATGAATGATTCTCTTTAATAAGCAATGTATTCAAGTGTAATACAACAGACTGATTTGAAATATTATTACTAAACCAGCAAAGTCGGCGCGCTACGCCCGTCCATGCTTGGGAAACAGGAACCGGTGGATATCTACTCCCGTCGATCCTTCCTTCCGTTCTAAATATCCACAGACACTGGCGAGTCATCCCTCATTCAACATTCTTGTGTGATTTCCATCAAAATATACATATTGTACCAACCCCTAACATAACGCAATGAAGGGATGCTCCCCTACCCCCTCTCATAAACCCATTTATCAAGTTTAATGCTTGGGACGTTTTATCTGAAATTTTCAATGTCTGGTCATAGCATGGAAGAAAGAAGACTCACTCTCTCTCACTGGATGGGTCATACCATTCAGTTCCAAGCCATCTATCTCTAAACAAAGTTTGCATTCTTTAAAACGTGAATTGGAAGATCAAGCAGGAAGCGAGTCTCACTCACTACGGGGTTCAAATATTCATATTCTGAATTTTCCCACTATTCATTTTTCTATCCCTCCCACTATTCATTTTTCTATTTAGCTGAATCATAGAGGGGGTCTATGATTCAGCTAAATATGATTCAGCTAAATATCTCTAACTCCATGAGTGGCATACAGTTTTTATGTCATTTCTTCAGGCATTCGAGTCTGAATTAATAATTGAAATTGCTATCTCCTTTGCTGGTTATTATTAAGGAGACGTTCAAGTAAGTAAAACTCGACAAAAGTTATCAAATTTTGTTATTGCAACACTATTATTATTCACGTTATTTTACATCGTTTGCGAAAAACCGCATTCAATTCGAATATCTACTTCCTAAATTATGAATAAGTGAACATTGTAATCCACCAAAAATTGCGTTGAAAAATATGTTTTAAGTGCGTTTTTCTTAGAATCAGATTTTCGATATTTCCATAGCTTTTAAATTGTTCCATGCGTTCTAACTGTTGACCTAATTATATGAATGTGTAGGACATGTTTTGCACATATATTTTAGCAAAATTGTGCGTGAATTTTTGAATTGGAATACTTTAAATGACATAAATAGGTAGTTATCGCCATACGTAAATGGTTGATGAAAATATATTTTCCAATTCATTAATATATATTTTTAAATAACCTGAAGATGATTTCAGAAATAAATACACACATTTGTTCTTATCAAATCTGTTAAATAAATTGAATGTCACATTAGGAGAAAACAAGAAAAATCAATCATGCTTAAAGCAATGATCACGAAACACTTTCCAACTTCAATGCAATTTTATTTAAACATCTCTAAAATGCAATTAATTCCTAAGTAATATTTTAAAACTTATCACAATACTACATTAATTTATTATATTTGAAAACTTAAACTCGATAAAAATAAACTTCATTCAAGTGACGGCATTGAAATATAAATTGCTTGGTTTAAACATTTCTAAAATGCGATATATTCCTCGGTAATACTTTTAAAATCATCATAATACTACAATAATTTATTATATTTCAAAAAACTTCATCGAACACAAGTGACATTCATTCAAATGACGTTATAGAAAAAATAACACGGCTGGCTCTCTCTATAACAGCAGCATTTCATTCATACCATTTTCCCATTCAATTCATTCACCACAGTATTAAATAATTTATTTTATTTAAAACCTTAAGACCATAGAGCTACAAGTAATTAAACTCTATGCTTAAAACTTCATCGACAAAAATCGTCCTTCTTTCTGTAAAATCAATGAATATTTTATTCATATCAGTTATGTAGACTCCATGAGCTAAATACTTTTGCGCTAAAAAAATACAGCAATTTTTATACAACTCATCCTATATATTTTGCTGTTTATATCTTACATAAGTGAAAAATAGACTTCGTTGTAGAAATAATCAAATTTGAATGAGCATTCAAACTCAAATATATTGTCATTGCGTTGTTATTTTCCTTATATACATAATGTATAAAGAGGTATTGTGACGGGATCGAAAATTCGAATTAGAGTTTTTGACGGGAGAGCACGTTTCAAGCATCCCTGATCACGAATCAAACATTTTTGAAGTGATGTCTGTGGGTGTGTGAAAGTATGTGTGTGTGTGTGTGTGTGTGTGTGTGTATGTGTGTGTGTGTATGTGTGTGTGTGTGTGTGTGTGTGTCAGTGAGTCTGTGGAGACGATAACTGACGAACGAATGAACCGAATCGAACGAAATTTGGTACAAAAATCACAATCCGTAAACACTTTAAGTCTATTGTTTTTATATGCAATCGGATGTTCAGAACCCCCCTAAATTTTCGAGTGAAATTTTGAAAAAATCGTCAAAAAATCAAAACCGCTACTAAATTATCGCAAATAGACATTTCTTATGTAATTTTTTATCAGAAAACGACTGACATAAATTTTAGAACGTTAACATAAACCGTTCTCGAGACATTGCTCATTTTTGAAAAAAAAATATCAAAAAGTCATATAAATTAAAAAAAAATATTTCTTATTATGAAACATGTTCACTTTTCATATGTAATACCATGCGATACATTGGGTGACATCATTCTCGTGGATCTAGCTCGTTCCATTCATGAAAAGAGATACTTTGAGTAATAATTTTGAATTTGTTCGCAAATAGTCATTTATCTGCTGTAAGAATAACTTATTTCTTCGTCCATAACGCTTGACGAGATTTTGGCGACGATTTTGGCGGAATGTCGCCAACTTGGCGACTTTTTGAAATGTTGCCAAATTAACGAAAATCTCGCCAAATGGATAAAAAAGACGCTAAATCAATGAAAATGACGACTAATTGTCGAAAATTCAATATCTTGAAAAGAATATAAGTATCTACTATAAGAAAAACCTATTTTTTACTGTAAAAGTAGTAAATTCATCATATTAAGGAAAGTCATGTGTTGCCCACATCAGATTTTTTCAGTATGTAGATGCACAGAATTTAAGCAAAAATAAAGCAGTTTTAACCGGAATACAACACTCAATAAGAATTAAAAAGATCTTTAAAAATCACGATTTTGAGACAAGATGGATGCCCTATTTCATTTTGAAGTGAGTCACGAGATCTCTGCATATGATGGTCACGTGATCGCTTCATATAAGAGGTGTAATTTTTATTTTTATTTAAAAAACTACTGAATATATTTTGCTGAAATTTTTTGTATATTTTTTATGAAATAATTTGAATATTACCTAAAATTTTCGAAGCAAGTTGTGAATTTTAAATTCGCTTAAAAAATGTTTGAAAAATTATGTCCCATAGGGTTCAATGTATTTCAATTTTTCAACCCGGGTTCAATACAAAACTAATTGGGTGATATTATTCATTTATATTCCCATAGGTCCTACAGACCGTCTGAACAACATACTAAAATTTCCTTTTGATTAAGTCATTTTTACGGCAGTTATCGTGCTAACGAACAGACAGACAGGATGAATGAACAAAGTCATAAACACTTTTCAACTTTGTTGTAAAGTATTAACATGCATATTGGATCAAAAATGGAAATGTGGGATTTCAAAATCCACTGCCCTTTTAATGAATTCTAGTAGTATGCCTATTTGCTGTGTCAAGACAATAAATTGACTATATCAGTGGCATGGAACGCAATCCATTACAATCTCAGGCCTGAGATGATAAACACAAAAATTACAAAACAGGTTAAATTTTAAAAGGCTATTTCTTCAGATCTGGGGGTTCACTTGAAAAACGGATTTCAAATCTCGATTTAGCAGGGTCGAATGAGTATACGTTCAGTCCTGGGATTTACTCTGACATACTGACACTGTTGACATACTGATGACAGATGTTTTGAAGAAGCTTGCTGCCCCAATCGGATCTCCGAATGGGCCAGCCAACGCTCTACCTTTGAGCTACTGAGAAGCGATTGCAAGCTGCTGTCGTCTAAGTCAACTCTGCTGATCCCTCTATATTGAAATTGAATATACTTTTCAAAGATTAAAAAATGCCAATAATTTATAGCAGTTTCGTGACACACATTATTGGACGGAAATTGTTAGCCTAAATGTTTCATGAAATCCATTGAAAGTTGAAGTAAAGTTGAGTGTTTATTTCTGTATTGATTCAACATGTCAGTGACTGGCGCTCTCAATAAAATAATCAAAATGTCCTTAATAATAAGTATATGAAGGAAATAGAGAAGTTTTCACACTGTGTAAGTATCGCCGGCCACACAGAAAGCTACCATTAGCCTTTGGGTTGGTCGTGTGGTCGGGGTTTTCTACTGTGTAAGTATCTTCTCTCAAGACCCAAGAGACGGACCCAAAATTGTTTTGGTCGTATATCTTCGGTTAACATGATTGGCATCTGACAAAAAAAAGTTCTGTTAAATCATGCGGTTGTGTCATCATAAACAAATCCCGTGATAATGTGGATGCCAATTTCGGAAACAATATTTAGACATAAAATGGGCCCTTATGCAAATGGTAATACATAGGGATCGTAACAATGATAATACATGGTAATGTAAACTATTGGAATCATGTTGAATATCACGAGTTTTAAATGGATCTACACATTTTGGGACTTCTAAAATACGAACTATTTTAGAAACTATTTCTAGAAACTATTTTTAGCCTAACGTCTGTGTGTGTATGTGTGTGTGTGTGTCTGTTTTTCTGTATGTATGTGTCTGTCAGTGCAATGTATGTATTCACTCTAACTCAAAAACTAATAGACCCAATTTTACAAATTTTATAGATAAGTCATTCATGAATTACCCTGGTGCTAATTAGGTTTTTGTATGATTCAGAATAAAAGAATCCGCTTTTATTTAGAAACGGGCAACAAAAATTGTTTGTATCCTCACTATCCAAAAAACGAATTGACAAAAATGAACAAAATTGGGTAGATAAGTTGCGATATGGGGCGGAATAATCGTCAAAATCTAAAATAATAGATCACGTATGCTCAAATGTATCCATTAAATGCTTCTTTTATTCATAATGTTTTACGCTACAAAAAATAAGACCGACCCTTTTACTTTAGGACTGGCCGTTCTCGAGATATTTTAGTTTCTTCGCATTTTTGCTACGCCGGTTAATGTACACTTAAATAGATATGAAAGAGCCTATTCAGTGTTATTTCAAGTAATGATGCCTGTTATTTTGTACCATGAAACCCAATTGAATGAATTATTAAAGAAATCAAGAGCAAATTAATGTGAGTCTGTAGGGAAAGTCATGTGCTGCCCACTTCAGCTTTTCTAATGTCATACTTTTGATTCGACTGTATAACCCAAAGGGCACGAATAAAGAGTTTTTGGATGAATGGGTACAATAGAGACCGTATCTTATTTTTATGATATATAAATACATAAATGCTTTCTAGATAAAGGTCTCACAATTGTAGCCATTTTGAGAAAGTCTTCACTCTTAATAATACAGTATTATGGATTGATAAAATATACGTCCGCTAAAGCTTCAGAATATATATTTAATAAAAACGCTCTCGATTTGTAAATGCAATATACCATTCCTTTATGTGCGTAAAAGATAAAGCATGAGTTAAAGAAGTCAATATTTTCTCTAAAATAGATGTCTTTACATCGTGATTTTAAGCTTGAAATCCCTTTATTTAAAGAAAATGTTCTCATTTATCGGGCTTCTAGACATTTACAAAAGCCATGGCAAAATAATCTTAAAGCCACTGGACTTTAAATAATGGGCCACATTGGAAAATTATTATGACCTATTCATATTATTATGACCTATTCATTATTATGGTCTATTTATTATGATTCTATTGAAAAATTATTATGACAAAGAGTCGATTTTTGTAGCAAAAGGGAAATTTGCGAGAATAGTACAGTTTTAATATAGCGACTATAAGTAAATATATTATAGTTAATCAAATTATTATATTCAGTAAATTCTTATATTGTACACGTTTAAGCAAAAAACATAATGTAGACTATGCATAATCGTAATAATACATTTGTGTTCATACTCGAATTGAGAGTTTCAATGGCAGATAGGTCATCATTCTAGAGGCGAAATACCTTTTAATAAGAACTTTCTATCGATCATTGATTGTGTCGTGATTAAATTTTAAGATAAAAATATCATGCAAACTTCACACAAGATACACTATAATTAAAATAATGATTTAGCTCGTGCCCTGTGGCTCGATAGGCTCATATAACGAACTTTATATCCGGCGTTGTTATAGAAAAATCTAAAACTATATACAATTTTTAAAATTCGAGCGAAAACTCTGAATTTCGTTCTAAATTTTATATTTATTTTAACATGGCAGTATACGACAACTGGCAGCAAACTGGACATAATCATATACAAAAGGGTTTATTTACAGCTCACGAGACTTAATAGTTTTAATCAATGTTGTTAAAAAATAGTCGCGATACAATTTTTTGGGTTCGTAACGTCATTAGCCACCCCCCTTGGGGGGGCAAGTTACCCCTCGGGGTGCATTGTCAAGTATGATATCAATTGAAATATTTTTTCAAGCTCTTTAAAATGAAGGCTAACACGCTGTAGTTGTAATCATTTGGACCGATGATACCGATATTTTAAATTTTGTCTTGTAAAATTTGAAAAGAAAAATGATATCTGGTATGAAAAAGTCGAGTTGAGCCACACGCCAGCTAATTTTTAATTTTCATGCTGTGTAGAACTTAAGTACTTTTAACGACGGAACCTTTAATAAGTAGCAGTTTCATTTAATGAAAATTGATAATGAAATAAATATTCAGATCTTTGGGAACGCTGTCTTCACCTTGTTTCGTATTTTACAGGTGTGGTGATTTTAAAACTGGAGATTTAAATATGAAGTTAAGCATTAACTTTCTTTATTTGCAATTGCTACACATTGGTCGCAAAAACCCACCATTATTTCTTAGTACGAGCCCACTTACCATAATCTGTAAATCAATACAGATTAATATAAACATTTTTAATAATTAATATTTATTTAAAAATTAACACTTATTGACACACATTAAGAGCAAAATTAAAATTACATAAAAGCTTACTACGAAATGACTCCAGGAGGAAAAGCACGCGTGTGAGACCTTGTCATGTTTAAATTATTTAAATAGATCCTGACCTCGACTTGTTATTACTGAGAAAAGCACATACTTTGGCATTTTTGGCCTTGGTTTGTTGGTCCTCACTTTTCGGACCTCATGGAATGCCACAGAACACTTTTCACTTGCATCGGACTTCTATCTCATCTCGTTTCTCTCTGGATCTATTCAAACTTATTCTTTTTGCGATATTATCAGGATTTCAATTTCCCTCCACTTCACTGCTACAGGCAACAGTCATCTCGTCTGTCGCTGATCTATTCTTTTTAGCAGTATCTTTTGGCCACGGTAAAGACCTCCCCTGTTAATTCCATTGGCTATTCTTCAGTGTGATGTTGTATCGCGGTTTGGAATCGAATGAAATCTGCTTTATGTCCTGGCTTCCAGCATTGTTTATGCCCCAAGTCCCACCTGAAATTTGGAGACATGTATTTATTGGGGTCATAAATTTCCGGACCAGGACTCTCGAAATAAACTTCACTTATCTGCGCCTTATATTTGATAACAAATATAAAAATCTGAAATGGGTGCATGGTGATCTCACAGCAGTGTTGTATAGATACTGTTCAATCGTTTGCAATCAATTTAGGATAAATACCTGTATATCCCTTAAATTCTAACCCCATCAAGTGATACTTTATAGTACATATAAAATCGATCATTACGATACACAAAACTGCTGCTTGAAGAAAATAACTTATAAAACTTTCTTGAAGAAAGCAAACATTTGTCATTTACGATAATTCTCAACAATATACAAGAAAAATGCAAATATTAAATTTAAAAACTAATGACTCATCATTTTACTTTTAGCAACTTTCATATTTTTATTTTACTATATCGTTATTAAACCTTTACCTCATTATTATTCATTTTCTTTCAAAAGCCGGCGTTAATGGAGAGTTTCATTTTACAATTATTTATATTTTTTTACAACTCCTGATATAAATTGAACTTAATAAATATGTATGGTTTTTCAAAGAGGGATACATTTATAAATTATATATCTAGTTTCATGTGTTTCATTTGCTCTTATGGACGGGGTTTTTTGTTAGCTAGGATATTTTCTATTTTCGTTTACATAAAATTTCAAATGAATTAATCACGCTCGAATTTAAAAAAAATCTATGTAGTTCTAGATTTTTTGATAACAAAGCCGGATATAAAGTTTTGTGAAAACTCATTGTGGCTGCTACTGTGTATATAAGAAATCAACCGCAGGCATCAGATAAACAACGAACATCTCTCCAAAAGTAGTCGAAACGTGTTCAGGAAATCATATAACATATATTGGCATGAAAATTTCGAAACAGAAAATTTTTGTGAAAACAATATTTTCTCAATATTACGTATGAGAAAATAAAAATGTGCTTACTTTTGTCATATGAATGAAACCTTTTTATTTAATTTCTGAAATAAATAGAAACCATCGGTTCCAATTCATTACTAGTTGTTCTTGAGATAATAAACATTATACTTTACCGAAGGAGACGCAATAATCCTCGAAATTATAGAGAGAACGAATTATTCGAAATTGAATATGCTTGTTATAATCAATAACAACAAAAGCCTCGTTTATTTTCATCAAGATCTAGTCATCAAATTTTCTAAATTCTGCTTTATTATTTTCGCATAATATCAAAAATTATTGATGCGTAGCAAAAGTTGTATTAGCCACATCAGACTTTTACTATCCAACAAATTCCAAATAAAGATATTATCGTTAATATGTATATATGCATGACATATTCCTTTATTGTCATTAAAGGAATATGTATAACAAACCTAACATATCTGATGCGGGCAGTTTATGATTTTCCCTGCAGACACAAATTAATTTTCTCTTTATTTCATTAATTATTCATTAAATTGAGCTGAATGGCACAAAATAACACTTAGAATTATTTAAATGATATTGGATTTGCACTTTTAGTCGTTTTACTAGTTTACACTTTTACCCGTTTTTATTGGGTTGCTACCAAATTGCTAAAAACAAAAATAGCTAGAGAATGACTAGTCCTAGAGCCATGGGGTGGATCTTATTATTTTCTTCGTCAAGTATTTAATAGATACATTTCAGTATACATAGTATTATTTTAGAATTTGGAGATTTGTATGTACCATGTCGCAAGAAAAGCAGGTTCTTTTTTTTTTCAAAAATCGTACCACAATCTAATCAACCCTAAGGTAACCCACAAGTAACTACTCTACCCAATTTTGTGAAATTCACGCTAATAATAGTTTTTGCGTGTTCTAGAAGTCCTAAAACGTGTAGATCGAGAAACGTGTAGAAAGCTCGAGTTTCAATTTTCGACACGATTCTAATATTTTCCCTATACATGTAATGCAGGGAAAGTAAAAAAAGGGACAATTTTATCGCTCATTTATTTCCTAAGAAGTTATTGTAATGAGGCATTTGCGTATAAACCCAAAACAGTTCCGTGTCAAACTCAATTAATTCTTAGCAAAATGAATGAAAAATGTAAATAATTGAACATAAAAACTAATGACTCGCTATTTTAATTTTAGTACCCCTTTATTATTATTTTTTCTACTTCTCTATCATTATTAAACTTTCAGCTCATTATTATTCCGTCTCTCATAAATTTCTGCGCTAATGGGCTTTTCTTTAGCCTTCAATTAAATATTTTTCACAACACCTGACATATGTCGAAGTTATTGAATAAATTTTGCTTCCATCAGGAAATAACAGATTTAAGAATTTTATACCCACTTTTATAGCGAATGTGTTTATTAACTCTTCAACGTGGAAATTATTTTGACAATGGATAAAAATGAAAAAAAATATTGACCTAAAAGATTGTCAAGGAAGCAAAACTTTCCGATTCTATTTCGATTTTTCTTGTTTTAAGTAAAAAAATTATACTTGCGATGTGAGAAAATGTTAAATTTGACTATAAATTATCAGTGAATTTATACAATTTGTACATCTCAGTGAAGAAAAAATCTGATGTGGCACATGACTTTCCCTCCAGATTCAAATTCATTTTGTAATTTTTTATTTCGTTATACATTGAGTTTAATTACATAAAATAACATGGATATTTGCTGATATTATGTCCAATTGGCTTTTTATCGCATCTTCGTTTCATTTGGCAACTTAATTCACTTAAACCCTCAAAATTCCAAAGAACTACAATATCTCGGAAAAAGGTTTATCCTATAGGTTCATCTTATATCACGGGGTCAGCCTTATTCGCTTAGTTGTCAAAATGTACCCGAAGAACAAGTAATTAATATATGTCAAAAATTTTAGTCATTTATTTCAGATTTTCATTATCGTTGCTGGCCATTTCGCACATAAAAAAAATCGTTTATACTTTCTGCATCATATCGAAAGCTGCTCGGCATCAGGATAACCAACCACTTCCTTTTCGCACAATGACCCACAGAAATAGTGAAAATCTGAAATAAATGACTAAAGTTGTGTAAATATACTAATTAAGTACTTGTTCCTTAGGTACATTTTGACAACTAAGTGAATGAAACCGTTTATGAGATATTGCAGCTTTTTGTCATTTTGAGGACCCGAAGAATTTAAAATGAATTAACTTGCCAAATGAAACGAAGATGCAATAAAAAGACAAATTAGATACAATATTATAAAAGCATCCATGTTATTTTCTGAAATTAAAATAAATTAAATGAATGAAATAAAAATTACGAACTGAATTTGAATGCACAGCGAAAGTCATGTGCTGCTCACATCAGATTTTTACTTTCCCTATATTACGTGCCGAAAATCGCAGTTCGAAATTTCGACGGATCTTCAAGATTTGGGATCTCTAGAATACGAAAAATCAGAGAATAGATTTAGGAAATTTTATTAAATAGTTTTTTAACTATAGTGACAACAGTGTTCATTTTCCCAAAATGAAAAATTTAAATATCTCGATAATGGTCCATCTTAGGGTAATGATATGGATCTTTGCCTTTTGCCGTTAAAAATTAAGTATAAAAGAGGAATTTAATGGAAAATATCTGTGCATATATAGTATTTTATTTTAGACCTAATATTTTAGATTTGGGAACCATTCGCAAAAAAGGCAGACTCTATTTTCCGAATGGTACCCAATTCTAATCAGCACCACAATATTTCACAAGCGACATATCTACCCAAGTTTTTGTAATGTGGTCAATTTGTTTTAGAGTGGATGCATGCGATCTTTGCGAGCCATTTCGAAAGAAAAAGGCAAGTTCATTTTTCCGAAATCACAAAAATTTAATCAGCACCAAGATAACTCATACCTGACTTACCAAATATTGTGAAAGATGGTCAATTAATATTATAGATAGAGTGGGTATATTCATTGGACAGACACACTCATACACATACACAGACGTCATACTACAAATAGTTTTTTCATGTTCTAGAGGTCTCAAAACGTGTAGATTCGTCGAAAACTCGAGTTGCTATTTTCGGTATGATTCCAATACTTTCCCTATGCAGTACAAGGTATTGCAGTGAAAGTAAAAACGAATACATGTTTGAATAATGTTGTAATTTCTAAATAATTCTGCATATAGGCATACTATCTACAAAATATTTGAGTAATATCAACGAAAATATGTATACATATTTTATTTGACATTGACAATATTTTAATATTTATTATATTAAACTGTTACAGATGTATTGAGAAATTATATTTTTTGAGTTGTATAAAGTTATTAAAAATAAAATTTATTTCAAAACAATGTAACAACTTCCTTAACCTCATTTTTATTAGCATCAATTTAAATATTTTAATTGAATGTCTTGAATAACAATGTCATATAGAATACTAATACTATAGGAATGTGTCCATGATTGTGAATTTTAAGTATATCATATATGAGTCATTCCAAATGTAGTCATTTCAAATGTTCATGAGTCATTTCAAATGTAATTTTTTCCCACACCGTCTCCGATGTTTTTAAAATTTGGTAGACTAATTAGATTTACTAAGAATGTAAAGCACACAAAATTTTACCTCCTAGGCCTATTTGTTTTTTAGTTACATGCATTTAAAAATAGCCGAAAACGTAAAATTTACCCTCCAATGGCTACATTTAAATTACCATAACTCCTGTTCTAATTAACGCACAGAAACAATTTTGGTATCGTTTCATAGCTCTTTAAATGGCCTTTAAAATAGTACCAAATACATAAAATTTTGGGGGGAAATATTTCAAGGTCATAGTATTTGACCTTTGACCTTGAGTTGCAAAAATCGAATTTCTTATTTTTCACAATATTTTCCCCTTGAATACTATAACACCTTAACGACATGTATACCAATTTTCAAAATGGACACTCAATGGGATGACACAAAATAAGTAATTAGAAACAAAAAATAAACAGCATAACCTTTTGATAGGCTGTTTTTTACAAATGTATTTAACTTTTTTAGTAATGCTGCAGTTTTATATGCAACCTTAAATTAAATTACTACTGATTTTTCCCATGAGCATAATTTTGCATTTTTCACTACAGTTTCCTTTTCTCGAATCACAATTTATTACGGCAGATATTTCTGTGGATTCAACGAAGTTTCATTCGGTGGTTTCCGCGCTTGACACTCGGCTTCTAAAATATGTTCGAGATATAGTTTTGAATCCTTCCTCTTCCCGTCGCTGTGGAGGGATCAACTATTGTTAATACATCTTGCACAGGTACCAAAAGTACATCTGGCTTATTTGGAAATTTAGATGATGGAGAAGGTTCAGATGGATGGAGAAAACTTAATTTAACTATCGCATTATCTTCATCCGTTTCAATTGCACATATCACCCACCATTTATCGTCATAAACAGCAGTCACAAATCCTTTGATATCATTCATCGAACGTTCGCATCCTAATTTGGTAACTTGTTCAATCAAAACTTTTGAATCAAAATACACTTTAGTGCAAATTGTAAGTGCTGTCAAAGGAACAAACGAGTGGAGCTTCTGAGTCCCAGCAATTGTACGTGATTGTTCAAATTGTTATTTCAGTTTCCCAAGACATTCAAACAACGATTTAAAGAATCTAGTGCTTCTTCACAATCTAAATTCATTAGTTCATCATCACAAACTTGCAGGACACTTGATCCCTGTATCAGGTCTTCTTTTGGACCTAGATTCCAGAGCTGGGTCATCTGTTAATGCAGATATTTCTTTCCTGTACCGGTCACATATCATATGTCTAACAAATTCGGGAAATTTTTCACACATCAACTTAAAAACAGGACGTAGACTTCTTTTTTTGCAGGAATTTTTCTTTTCTACCAGAGGGCTGCAACATCTGTTTAACCACTGCTTGTTTATAATAAAATTTTACTTACTTAAAAATTAAATTCCTACAAAATATTTACACAAATTCTAGTAAAGTATCAATGTAGCAATATTTCATAAATATGCTTTTAAAGCTTTATATGTGGTTTGGCTTTTTAACCTAAAACTCAAATTGCAAACTAACTAGCACACAGTCAGCTCTAATTCAAACTAAAATCCAAACTGCAAACCAAAAGTTAAAATGTGCCAGTGGTGGCATCAGTTGGCAAATTTAGCTGTTTTATAGCTAAAACATTTCATTTGCAGCTATATTTGGCTATTCGTGGTTAAATCTGGTTATTTTTGGTAATACATTTGGAGAACTGTCAAATCGACCCCAAAACATACTGAATCAAACAACATGCCAAACGCTTGTAATAGTATAGTCTAGCATGTAATAGTATAGTATTTTTATCGACAAAATCAAAAACTGCAGCATTACTAAAAAAAAAAACCTATCAAAGGGTGTTAATATTTAAATATTGTATTTTTTTTTCTAATTATTTTTGTGTGTGTATGATCCCATTGAGTGCCCATTTCGAAAATTGGTATACATGCAGTTAAGATGTTGTAGTATTCAGGAGAAAAATATAGTGAAAAATAAGAAGTTCGATTTTTAGCAATTCAAGGTCAAATACTGTAACTCTGAAATGTTTTCTCTCAAAAACTCCATGTGTTTGATTGATATCATTTAAACTTCATTTAAAGAGCTTTAAAATGATACCAAAATTGTTTCTGTATGTATTGTCTCCGATGTCTCCGATGGCTACATTTAAATTATCAGAACAGGAGTTATAATAATTTAAATGTAGCCATCGGAGTGTAAATTTTGTTTTTTCAGCCATTTTTAAATGCAAATAACTAAACACTAATTCGGCCAGAAGGTTAAAATTTTGTGTGCTTTACTTTCTTAGTAGGTCTCACTAGTTCACCGAATTTCATAAAAATCTGAGATGGTGAGAAAAATGGTGTTGATTTGATATGGAATGACCCATATTCCGTACGAAAAACTGGTATACTGTTATTTTAATAATACGTATAAATAATATCATTTTTATTTTTGAACTTTAATAGTTTACGTCTGCTTACATCACTTATTTTTTGCCTCGCTATTGTAATGAACACGGTGCAATGACGAATGATTGCTCGGCAGACAACTTTCTCTGCAATACTTGGTTATAGGAAAAGTATTGCAATCGTGTCGAAAATCGCAACTCGAGTTTTCGACGGATCTATACGTTTTGGGACCTCTAGAACTCGAAAAAACTATATTTAGAATCACATGTGCGTGTGTGTGTGTGTGTGTGTGTGTGTACAATGTATGTATCTATTCTAACTCCACTAATAGACCGCATTTTTAAAAATATTACAGGTCAGTCACTTGTGGGTGATCCTGGTGCTAATTAGATTTTGGTACGATTTGGGATAAAATAGCCTGCTTTATTTGCGAAATAGCCCGCAAAAAACGCATGTATTCACTCTAGTTAGAAAACTAATTGACCGAATTTTACAAAATTTAGTAGCTAAGTCACTTGTGGATTATCCTGTTGCTGTTTTGAGTTTGATACTATTGGGAAAAAGAACATGCCTTTCTTTACAAAGTGGCCCGCGAAAACTGTCAACATCTAAAATAAAAGATTGCGTATGTTAAAAAGTATCCAATTAATGCTTGTTTTATACGTTACTTTTTGACAATGAAAAGAATAAGACCAACCTTATTAATTATTCGAAGTCTAACAGTTCGAGATATTTTAGTTTTTTCGCATTTTAATTTTTTCACAGTTTCGCTACACTACCTTTGAAAATATCTCCGCAGTTATTAATAAAATTGAATTAAAAGTGCAAATTCAGTGTTATCTGTGCAATTTAATTCAATTTCATGAATTATTAAAGATATAAAAATAGAAAATGAATTTGAGTATGTAGGGGTGTAAGTCATGCGCTGCCCACATTAGCTTTCTTTCATCAGCATGCCCCGATAATGTTCAATATCTTTTGTTTTAAACGGAAACGGTTATTTCACGATATATCTATCGACATAACTGCGATTAAATAGAACATATATAAAATTAAATATGAAGCTATATATACTTCAGCTTTTAAATTTATATTCCAAAATTGGAACACTTCAGTTTTTGCTTCTACCTGCTTGCCGTACTTTATATGGACTAAAAATTTGAAAATCAGTGTCAAGTATGTTTGTTTCACTTTTCAGATGAAGCGTTTTCTTGTCTACAAGTGCAACATTCTTTCTCATATTATTTAAATCTGCAAACGATATATTGCTACATTTTCCACCTATTTTTCCCAGTCTTAAATGTCCGCTTGCTGGATAAGAACATTTACAGTTATCAACTGTCATTATTGAAATTTCCGGATGACGTGACCTTGGCGGCCTATACCAACATATCAGCCATTTGGCGTTATTTGTCGAGTTGAGGATGGGTTGAATTGAATGACTTTTTCGGGAACTTTTGGCGGAGGGTGTGCTTTGAATCTTTTTTTCATTTTTACACTTGCATATTTTTATTATCTGTATAGAAATATCTGTATTTTATTGTTTAATTTTTAGGTAAATGTATGGAGGATATTGAATGCAAATCCTCAGATTTTGGCGGATTTTCTTTTTACATTTGAGAACGTTATTCTTCTTATCAATGCAGGTACTATTTCGATTATCTGGCAACCGGATTTGTCCAGATATTAAAAGGAATACAAATTCAAAATCTCTTAAAAAATTAACATTGCTGAGATTGTCAAATTTATTTGAACACAATTATATTATGTTTCTGAGCTACTAAATTAAGCTGTTTTGTAAAGTACTAAATTAAGTTGTGTAAAACAGTTGCATATAATTATACGGCAGACGATTTTCATTTAAATCATCTAATTTACACAATAAAGAAATGAATAGAAAAGAAATCTGATGAGGCAGCACATGTCTGCCCCTATATAATGCGATGGTTCGACTTCTTTCACAGTAAGAAATTACGTGTAAGATTTATCGCGCAATGATTTTATGTTCTTATGTTAAATTGCACATTGGCGTTTTACCGGATGACAAGATGCAAAATTATTTTGAATATCCAATTAACTTATACTTGACGCAACTCCAAATTGCCTATTTTCAATATGGATAGCATCCGCAAAAAGCAATATAGTAAATATATTCAAATATTTTAATAATTAATTAGACATCATTTTCGTTAACTTAGCGCCTTTCAACTATATTTTCGTCAATCGGGGACGAAATATTGCAAATTTGGAGTTATTTCTCAAAATGAGTCTCCAAGTTCGCTCAATGGAGAGCCAAGCGTGCAAAAAAACGGAAAAAAGGGCATTTCTTATATATAAATGACTGTTGGCGAATAGTTAGGCGACAAAACACAAAAGCACTACACAAATATCTTCTCTCGTACATGGAAGGAATTAAATCCAGGAGAATGATGCTAACACATTGATCGCATAATATTACATATGAAAAGTAAAATAAACAAAATATAGAGTTGCAATGTCCGACGAGTGGGAACGGCGGTCTTTTTAAACGTTTCTGATGTACGTTGCATGACATATTGGTCCTATAACATGATGGGTGCTGACAGCTTGACTATTTGCATAACTCTTTAAACGACATTTTTATGTGGAGTTTTGCGGCTGTTGCTCAAATTTTTATGGGTGCATATATTTTTTATAACCGAGTGTATATATTTTAATGGCATTCTTATGATAAGCAACGTGATTGTTTTAGAACTTGCACCTATTTCAATTGCAAAAAAGGCCGTGTACATATGCTAGTAAAATAAAAACTGCATTTACGTAGTTAAATGACACATGTGATATACAAATATATTTATCTAAAATATTTGAAAGGAAATCTATAACTAGGAATAAGTACACTTCAATTCATCATCAGTAGTGTTGAATCAGATCTTGAACCAGAGATTATTTTGATTCACAGGACTATCTGGAAAGTTTGCTTTACATATGTAATAAATATCCTTATAAAAACAAAAAACTAGAAAACTTATTTTATGTACTGAACACCTTTGCAACGGAAAAAAAACTTACCTTATGTATGTAATAAACATACTTTATATAAAGAAACTAGAAAATTGTCTTTACATATCTAATAAACATCCTTATATAAAAAACTAAAAAAAAAACTTACTTTATGTACTGCAACATTTTTGAAAAAAATATGCAGAGCTTACTTTATATATGTATTATACATACCTTATATAAAGTAACTAGAAAATGTACTTTACATGTGTAATAAGCATGCACAAAATACTGAAACATTTATATTTATGTAAATGCAAAATTTCAATAAAAAAAGTAGAAAACAAAAAAATGGCATTCAATTTTAAATAAAGCTATGTGCAATTCACCAACTCAACTTATCACACATCTTTTAAAATGTTGGGGTTCTGTTAAGAAACAGTCAACTTTCATTCCAACTTAAGTGTTCTTTATCGCCCCTTTGTGGGGTCCGATAATAAGAGCTGGCATCCCCCCCCACACCTCTTCGGAAGTTTTTAGCACTTCATGTCAGCTTTTATGGGGAACATTTGTGTTTATAGGTTCTTTGAAGTTTGACACGAGACGCAGTTTGTTTCACTTATAACGTTAAGATTTCTTTTCTTGAAAGTAAAAGATCCCTTTAATTAAAGGTTGCAAATACTACAAGCAAACATGTGGGCAGCACATGACTTTCCTTGCAGACTCAAATTCATTTTCCCTTTATTTCTTTCGTAATTCATTACATTGAGTTAATGGCATAAAATAGTGCGTACTAAATTTGTACTTTTAATTCAATTTTCCTTTTCATTGGGAAAGTGCACGTATTTTCAAAGGCGGCGTAGGAAAAATGCGAAAAGACTAAAATATCTAGAGAACAGTTGGCTTCTAATCATACTAAAATCTAATCAACACTGGGGTAACTTACGAGTCACTTTTCTACCAAATGTTATAAAATTCGGTCAGTTAATTATTCAGATAGATTGGATATATACGATTTTTGAGCATTATTTCGCAAAAATGGCAAGTTCTTTTATCCGGAATTGTACCCAAATTTTATCAGCACCAGGGTCATCCACAAGTGACTTATCCACAAGTGACATCCAAAAGTGACCTATAAATCGTCTTACCTATAAAATTTAATGAAATTTTGTTTATTAGTTTTTGATATGGAGTGGATGCATACATTGCACACACACACAAACATCAGACTGAATATAGTTTTCTCAAGTTCCAGAGGTCCCAAAATATGCAGATCCGACAAAAACTCATCACGCCATTTTCGACATAATTCCAATACTTTCCTTATACATTGCAATGTCTTGCAGGGAAAGTACAGGTAAAAGAGAGAAAATAAGTCATTTTTGTGGATTGAAATAATATATTTATTAATTATTTCGAATTTTTAATTATATTGATCTTAATAAATATCAACATTGCCGCACCGCTCTATTTGTTTTGAATTATAATAAAATAGGTCATTGAAAAAATAAAGCAGTCATATTTTAATTTCTTATTTATAAAGAATCATTCAAAATATTTTTGTAAGCCAATTTTTCCGTGGATTTATGATGGAACAAAAATATTGTAAAACTGGAAGTGGATAAAAAAGAAAAAGGAATGGCTTATAGTCGAGGACTTCCAAGGGAAAAGGGTCCCATTTCGATAACACCTTAAAAACTATGAAAGCCTAATACCTGCAGCTTGTCGAACTATCGACCAAAAGAGTAAAATCCCTGATCCTTGATTCAAGCCTAATTAATCAGTTGCGAACAGTTTCAATATATTTTGCGCATATCTACTTCAAGCTAAGTTAAGGGATTAATCTCTAATAGATGCTTTTTTCGAGAGGTCAGAGTCCCCTTTGACAATAGGAGCTTGAAAATTCGTCCCAGTAACCCAATGGTAGAAGGTCGGCTGGCCTGTTCGAAGATCCAGGATTCGATTTCTGAACACAAGTAAAAACTAATAGCACACGTCTACAATGGCGCCCAAACAAATCAACCCTATAGACTTACCCGAAAGTGTAGGGTATCGGTTTGGAAGGCCGAGAAGTGCCACCCAATTTAGACCGGAACCCAGTGTGGAAGGCATTTAGAAAATTTAGAATTCAGAAAAAATAAATATAGAAATATACATCCCAGATGGTTGAAGTAAATGTTTTTATGAAAGATATATTGAATTTAGAAAAAAAAATAAATATAGAAGCATACATCTCTGATGTTTGAAATAAGGTTTTTTTTTTTGTAAAAGAGACATTAAATTTAGAAAAAAAATAAATATAGAAGTATACGACCCGATGTTTAAAATACGTGTTTTAGGGAAAGAAACATGGAATTCAGAAAAATAAATACAGAAGTAAACGTCTCTGCTGTTTGAAATAAGTGTTTTTTTTATAAAAGAGATATTGAATTAAAAAAAATAAATATAGAAAATGTGGGTGATACAGAGAAGATACATTAAAAAGTTCCTTATACAAAATTACGATTTCTAAAGTAAAGGGTAACGTAGCGTTCTAAAGGACAACACAAAAATGTATAACATAATGTTCTGAAGGGTACCACAACGTTCTAAATGGTAACACAAAAGGGATAATACAGCGTTCTACACTGTAGCACAACGTTCTAAAGAGCACTACAAAAAATTAACACAACGCTCTAAAGGATACCACAACGTTCTAAAGGGCAATACAAAAAGGGATAACACAACGTTCTACAGGGTAACACAATGTTCTAAAGGGTAACACAAAAAAAGATTACACAACGTTCTAAAAGATACCATAACGTTCTATAAGGTAACACAAAAAGGGATAACATAAAGGTTATCACAAAATCCTTAAAGGGTTACACAACGTTCTAAATGGTAAGATTCTATAGGGCAACCCAAAGTTCTAAAAGGCAATACAGTGTTCTAAAGGGTAACACAACGTACTAAAGGGTAACATAAATGATATATGCTATCAAAAATGGGTGATCCACCGACTGATTTTACATGATAAACAAGAAGTAGAAAAATATTTCATTTCATCTGGTGCGTGATAGACCTCTACGAAAGCAAAACAGGTGGAAGTTCTAAAACGAGAGTCAGAATCTCTGAAAGAAAGATATCGTATCCATTACTTCATTTCGGTTGGTGCCATTGAAACTTCTGCCACGCCATTACTGAAATTTTATCAACATTCTTTATGATATATTTTTTGTGTCGTGCTATTTATCTCACTAACCTAATATATCACCTCAATGAGTATAAAGAAAACAGAATTATAGTCCTTCGTTGCTATTAATCTCAGTTTGTACTAAAATGCAACTTCTTTTTATCTATATATATATATATATACTAACGTACCAGTGAAAATGAGACACCAAGAATGAATGGGCAGAAAAATATGCAAATTGCAGGATAGACGCAGCTCACCGAGTTATGTAAATGACGCGAAATGTGCAGCTGTCCCGCGCACGCTGAGTGAGATATAAGGGAAGGAACCTGTAGAATAGGCAATAGTCGCATTGCTCTGTCTGCCAGGGAAATCAATTTGTAATTGCTTTTTGTCGCAGAAGAAACGTGTAGCAGCAGAGAATGCCAGGCCGCCGTCAACCGAGGCAGACGATTTCACGAGGGGAATGGTGATTGGAGTCGAAAGGGCAGTTTGGTCCATACGTTAAATCTCAGCGGACAGCCAGCTACACAGTGCACCGGCTGTCACGAAAATGGTCGGAAGAAGGGCATGCGGCACGTTTGAGAGGTGCCTATATGGTCAGAGCGACGTCAGCACGCGTGGACCGATGCATCCGCCGGCAAGCGCTGGCGATCCCGGAAGCCACTAACGTCCCACTTTCGCACCAGGACACCTTTGATGCTCCTATATCGACCAGGACCATTATCCGCCGATTGGTTGCCGACGATCTGCACTGATGGCGTCCGTTCCTATTGACCCAACAGCACAGACGTCTCCGTATGCAGTGGTATCGGGATAGAGCCACGTGGATGGCGGAATGGCACAGAGTCATGTTCTCAGATGAGTCACGTTTCTGGTTTAGCAACGACAGCCGCCGCCGTGTACGAGTATCGCGCCGAAGTGGGGACAGATCCAATCCGGTTGCATCTGTGGAATGCCACACCGTGTAACAACGTGGCATCATGGTTTGGGGCGCCATCGCCTACGATAGCAGATCACCTTTGGTCCATATTGAGGGCACGATAACGGCCCAATGATACGTGAATGACGTGCTGCGACCGATAACACTACCCTTCTTGCAGAGAAAGCTCAATGGTATTTAACAGCAGGATAGTGCCCGACCACACACGGCACGCATCAGCCAACATGTCTCGCAAGGTACCCAGGTGCTTCCCTGGCCACCAGTCTCCCCTGATCTTTTACGGATCGAACACGCCTGGGATGTGATCGGACGTCGCTTGTGTGCGCTGCCACCGCCGGGTTTAGAAGACGAACTCTGGAAAATGGTTGATAGGGAATGGGCAACCATCCCCCAGGACACCATGCGCACGCTTATTGACCCTATACCCAGAGGTGTTGCTGTCTGTATCGCCGCCCGCATTGGTCCTACAACCCATCAGACGATGTTATCGCTCAATGTATAGGTGTATCATTTTATCATGTTGCAATAAACATCACTTATTGTTCCTTGCTGCGTCTCTCTGCCGATTTTCAGCACTTCCTCTCTACTCCTTCTTGGTGTCTCATATTTTTACCACTTTATTTTGACTACGCTTTTAGTTACCGGCTAATATTTTCATGTAAAACTTTATCTTAACATTTATGCTTGAGTTGGGTTATGAATCATTTTGGTATTATATATATATACAGAGAGGGGGAGTGAAACAGCGGATAAATATAAAGAGAGAGAAAGGGTGATAGTCCGAAAGAGAAAGAATGAGAGAGGCGGTTGACTTTGTATGAAGACATGTTCCAAAAAAGAACATCTTAGTTGTTAAAAATGAGACAGAGAGTGAAATTTTCTAGTTCAGCTTAGATCCGGGCATACAGACAAACCTGACACATTAAAAAGCAGAAAAACAAATGCAGAAGAAGTTACCTACAAAGTGACTCAAAAAAGATGAGAGTTTCCTTTTATTTTTCAAGAATCTAACTACCGCTGCCTAACTTCTGTCCCCAAGTACACACGTTTTAATTCGAATGCAAAATGGATTTTTAGAAATAAATCCTTGATATCTTTATTTCTGTACTAAGTACAGGCTGGGAAAAAAATCCTTTTCGTCAATATTGTCGTAGAAACACAATGAGAATAAATAAGAATGCGCCGAGATATTTACTTTGCAGGGGAAACAAGTGACTCGAGCAAAAATATCTCTGATTTCCCCAAAGAAGCCATAAAAAAAGTATCCACGCAGATAACAAATAGATTTTTTGTCACATGACCATTTATACTCTCGGGACTTCGTTGTACCCCAGGTATTACTCTATACATAAGAAATACCAATGACCCAAACGATGGTGTATTTATTCGCGGGATTTTCAGCAGATTTCGGACACGAAAAATGTTGGTCCGAAATATATCACGGTGTTTGGTTTTCCGTCGTCTAAGTTTTGTTATTCAACATAGAGGGAACTTATTTTGTTTGAAAAATTAAATCTTCAGTGTACCATATTTATAAATCAGCACGCTGTAAAGAACTGTTAAACCTAGCAGATAATCTAAATACAATTCAAAGTATGTCTCTTTATTTGTGTTTAATTGCCTCATCATCACAAGAGATGGCTGAACCGAATTGAAAATTTCGGGGTAAATTTGAAATAGCCCCCCTTAAAATGGAGTCCATGTTTCGAGTTTCTCGGACCAGGGAGTTGTCTAAATATTAATTAAGAAAGCACAATTAAACCTTCTATAGCATTATGCAGACGATATTCTTTCCTCCAATTTATTTAAAGAACATGATATCATATCGTCTAGCAACGGATTTAAATCCAATGTGCGTATGCGGCAAACGATTTTTATTAAATATTATCCAATTTAAATAATAACAAAGTCATAAACACTTTTCAACTTTGTTGTAAAGTGTTAAAAAATACGATGTGGGCAGCACATGACTTTCCTTATATAATGCAATGAATTTACTACTTTTACAGTTAAAAAAATTTTATTCTTATAGTAGGTACTTATATTTTTTCCAAGATATTGAATTTTCTTCAATTAGTCGCCATTTTCATTGATGTAGCGTCATTTTTATCCATTTGGCGATATTTTCGTTAATTTGGCAACATTTAAAAAATTCGCCAAGTTGGCGACATTCCGCCAAATTCGTCGCCAAAGTCTTGCCATGCGTTATGGATGAAGAAATATGTTATTCTTACAGCAGATAAATGACTATTGGTGTTCAAATACAAAAGTATTACTCAAAGTATCTTTTCTCGTGAATGTAACGAGTTAGATCCACGAGAATGATATCACCCAATTTATCGCATGATATTACATATGAAAAGTGAACATGTTTCTTACGAGTTAATATATATATTTTTTATTTTATTTGATTTTTTGATATATTTATTTGAAAAATGTGCAATATCTAGAGAACGGTTCATGCTAGCGTCCTACAATTTGTGTCAAGGAAAAGTTACATAAGAAATGTCTATTTGTGTAACTTTATTAAAGGTTTTGATTTTTTGATGAGTTTTTCAAAATTTCACTTGAAAATTTAGGGGGATTCTGAACATTCGATTGTGTTTAAAAACAATAGGCTTCCAGTATTCACAGATTGTGATTTTTGTACCAAATTTCATTCAAATCGCTTCATTCGTTCGTAAGATATCGTCTCCACACACACACACACACAGACAGACATCACCTCAAAAATGTTCGATTCGTGATCAGGGATGCTTGAAATGTGCTCTCCCGTCAAAAACTCGAATTCGAATTTTCGACCCCGTCACAATACTTTCCTTATACAATATGTATATAAGGAAAATAATATATGCATATAAAATAAATTTCATCGATATTGCATTTTTGACCGGATAATATCCATTATGGTCTCCAGGTTCAAACTTTATTATTATTATTGATATTTTCGGAGATTATTGATATTTTCAATTTATTACCTTACTGTTTTATTTTGGCGAAAATTGTTGAAACTTATATATTGTACATATTACGGGTCATCTGCTACAAAAGCACGTGTATATCTTCTAATCTACGAGAATATGAGTATTACAAGTATATTGACATATATTTTGACATATACTGGCGTATTTTGAAATCAATTACGGTCTTCTGGTTTAAAGATCACGGGGATTATTGATATTTCCAATGTATTACGTCATCTGTTTTATTTTTACAAAACTTTTACAATCTCATATGTTGTAAGACGTGTCATCTTCTACTCAGACAAGGGTATATATTCGAATATTCGCGAATATAAGCAGTACGGGATCTCATACAATTTTAGCTCTTTTATTTAGCATATATTGATTCAAGCTTCTTTTTAGGAGCATTCAATTAAATACTTTATTAGCATATTTGGATTAATAATGTCATTTAGTATAACTATATACTATAGTATACTATATATATATATATATATATATATATATATATATATATAATGTACTATATACTGTATAACTACACTATATTCAACTATACTATATACTATAGAGATTTGCACACGATTGTGAATTTTAAGTTTTTTACATTATGTATTCCATAAGAAGAATGGGTATACTGCTAGCAATGAATAGTTTCCTAACAGGTTATTAAAATCTAATCAGTGATTCATTCAGTGAATCCAGAATCATTACTAGTAATTTAGTTAAAAGTCAGATGATTCTGATTTTGGCTAAGATGCCGAGCCACTCGTGATCATTGTTCTGGTGTTGGCACCTATTCACTCTAAATCATTTTACATTGCCTAATAAATCATGTATCTTCTTGATGTTGCGTTTTAATATTACGCTAATTTTATTCAATAGACAGGATATCATTGAATGGTGATATTTGAAATTCAATGCCCTCTAGCATCACAAATATTTTCTTAAGACAACATATAATCTAATAAATAAAATACCAAATATTTGAACTGATATGCATATATTTTGTATTTTTAGTGCTAATAAATAGGTTATAGGTGGCCTACATTGGACTAGATAGGTAGCGTAGAGCTGGCTGACTCTTATTTTCATTCATTATCAAACATGAGGAAGACCCACCCCTTCTCATACATGGTACAGAATTCCACCAATACTAAAATCTCTAGTACCCCTCTTCTAACTCGCTCTCTCGGTTTACAAGGACTTTTACCCCTCCGCTGCAGATGTGCATTGGATGTGCAGCATTTATAAATCGGAACTATTAAAGAACTCAGCTAATAATGGATATTTTCATAAGCACTTCTTAATATCCATGTAATCAGTTGCTAATTCAGTTAAATAATATTTTTTTCTAGTGGTACACTGGGGTCAGTAGAAATATGGGGTAAATAGAACCCAGAGGCGAAAGTCGTTTTGAAAATGATATCCTGACTGCCATCTGCTGGGTAACAATGCTACATGGTACTGGCGCAGCCAATGCCTGTGAGATGAGTTCATTTTTCCAGCGCTATACTGCCAGTTTGTTATGTATACACGACAGGCTATTTCGAACTCGCCTATGCAAATCAACATTGACGAGTTCGAAGTTATGCAAATCAGCATTTCGAAGTTATGCAAATCAACATTGAAGTCACTGCTCGAATTCAAGAAACGAGAATTGAATTGGTATTTCTACTATTAAGTACTTATTCTGTGCACCACACTGTTGATTTTAGTATAAAGGAATATTTTCACAAGAACTGTAAGCGAGAAATCGATGGGTTCTACTTACCCGAGGTTTTTAGGGGATAGAGTTCTGTCAGACCCCGGACAAAAAAGTAGCATTGGAAAAGTCATTCACTCAATTACTGGAACTTTTATGGATATGGAAGGCTTCAAACAAGTCGAGATCATAGATCAATGTGTATTTTTGTATGATCTTTGCTGAAGAAAATCCAGCGTATCATTGAAACAACTGTATGTTGCATTATTGTGTTATCTGTACTTTTTATACGTTGATCACGTTTTTCTCATCCTTCGCACAAAGTGTATCGTACTTAAAGATATTAAACAATTGACATTTCTAGGGGAGCTTAAACCCAAACGACTGGATTTTTAGATTTCACTTATGCTCCGTACCGAATGCGTGTTTTCAATTCATTTTCTTTTAATCTTCTATGCCAGATTATGTGTGTTGTAATATTATAAATTTGGATAGAAAGGGCAATATGAAAATATAACTTTTGTGAGACTATGTGAAATGGAGACTATACGAATTTTTCAGAAACTATATATATGAGAATATAATTTCTGAAATTTTAATGACTCCGTTATTTAATGAATAAGAACGCCTAATTTTGACAATGTGTGCAAAATACATTCGCGAATTACCTATGTTTGAGGTTTTTACTATTTTCATAGACACATTTTATGGATTTCAGACCATATAACACTTATACCGACATTTTAAAATGTATTTATTAGTTTTTAATATTTCTGTTATTATGATACTTTACTATCGCGAGATTATTTTACTCCTACGCGCATCTCTAATGAACAATCGTGTCAACAACTGTGTGTCTTTTCAAACGCATGCACCACGGATTTCTGTCATGTTGCAGTTACCCCCCGCCCCAGCTATTCAGCGAATGTTCCGCGAGGCTCCGCATGCATGTCAAAAGCACCCAGCATTTATCAAAATTCATTACCAAATTTCGTACTGCCATTGAATCGGAACAGACGAGATACATTTTGGGAGCATCTGCCACGGAAGCATCGCTTCTTGATGGAAAGCAAGACAGATAGAGTAATAGGTTCGACAACAGAGCGGGGTTCTGTTCAAATCGAATTTGCATATCTAATGTGAAATGGCGAATCTTAAATCCCTTGTTTCGAAGAGTACACATTTTCGAAATATTTCTTGTTAATTGAATTCATTTCTCTAATTAGTATGTAATAGTATTTGAACTTCTCAAAGACAAGGATTTAAAAATTAAATCTTTAATAATTCTTATAAATTAAGTTGCAACTTTTTTGCTTTCCCTGCAATACATGGTAATGTACTGGGAAAGTATTGGAATCGTGTCGAAAATCGCAACTCGAGTTTTCGACGGATCTACACGTTTTGGGTCCTCCAGGAGATGAAAAATCTTTGTTTAGCGTGATGTCTGTGTGTGTGTGAGCTCGTCTGTGTGTGTGTGTGCGTGTGTGTGCAATGCAGGTATGCACTCGAACTCATCTAATGGGTCCAATTACGTGAAATGCCTCTCAAAAATCGTTAAAATCTAAAATAAAAGACTATATATTCTGAAATGTGTCCATTAAACGCTTGTTTTATACGCTATTTTGGACGATAAAAAGAATAAGACCAACCATAACGTCCCGTTAACCAACGGAAATTAAATTAAAAGTGTCAATTCAGTGTTATTTTATATAATTATGAGTCTTATTTTGTGCCATTAAGCTCAATGAATTTTTACAGAAATAAAGAGAAATTGAATTTGAGTCTATAGAAAAAGTCATGCGCTTCCCACATCAGATTTTTTTTTTAAATCAAATTTTACATTTTTAACAATCTGTGGTGCTTATCGTCGAAAATAATTGACTTAATCAAAAAACTGGCTTCGTTGGATTCTGTTCTGGAGTCGATACTTAAGTGTCAAAAATTCAACAACGTTAGATTCTGGAAGGTCTGGTCTTAAGCCCAATTTATTGTTCTTCTTCTTCAACCCTGATCGTCTAACATCCCCTAAGGCATCTGTTTCGAAGTGCGTCCCAATTTATACTGGAACCCAGTTGGGGCGGTACACCAACCTCTTGGACTTGCGGGGCCGCATATTTAACGTGCCCATACTCAGTTTAGGCAGAGACAGAATTCGAACTTGGTTCTTTTAATTGCAATCCCCGCGCGGTAACCACTGGTCTGACCCATCCATTGCTCTTATTTATTCAGATACGTTATTTTTTGCTCCGTGTATCTTATCATAACAGTCAGTGGCCTCTAAAGTGGTGCATGCACCGATACGTGGGGAAATGTAATATTTTATTTTTACTTTCTCATAAGTAGTATTACGAAAGTATTGTTTTCACGGACATTTTCGATTTCGAGATTTGGATGCCAATATATGTTTTTTAGACCTCCTGAACACATTTTGACTGTTTTTGGAGTGTTGTTGGTCTGTCTGTCTGTGGTCGAATTTTTGTGTATACGATAGAGGTCACACATATTAATGGATTTTCCTAAATCATTATATTCGGTTTTGCAAAAAAAAAAAATCTAAAACTAGACATTTTTCCTTTTTTAAATTAGAACATAAACTTCTAAATTTATTCGAAATTTTATATATATTTTTCACATTGCAGAATAGGACAAAATTGGGCATAATCATGTATGAAATGGTTTATTTATGATTCATTCATTGTGAAACTTAATACTTTCAATTATTCTTGTGAAAAGTAGCCTCGACACATTTTTTGTTCGTGACGACATTAGCCCCCCTTCCCGGAAACAAGTTACCCTCATTTACAACAAAAAATTACCTTCAGTTACCATCATGATTTTTTGAAGCCCTTTAAAGTGAAGGTTAACACTCTATAACTGTAATCATTTAGACCCACAAAAAAGTTAACTAAACGTTAACAGAAAAAGTTAACTAAAAATGGATTTTGGTATAAGAAAGTTAAATTTCGCCCCACTGTAGTTAATTTACTATGATACGGGTCCATAAAACCTATTTCAAAAATATTTAAAATCTGACACATTCTTACAATCAGTTCAAAACGTATTTCATACGCAATAAATATAGGATTCATTTATAATGCATTCTCCGACCTTTAGCTCCATGCACTGTATAGAGTGAAGACGGGAAGCTAAGTTGAGACTCGCCTTCCATTCCCTTTATAGCTTTTTAATGAAACATTATTCCAACATCAAAGGTTAATTATCATTCATCTATTGTATTGAAAATGAACATTGAAAAAGCGTCTATGATACTGACCTTCTCATTAATAATCCCAGAATATCGGAAAGTGCTTTTAACATTTTGAACAGAATGTAGCGGAGTTTAAATGTATGGCTTCCAATTTTAAATATTCCATCTAATAATAATGGATGCAAACTAATTAAAACCACTGAATTTTTACTTTCTCATACTATGTAATATATAGTATAGAGAAAGTATTATTTTCACGAAAATCTTCAGCTTCGAGGTTTGAATGCCAATATATGTTTTATGACTTCCTCAACACGTTTGGACTATTTTTGGGGTGATGTCCGTCCGTCTGTCTCTTTGTCGTCTATCTTCGCGTAGGTCTGTGGTCGATTTCTTGTGTAAACGATAGCGACCCCACATACTAATGAATTTTCACAAAAGTTTATATCCGGCTTTGTTAGTAAAAAATCGGGAAATAGATATTTTTTTAACATGGCAGCATAGAACGAAACTGGCCATAATCATGCATAAAAGAGGTTATTTATAGATCAATAATCGCCAGGCTTCATAGTTTCAATCATTGCTGTGAAAAGAAGCCGCCATAATTAGGACAAGTTACCCCACCCATCGAGAGGAGTACATTTTCAAGGATAGTATCAATCGTGACATTTTTTCAAGCTCTTTAAAGTGAAGGGTAACACGCTATAATTGTAATGATTAGCACCCACAACAGCAATGTTTCAAAAAATTGTTGTATATATGCTATATATGCTTATTGGAATATATGCTTATGTGAAATTAATTTAAGATTCTATTGGCGTAAGTTATTACCTACTTTTTAGCTCATTCATTCGAATTTAATTTTATTTACGAGTATATTGATACATTTACTGTTTCAAGTTAGAATAGAATACTATACACAATTACTTTTATCTATTTCTTTTCAACGTTTATGTTTGAGTCATTGTTATTGTTTACAATAGATCACTTAAAATGGTCTTCCGTTTCAGATAAAGAGAAACTAAATTCCACTTGGACCCTAAAAAAAAATCCCACTTTTCCCAGAGGTACCATTTTAATATATTAGTTAAACTCCGCCTTCTGTTACAATACAGTAAAGATATGGAAATGTTTATTGTTCAAGTAAAAAACAAACATTGTAAAACAAGACGAAAAATTGGAATGTGGGCAGCACATGACTTTCCCTGCAGACTCATATTCCAGTTATCTTTATTTCTTCAATAATTCATTACATTGGATTTAATGGCACAAAATAACAGGCATAAAATGACACTGAATTGGTACTTTTAATTCAATTTTCGTTTTTGTTTGGTAACTGGATTTATTTTCAAAGGTGGTGTAACGAAAATGCAAAAAGACTAAAATATCTCGAGAACGGCTAATTTTAGTTTAATGAGGTTGGTCTTATTCTTTTCCTTATCAAAACTTACGTATAAAACAAGTCTTTAATTGATATATGTTAGCATGAGTAGTTTTATATTTTATATTTTGACGATTTTTGCCGACCATTTTGCAAAACAAAGGCAGGTTATTTTTTTCCGAATCGTACAAAAATTTAATCAGCACCAGGGTGACACACAAAGGACTTATTTACCAAATATTGTGAAATTCGGTCTAGTAGTTTTTCAGCTAGGGTGGATACAGGCAATTTATGAAACTAGGTCCATTAGGTTTTGAGTTATAGTGATACATACATTACACACAGACAGATACACATACAGGCAGACGGACACAGACGTCAAGCTAAAAATAGACGTTTCGTGTTGTAGAGGTCCCAAAACGTATAGATCCGTCGAAAACTCGAGTTGCGACTTTCGGTATGATTCCAATACTTTCCCTATACATTACTATGCATTGCAGAGAAAGTAAAAATATCTATACAGTAAAAAAACAGCACATAGTCCATCGTTTTAAAAATCAAAAGTAAATACGGACAAGAAAGTTAATTAAAATATTTTAGAAAGTAATAAAGCTTGTAATATTATAATTAAAGTTTTGATTCAGAAGGTTTTAAGACTTGAATGAAAGTAAAAATTTTAATTGGGATCGTGACGCGACATGTTAGCTAGTTAGTTTATGCATAGTTACTATGCATATGTCTGTATATTAAATATGCATAACTATCTATGCATAAATATGCATAGTTATGCATAGCTAATTACATAGGAAAAATGATTTAAACCAAATGCAAATTGGATACCGCAGTGAGACAGTAAAAGGGATTGGAAAATAAATTTAAAGTTAATATTGTGAAACTAAATTAAAAAATTTGATGTAGGCCGCACTTGACTTTCCCTGCAGAATCATATTCACGCTCTGTTTATTTCTTTAATAATTCAGTAAATTGAGTTTCATTTTAAAAAATAACAGCCATACTTAATTTAAATTACACTTTTAATCCCATTTTCGATTTCATTTGGTACCTGGACTTATTATTTTCCATATATACATAGTATAATGTATATGGAAAGTATTGTGAAAGTATTGGTCGAAAATTCAAATTTGAGTTTTCGACGGGACAGCACGTTTCAAGTATCCCGAACAAGAATCAATCGCGTTTGAGGTAATGTATGTATGTGTGTGTGTGTATGTGTAAGTATGTCTGTGTGTGTGAAAAAGTATGTGTGTGAGTGTGCGTGTGTGTAGAGACGATATCTCACGAACGAATGGAGCAATTAGAACGAAATTTGATACAAAAATTGCAATCTGTGAATACTGGCAGCCAATTGCTTTAAAAAGCAATCGACTGTTCAGAACCCCCCAAAATTTTCAAATGAAATTTTGAAAAAATCATCTAAAAATCAAAACCTTTAATAAAGTTACGCAACTTATCTTTCCTTATGTAATTTTTTATTAGAAAACGATTGACAAACTTTAGAACGCTAGCATGAACCGTTCTCGAGATATTGTAAATTGTCCAGATAAATTTATCAAAAAATCTTAACTGTTGTTAAATATATGTTCACTTTTCATATGTAATATAATACAATAAATTTGGAGACATCATTCTCGTGGATCTAACGTGTTTCATTCATGAGGAAATATACTTTGGGTAATTGTTTTGTAGGATGCAAATAGCACTTATCGACTATAAAAATAACCTATTTCCTAATCCGTAACGCTTAGCGATATTTTGGTGACAAATTTAACTGAATTTCGCCACTTGGCGACTTTTTAAATGTTGCCAAATTAAGGAAAATTTTGTCAAATTGATAAAAACGACTTTAAATCAATGAAAAGACGACTAATTGCCGACAATTCAATATATTTAGCGGGATGTCGCCAACTTGGCGACATTTTGAATATTGAAAAATTAAAGAACATACGACCAAATTGATAAAAATATCGCCAAATTGATAAAAATGACGCTAAATGGGAGGTAAAGTTTGGCAAATTTTTAATTCAGTCATACGACGGGCATGGCGTCTAGTATACTATTAGAAAGCTCTGCTCCCCAGTTGTCTGCAACACTTGGCGATATATTTAGCATACTTGGGGAGTAATCTAACGACATATCGCCAACTTATCAATATTTGACCCCAAATTGACGAACATATCATCAAAATTGTAAAAATAACACCAAGTTAATGAAGATAACGCCTGATTGATGAATTTATTATTAACATATTTTAATATACGGACTATGCTTATTGAGGATGAAAAGAATATTGATAATTATTAATTTAGAGTTGTGCGAAATATAAATTCATTGGGTACGAAAACGTTTTGCATGCTGTTTTCCGGAAAAGCCACAAATGTACAATACGACGTTAAATATAGTGTGTCTACTATATTTACAGAACTACAATAATTTATTTTACTTGAACACTTAAAACTTCATCGAAAAAAAATGAACTTTATTTAAATGACACCATCGAAATATAAATCGTCTGGCTTTCCATGTAAAAGCAGTGAATATTCCATTCAAACCCTTTTACTCCAGACTCCAGAGTTCAATCATTTTGCATAAAAACAATTCAGGCATTCTGATACAACTCATCTCACAATCACGTGTTTACATTCTGCATCCATTAAAATTAGACTTAGTTGTAGAAAAAATAAAAGTTGGATGATCATTTAAATTCAAATATATTGTAACTGCGTTGGCACAGAATATAGATGCACAGAAACTATACAAAAATAAAGCGGTTTTAGGACGGATGCAACACTCAATATAAATTTAAAAGAACTTTAAAAATCACGATTTTGACTCTGGGGGAAAAGATGGATGTTCTATTTTATTTTGAAGTGGGTTACGTCATATCTTCATATTATAGGGGTGTCATTATTATTTTAAATTTTATTTAAAAAAGTACTCAAACTATTTTGCTGAAATATTTTTTATATATTTTATGGGATAATTTGAATATTTCCTAAAATTTTCGAAGCAATTTGTGAATTTTAATTTCGCTTAAAAAATGCTTGAAAAATGAGATCCGGGTTCAATGTATTTCATTTCTTCAACCCGGGTTCAATCCAAAACTAATCGGGTGATATTATTCATTTGCATTCCCATATTTCCCACACACCGTCTCAGTAACATACTAAAACTTCATTTGGATAAAGTCATTTTTAAGGCAGTTATCGTGCGAACGGACGGACGGAATGAACAAAGTCATGAAGACTTTTCAACTATGTTGTAAAGTGTTTAAAAAGAAATTGGAGTTAATCCACACTCCAGTTCATCATTTTAATGCCACCGTTGTTACTTGAAGAAGTCATCTTCTGTGATGTAACAACAACTGCTTGAAAAGTATAAAAATATGTATTGGTTTTTTACATGCTGCTCTAAAAATTTGATATAAGCAAATTATCTGAGTAAAGCCTTCTACTTAGATTACATTCTACTGTAAAGGGAAAGCAACCATCAAAGAATAGCTTCCACTTTAAACGTTAGACGACTGAATTTTAAACTGCTCAAAATTTACCCACTGAGGAATGCGAGATAAACCGTTCAATATATAATCCTGATTGTAAATTACCAATTAAATCGCGAATAACGAATCATTTATTAATTTATTGGATCGTGATCATTCATCGCTCATTAAATGGAACGGAAAGGGATGATTCGATAAACTGTGGATCTCCGTTAAAATGAATCTATTACTATATATGAAAAAATCTTATGTCCTTAGCTACAGACACTTCTTATACAGGCGTTTTCTTTTCAATTTATTAACGATTCATTAAATCGAGTTAAATGGCACTGAATAACTTAATTATTTCAAATCACACTGAATGGGCACTTTTAATTCAGTTTTCGTTTTCATTGGGAAACTGGACATATTTTCAAAACCGGCGTAGCAAAAATATCTCGAGAACGACTGAACCTAGAGTAATGGGGTTGCTCTTATTCTTTCCATCGTCAAATTTGACGTAGAAAACCAGCATTTAATGGATGCATTTAAGAATACGCAATCTTTAGTTTAGATTTTGACGACTTTTAGGGGCCATTTCGCAAAAGAAGTAGGCTCTTTTTTTTATTACGAATCGTACCAAAATATAATCAGCACTAAGGTAACCCACATCTACCTAATTTTGTAAAAATGAGTCAATTAGCTTTTAAGCTAGAGTGGACACATGCGATGTCTGCGGGACAATTCGTAAAAACAGGCAGGTTCTTTTACCCGAAAAGTACCAAAACCTAATCCACCCCAGGGTCACCCGCAAGTGATTTAATTAAAAAATTTTATGAAATTCGTTCTATTAGTTCTTGAGTTAGAGTGGATACATATATTGGACACTCAAATTGCACAGACAATCGTACGTACACACACTCACAGACTTCAGGCTAAAAACAGTTTTTTCATGTTCTAGAGGTCTCAAAACGTGTATGTAGATCCTGCGAAAACTCGAGTTGCGGTTTTCGAGATGATTCCAATCCTTTCCCTCTATATTACCCTACAACTATTGCAGAGAAAGCAGTATATTTTTATTATAATTGTTTATTTTCTCGCTGTACAATTATTTTCCTTCTTTCTCCAGCATTTATGTCTCATTTATTGTTATCGTCTACTGTACATCATTCAAATAGCTTACCGCTTAAGACAAAATAGAAATAAAATTCGCATTGGATGCCAAAGAAAAAAATTCTAGTTTTTCCCTGAGGTGCCATTTTAATGCATTAGTTAAACGGTGTCTCTAGTCTTTCCCAGTACCAACATGAAATGCTTTATTGTTCAACAATAAAACATATATCAAATTTATTGAATTTATAAAAAAAATCAACAACGAAGTGAAAAAAAAAGGAGTGTTCCGCTGTTTAGAAAGCAATAAAGAAAATGTGGTTAATACAGTGTAGGAGTATGTTTAGAAAAGTGTTTTTGCAATGCAAATAAAAATGCGTATAAATTGTGATTATATTGCTGGTCAGATGATGCTGGATATTCAAATAAAAATTAACTGGCGTGTGGAGCAACTAGAAAATTCCTCATACCAGAATCCATTTTTAAGCAGATTATTAATATTATTACTGTTATTTTTAGCAAGAAAATTTTGGAAAAGTTGTACCGTTATTCCAAGTGATCTCAATTGTAGCATATTACCCTTCATTTTAACAGCAAAATATCTTTAGATTAACAATGTACCCCCCCGGGTGTGTGTGTAGGGGGGGTAACCCTCCTTAAGTGGTCTAATGACGTCACAAACACAAAAATTTACCGCGACTATTTTATGTTACAATAACTAAAACTGCAATTATTTTACATTATGAATTACTACAATGATTTTGTGATCATTAAGCCATGTATAACCCCGTTTATGCATAATCATGTCCAATTTTGTCCTATACTGCCATGTTAATAAAATATTAGTGTTTTCTTTCGAGTTTAAAAAAAAATTCTATCTATTTTCAGATGTTTCAGTAACAAATCCGGATATAAATTTCCATGAAAATCCATTGATATGTTGTTGTTGAAACCCAGACCGCCCGACCTACCAGAAAGGTGTAAGGTAACTGTTTGGACGGTCGGGAAGTGCCACCCAATTTAGACCGGAACCCAGTGGGGGAGGCATCCACAGGGACCGTACCCTCCTTCCCCTACCACCAACCTCTCGGAAGGACTTTCGGACCCACATGTTTAACGTGATCGTACTCCGCATGAACACGGCGGCAGTTTTGGCAGTGGCTGGACTCGAACCCGGGCCTACCGAGTGCAACTCCAGCGCGCTAACCAATGGGCTACCGCGCCCTATCCATTGATATGTGTGACAGCTATTGCATACAGAATAAATCGACCCCAGACAGACAGATAGATAGATGGACATCCTTCAGAAAATAGTTAAAACGTGTTCAGAATGTCTTAAAAACCTATATTGGATTTAAAAGCTTAAAATTGAAAATTTTCATGAAACAATTCTTCCTCTTTACTATATTCAATAGTATGAGAAAATAAAGATTGATTTTGAAAGGAAAAATTCGAATTGAATGCCCCATATATTATTACATAGTACAATGTACCGTGGTCATAAATTATTTTCCAAATAATTCTACGTATTTAGAATCCTTTACTTAGAATTCCATGTTTTCAGTTAATGTACGTGTGTAGGCAGTAATGTGTTGTTACGATATTGCGTGTGAATAAAATGCAGGTTTTGAGAGTTTCAATAATAGATTTGTTTTAATGCTGAAGATGTACAGATTTTAAGCAGTGACCTATGATGTTTCTGGGAACTTTCAGATTGCCAACAAAATCATCCAAAAATCGGAACCTTCCATAATATTATTCCATAAATAATCTTATCTAAAGTGTAAAAAAAAAAGATAAATTTTCACAAAAATATGCAAAATAAAATTATGTATGTGCCACATATAGTTTATTTTCAAATCAGGTGCCGGACATGCAACCCAAACCGGAGCCAATAATTATGTCAACTGTTGCTCTGTGTGTTCCAAAAGATTCGCCTATCACCAGCGTCCGCCCGTCTGGTAATGCATGTCAGAAGTACTTTGCGTTTGTCAAATTTCAATTCCGTACTTCCGTTGAATCGGAAGAGTTGAGATGCGTTGTGACAACGTCTCTCGACGACACGCCAGACACGTTAAAAGCAGAGAATTAAAGTCGTCTGCTTTCGAATTTATTATCTACTAGCAGCATACCCGTTCTTCGTACGGAATATATAATATAAAGAAACTTATAATTCGCAATCATGTTCAAATTCTGTTAAGATATTAATTTTATTGCTCCTAAAGAGAAGTTTAAGAATATCTGTTCTCACTATGCAAAATTATCTTCATGGGCAGATCTGAAGAATAAAACATCCTGGCCCCTTTTGTAAGCAAATTTACAAAAAAAAAAGGAATTGTATCAATATATGCAACCCCGTACTACTTAAATTGTCGCAGATTAGAAAATATGCCAGTGTGCTAGCAGAAGATTCCCCGTATTACAATATGAGTCTCAAAAATATTTGCCAAAATAAAAGAGATGACGTAATAAATTGGAAATATCAATAATCCCCGTAATCTTTATACCAGAAGGCGTAATTGATTCCAATATATGCCAATATATAACAACATATATGCCAATATACCTGTACTACTTATATTCTCATAGATTAGAAGATATAATGCATTTGTAGAAGATTACTCGTACAAAGTACTATATATGAGTTTCAACAATTTTCGTCATAATAAAACAAAGGCATAATAACTTGAAAATATCAATAATCCCTGAATCAATAGTCCCCGAAAATATCAATAATAATAATGTTTAAACCTGGAGACCGTAATTGATATTATCCAGTCAACAATGCAATGCCAATGAAATTTATTTTATATACATATCTTTATTATTCAAATCGGAAAAGATTTAATATAAAATCGTATGCGGCATAACACATTGGATCCGTTGCTAAGCGACATGATATCATTTGCTTCAAATAAATTGATGGAAATCATATCGTCTGAATCTCCATGGAAGGTTTGGCGACATTTTAGTCAATTTAGCGATAACTTAAAAAATCGCCAAATTTATCGCCAAGTGGGACTGTAGAACAGATAGACCCATTTTGCGACAAATTGACGAAACATCATCACAATACTATCCCCTAACAAAATACAATTTTTTTCATTTATTAAGCGCGATTTTATCAATTCCAGGATATTTTTATAGACTCACAAATACTTTTATCAATTTCGTGATATTAAAAAAATTCGTTAAATGTGTTACTAAGTAGGATGGATGGATTGATCGACAAATGCTACCGAAACATCATTTCAGTACTCTATTCTAAAAAGCAAATCATTGATTTGCGCCAATTTTATAAATTTGGAAACATTTCCGCTAATTTGGTAAAGTTTAAGAGAAGTTACCAAGTTATTTAGAGATATTCCACTAAATTCGTAGCTCTGAATATGCAGATCTGAAGAATAAAATATCCTGATCCCGTTTGTATATACTAAATGAAAACACTAAAATTGTATTATAAGATACACCCGTTTTAATCTTTTTCTGCTTCATCAATCGGCTAAATGAATTTATTGTGTAAACACAATATATGAGTTTATTAGCTAAACACAATATATGAGCTGGAAACCACTTTGCTAAAATAAATGAAAGTCATGTACGCGTTCGGCAATTTATATAATTAAAAGAACATTCAAACCGTTCATTTAAAAATATATTTTTACATCCATTTATTTATTATTCAAATTAAAAAAATAATAATAAATATTAACAACACATTTAATTTCATTCCGTTGCCGAGCAACATGATATAAGATAGAATCTTCCTCATAAAATGCAAAATTTAGTAGCCATTTTTATTTCTTTATACTTTTCATTTTTCAGTAAAAGCTTGTATAATATAAACCAAGGAGATAGATTTCCCATTTAAATCATGTTTCAAACAATTGATGTTTTCAGAAAGTGACTAATTAGTGCAAAAAATCTCCCCCCAAACTCTGAGATACAGTTTTAATTCACTTTCAAACGATTTTCAAGCTTTTCGTTTGGATAAACCACGGAGTTAGAGAGGAGAACTCCTAAGAAAAAGTTTCGTTTTTCATTAATATATCGACAACCCCTGGTCTTAGATTCTCGAAACTTGGGCTAAATTTATGGGGGGCTATTTAAAGGCTATCCACAAAATTTCATCAAATTCAATTCAGCCGTTCTCTCGTGATGATGAGATAAACGAAAATATCGTTTTTTGCTAATATCTCGAGAACCACTGATTGTAGAAACTCCATATATGGACTAAATTTTAAGTGGGACTATTTCCAGGCTACCCACAAAATTTCATCAAATTCGGTTCAGCCGTTCTCCCGTGATGATGGGACAGACAGACAGATAGACATACAGACAGACAGATAGACACACAGACAGACAGACAGACAGACAGACAGACAGACAGATTTTCATTTTTATTTATATAGATTGGTGACATGAAATTAAATATGCATTTTCACGAAATGAAATTTTAAGACCGAGACTGTAAGCGGTGAAGGCAAACGGGTTAGATTTTCTACAGATACACAATAGATGGATGCATGGAGTCAGAGAAAAACAAACAGACATGCAAACAGACGGACATCAATCTAAAATGAGTCAAAACGTGTTCAGCAGGTTTTAAAACACATTTTTACTTACCCTGCAATACATTCTAATGTATAGGGAAAGTACTGAAATCGTGTCGAAAATCGCAACACGAGTTTTCGATGGATCTACACATTTTGGAACCTTTAGAACATGATTTTTAGAAAAACTATTTTTAACGTGACGTGTGCGTGCATGCGTGTGTATGTACAATGTATGTATCTACTCTACCTCAAAAACTAATGGACCCAATTTCAAAATTTTGTTTAGATAATTCACTTGTGTGTGACCCTGGTGCTGATTAGATTTGAGTACGATTCGGTATAAAAGATTTTCGGAATATATATATATATATATATATATATATATATATATATATATATATATATATATATATATATATATATATATATATATATATATATATATATATATATATATATATATATATTGCGAAACGACCAGCAAAAATCTCATGTATCCACTGCAGCTAAAAAACTGACTATATTTCACAAAATTTATTAGATAAGTCACTTGGGAGTTAACCGGGCGCTGATTAGATTTTGATAGGATTCGGGAAAGAAGAACCTGCCTGTTTTTACAGAATGGTCATCAAAAATCTATAAAATATAAAATAACAGACTACGTATGCTTAAATGTATCCATTAAATGATTATTTTATACATACTTTTTGAGGAGAAAAATAATACGACCAACCCGAATACTCTAGGACTAACCGTTCTCGAGTTATTTGAGTTTTTTAACATTTTTGTTACGCCGCCTTTACAAAAATGTCCAGTTACCCAAAACAAAAATTGAATTAAAAGTGCAAATTCAATGTTGTTTTGTACAATTAAACTCAATTTAACGAATTGTTAAAGAAATTGAGAGAAAATGAATTTGAGTCTGCAGAGTAAGTCATGTGCTGATCCTATCAGATTTTTAGTTTTACTTTCATTCAATATCCATAATTTATTATCCACTATTTTTACTTTCTCATACTAGTGAATATAATATGAAGTATTGTTCTCATGAAAATTTTCGATTTCAAAATATGGATGCCAATATATGTTTTAGAACCTGCCGAACCCGCTTTGACTATTTTTGAAGCGATGTGTATCTGTAGTCGATTTATTGTGTACACGATAGCGGTGGCAAATATTAAGAGAGTTTCACGAAAATTTTATTGACATCCATATCTTGATAATTGATCTTGATCCAAATATTCGAATCCATTTCGAAGGTTTTGCATGTATTTAAAAGCAATTCTATCTAGTTCTACATTTTTGGATAATAAATTTATGGATTGGGCGACACTTTTATCCATTTAGCAGCATTTACGAAAAAAATGCTAAGCTATCCCATCAAATTCGTAGATCTGAATTCGCAGATCTAAAAAATAAATCATCCTGATCCCATTTGTATATACCAAAATGAAAAGGATAAAATGGTGTTAGAATATGTATCCGTACTGCTGTTATTCTGTTTCAGCAAATGGCTAAACACAATAAATATATTAGTTTATTGACTAAATGCAATATATAAGTTAAATGGCGAAATACAATATATGAGTTTGAAAATTTTTGTCAAAATAAAACAGTTGAAACAACGAAACAATTGCAATTTAAAAAAATGAAACAATTGGAAATATCAACACTTCCCGAGATTTTTAAACACAAAACCCGTCATTAATATATAATTCTGTCAAAAATACAATATTGTTTATTTATAAGATATGTTTTCATATCCATTTGTTTAATATTTAAATCGTAAAGAAATGATAAAAATAGTGTGCCATATAAGCACATTAGATTTAGTTGCATTGCTGAGCAATAGGGTATAAAAAAGAATCTTCCTGTTAAAATGCTCATAATTAAATAACTATTTTGATTTCATCCTATTTTTCATCGTTGAGTAAGACTCTGTGGAAAATAAACCATGGAAATAGATTTTCCTTTTACCTTTATGTTTTAAACCAGCGATTACCAACATTTTTTGTTTAGAGAAGTCAGGGATTTAAAGAGGAGATGAAACGCCTATAAAAAGCTCATTTTTAACACTTTTCAACATGGTCATTCTGCCTATCAGTCTGTCCGTTCGCACAAAAACTTCCGTAAAAAACACTTTATCAAAATGTATTTTTAGTATGTTTTTGAGACTGTCTGAGTATGTTTTTGAATAATATCACCCAATTGGTTTTAAATTGAACCCGGGATGAAAGACTGAAATACTAATATAAATCCAGTGGGACTTTATTTTTCAAACATTTTTTAGGCGGAGTTAAAATTCACAAATTGCTGCAAAAATTTTAGGAAATATTCAAATTATCACATACAATGTGTAACAAAATTTCAGCAAAATAATTTGGGAAGTTTTAAAAATAAAAACCAATAATGGCTACATATGTTGGAAAAGGTAATAATGACGCCCATATTATATGAAGATATCACTCGACTCATTTCAAAATAAAATATGGCTTCCTATTTACTGCTGTTACGAGATAGATGTTTAAAGATCGTTTAAATTTATATTGGGTGTTGCATCCGTCCTAAAATCGCTAAGGTTTTGCTTATTATCTGTGTATCTAAACTCTGTGCCAAAGCAGTTGCATTATTTTTATTTTAAATGATCATTAAACTTTCTTTATTTCTACAATGGAGCATACTTTTAACGCCAAACTATAGAATACAGAATATAAACAAATCAAGCAATTATAAGGTGAGTTGTATAAGAATCGCTGAATTTTTGTCAAGCAAAATGATTGAGTCCTGGAGTCTGTGAGTCTAGGTCTTATGAATGAAATGTTCATTGATTTTATATAGAAAAGCATGCGATTTATATTTCGAAGACGTCATTTGAAGAAAGTTCACTTTCTGTAATTACATAGTATTTGTGGCAACCAAATCATGAATAAAGCTTAACTTTTTGACATTATAATTAACATTAATTATTAATAATCATCATTATATCTTAACATTGCCGTAATTTCTCATATTAGTGGACTTATTATTGAAATCGTACATTGCTAGTTGTGCCGCTATATAAAACCCTCCAATTATTTAACTTTCGTGTGAGTCCTGTAAAGGAATTATTAATTATTATAATACTCATTGACTGCACCATTTAAACTTTAACAATAAAACATTTATTAACAACATAAATCTTAATTAAATTCAATTACACTATTAATTATTAGTTTTAGCGGGGGAACATGTGAGACCACTGATTTTGCCTAAACGTTTCTAGACCTAAAGTTATTTGAGGAATACATACCTTCAAGGCTGTCTTGGATTATGATCATATATCAAAATGCTGGCATCAGTCGTTTGTACTCGCCATAACTCTTTGGTGGGTGGCTCCTTCTCGTACTCTGATTGCACTCATACATTAATATATTTCCATTATTTTGGAACCTCTACGGGACACTCTACAAGTCTGAGTTCACCAAATGCAATCATCGTCTCCAAGTTATCTTAAGTCGTATTGTGGTATCTCTCTCTCAAGTCATATTTTATAAGTTATCTGTTCCAAGTAATGTTAGTATCTCTTTCTGTGCACACGTTATAATGTCGAAGTTATCTCTCTCTGCTCTAGTCTGCTCTTAAGTCAAATCTTCATAATTTCTTGTCTCGTTCTCGGGTCACCGGTTGTGTTTCCCTCGGGGGGGGAGTAACTCTCCCTTTTCTTCCATTTGATCTTCTTTTTTTATTGGTTACTCCTTTAACCAATGGAACCATTCCACATCTCGGAAGGCCCAGATCAGCCCCTCTGTCATGGTCCTCTAAATTTATGGTCTCTTGACCTTTAGATTCACGGGGTGATAAAACTCGGTGCCAGCTAGACTACAAGTACTGTTCGCCGTTTTGGCCACAATAAATATGTACATAAAACTGTCTTATCAAATGTGAGATCTATTTATGTTCTCACAGTATTGTCCTTGTCGAATAAATTTTGAATTTTCAACTATAATAAATGACTGTAGTACTGTGATCATTTTAAAAATGTCGACGCTGAATGCATCCCATTTCAGAGATGTTTAAATAAAATTTCATTTCAGTCGAAAAGTGTTTCTTTCATAATGCATGATTGATCTTTCTTATTAACACTTTCCAACATAGTTGGAAAGTTTTAAGTATGACTTGGGTCATTCTGTTTGCCTATGTCCGTTCTCACGACAACGGCCGTTAACATGGCTTTATCGTAATGGTATTTTAGTAAGCCGAGACGGTCTGTGGGATGTTTGGGAATGAAAACGAATAATACCACCCAATCAGATTCAGATATAAACTGGGTTGAAAAACTAAAATGCATTGAAGGGACTTTCTTTTTCAAACATATTTTTAAGCGGAGTTAAAATTAAAAAATTGCGCCAAAAATTTTAGGAAATATTTAAATTATCCCTCCCTATTCTGATCATGTATACACGGCGATAAAGAAGCAGAATAGAATTCTAAAAATTTAACAAAGTCGAGGGCAGTGCGTATTTTCTAAACGTTAGCATGAGAAACGTGTAACAGACATCTGGAGGGAAAATGAAGGCGCCATCCTGAAACAAAGCCGAAATCATTATTAGCAATATTTAATAATTGTAGCCATTTATTTCTTAACGGATATTTTGCGAAATGGCCAAACCTAATGGATGCTCTGTTCAGTTATTAACGCGTGATTTTAATTCTAATTTCTCGATCGTATGCTTGTGCTGTCAGAATTTTGTCACGGAAATCAATTTGAAATACTTTGCATGAACTCCATAAGGATTTGCGCAGCTTATCAAAATCGGATTAGTCTCCGTCATCTCCAACAGACGAGAACTAACGAGCATTCTATTGTTATTAGGTGTGCAATACTCAACTCGTCAACGAATTTTAAATCTTTTAATAAATATTTAAACTCTTCACTTACGGATGTGTGACGGATTTCTGATTGCTAAGCCGCGAAGTGCAGAGAATGGGAACGAATGCAAAATTGAAATATCAAAATGATTTCGATCCGATCCCAAGGGATCTTTCCATCGGATGACCTTTATAGATGTCCTGGGACTGTCGTAATCAACATCATCATTTTTAACCCAAAAATATAGCTGTTGTTCCCCTTTTATCTCGTGAAAATAATTTTAAATTTTAGTACCAAACGTAGAAACTAGTTTTAGAGTGACGTCCGTCTGTGTGTGTGCAATGCATGCATCCACTCACACTCAAAAACGAATTGACTGAATTTCATAAAATCTTCTAGGCAGGTCGTTTGTGGGCGATTCTGGTTCTAATTACATTTTGGTACAATGCCAGATCAAAGAACCTGCCTTTTTTTGGCGAAAGAGCCTGTAAGAACGGTATGCGTCTACTCTAGCTGAACAACTAATAGATCCAATTTCCCAAAATTGGGTAGATAGGTCACTCGCGGATTGTCTTGATGTTGATTAGATTTTAGAATGATTTAGGGGGGGGGAGAACCTGTCTTTTCGTGAGAAGTGACCCGCAAAAGTCGCCAAAACATACGCTCAAATGTGTCAATGATATGCTAGTTTTATACTTATATTTTGACAATTAAAAAAATAAGATTTATCCCATTACATCAGGACCGGCCGTTCTCGAGATAGTTTAGTATTTTGCTTTTTTGCTACGTTGCCTTTAAAAATACGGCTCTTTACTCAATGAAAACGAAAATTTAATTAAAAGTGCCAATTCACTATCATTTCAAATATTGATACGTGTTATTTAGTTCAATTAAACTCAGTTTAATTGAGCTATGCATGAGATATGCATGTCTCTCTCTACTTGGGAAATGCATACAATTTAGTACATGGGTCGATCGTTCGATTAAACCCTCTGGAAAAATCGAATTTTTCAAAAATGTTCTGTACAGGGGGGTGGGGGGGGGGGGGGGTGCTCCACACCAAAACGTTCGAAAACTGAAATGATAGGAAAGCATATTCTGAGATGAGATAAAAACTTCAAATTTGGTGTATGGGTAAACCGTTCGGAAGGAAGAAAGTGTGCAATTTCAGATTTCTCTATATTTGCTACTTTAGGAGGTGCCGCACCAAAATGGTCGATTTGCCGAACAAATGAGAAACGTCTGCTATAAAATTTGATAGGGGCTTGAAATTTGGTATGCGGGCTAATACTTTTATGAAAACACCCAAGTCAAAATAGTTTTTCTAAAATGTTCGCTTAAGAGGGCGCTCCAGAGAAAAACGTTCGAAAGGTGAAATGACGAAAAACTATGCTTTGGAATGGTATAGAGACTTCAAATTTGGTGTACGGGTTGATAGTTCGAAACGAAGTTTATGTACATTATCAGTTTTCCAATATTTTCTACTTTAGGGTGTGCCCTAAACCCAAATATTCGATTTGCCGAATTAATGGGAAACGCAAATTATTCAAAACTTTACATTATACAGAGGTTGCTTATTGAGAGACAGTTGATTTTCAACGGGTATTCGGCTAGTGAAGTTATAATTTGAAATCTTTCACAAATCGCACACTTTTATGCGCGAGTCCATTCAAAACCCGACTTCTGCCAATTATCAATCAATTTAATTTCTCCGAATTTTTTTTCGTTTTTTTTCCGATGTTTAGGACTATTAGGCGTATCCGATGCTTAGGCATATCGATGGAATTCTACGGTAGTATATTGCTAAGACTAATTCTACGGTAGTATATTGCTAAGACTGCTTCTGCGGTAGTATGTTGCGAAGAGTACAACAGTATGTTGGAAAGAGCACGGCAGTTTCTTGCCAAAACTACTTCTACGGCAGTATCTTGCCAAGACAACAAATTCTACAGCGATATCTTACAAGGCTAATTCTACGGAGGTACCTTGCCAAGACTAATTCTACAGCCGTACCTTGCCAAGACTAATTCTAGAGCGGTAACATGCCAAGACTAATTCTATGTCGATATCTTGCCAAAACTAACTCTACGGCGGTACGTTGCCAAGACTAATTCCGAGGCGGTACCTTACCAAGATTAATTCCACGGCGGTACGTTGCCAAGACTAAGTCTACGCTTGTGGATGCCTCCCCCAATGGGTTCTGGTCAGAATTGTGTGGCACTTCCCGGCCGTCCAAACAGATACCTTACACCTTTTTGGTAGGTCAGGCGGTCTGGATCGAAGAAGAAGACTAATTCTACGGCGCTACGTCGCCAAGACTAATTCTACGGCGATATATTGCCAAGACTAATTATACGGTGATATCTTGCCAAGACAAATTCTACGGGGATATTTTGTGAAAACAAATTCTACGGTGGTACGTTGCCAAGACTATTTCTACGACGATACGTTGCCAATATTAATTCTACAACGGTACGTTGCCAAGACTAATTCTACGGCGATATCTTTCCAAGATTAATTATACGGCGGTAACTTGCCAAGACTAATTCTACGGCGGTAACTTGCCAAAACTAATTATACGGCGGTACGATGCCAACACTAATTATACCTTATACGGCGATATATTGCCAAGACTAATTATACGGCGATATATTGCCAAGACTAATTCTACGGTGATATCTTGTCAAGACTAATTCTACGGCGGTAACTTGTCAAGACTAATTCTACGACGGTAATTTGCCAAGACTAATTCTACGACGGTATCTTGCCAAAACTAATTCTACGGTGATACCTTGCCAAGACTAATTCTACGGCGGTAACTTGCCTAAACTAATTCTACGGCGATAACTTGCTAAAACTAATTCTACGGCGGTAAGTTGCCAAGACTAATTCTACGGCGGTGTAACTTGCTATAATATATAATACGTTTTTGCGATTTAAATGAGTTGTTTTGATTTCATTGTTTATCTGTATTTAAATTTGTTTAACGTAATATTCGAATTTAAAAAAAACGTATAGTCTTTTTTGTATTGGGATTTTCAAATACTGACATTAATTTTCTACACATCTAATTTTATAATTATTTGTTAAATCTACATATACTAATTGCCAAGTGTCCGTCTGTCATGCTTTTTCTAGGTACTTCCAGAATAGATAGAGACTTGTAATTTGGTTCACAGGTCAATCGTTCGATAAAACACTATGGAAAAATCGTATTTTCCGAAAATGTTCTGTAGAAAGGGTGCTCCACACCAAAACGTTCGAAAAATGAAATGATAGGAAAGCATATTCTGAGATGAGATAAAAACTTCAAATTTGGTGTATGGGTAAACCGTTCGGAAGGAAGAAAGTGTGCAATTTCAGATTTCTCTATATTTGCTACTTTAGGAGGTGCCGCACCAAAATGGTCGATTTGCCGAACAAATGAGAAACGCCCACTTTAAAATTTGATAAAGACTTGGAATTTGGTATATGGGCTAAGTATTTGATGAAAAGACCCAAGACAAAAGAGTATTTCAAAAATGTTCCTTTCAGAGGATGCTCTAGTGTAAAACGTTCCAAAGGCGAAAAAACAACTATGCTTCAGAGAGGGCAAATGGACAAATGGAGGAGGAGACTTCAAATTTGGTGTACGGGTAGATAATTCGAAAAGAACAGTATGTGCATTTTCAGTTTACCAATATTTTCTACTTTAAGTGGTGCCGCAAACCCAAATGTTCGATTTTTGGAATAAATGAGAAGCGCCATTTTTAAAATGTGATAGAGGCATGAAATTTGGTATACAGGGTAATAATCTTAATTAAAATTCAAGAAGAATAGTTTTTAAAAAATGTTCATTTAAGGGGGCTGGGTACTCCACACAGAAACGGATAGATAGTTGGATAGAAAGAAAGTGTCCAATTTCAATTTTCCAACATTTGGTATTGTAGGGAGTGAATGTAGGGAACTAAAATGTTCGATTTGACGAAAAAATGAGAAATGCCTCCTTTATAATTTGATAGAGATTTGAAATTTGGTATATGGGCCATTTGATGAAAAACCAAGATGAATATAGGTTTTTTAAAATGTTCTTATAAGGGAGTTGCTACAGAGAAAAACGTTCGAAATTTGAAATGATAGAAAAAGCATGCTTCGAGATAAGATATAGACTTCAAATTTAGTGTACAGGTAGATAGTTCAAAAGGAACAAATTGTGCAATTTCAAATTTCCAATATTTGCTGCTTTAAGGGGTGACGTACACCAAAATGTTCCATTTTCTGATTAAATGTGACACACATCCTCCTTATTGTGATAGAGGATTGATATTTGGTATATGGGCCAATCATTTGATAAAAAACCAAAGACGAATGGAATTTTTCAAAAATGTTCGTTTAAGGGGATGCTTCACAGAAACACGTTCGTAAGGTGAAATGATAAAATAGCATGCTTCTGGATCAGAAAAGAGACTTTAATTTGATGTACGGGTAAATAGTTTGAAAAGAAGAAAGCGTTCCATTTCAGTTTGCTAAGATTTTCTTCTGTAGGGTGTTTGCACATCAACGTCTCCGATTTGCCGAATAAATGTGAAATGCGAATTATTTAAAATTTTACATTTTTCGAGGTTGCTTATTGTGAGATCGGCTAGTAATATATAAATGACTGTAGGTTATTAGTCAAGATACGAAACTATTACACAGAGAATCTTTTCTCGTGAATGGAAACGACTAGATCCACGAGAATGATGTTAACACATTTATCGCATACTATCACATATGAAAAGGAATATAATACATATTTCACGATAGTTATAATACTTTTTTTAATTTAATATGATATTTTTGATAATTTTTTTTGAAAAAGTATAATATCTCAAGAGTGATTTATATTAGCTTTCTAGTTTCTTCGTGTCGGAAATCACATCAATCGGCTACTAATGTAAAATTGCATAAGAACTTATTAATTACTCAACATTATTGAAGGTTCTGTTTTTAAAATTACATTCGAGAATTGGGAAGCATTCGGGGGAATTACAAATTGAGATTAGAAACATTAAAATCAAAAGGCTTCCACTATTTCACCTATTGTAAATAGTGCACCAAATTTGTTCGAAATGCTCCAATCGTTCGTGAGAAATCGTTACCATAGATGTAGACAGACGAACGGGGGGAAGTTTGAATTCAGGGAGGCTTAATGCGTGGTCTTCCGCCGAAAACTTGATTTCGAATCTTCGACCCTGTCATAATGCTTTACCTATATTATATTATGAATATAGGAAAAGTAAAAATGTATGAGAGCATTATTTGAAAAAGGGTAATTAATGTATACGATAAACAGTTCAGCACTGATGCTCAGATTTGAAACTCAAACTTGCTCAGACTTGAAAAATCTAATCTGAACTAACCTCCAAATTAAGCCAAGTGCTGTTTATTTCATTTTTTGTCATGGTGACCATGTTCCAACTGTTTTAGTTAAATTATTGTTTTAATTATTATTTTTATATATATATATATATATATATGTAGAAAATTTTGGAATAGTGTATTATGAGTTACTACATACATTCTAACTTTGAATTTACTAATTTATATTTATATATATATATATATATATATATATATATATATATATTATACATGCACATATACACACATACATATACACCCACCCACACAGATATATATATATATATATACTACCCGTCACAGAAAATGCAACACCATGAAAGAGCGAATAGAGTGTGACGATAAAGGACACACAGAATGAGATGGCATATATAAATAAGTGATGTTAATTCCTGAAGGATAATGCAATACTGTAATGGCATAGACAGGGTGATCAGTAGACAGTAGGATGGATCACTTCTCGCGACAATACAAGAAGCAACTCTTCGAGGAACAGATTCAATGAGCATGCGGATAGTTTTCTGAGGGATGGATGACACTATGTCTTCAACCATCCTCCACAGGTCGTCCTCTGTTTGAGGCGGAGGAAGGGCAGTCAAACGTCGACTACTCAAGCCCCACACATGCTCGATGAGTGAGAGATCTAGAGACAGCGGAGGTCAAGAAAGCACCTGGATACCTTGTGATGTCGGTCTGCTGATGGTGTGCGGTCGCGCGTTATCTTGCCGTAAAACAGCATTTCGTAACCGCTATAGATCAGTGCAACCGGCCGCAACACCGTATCTACATATCGTCGTGCCTTCATAGTGCCTCTAATGCGAGCTAGAAGTGAGAGGCTATCGAAACCGATGACACTCCAAACTATGATGCCGCGTTGTCGAGCAGTATGGCGATCAACTGTCACAACAGAAATGAATCTGTAGCCATGTCGCCTCCAGACCCTTATTCGACAACCAGAACTAAGTAACATCCAATGTACCCTAACAATTCGGCAGAATGTTGATAGTCGTCGTTGATAACCGCCACCGCATGTTCTTGATTGTGTGAATCGAAGTGTGCTGACGTACGTCTGGATGGACCTGTACCACTGAAATGATTCACATGCCATTTTTCAATCCATCTTCTCCAAATTTTTTGCACGCATCTACGCGTGTTTCAGCGGCTATACGCCGGTATGACAACCCAGCCGTACGTAGTCCTAAAATGAATCCCTTCGCACGATCGTCCAAATGCTGAAACGGACTTCAGCGTCGTCGGACAGGCATCTCTTCAACACGTGTCTAATGAAACGAAAAACAACTCGAAAAATGGGTTTCTGTAGGTTACAGAGAGAAGCAACTGTTAGCTTATCTGTCGTTTCTGTCCCTTTTATTCCGCGATCTTATTATGTGACTTACTAACATTTCAGATCATTTGCATACACCGGCCAACCAAGTTTGTGTCGCAATTTGCATAATTATACGGTCAAAGCTTCATGGTGTTGCATTTTCTATGTCGAGTAGTGTATATATACACACATATACATATATATACATATATGTACACATAATACACACGCACACACATACACACATATATGTATATATATATACACACACTCACATATATATATATATATACTAATAAATAAGTACTGTGTGTGTGTGTGTATATATATGCACCATTAATATTGTGTGTATATTACACACAAATAATAAATATCGATCGACTCTGGAAAATATACTTATGATACCATTGAAAATAAACACGAAGGAATCAAACGATTTTTCCCCAAATGGAATTTTCTCCAACATGCAGAAATCGCTATTTGCATGCACTTAGCATCTGATAAGTTGGCTTTAAAATTCTACACCACAAAATCTCATTTTTCAAGTTTCGTAGCGAAAAATGCCACCGAGGGATTCAAAATAATTTTTTTTTTTTTTTTTTTTTGCATAGAAATAGATATTTTAGAAAAATTATAATCGAATTAAAAAAATGAGTTATGAAATTAGATAAAAAAAAATCTGATGTGAACAAACAGCATACGATTTTCGCTACAGACTCTCAAATTCATATTCTCTTTATTTCTTTTATAATTAATTCATTAAATTGAGTCTAATTACACAAAACACACCTATTTGAAATTATACTCAAAAGTCCCTGTATGAAAGTATATAAAAATATCTAACAGAAAAAAATATGCAAAAAATATAAAAAAAAAACCATAAAAAATAAAAAATAAGTAAATAAATACAAAATCTAACTGGAAAAAAATATAAAGTATATAAAAAAATCTGATATAAAAATATCTAACAGAAACATACATGAAGGAGAAGATTGCGTTTAAAATGAATCAGACTAAATAAAAAAGTAGTTTACTTTTTTGTGTTCTTTATATAAACTCTGGTCACTTCTCTATCCTATTTGTCGTTAAAAAATAGGACAATTGCCAATAGATTTAATGGAGTAAAATTCCCCAATTCTGCCACGCTAATAAGCGAAGTGAAAAATGCCACTTTTAGACAAGCTTCGGTTTTGTGCTTTTGTCTCCTATAGAACGAACCTGCTTGGATATGCTTAGTTTATTTCGTGGCGTCCATACCACACTACATTGATGGGCTAACGTCCACAGCTTGCGAAATCGATTGAGGTGCACCACAGGAACACAAGCAAATACACTGCACAGCACACATTTGGGTCAATTAACGCTACTCATTTGGATTCGCACTCATATTCTAGTCTGTTTTGACCGTTTGAATGGGATTTTAATTTCATCCCCTCCAAATTTTAATGATCTTGAATTATCATTCCATTCTGCCATTCTATAAACAAAAACTTAATTGCAGTGTGGCTGAATTCGAATTTCTCATATCAGAAACCATTTTTTAATAACCTCTTTTCAAAGTTTACAGGAAATATTTAAAACAAAAAACAATATTGTGGATAAAATTTAATTCAATTTAAATTCTTCAAGTCCTCAAAATTCCAAAAAACGAAAATATCTCGACAACGGTTTATCCTATAGTCATGGGGTCAATCTTATTCGCTACAAAATGTACATAAGGAACAAGTATTTAATTAATATATTTCAACAATTTCAGTCATTTATTTCAGATTTTCGCTATTTTTGCGGGCCACTTCGCAAAAAAGAGTCGTTTATACTTTCCTAATAATATCAGAATCTAATCGGCATCAGGATACTCATCAAGGGACTTAACTACAAAGTTTTAAGAAATTTCTTTAAATAGTTTATTTTAACGTCTTCAGTTCTTCAAAATGAAAACATTTAAACATCTCGATAATGGTCCATCTTAGAGTAATGGGGTGGATATCATGCCTTTTGTCATAAAAAATGACACATATAACACATTTGATACATTTAAGCATATGTAATATTCTAATTTAAATCTGATATTTTAGAGTGCGGCCTATTTCGCAGAAAAGGCACTTTTTCCCTCGAATTGAACCAAAAACTACTCAGAATCAAAGTCACGCGCAAGTAAATTATTTATCAAATTTTGTGAAATTAGGTCAATGAGCTTTTGAGTTACAATGGATGAATACATTGCAAGGACAGACACACAAACCCACACACAGACATCACGCTAAAAACAATTTTTTCGTGTTCTAGATGTCCCAAAACGTGTAGATCCGTTAAAACTCTATTTGAGATTTTCAGTATGATTCCACACTTTTCCTATACATTTCTATGTATTGCAGGGAAAGCAAAATGTGTTTAAAATGAATAAAAGCGATTGTAACGAAATTCTCCGAATTGCATCACAAACAGTACACAAATCGCACATGGGATGTAAAAACTGGAATCTATTAAACTTCTTCTGATTCTAAAGAAATATAAAACATTAAGATATATGGTTTAAATTTCCATCCGGGATCCAAAAGTTCCATTTAGCAATGGAACGGTTTGTAAGTAAGATAATCTGCAAAATTTCATTTAGATTCAGAAAATGGTTTTTATTTTATGATTTTGTTCTTTTTAGACCTCTAAAAGAATTTATGAGCTCTATGGAAGTTAAGTTTGTTCTACAATTATCGTACATATTACGAATGATATATGTATCGGGATAAAAACTAACGAGATAATTCCATTCCGTGAAATTTTTCTAGTTTACCAGATTGCGGTTAAATATGTTTTTAGATACTTTAATTGAAATTCGCTTTCGCGCAAAATAAGATTTGTCAAATGTATCCATTAAGTAATTTTTCTGTTCGTCATTTTTGACGATGAAAAGACCAACCCCATCACTCTAGGACCAGCTGTTCTCGAGGTATTTTAATTTCTTTCTCATTTTTACTACGCCGCCTTTAAAAATACGTCGAGTTACCAAATGAAACTTGAACTAAAAGTGCCAATTCAGTATCATTTCAAATAATGGTGCGTATTATTGTGCGCAATTAAATTAATTAAAATGAATTTGAGTCTGTAAGGAAAGTTTTGTTATGCTTAGATTAGATTTTTTTTATTCTGTTAAATAGGCATGTATAAATATTTGCATGAATTTTGAATCTGATAAGGACAGGTTAGAAATTTTAACCTCAAATTTAACCTCAAAATTGAGAAGTGCCATTAAAACATTAAATATAATAGCTTATATTTGATTTTTACCACACTCGTGTGTGTATATATATATATATAGTCTTTGGAAAATAAAATAAAAGAAATAGAAGTTAATAGATTAACTATATGAATATTTGAAATTCAACCATTTCTGTATTCCAAATCGAATTTGTATTCCCGTGAGTATAAGTCATCTTTGGAGGGACCAATACTCCACTTAATTCGAAGGATACAAAAAATTGTCATTTAATGTTTACATTTTATAATTCCAATTCCATTCTAATCATAAAGGAGCAGAACTTAATTTCTTATTTTTTGTAGGAACAGCTTTCAATCGATCGTTTAATTCAAGTTTTGATAGTATGTAATAAATAGGGAGGAAATTTATTCAAAAAATTGAATACGTATTTTTGTACATAAAATTTCAGGCTAATTGTTTTATTCAAAAATTATAATTAAATAGTAAATTAATTGCAGTGCGGCTCAACTCTCTTATACATTTTTAAGTAACTTGTGGTCTTTGTTTTCAGATTTTACAAGTGAAATATTGAAAAATTGGTAGGAGAAATCGCCAAAGGATTACAATTATAGAGTGGTACCCTTCATTTTAAAGGTCTCGACAAAAATTTTCGATTGCTACCATACTTGATAATGCATCCATGTAGTACAGGGTCCACTTCGACGATAAGAACTTGAAATTCCGTCTCAGTAGCTCGACGATAGGGCGTCCACTGACTAGATCTGTGTTTCGATTCCTGGTTGGGGTAGCAATGTTCTTCACAATCTGCACATAACTGAACTCTACACGTTTGAAGAATCTTTCAAATTAAACAAAATGATCTGCTACCCAGTAATTCTTATTATGAGATATTAATCCCACTGGAATACAATATTTATATTCAAACAAATAAAAAATAAGACCAACCCCATTACTCTAGGCCTAGCCGTTCTCGTGAATTTTTTTTTATTTTCGCATTTTTGCTACGCCACCTTTGAAAATAAGTCCACTTACCCAATGAAACCAAAAATTGAATTAAAAGTGCCAATTTAATGTCATTTAAAATATTTATGTCTGTTATTGTGTACCATTAAACTCAATTTAATTAATTGTAAAAAAATAAACATAAAACGTGATTATGAGTCTGCAGGGAAAGTCATATGCAATCCACATAACATATTTAGGAGATCACGACCCCACTGGAAAGTAAGAACTATAGTCAGGCTTAAAATATTATCAATATTTAAAGAATGCAATATGGAACTTAAAAACACGCATTGTAAGTATTTAACAATTTTTGAAATAATTTCATTAAGCTTTCAGAAAATTCCACATGTAAGATCCTTATTTTATTTGCTGAACAATGGTATCCAGTTAAAAGCCCTATTTGTTGATAAAGATACGATCTATTTACATTTAAATCGAATTTATACTATGCGAGCCTAACGATTCTAAACCACTGTTTTGATTTTGGATAGACTCCTTTATTGAGATAGAATTCAATATGAGCAAGATATCGTGCAAAATATTGAATTTACGTTTATCCTCAGTAATGAAGTTTAAAACTTTTCATTAGATTTCTATCTAACATCTGCTGTTTTATGATAATAAAATATGTACATAAAATTTAACGCCGTGTTTTCGGTTTATAGAGAGTGAAAATCACATAAAGCATACAGTTAGACGATAAGAGCACGCAATTCCATCCCAGTAGCTCAAAGGTAGAGAGGCAGAAGGACAATGCGAAGATCCGTGGTTCGATTCCCAGTTGGGGCAGTGTTTTTTACAATGGCGACCGATGAAAATCGATCCTGTTGGTTAGTGCAAATATGCCGGAGGTCTGGAAGTGACCTGACTAGCACGGATGCAGCGCAGTTTAAGCATTAGGAGGTCAACGACCACACAAGAAACTAATCTGGAGGGTAAAAATTGTACCAGTAGGCTGGCCTAAGGTAAAAATGGCATGAGGTGGACAGCTAGTTTGCCAGTTGCACGTCATTCTGACATTACAGGTAGATAACCACTTTGACGGCAGAAAATTGCAGTTTATGCACAGTTGCTTAACGGTAGAGCGCCCGTTGGCCAGTACAGAGATCCGTGGTTCGATTCACGGTTGAGAAAGTAAGGTTCTTTACAATAGAGCCCGAACAAAATCATATGGATTCAGTGAACTCTGGAATATAGAGATTCCATTTTAAATCGGGAGGACAACGAACACGCAGAAAGCTGATCCGGAGGACAAAAATAGCAGTAGCACCCTAAAGTCAAAATAGCAGGAGGTGGTTGGTCAGATTCTCAGATGCACGTCAATCTGACATTAGAGGATGGGGACTGCTGCGAACAACCACTGCGACGACAAGAGCTTGCAATTTTCCCAGAAACTCAAAGGTAGAGTATTGGTCAGATCATTTGAAGATCCGCGGTCTGATTCCCGATTGGGGCAGCAGGGTTGTTTACTGGTTCCAATCACTCACTTCTCTAAAAATGTTTGCTATTTTGACTTCATATACTTATGTATGTAAAAGGGTGATTGTATACAGTTAGATAACAAAAAAATAAATTGTGTTTTTAAACAGTAAATTAAGCTGCAGCATTACGGACTTCGAATGTCATAAATATCACAATACATATGTGAACAGGACAGAAAGAACGAAAGTTGTATAAAATTAGTAGTCGCTTAGTTAAAATAGGGAAGTACAGTATGTTTAAGTAAGTAAATTTTGTATGTGAAAAATTGTTTCATCTAAAACTAAATTCTAGAGATTTACACTATACAATATTATTCGCACTTGACAAGGAAGAGGGTCTGTTTTACTTTCCCTACAGTATATGGTACTGTATAGGGAAAGTATTCGAATTATGTCAAAACTAGCAACTCTAGTTTTCGACATATATGCGCGTTTCAGGACCTCTAGAACACGAAAAAACTAGTTTTAGCGTGACACGTGTGTGTGTATGTGTATGATTCCATTATAGCTGAAAACTAATTGACCAAATTAGGTAAGTCACGTGTGGGCAGAGTTGGGCAAATTACATTGAAAACGTATTCTTGATACAAAATACATAGATTTCGGGTCATAAAATACAAAATAAAAATTACTTTTAAAATTAAAAAAATTCCTAGTACAAATTACGCGTATTATCAAAATACAATTAAAATACAATCAAAATACATTTAAAAAAATATTGATATTACTGGATTGGACTGGATTGAATTTTTAATGCAAAGCTACATTTATCTATACATTTTATTGGAAATAAGCAAAGCTTATATTTGTTATTAACTTTAGCATTTAAAAATGATTAGAATATATTGTCGTTGACGTTTGTTACGCCCATACCGGGTTAGATATATATATTATAATACCATAAATTCTTCATAATGTTGAGAAAGATCTTAAATTACTCATTAGGCTGAAAAAAGCAGAACTCACCAGAATAAAATATTCGATTTTAAAATCTTTTGTTGCAATTTATAAATTGATTTAGCAACACTAAGTATTTACCTATAGTAATCTAAACAAAAAAGAAATATTCTTCAAAATGCATGTTAATTAATAATTAAACAAATGAGTTCTTGACACATTTTATGTGATACAGATTTTGTAAATTTTTACATCTGAAGAGCAAAATATGCCTCTTAAAGGATTAAACAAGCGATTCCCAATCATTTTTGTTAGGAGGAACACTTGAAATATTTTGTAATATATCGTGGGGCTCCTACTTGGCTGACACGTATTAGGTTCCACAGTGACACATTACAAAATAGTCGTGTAAAGCAGTAGAGTTCACGAATAATAAGTAACTCATACCTTTGAATAAAATATTTCAAGTGTATTTATTGTTTTTTTATTTATTAAATATTGTTAATATAAATGACAAACACTTTTGCTTTATATATGGCTTACTGGTTACAAACAAATATTGTATATATATAGTGTGATAATTTTATTTTACTAATTAATTTTCATAAAATTGTTAATACAAAACAGGTTACATTTAATTGTTTTATAATACTTGCACGTTTTCGTCTGATGTCATTAAGCAAAATCTATTTTAATTTAATTGGTTTAACGTTTTCCCTTATTGTTTGATTCTATTTTAAATCTGTTATCTGGAAGCCTTATGACTATTTGGTAAGAGTGCTGGTAATATCCGTTACTGTATAAACCATTGAGCTGTTAACTGAATTCCTTTAAGATCTTCTCAGCTTAAGTCAAATTTCTCTTCTCAATTAAAATTATCGCTACTGCATTTCTCGCTGTTTAATCAAGTTAAACTTCCAAAATGCTTTATTGTTTTAATAATAGTTCCTGTTAAAATCTTAATAATCTCAATTTTCTTAATTACAAAAAGATGGCATGTTCTACTTTTTTCGCAAACTTTTGCAAATTAAGAATCCCTTGTAGGGGTTCGAATGGCAAGGGTCTAGTTAAAATATTTGTTAAATCGAGGTGTAAAACTAAAATCTTATATCGAATATGATACACCACGCATCGTCACAATCCATTAATTCTCTTGATGCAGTTTAATCACTGCCAGAAGTATCCACGATCTTTTATCGTGTCTTAGCAATAATGACTTGCATTGGATCTCTTATAAAAAATGCAATGCGTAGCTCGGATTTCCTAAGTTCTTTTGTCACAAAGAATGTAACTTCAAGTTCCTTTCTTCCTCTTTTACATACATATATAAAAAGGAGCCATCTGTTAAACAACATCATGCAGCTATAATTCCAATAGGATCGCAAAGCAAAGTTTATAACAGAAATAATTTTTCTCAGAGGCCATTGCAGACGCTAAACATTTCGTTTATTAGCAGGCACCAGTTGAAAAAGGATGTTTATATTCACCGCTAGAAATGAACTCAAAATGGAAAGTTCAATTGCGATATTTTGCAAACACGATAGTTTGAAATCACAAGAAATGCATTTTGAGTATTTTGAAAATACAAAATACTCTATAAATATATTTTCGATACATTACTAAAATACTTTAGTTTTTATAGTTCAAAATACAAATGTATTTTGAAAATATATTTCAAATACATGTATCTTCGATACTGCCCAACTCTGCTTGAAGGTTACTCTAGCTGAAAAACTAGATGATTAATTTCAAAAATTTTGGTAGATAAGTTATTTGTGGGTTGCCCTGGTGCTGTTGAGATTTTGGTACGGTTCGGAAAAAAACAACCTGCTTTTTTTACGAAATGATACGCAAAATTTGTCAAAATCGTGTGTTTAATCATTACGTATGCTCAAATGAATCCATTAAATGCTTGCTTTGTATGTCATTTTTGACGATAAAAATAATAATACCCACCCCATTACTCTAAGACTAACTGTTCCCGAGATAATTTAATTTTTTCGTGTATTTGCTACGACGATATTGAGAGTACGTCAAGTTAACAAAGGAAAACGAAAATTTAGTGTCATTTCAAATAATTTTGCGTGTAATTCTGTGCAAATAAACTGAATTTAATGAATTATTAAATAAAGAGAAAATGAGTGAGTCCGTAGGGAAAGTCATGTACTGTCCACTTCAGATGTTTAATATCACGAGCATGTTCAGATCAACGAATGCCAACAGTATGCTTTGTAAATACCAATATAAAACTTATAATTATTTTTTGGAGATAAATGGTGAACTAACTAACTACAATCTTAAATACAGTTTTAAATACAGTTTGCAATGTATTTGTGGTCTTTGCCAGAAAATACTGTTATAAGTTATCTCCTAGAAATGTGGATGTGCGCTCAAGATACAAGAATGAGTGAAAATTTCTTAATAACTATAACACTTTTATTCACAAGCACAACGTATGCAGGAACAATATTTAGTCTAACAGCGTTAACATGTTCCACTCATTTCTCAAAATAACCGATACTAATTTCACAAAACTGAAGTTAACATTCTAAAAACATTGACAAAATCCACAATTCAATGTAGCTCGTATCACATCAACTGCTTTTCGATTCAGTGATGAATCCTATTTATAGACGCTTCATAGTAAATCTCTCATAACCCGCAGAATAATCGTTATTTCAAGTTACTCCTCGAACGTTCGGAAAATCGTTAAATATCACCAAATTGGCGATAAATCACCAAATCCGGCAACCCTTCTCCGAAATTCCATATGTGGAAACTCTAGAGCGACGCCATGGGAAAATACGGGTGTTCTCCGTCTGGTCTTTTTTCAAAAGAGACGAAAGTCAGATAGGGGGTGGAGGAAGACTCCGAAGCGTTTTACAAGTTGGTAACAATATTTAAAAATATTTGTAGAACGCATTTTCCATACTTATAAATTATTAATGTCATTTTATCAGTAAAATATTCGATACGAGAGCGAGCGCTCTGAGCGAAGCTAACTGATATTACAAAATTCGAATCGGAATGATCCAGACATCCAATTTAACCAAGGATGCAGAAATGTAGCATATACAGTCTGGTAAAACTGCAAATTAAATTCCACTGGCATATTTGCCTTTCCGCCCGTGAAAGATCAGGAATTAAATGATTTCGGTTCGCTCGAAATATCCGACTCGGGGAACTTTGCTGGAAAATTTTTAAGCAGCTATTTAAAATCATTTAAGCGAGCATTTGATTACGATACGTGCATTCTTTCAAATGTAGGCAATAAAGTATGTGAGGTCTATTGGTAGTGTTGATTGATTTCGAATTTATAAATGTATCGAACTCTTTTCGTAGCCATTTTGAATTATATTATTTTGAAGGTTTTATAAATTATAGAGATTTTATTTCAGAGATATAGAAATTATACATCACTAACAATTCTTGATATTCTCATACTGCAAAATTGTTCAGTACATGAATTAATGAAATAGGTACGATCCCTAATTGTATATAAAATATCCATTAATTTGCAGATATATAATGTGAATATACAAATTAAATTGTTAAGTATATATTTATATAGAGGGGATGAGTGTACTGTAATATCGTAATGGCCGTGGTATATAGGGCACGTTGATACAGTGGTCGTAAAAGTGTTTACAGATTGTTAAAAATAGCAAGGCGAGAAGATGGCGCCAGACATTAGATAAGGCGGCGCCAAACTTTATTACATGGCCAGAAAATAATTTATGATTACAGTAAATAAGTGATGACATCGCGGCATATGAAGTTCGCGGTTTATATAACAGATTCTCCAATAAAGCCAAGACAAAGCTCCTCCAAGACGTCTGTGCGCCAATGGGCAGACAGATGCTGGGAGCAATGGACCATGAGAGCTCGTAGATAACCCTATGCAATGGATGAAATATTCATTACAATTAATTCTATGCATGTACATTCATTGTGATTGTGTTATGGGGAGGTCTTGGTGAAGAGAATCATCGAATTCAACCATTCAGATTTATTTGTTAAATAATTGCTTTATTTTATGAAAGATCAACAATGGACAAAACAATGACTATTATGGTATTACATAGTTTAAAGAAAATACATTTTAATAAAATTTCAAAAACTTCTATTTAACTTTAGTATAAAGTGTTTTGACACCCTAATATTCATTCTGTAATATTTCAACGTATATTTTTTAAATTTAGCAAGATTTGTTCAAAGTTCCGAATTTTCACGCTAAAATATTTAATGCGAATGTTAAAAAACATCAGAGAACCGGCTAATAATTTAGGTGCATGTGTATTGCGGCTATTGCATCGATCGTTTAGCAAGAAACTACAGAAATATCGTTTAGTATTACTCAAATGAATGCTTGTCTGCAAACTTGAAGACCTTTGCCACTGATTTATGCCTATTTGTGTTTTGCAATCTCATATATTGCCTGATTTAAATGTATGATTGTTAATTTTCTCTTAAATATATCTAAGACAATATTGTCTTACATAAATCCAGACAATCTTATATTCTCTTAAATATTTCAAGACAATTTTAAGACAATCTTATATCTGCTTAAATATCTCTAAGACAATCTTATATCCTCTTAAATATGTCAAGGCAATCTTAAGATAATAATATACCCTCTTAACCCCCCCCCCCCCCCCCCCGATTCAACATGATCTTGTAAACACAAAACCGGCCCGACTGAAGACTCTAAAAAATCCATTCTAAATCGGCACGAACTTATCTGGTAGAATTTAAGACCCTGGTTAAATTACAAACAGGCATACATTTTTTTCTTTGAATTCCAATACATCCCCCCCTCACACCAGTTCAATATGATCTTGTAATCACAAGACCGGTCCGGCTGAAAATTCTATAAAGACAATCTGGTCCAACTCGGCACGACCTTATCCAGTAGAACTTAAGCCTCTGGTCGAAGATCGAACAGACATCCATTTTTCTTCAATTCAAATAATGGTTTGAAGATTTAATTCATATCACCTCTGAAAGTATATGTATCTAAAATGTAACCATTTTAAAGCACATGTCTTTACATACTTGAAATTAGAAGAATAATAAACGAATTGAATTTCATTTACACATTTTTTTTAAACATTGAACACACCCCTCCCCTGGTCCGAGACATGACATTGTAAACACAAGACCGGGTCGAATTGAAACTGTCTAAAAAAATCTGGCTCAACTAGGTACAAACGTATCCAAAGTTGAATTTCGCAGAACTTAAGTCCTGGTCAAAATCTGAGCAGACATTATAGCAGATGTTTTTTTTTTAAATTGGAATTCCTCTCCAAAGAATATCTTGAAGATTTAGTTTATCTCACCTTCAAAAGTATATTTATCTAAATTGTAATCATTTTTAAACTTCAATTATACTTTCAGAAAATTGAAATCTACTAAGTATTCAAAACATTCTTTTGCAATAGTCTATATCCTCCCAATAAAAGAAAAAATGACAGCCTATTCATGATGAACGATCCCAATACAAATGCGAAAAATGCAACTAAAATGAATTCAATCCACTTACTAGCATGCTGATTCCTGAAACTTTTCTTTACAACTCCAGGCATTCCTTTTCAAAATATACTTTCTTCCATGTGAAACTCCAGCTTCTGGAACGTTTGAAGATCGCTTGCATCCTGAAATCGTAAAGGGATTTACTCATTTATTTCAGAAAATACTTCAAATCTTTTAGAAAATAGCTTTGAGTCACAAATCAGTTAGGATATTAGTAAATCAACATTACTTTCAAACTCAGATTCGTAGGAAGGCAGCTTTAAATCAATCACTATCTATTTAAGATGAATCATATAAATAATTCTTTGGCGTTTACAAACACCAGTTGCAGCAAAATGGCGGATCTCAAGCTGAAAAAAAAAAAAAAAACTCAAGGCTGCGCGTGCGAGCCAGAAATTTCGTTTTTTCGCACTTTTTGGCTTGATCCATTGAAGAGTTTTTTTTTTCAACCAGCACCAACCATGGATTAAAGGAATTTGCCAGTTAGTTTCGTACTGAATTTAAAGGACTGAATATTCCAAATTAGAATGTTTATTTAATAAAAGTATGTTTACTCAAGAATGAAATGTCTATCGAGAAAGTCTAATGTGCTTATTTCCAAAAATAAATAAATAAATAAATAAATAAATAAAATAAACTATATCGTCTTTACTGATTGCCCTTCCGTACATCCCAGTACTTTCGAATACGAAATCAGTTCGCTAAATTCAGTTATGGGCAGGGCACACACGGGCATCTGCGGGCGAGGCCCTGGGCCTCCAATTTTAAGTGGTCTCTAAATTTTGTATGTGGTAAAACATTTAAGTTGAAATGATTTTTTGATTAATTAAGTACCGGTAATATTAGTTATTATTTTAAATTATAAAATATATTAATAGTTTTAAATATTCTAAATATATTATATACTGTGAAGTAAAAAGTATGGAAGTATCCTACATTTTCAAAATTATCTTCGGAGCTATGATTCTGAGCCCCCAAATTTGTTCTGTGTTGAAGTTTTGCATGTGTTTAATATGTCGTGACAGTATGGGGGTCCCGAATTAATACCTGGCCTTGGGTCCCACTTTGGCTTCATCGGGTCCTGATCATAGGTAGTCTAAACCGAAATCAAATATATAGATGAAAAATGCTGTCGATAGTAGTTATGTTTTTAACAATGTGTGGTCTGTTAGACTTTTAACAACAACAATAACAGTTTTGCAAATTAGCAATTGGTAAAGTTAATGGGTAATCATAAATCTTAAGTGCAAAAGTAAAAGACGAAAATTGTTACTGGAAAATGATGATTATATTTTACACTCAATATTTTTCATGCACTGTTGTGATTACGACAAAACGTAGAACTTTTATTTTGAAAATGGAATAATTATATTGCATCAAATAACTGTAATCGAGTTGAATGAAAGTTATTTTCTTTATAGATCATAGCTGGCGCTACTTCTAAAAATCGAAATCTCTATAATAAGAAATACATTTGTAGAAATAATCGTAACTAACTTTAACTGGAATTGAACCGATGCAATATGGGGGGCAGGGATTGCACTCGGAGGACCCGAGTTTGATTCCTGGTTCTGACCAAACTATCCCCGTGTTCACACGGAATACGAGCACGTTAAATCAGTGGGTCCAAAAATCCTTCCGAAAGGTTGGTGGTAGGAGAAGGAGGATACGGTCCTCGTAGATATCTCTCCCGCTGGATTCCGGTCTAAATTTAGTGGCACTGTCCCGGCAGTTCATACAGTTACCTTACTTACACCTTCAGGGGGATCAGACAGTTTGGGTCGAGGCTACGGACCTTGAGGCGGAACAGCGCAGTGGTTAAAGCACTGGGATTGCAGTCTGTGGACTCGAGTTCGATTCCCGGCTCTACCCAAACTGTCTCTGTGTTCACGCAGAGTACAGGCATGTTAAATATGTGGGTCTGAAAGTCCTTTCGAGAGGTTGGTGGTAGGGAAATGAGAGTACGGTTTCTGTGGATGTCGCGCCCAGTGGGTTCCGATCTAAATTAGGTGGCACCAACCCGACCGTCCAAACACATACCTTACACATTCGGGTAGGTCGGACGGTCTGGGTCGAGGGACTGAGGAAAAAAGGGACGAGAGTGTCACGCAGTACGGAAGTAGCTCATTACAAGTAGCGAAACTTCCATAGTTACTATTTTTTTTATCGTAGTTTGTAGTGTAACGCGCTACTTTTAAAAATAAGTAGTGTAGCTAGTAGCGCGATACAACAAATCACTCGTCTGTATGGAATTTGGACACTACTTTTAACGTTAGGTCAGGAACAAACAAGGCGCCATTCTACATATCACGTGATCGCATTTTCTTCATTTGTATGAAATTGAGTGTTCTGCGCAACGATGCACGGTGAATGGCTGCAGGGTTAGAAAGGTCAATGCCTCATGAAGTTAATTTTTTATATGGATATATTCAGATGTGTTATTTCCCAAAAGATCCTGCTTTTCTCATTGCAATTTTGAGATGCAAATTCTACTAAAAATAAACAAACGTGTTTTTAAATAAATAGTTTTTACTTTTATTTTATTTTATACTTTAAATAAATAAAACGGATACACGTCAAATTTAATTAAACTTTAAAAACAAAGACAAAAAAAAAGTCTGATGTGGGCAGCACATGACTTTCCTTATATAATGCAATGAATTTACTACTTTTACAGTATAAAACAAGAAAGATCAATCATGCTTAAAGCATAGATTATGAAACACTTTCCAACTTTAATGCAATTTTATTTAAACAAGTCTAAAATGCAATACATTCCTCGGTAATATTTTAAAACTTATCACAATACTGTATTAATTTATTATATTTGAAAACTTAAACTTTCATCGAAAAAAATGAACTTCATTCAAATGACGGCATTGAAATATAAATTGCCTGGTTTAAACATCTCTAAAATGTTATACATTCCTCGGTAACAGTTTTAGAATTATCATAATACTACAATAATTTATTATATTTGAAAACTTCATCGAAAACAACTGAAATTAATTCAAATGACGTCATAGAAAAAATAACACGCCTGGATCTCTCTATAAAAACAGGATTTCATTCATAACTTTCACCCATTCATTTCATTCATCACATTACTATAATAATTTATTTTATTTAAACATTTTATTTAAGACCAGGGAGCTACAAATAATTAAACTCTATGCTTAAAACTTCATCGAAAAAAATTGTCCTTCTCTTTATAAAATCAATTAATATTTCATTCATATCAGCCATGCAGACTTAGTGGACTAAATTATTTTGTGTTAAAAATACAACTCATTCTACATATTTTGCTGTTTACATTTTACATAGGTGAAAAATAGGCTTAGTTGTAGAAATAATCAAATTTAGATGAGCATTTAAACTCAAATATATTGTCATTGCGTTGTTTCAGTATGTAGATGCATAGAATTTAAGCAAAAATAAAGTAGTTTTAGGACGGATACAACACTCAATATGACTTAAAAAGAACTTTAAAAAATCACGATTTTGAAAAAAGATGGATGCCATATATCATTTTGAAGTGGGTCATGTGATCGTTTCATATCATGGTCACGTGATCGTTTCATATAAGAGGTGTAATTATTATTTTAATTTTTATTTAAAAAACTACTGAATATATTTCGCTTATTTTTTTTTATATATTTTATGGAACAATTTGAATATTACCTAAAATTTTGGAAGCAATTTGTGAATTTTAAATCCGCTTAAAAAATGTTTGAAAAATTAGGTCCCATAGGGCTCAATGTATTTCATTTTTTCAACCCGGGTTCAATCCAAAACTAATTGGGTGATATTATTCATTTATATTCCCATAGGTCCTACAGACCGTCTGAACAACATACTAAAATTTCATTTTGATTAAGTCATTTTTACGGCAGTTATCGTGCTAACGGACAGACAGACAGAATAGACAAAGGCATAAACACTTTTCAACTTTGTTGTAAAGTGTTAAAAATAGATTATATTTATGGTAGTGCTATTTATATTCTTTCCAAGATATTGAATTTTCGTCAATGAGTCGTCATTTTCCATATCGTCATCACCAATGAGTCGTCATTCATTTAGCGCCATTTTTATCCATTTAGCGAGATTTTCGCTAATGTAGCAACATTTAAAAAAGTCGCCAAGTTGGCGACATTCCGCCAAATTCGTCGCCAAAATCTCGCCAAGCGTTATGGACGAAGAAATAAGTTATTCTTACAGCAGACAAATGACTATTGGCGTTCAAATACAAACGTATTACTCAAAGTACCTTTCTTCATGAATGGAACGAGCTAGATCCACGAGAATGATATCACCCAATTTATCGCATGGTAATTTCATATGAAAAGTGAACATATTTCTCAATAGGAAATATTTTTTTTTTATTTTATGTGACTTTTTGATAATTTTCTTGAAAAATGTGCAATATCTCGAGGACGGTTCATGTTAGCGTTCTAAAATTTATGTCAATCGTTTTCTAATGAAAAATTACATAAGAAATTTCTATTTGCGTAACTTTATTAGCGGTTTTGATTTTTTGACGATTTTTTCAAAATTTCACTCGAAAATTTAGAGGGGTTCTGAACATTCGATTGCGTATAAAAACAATAAGCTTCCAGTGTTTACGGATTGTGATTTTTGTACCAAATTTCGTTCAAATCGGTCCTTTTGTTCGTCAGTTATCGTCTCCGCAGACTCACTGACACACACACACACACACACACACACACACACAGACATCACTTCAAAAATGTTTGATTCGTGATCAGGGATGCTTGAAACGTGCTCTCCTGTTGAAAACTCGAATTCGAATTTTGGACCCCGTCACAATACTCTCCTTATACATTATGTATATAAGGAAAGTAATAGGTTTTAAAGTCCTTTAATAAAACCTCCTTTCCTCGACGTACAATAATAACACGGTGAAAGACTTTCTGGGATCACAATGCCCTTCATCAGAGGCTTCGCCACGTCGAGGAAAGGAGATTTTATTCAATGACTTCAAAACCTATTACTTTCCTTATATACATAATGTATAAGGAAAGTATTGTGACGGGGTCGAAAATTCGAATTCGAGTTTTCGACGGGAAAGCACGTTTCAAGCATCCCTAATGACGAATCAAACATTTTTGAAGTGATGTCTGTGTGTGTGTGTCAGTGAGTCTCTGAAGATGATAACTGACGAACGGATAGACCGATTCGAACGAAATTTGGTACAAAAATCACAATCCGTAAACACTGGAAGCTCATTGTTTTTATATGCAATCGAATGTTCAGAATCATTCTAAATTGTCGAGTGAAATTTTGAAAAAATCGTCAAAAAATCAAAACCGCTAATAACGTTACGCAAATATACATTTCTTATGTAATTTTTATTAGAAAACGATTGACATACATTTTAGAACGCTAACAGGAACCGTTCTCGAGATATTGCACACTTTTCAAAAAAATTATTAAAAAGTTATATAAAATTAAAAAAAATATTTCCTATTGAGAAACATGTTCACTTTTCATATGTAATATCATGCAAAAAATTGGGTGACATTATTCTCGTGGATCTAGCTCGTTCCATTCATGATAAAAGATACTTTGTGTAATACTTTTGTATTTGAATGCCAATATTCATTTAGCTGCTGCAAGAATAACTTATTTCTCCGTCCATAACGCTTGGCGAGGTTTTGGCGACGAATATGCGGAATGTCGCCAACTTGGCGACCTTTTTAATTGTTGCCAACTTAACAAAAATCTCGCCAAATTGATAAAAATGACGTTAAATCAATGAAATTGACGACTCATTGGAGAAAATTCAATATCTTGGAAAGAATATAAGTATCTGCTATAAGAATAACATTTTTTTAACTGCATTATATAAGGAAAGTCATGTATTGCCCCCATCAGATCTTTTTTGGTTGTCTTTGATTTTAAAGTTTATACTTTTATTTTATTTTACTGTTTTCAGAAGTGGGTAAAAGGTTAAAGATTGGTAAGTCGATCAGTAACTTTGAGAATAAGTCAATTATAATCATTCGGAATACGTATGTTAAATGACTGCAGTATACACATATCCTCAACTTGTGAAAATTGAAGCTGTGGCAAAATTCGTCTCATAAAAGTAGTTATACAGTGACTCTATTTTAAAAGTAGTTTGTAGTCCCTACTTTTTAGAAAAAGTAGTTGTAGTTAACTACATTTGTCATAATGTAGTTGCAGTTGTAGATCACTACAATAATAAATTAGTTTTTTCAACCACTGGTATCACGTAAATAGCTCAGTGGTTAAGACGCGGAGATCGCGCTAGGAGGCCATATGTTCGATTCCAAATTATGCCAGAGTTTATGCGGCGTATGAGGAGCATGCTAAATTTGTGGATTCAAAAGTTATTCCGAGAGGTAGGGGAAGGGGGAGGAAGGCGATGTCACCTCGAAGTTGGGTGGTTGATTGGGTGAACTTTACGCATTCGGAAAGAATGATTGAGGTAATATATTTTAATAAATGATGGTTAGGGGTGGGACAGCCCAGTGGTTAGCGCGCGAGCGGACGACCCGAGAACAAGATTTTACTTTAACTGGAACTCACTATGATGACTTTACCTGAAATTTGACAGAGGTAATAGGGGGAAGGAGAGACCAGTGGTTAGAGCCCGGGGATGGTACTCGGAGGACCCTAATTTGATTTCCTGCTCTGCCCAAACTGTTTTTATATTGACGCGGGGAACGGGCACGGTAAATATGTGGGTAAGTATTTCCGAGAGGTTGCTGGTAAGGAAAGTGGGGTACGGTCCCTGTGGATGCTGCCCCCACTGGGTTCCGGTAAAAATTGCGTGACACTTTCCGGTCCGTCTAAACAGATACTTTACACCTATGGATAGGTTCGGCAGTCGAAGTCGAAGAATAAAGAAAAGTGGAACGTACTCATATTGCGTGAGTGAAAAAGCAGAAAATTCAATCTATAAAATTGACTTCCTGACATTTTGCTGTTAAAAAGCTGTGAAAAATAACTCTCAAAATCGCAATCAAAGGATTGCGATCTTAAATATATATATATATATATATATATATATATATATATTAAAAAGTTAATCATCTCAATGAATACATATAACAGAATTTCATTAGTAATAATTTTACTTTCCCTACAATACATGGTAATGTGTAGAGAAATTATTGAAATTATCTCGAAAATCCCAACTCAAGTTTTCAACGGATCTACACGTTTGGGGACCTCGAGAATACAACAAAAATCACTTTGTGTGCGTGTGCGCGCGCGTGCGTGCGTGTATATGCAATGAATGTATCCACTCTAACTCAAAAATCAATTGACCCAATTTCATAAGATGTTATAAGTCCCTTGTGGGTGACTCCGTGGCCGGTTAGATTTCAGTGGGATTCGGGATAAAAGAACCTGCCTTTTTATGCGAAATAGCTCTCAAAAATTGCAATCCACTCTAGCTAAAAAAACTAATGGATCCAATTTCATAAAATGGGATGGCTAAGTCACTTGTGGGAGACATTGGTGTTGATTATATTTTGGTACGGCGTGGGATAAAAGAACCTGCCTTTTGTGGCAAATTGGCCAGCAAAAATCGTCCAAATCTAGAATAAAAGACTACATATGTTCATATATCTTAATTAAATGCTCGTTTTATACGAAAATTTTGACAATGAAATAAGACCCACCCCATTATTTTAGGTCTAACCGTTCACGAGAGATTTCAAGTTTTCCCGTTTTCACTACGCGACCTTTGAATATAAGTCCAGTTACCCAATGAATACGAATTCCCATTCAATGTCATTTCAAATAATGATCTGTGTTATTGTGTGACATTCAACTCAATTGAATGAATTTATGGATGGAGTCGAGAGAACGTGAATTTAAGTCTGTAGGAAAAGTCCACGTCAAATTTTTTTTATCAGTACCTAAATTATTTGCCACGATAAAGATTTCATAGGTTATTTGAGCTGAGACACACTATTCCCGGCCGTCCAAATAGTTGCTCTTAGTCCTCTGGACGAGTCGGACGGTCTGGGTCTTCAACACTAGTTTTCTAAGTATAACAGGAAGCAAAACGCAACAGCATGACTAAAGACATTGGATGCATCTAAACGAAATTATCTTTTAAGTGTCATTGGGTGAAATGATCTAAGACTCTTTCGATTCATTAGCTCATGAATTGAATCGAATTTCTGTTCCGTGCTGTCGGCAGTCTGTGGCGGAAATTAATGTGTCATACTTTACATCCAACTCCATAAGGAGATATGCAGCTTGTCAAAACCGTATTTACGGGACGTCGTCTGAACGGCTCACATATGAGAAGTAATTAGCCTTTGTTTTGCTATTACACGTGAAACTCCTCGTATTGAGGATTATTTATTAAACTTTAAACGGATCGGGATGAGGACTATAACATTTCTCTATTATGGGGTTTAAATTATCGGATCGTACTGTATAAATGTAATTTATAGATGACAAGCAGTATACCCGTTATATTATAAACTTAAAATTCACAATCAATTGCAAATACCCATCGTATTCTAAATGACATTGTTATTCAAAACATTCTATTAAAATATATAAATGAAGACTCCTAAAAGGATGTTTAAATATATCAGTTCTCGCACTATAAAATTATCTTAACAGGCCAATCAAAGCATCCTGATCCCGTTTCTAAAGAAATTGACAGAAAATATAAATTGAATCTATATATGCCAAAATAAGAGTTCTAAAATGTATGGGAAGTACTTATATTCTCGTAGATCAGAAGACATACTCGTTTATTAGTAGAAAATGAGTCGTACTATAACACATGAGTTTCAAAAATCTTTGCAAAATAAAACAGATTATGTAATAAATTGAAAATACTAATAATCTTCATAAAACGGAAGTCTGAAAACCTTAATGGATATAAAACCAGTCTAAAAGGTAATCTCAATAAAATTTATTTTATAAACATTTCTTTATTATTTAAATCGAAAGGATTGAATAAAATCATCTGCATTATCAGCATATTGGATTTATATCCGTTGCTAAGCCACACGATATCATTTTCTTTAAATAAATGGGCGGAAAAAATATCGTCTGCATACTGCTATTTCTGTGGAAGGTTTATTGTGGGATTTTTATTAATATCTCGACAACCCCTGGTCCCAGAAATTCAAAACGTGGTTTAAGTAGGGCTACCTCACGGATACTCATAAAATTTCAAGAAATTCGGTGCAGCCGTTCTCCCGTGATGATACACACATACAAACATACAGGCAGATCTTGAATTTTATTTATATAGCTGTTACTTTTTATATTCAAAAATACCCAGATTCAATTGAATGCATTAGCAATAGGGTTTTTTTGGCCAACATATTCAGCCTTCAAAGAGAGTGGCGTAGTTTCTTAAACATAGGATTTCGCTGCTCCCACGCTACAAGGGAAACTGTTCACTGCGTAGTTTCTTTCTATCTGAAGATTGCTCAGCCTCAGTTGCTTTACATGGACGACTTTCCTCAAAGAAAACGTGGAAGAGAGAGGCCAAGAATAAACTGGTTGCACCAGAACTTTGAATATTTGAAGAATACTTGTATAGAAGCAAAATTCTACAGACATGATTTACATATAATATTGATCACGCGTATCCGCCAGAACGAACGTTGGGGCGTGGTTGGTGATTATTTTACAAAAATAGTCAAGTATTTGGTCTATTTTAAATAGTTTTAAATTACAAAAGATGCGATTTAATTGTGCACTGATTCTAATTTTTGGCTGAAAAGCTCAGTCTTCGCAAAATCTTCTACAAATTTGAAGCTGATTGCGTGGTATGACTAACATCATAAGTCACTATAAAGGTTCTCAAATTTACGGCATATAGCAAGTAGGTACCATGTGGTTATAGTTTTATTCAGTGCATGTTCAATATCAGAAAACTGTAAAGTCGTCTGCGTGATAAATTTAATGTCGTCTATCAGTCATCATAGAAGCTCAAAAATTAGTTTATAGTCAGCTTTCTTGCTGCTAGAGTAGTTATTCTGTTAAAAAAATCTTATCTGGGCAACACATGACTTTCCTTATATAATGCAATGAATTTACTACTTTTATAATAAAAAAATAGGTTTTTCTTATAGTAGATAGGGGAGACCGGGGTACAGTGGGACAATTTTTACTTATTTGGTGATACTTTTTACATTTTTAATATTAGAAATTCAACAAATATGCAATACAATAATACTACTTTTTATCTTGTACTGCTAAATTTTTCATATTTTTTCCTCAAGTTTTTCTTTGTAAAAATATTGTATTTCCGAAGGTATGTAATTCGTCCCAGTGTACCCCGGACCGGGGTACACTGGGACATTGAATGGGGTACAATGGGACATAAAAATAAACACATATATTTGTATGATGATACATTACACTTTCATTCTCATAATTTGTATGGGTTGTGGTTAACAGTTGAATAACAGAAAACAGTTTATAAATTATTACAATCAAATATTTGGATGACTAAAATAAAGTTATTGAACACTATTTTAAACAGCCGAAACAATGTCTAGGCTACTTAGCCTACGGTTAAAAGTCTTTTTTATATCAGCTTAGCATAACATTCTAAGTTCACAGGAAACGATAATTGTCTCAATGCCCTTTCTGTTCCTCCATGACATACGGGTTTTAGCAATTTCATTTCAATGTCACTATGAAGAGCTGAATATGTTGCCGCATCATCAAAATCAAAATTATATCCTGGTAAAAGTCTTCTCATATACTTCACTTCATAGTCAATTTTACTTTTTTGTATCACTTCCGCAACATAATAGCTGAAGGTTGCTTTCTTTTTCCCGCACACTTTGACCAACACGAAATCTCCAATATCAATAGTATATCACCATCTGCATTCTCTGCCATCTCTACCTCAAAACTGCTATCGCTTTCAGATTTTTTCCATTTTTCATTTTCTGAGGAACTGTTTTGCCAAATTTTCTATTAATTTTTCTTTTCTTCTTTGATTTGCCTCTTTGAAAAGCTCGCCAATCGTTATGGACGGAGAAATAAGTTATTCTTACAGCAGATAAATGACTATTGGCGTTCAAATGCAAAAGTATTACTCAAAGTATCTTTTCTTATGAATGGAACGAGCTAGATACACAAGAATGATGTCACCCAATTTATCGCATGATATTGCATATGAAAAGTGAACATGCTTCTCAACAGTTAATATATTTTAATTTTAATTTATGGGATTTTTTGGTAAATTTATTTGAATAATGTGCAATATCTCGAGAACGGTTTATGCTAGCGTTCTAAAGTTTATGTCAATCGTTTTCTAATGAAAAATTACATAAGAAATGTCTATTCGTGTAACTTTATTAAAGGTTTTAATTTTTTGATGATTTTTTCAAAATTTTACTCCACAATTGAGGGGGGGTTCTGAACATTCGATTACGTTTAAAAACAACATGCTTCCAGTATTCACGGATTGTGGTTTTTGTATGTAATTTCATTCGAATCGCTTCATTCGTTCGTGAGATAACGTCTTCACAGACTCACTGTGTGCGAGCATATTTCACGCATTCCTGAACAAGAATCAAACGTTTTTGAAGTGATGTCTGTGTGTGTGTGTGTGGAAACGATATCTGACGAACGAATGGAGGGATTCGAACGAAATTTGGTACAAAAATTACAGTCCATGAACACTGGAAGCCTATTGTTATTAAACGCAATCGAATGTTCAGAACCACACTAAATTGAGTGAAAATTTTGCAAAAATCATCAAAAAATCGAAACCTTAATAATACCAAACCTTAATAAAGTTACGCAAATAGTCATTTCTTATGTAATTTTTATTAGAAAACAATTAACACAGACTTTAGAACGCTAGCATGAACCGTTATTGAGATATTGCACATTTTTCAATTATATTTATCAAAAACCACATTAAAAAAATTAACTATTGCGAAATATGTTCACTTTTCATATTAATATCATGCGATGAATTTGGTAACATCATTCTCGCGGATCTAGTTCGTTCCATTCATGAGAAAAGATACTTTTGGTAATACTTTTGTAGTTGGACGTCATTAGTCATTTATCTGCTATAAGAATAACTTATTTATCCGTCTCTAACGTTTGACTAGATTTTGGCGAAGGATTTAGCGGAATGTCGCCAAATTGACGACTTTTTTAAGCTTTGCCAAATTAACGAAAATGTCGTCAAGAAATTAATAAAAATGAAGCTAAATCGATGAAATTAAAGACTAATTGACAAAAATTCAATATCTTGAAAAAAATATACGAATCTAAGAGTATTATAAGAATAACCTATTTTTCCGTCGTCAACGTTTGGTAAAAATTTTGGTGACGAATTTTTCGGAATATATCCAACTTGGTGACATTTTTAAATGTTTTCCAAATTGACTTTCCGCTAACAACCACACTCACACACACACACACACACACTTGTGTGTGTGTGGGTAAATTTTATAGTGTAGATTGATGCATTGTTTTCGAGCGGTGTAAAAAAATGAAATTATGAAATTTAAAACACAGAAATGCATATCTACCAGAATTTTTTTAATATGCATTTGTAATAATTTATAAATTATGGATCACTTATTTCATATTGAGTCTTAAGGATCGTTAGTTTCCCAATTCGCAGATCGGGGCGAATTAGTGCTATTAACCTGAGCCTGGTGGATTCGGGACCATACACAGAAACTTGGATGATTGTAGACTACGCCATACCACGATCCGGTCGCGTGATATGTCGTAGCCTACCCGGTTACCAAATCAGACCTCGAGCAGTGGATGGGCTCTGGCTGAATACAGAAATAATATTTTTTATAGACTTATTTTTTTTACTTTCCTACAATACATGGTAATGTATAGGGAAAGTATTGGAATCATGACAAAAATCGCAACTCGAGGTTTCGACAGATCTACACGTTTTGGGACTTCTAGAACACGAAACAACTATTTTTAGTGTGACGTCTGTGTGTCTGTCTGTCTGTTTGTCTGTGCATCCACTCTAACTGAAAAACCAATAGACCGAATTTCATAAAATTCGGTATGTAAGTCACTAGGGTGTGAACTTGGTGCTGATTAGTTTTTAGTACGACTCGGGATAAACGAACTCTCCCCTTTTTTGCGAAATGGCCCTCAAAAATGGCTGTATCCACTCTAGCTGGAAAACTAATGGACCGAAGTTTACAAAACTCAGTAGCTAAGTTGCTTGTGGGATGCCCTGGGGCTGATAAGATTTTGGTGCGATTCGGGAAAAAATAACCTGTCTTTTTTTTAAAAATGACCCGCAAAAATCGCCAAAATCTAAAATAAAAAAATACGCATGCTCAACTATATCCATTCAATGCTTGTTTTATACGTAATTTTTCTCATTACACTAGAACTAGCCGTTCTCGAGATATTTTAGGTTTTTCGTATTTTCTCTACGCTATCTTTGAAAATAAGTCCAGTTATCAAATGAGAATGAAAATTGAATTAAAAGTGAATTAAATTTTATTAAAATAAAGAGAACGTGAATATAAGTCTGCAGGGAAAGTCATGTGCTGCCCACATCATATTTTTACTTTCCCTACAATACATGGGGATGTATAGGGAAAAATACGTGTGTGTGTGTGTTTGTCTGTCTGTCTGTGCAATGTAAATACCTTCTATAACACAGAAACTGAGTGACTGAATTTCATAAAATGTTATAGATAAGTTACTTGTGAGGTATCCTGGTGCTGTTTAGATTTTGGTACAATTCCGGATGAAAGAACCTGCCTTTCATTTGCAAAATGGCTCGCAGAAAAATGCTTAAATTCACTCTAGCTAAAAAACTAATGTCACTTGTGGGTGACCCTGGTGTTGATTAGATTTTGGTACGATTCGGTAAAACGGAACCTGCCTTTTGTTGCGAAATCACCTGCAAGAATCGTCAAAATTTAAAATAAAAGATTAGGTATACTCAAATATAACAATTAACTGTTTTATGCATAATTTTTGACGATGGAAAGACACCGGCCCAACACTATGATTCTAGGACTAGCCGTTATGGAGATATTTCAGTTTTTTCGCATTTCCGCTACGTTACTCTTGAAAACAAGTCCAGTTACCAAATGAAAGCGAAAATTCAATTAAAAGTACATATTCAGAGTCATTTAAAAATATCTGATGTGGGCAGCACATGGCTTTCATTATATAATGCAATGAATTTACTACTTTTACAGTAAACACAAAATAGGTTATTCTTACAGTAGATACTTATATTCTTTCCAAGATATTGAATTTTCGTCAATTAGTCGCCATTTTCATAGATTTAGCGTCAATTTTATCCATTTGGCGAGATTTTCGTTAATTTGGTAACATTTAGAAAAGTCGCCAAGTAGACGACATTCCGCCTAATTCGTTGCCAAAATCTCGACAAGCGTTATGAATGTGGAGAAATAAGTTATACTTATAGCAGATAAATGACTATTGGCGTTTAAATACAAGAATATTACTCCAAGTATCTTTTCTCATAAATGGAACGAGCTAGATCCACGAGAATGGTGTCACCCAATTTATCGCACGATATTATATATGAAAAGTGAACATGTTTCTCAAGAGTTAATACATTTTTTTAATTAATGAGATTTTTTAATAAATTTATTTGAAAAATGTGCAATATCTCGAGAACGGTTTATGCGAACGTTCTAAAGTTTATGTCAATCGTTTTCTAATAAAAATTATATATGACATGACTATTTGCTTAACTTTATTAAAGGTTTTGAATTTTTGATGATTTTTGCAAAATTTCACTCAATAATTTCGTGGAATTCTGAATATTCCAGTGCGTTTAAAAACAATAGGCTTTCCGTATTCACGGATTGTGAGTTTTGTACCAAATTTCATTCGAATCGCCCCATTCGTTCGTGAGATATCGTCTCCACAGACTCACACACACACACACACACACACACACACACAGAGAGAGCGAGAGAGAGAGAGAGAGACATTACCTCAAAAATGTTCGTTTCATGATCAGGAATGCTTGAAACGTGCTCTCCCGTCGAAAACTCGAATTCTAATTTTCGACCCCGTCACAATACTTTCCTTATACATTGTGTATATAAGGAAAGTAAAAATCTGATGTGGGCAACACATGACTTTCCTTATATAATGCAGTGAATTTACTACTTTTACAGTACAAAAAAAATCTGATGTGGGCAACACATGACTTTCCTTATATAATGAAATGAATTTATTACTTTTACAGTAAAATAAATAGGTTTTTCTTCTAGTAGATACTAATATCCTTTCCAAGATATTGACTTTTCGACAATTAGTCGTCATTTTCATTGATTTAGCGTCATTTTTATCCATTTGGCGAGATTTTCGTTAATTTGGCAACATTTCAAAAAGTCGCCAAGTTGGCGACATTCCGCCAATTTTGTCGCCAAAATCTCGCCAAGCGTTATGGACAAAGAAATAAGTTATATATATATATATATATATATATATATATATATATATAACTTATTAGATATTGAATTTTCGACATATATTATATAACTATTATTATATATTTATATATTATATAACTTATTAGATATTGAATTTTCCACAATTAGTCGTCATTTTCATTGATTTAGCGTCATTTTAATCCATTTGGCGAGATTTTCGTTAATTTGGCAACATTTCAAAAAGTCGCCAAGTTGGCGACATTCCGCCAATTTCGTCGCCAAAATCTCGCCAAGCGTTATGAACGAAGAAATAAGTTATTCTTACAGCAGATAAATTGGCGTTCAAATGCAAAAGTATTACTCTATATCTATATTAAGTATCTTTTTTCATGAATGGAACGAGCTAGATCCACGAGAATGATGTCACCCAATTTAACGCATGATATTATATATGAAAAGTGAACATGTTTCTCAATAGGAAATATTTTTTTTCTATTTTATTTGACTTTTTGATAATTTTTTTGAAAAATGTGCAATATCTCGAGAACGGTTCATGTTAGCGTTCTAAAATTTATGTCAATCGTTTTCTAATGAAAAATTACATAAGGAATGTCTATTTACGTAACTTTATTATTGGTTTTGATTTTTTGACGATTTTTTCAAAATTTCATTCGAAAATTTAGGGGGGTTCTGAACATTCGATTGCGTATAAAAACAATAGGCTTCCAGTGTTTACAGATTGTGATTTTTGTACCAAATTTGGTTCGAATCGGTCCATTCGTTCGTCAGTTATCGTCTCCACAGACCCACTGACACACACACACACACACACACACACACACATACACACACATACTTTCACACACACACACACACACACACATACACACATACATCACTTCAAAAATGTTTGATTCGTGATCAGGGATGCTTGAAACGTGCTCTCCCGTCGAAAACTCGAATTCGAATTTTCGACCCCGTCACAATACTTTCCTTATACATTATGTATATAAGGAAAGTAATAGGTGTTTTGTATAGGAGTTACTTATATTCTTTCCAAGATATTGAGTTTTCGACAATTAGACGTCATTTTCATGGATTTAGCGTCATTTTCATCTAGATGGCGAGATTTTCGTTAATTTGGCAACATTTCAAAAAGTCGCCAAGTTGGCGACATTCCGCCAAATTCTTCGTCAAAATCTAGCCAAGCCATATGGATGGAGAAATAAGTTATTCTTATAGCGGATAAATGACTATTAGCGTTCAAATACAAAAGTATTACTCAAAGTGACTTTGTTCATGGATGGAACGAGCTAGATCCACGAAAACGATGTCACCAAATTGATCGCGTGATATTACATATGAAAAGTGAACATGTTTCTCAACGGTTAATAAAATTTTTTATTTATGGGATTTTTTGATTAATTTATTTGAAAAATGTGCAATATCTCGAGAACGGTTCATGCTAGTGTTCTAAAATTTATGTCAATCGTTTTTTAGTAAAAAAATCTGATGTAGGCAACACATGACTCTCCTTATATAATGCAAAGAATTTACTACTTTTATAGTTAAAAAAAATGTTATTCTTATAGTAGATACTTATATCCTTTCCAAGATATTGAATTTTCTTCAATGAGTCGTCATTTTCATGGATTTAGCGTCATTTTTATCAATTTGGCAACATTTCAAAAAGTCGCCAAGTTGGCGACATTCCGCCAAATTCGTCGCCAAAATCTCGCCAAGCGTTATGTACGAAGAAATAAGTTATTCTTACAGCAGACAAATGACTATTGGCGTTCAAATACAAGCGTATTACTCAAAGTACCTTTTTTCATGAATGGAACGAGCTAGATCCACGAGAATGATATCACCCAATTTATCGCATGGTATTACATATGAAAAGTGAACATGTTTCTCAATAGGAAATATTTTTTTTTTATTTTGTATGACTTTTTGATAATTTTTTTGAAAAATGTGGAATATCTCGAGAACGGTTCATGTTAGCGTTCTAAGGTTTATGTCAATCGTTTTCTAATGAAAAATTACATAAGAAATGTCTATTTGCGTAACTTTATTAGTGGTTTTGATTTTTTGACGATTTTTTCAAAATTTCATTCGAAAATTGAGGGGGGGTTCTGAACATTCGATTGCGTATAAAAACAATAGGCTTCCAGTGTTTACGGATGGTGATTTTTGTACCAAATTTGGTTTGAATCGGTGTATTCGTTCGTCAGTTATCGTCTCCACAGACTCACTGACACACACATACACACACACACACATACTTTCACACACACACACACACACATACTTTCACACACACACACACACAAAGACATCACTTCAAAAATGTTTGATTCGTGATCAGGGATGCTTGAAACGTGCTCTCCCGTCGAAAACTCGAATTCGAATTTTCGACCCCGTCACAATACTTTCCTTATATATTATGTATATAAGGAAAGTAAAAATGATGGATCAAGAATTCTACCTTGAGCATTTTATGTTTTCTGATTTTCGCTGCTGTACGAGTCACAAATCTAAATATGTACATAACAATTACTATTCACTTAGATGTATTTGTCGTAATTGTTTTTGACTTAATTAGTTCTGAAAAGCAATGTTTAAAAATGTGAAAACAAACGTGGAACAAACCGGTCCGATGCTTATCTTAAGCCGCCATTCCAAATCTGTGTTGAAAAACAGGATGTTCTGCTCAAAGAGGTACACAAGTCTAAAATGTTTGAGAATCACTAAGATGTATGAAGCTCAATAATTGAAGTTCAATGTCTGAGATGTGTGTGTGTGTGTGTGTGTGTGGGGGGGGGGGGGTGATCATTTCTCTTCCCACGTTTTTGTCTGACTTCCCTTTTGCATTCTACCATTCAAATTTCAGTCGTACATAATGAAGACAGCATTTACATTCCTAATGTCGAAAAATGCAACTGTGAAAAAGTTGGATTTAATGCATTAAGTACACCTTTTAGAACTTATGCAACTTTGTACTAAACTTTGTTCTAGTCTATCAAGCGATATTAAAAAATCTGATGCGGGCAGCACATGACGTTTCCTGCATATTCATATTCACTCTCTCTTAATTTCTTTAATAATTCATTCAATTAAGTTTAATTGCACAAAATAGACAGCCATCATTATTTTAAAAGACACTTAATTTACACTTTTAATTCAATTGTTGTTTTAATTTGGTAAATGGACTTATTTTGAAAGATGGCGTAGTGAAAATGCGAAAAATCTAAAATATCTCGAGAACGACTCGCTCTAGAGTAATGGAGTGGGTCCTATTCTTTTCTTTGCCGAAAATGACGTATACAATATACATTTAGTGGATATATTTGAGCATACTTAGTCTTTTATTTTTAGATTTACCGATTTCTGGGGACCATTTCGTAATAACAGGTAGGTTCTATTTTTTCCGAATCGTACCAAACTTGAATCAATAACAGGTTAATTTACAGGTAATTTACTGCCAAATTTTGTGAATATTGGGCTAGTTTTTCAACTAAAGTGGATACAGATCATTTTTGAGGGCCCTTTCGCAAAAAAGGCTTTTATCCCGAATCGTACCCAAATCTAATCAACACCAGGGTCGCGTACAAGGGACTAACCAAATTTTATGAAATTCGATCCAATAGTTTTTCAGTTAGAGTAGATACAAAATCTGCACAAACAGACACACATACAGACAAACATACAGACTTCGCGCTAAATATAGTTTTTTCGTATTCTAGACGTCCTAAATGGTCGAAATCGTCGAAAACTCGGGTTGCGATTTTCGGCACGAATCTAATGTTTTCCCTATACATTACAATGTATTGCAGGGAAAGTAAGACTCGTGTACGTTGATTTTACGCAGACAGACCAACGAAATGCTAAAATGTATTTTTATTGATAAGATTTAGATACGATTCGAAAAAGAAGAACTTGCCTTTTTTACGAAATGACCAACAAAAATCATCAAAATTTAAAATTAAAGACTACGCGTGCTCAAATGTATGCATTAAATGATTGTTTCTATACATTGTGTGTGATAAGTTAAAGATTAAGACACCCCCCATTACTTCAGGAAGCACCCTTTTCGAGATATTTCAGTTTTTTGTTTTACATTTTTGTTACGCCGCCTCTGAAAAAATGTCCAGTTACCAACAGAAAAACCAGAAAGTGAATTAAAAGTAAAAATTAGGTGTTATTCTGTGCCATTAAACTGAATTTAATAAATTATTAAAGAAATAAAGAAAAATTGCATTTAAGTCTGTAGGGAAAGTCGTGTTCTGCCCACATCAGATTTTGCTTGTAATCAGCACTCTCTAAAACTTTAAAGTTTTAAATTCAGCCCGAAATGGTTTCCCAGATGAAATCTATAGAATTTTTCTTTAGCAAAGAAATTAAAATTATTTTCTGGAGAAAAAAAAATATAATCATTGGTTGTCAATTTTATAAATACATTTACAGATTAATTAATAAATTATTTAAACTATTATTAAACGTAATGTACCGTTCGTCCTCCTGTCGGCATTACTCCCTTCAAATAATTTAATTTTACTCAATCCCTTTGAGATATAATTATCTCGGAAATCTGAAATTTTCCGTCGTATGTGCCGAAATTAAAACTTTATACATAAAGAGTGTTATGTAATTAAAAATTGTACGTCATAATCTCGCATTTATATTTATTGTCACACTATAAGTTTATTCTTTTGCATTGGAAGAAAATTGAAATGCAAACGTGCGCTTAATAAAATGTGTAATAATGAGAGAATGTATGCACACATTTAGCATGGGGTATGCTTTCAAATTATCTTGAATTACTTAGATAACTTGCTTTGGAGGCCATACATAAAAAAATCTGATGTGGGCAACACATGACTTTCCTTATATAACATAATGAATTTACCACTTTTACAGTAAAATAAATAGGTTTTTCTTATAGTAGATATTCTTTCCAAGATATTCAATTTTCGACAATTAGTCGTCATTTCATTGATTTAGCGTCATTTTTATCCATTTGGCGAGATTTTCGTTTGGCGAGACATTTCAAAGGCGAGACATTTTGGCGAGACATTTTGGCGAGACATTTGGCGAGACATTTCAAAAAATCGCCAAGTTGGCGACATTCCGCCAAAATTCGTCGCCAAAATCTCGCCAAGCATAATGGACAAAGAAATAAGTTATTCTTACAGCAGATAAATGAATATTGGCGTTCAAATACAAAAGTATTACTCAAAGTATCTTTTTTCATGAATGGAACGAGCTAGATCCACGAGAATGATGTCATCCAATATATCGCATGGTATTACTGAAAAGTGAACATGTCTCTCAAGAGGAAATATTTTTTTTTTATTTTATATGACTTTCTGATAATTTTTTTGAAAAATGTGCAATATCTCGAGAACGGTTCATGTTAGCGTTCTAAAATTTATGTCAATCGTTTTCTAATGAAAAATTACATAAGAAATGTCTATATGCGTAACTTTAATAGTGGTTTTGATTTTTTGACTATTTTTTCCAAATTTCATGGGGTGTTCTTAACATTCGATTGTGTATAAAAACAATAGGCTTCCAGTGTTTACGGATTGTGATTTTTGAACCAAATTTGGATCAAATCGGTCCATTCGTTTGTCAGTTATCGTCTTCACAAACTCTCACACACACACACACACATACTTTCACACACACACACACACATACTTTCACACACACACACACACACAGACATCACTTCAAAAATGTTTGATTCGTGAGCAAGGATGCTTGAAGCGTGCTCTCCCGTCGAAAACTCGATTTCGAATTTTCGACCCCGTCACAATACTTTCCTTATACATTATGTATATAAGGAAAGTAATAGGATTTTCTTAGTAGTAGAGTCTTAGTAGTAGAGTAGTCTTGAGTAGTAGATACTAATATTCTTTCCAAGATATTGAATTTTCGACAATTAGTCGTCATTTTCATTGATTTAGCATCATTTTTATCCATTTGGCGAGATTTTCATTAATTTGGCAACATTTCAAAAACGTCGCCAAGTTGGCGACATTCCGCCAAATTCGTCGCCAAAATCTCGCCAAGAGTTATGCACTAAGAAAAAAGTTATTCTTACAGCAGATAAATGACTATTGGCGTTCTAATACAAAAGTATTATTCAAAGTATATTTTTTCATGAATGGAACGAGCTAGATTCACGAGAATGATGTCACACAATTTATCGCATGGTATTACATATGAAAAGTGAACATGTTTCTCAATAGGAATTTTTTTTTTTTATGTGACTTTTTCATAATTTTTTTGAAAAATGTACAATATCTCGAGAACGGTTCATGTTAGCGTTCTAAAATTTATGCCAATCGTTTTCTAATGAAAAATTACATAAGAAATGTCTATTTGCGTAACTTTACTAGCGGTTTTGATTTTTTAACGATTTTTTCAAAATTTCATTCGAAAATTTAGGGGGGTTCTGAACATTCGATCACGCATAAAAACAATAGGCTTCCAGTGTTTACGGATTGTGATTTTTGTACCAAATTTGGTTCGAATCTGTCCATTCGTTCGTCAGTTATCGTCTCCACAGACTCACTGACACACACACACACACACACACACACACACACAGACATCACTTCAAAAATGTTTGATTCGTGATCAGGGATGCTTGAAACGTGCTCTCCCGTCGAAAACTCGAATTCGAATTTTCGACCCCGTCACAATACTTTCCTTATACATTATGTATATAAGGAAAGTAATATCCTCAAACAGATACATTATACCAAGTCGGACGGCCTGGGTCGAGGAAGAAGAAGAAGGGCTCTCATGTACAAGGCTTTTGAGGTAACCTCATACGAAGAAATCAATAGGGACAAGTCGGGGAACTATGTTGGCCAACGGACGAGTCCTTCCCTGCCGATCCATCTTGTAGGAAAGGTCCTACTGAGATAATCCGGCACATCCTGGTTGAGACACAGCAAGGACTTTGAATACCTCCTTTAATACTGATACACATTTTAATGGATACTTGGAATGGTTATGTCAATGAACATATGTTGTATTATCTGCATTCCTTTTTTTATTCTTCTTACATCTGTAGTACCTCAAGGTGGCGTTTGCTGCCTATGCAACACGGGCATGTTTTTGCATGCCTGACCTACCCTTAATGTTTGTCCTTTTGAACCACCCTGTATAACACCTTAAGAACTGGCCATAAATCACTAGCCTGGGACATTATTACCATTGTATATGAGATGAATTATTTTAGATCCATTTCAATCCAATGGATTTCTTCTCATATTGCTGTTTGCGGTAATGAGACTGCCGACTCCTTAGCCAATCGGAACTCACCATTTCGTCATTGCTTTTGTAATACAAACGTTGATTAGATCTAGGAATTGTCAAAACACTTTTCCATGACTTGACTGGTACTCGGCTTAATGTCTTGGACTGTCGCTCCTATAGGATGACCCTAGATCCATTAAGACAGCATTGGCTAGGTTAAAGGAGCTGTTATATATAAAGGAGCTAGGTTAAAGGAGCTCATATAAGGATATGAGGTTTGAACGAGGAGACAAAGTTTTACCTCTTTGTTCTCATTCCTCGGCTACTCCCTCTCATTTTCTCGGCTGCAGGGGAACCACTTTAACTCTTCTAGCAGAGTACCACGCCTCATTGCATTTTTTGGACTTGATCTAGCATTTTCTAGGTTAAGGGGCTAGCGATAACAACATGCTTTCAAATGAATATTCATTAACGAACGATATTTTTGTAACTCAGCATTAGAAATGTTCTTATTCAGTTACAGAACACTTATGTTTCGGATGTGCAATAAATGTATTAAATCTCGTTACAGCGAAACTTTTCTTTAACGATCTGAATTGGAAGCAGTAAGTTGCTAGTTGCTACAAATTTCACATTCCAACAATGATACCCGTGGTGAAATGAGTTAGACTGAATTATCCGTGTCTTAATTCTTTCGCGTGTTTTTGCAGCACTCCAAAGGGCTCCGTCTTCATCTGCCCATTGGCCGATGAGCTTGTACGAGAAAAAATTTCATTCGCCGCCGCTTTAGGTCCTGATGACCGCAGGACTTTTGTCGTCTGTGGGACTTATGTATCATCCCATCATAAGTGACTTCGATTTTAACTTCAAGCCTTGGCGTCAGCTTGGAATCTGCAATCGTTAACATGTGCTAATTTTTTATTGCCCAGGCCTCTACATGCCGTTTATCTCTTGTACAATAGCATTGTAGTATAAGCTATACTACCTGTCTTACTTATCTTATTAATTTGAACTTACCATTCCTAAAGATAATCGAATTATTTTTAATACACACTCACTTGTCTTTAACAATCTGTCATCGAAATACGATAACGTCCATTACGGTCGTAAGACGTAATATTATTTTTTATAAATGGCCATGCACTTGATACATCCATCATTCGCCTATACATCGACCAGAATCGTGAACCATTTAGCCATCACAAGACGTTTCCCCGGCGCACCAGTGAGAGCGGAACACACTGCGACCAACAACACAACATCCATGCCCACAGGTGGGACTCGAACCCACAACCCGGCAGACGAGCAAGCACGAGGAAACACTTGCCTTGGCCGCTCAGCCTCCGCGTCGGCGTAAGGCGTAATATTGGATAGCTTGTTACACAAGAGCCAGTACTAAATATATTTAATTGAATAAAACCCCGCGGGACAAAAAATCATTTTCAAATTCATCAATTATCATGATCGTGAATCCAATGAAGAAATATGCCTAATGCACCCAGGGAATTATATCCAACCAGTCATATCTACTATTTACTATAAGATAATATGAAAAATCCCAGTTCTTAATTGAACCTATGGAAAATAAAATAAGATATAAGAAAGGAAACCGCTTTCTAAAACAAAAACTGGGAAAATAGAAACATTTAAACTTTCGTAAGTCAACAACGAGTGTGAAATACAACCTTTATTTTGTAAGACTTACTTTAGGAATGAGAAACATATTATTGGCGAAGCAGAATATTTAACCCAACGAGTTATATTGAACATTTTAATGGGAATAAACTTGAAATAGTACCTATGAATAAATTTAATGTATTTCTGAATTATATTCTTTTAACGTTTTACGGTATTTTAGATAGTCCTTGCGAATAGAACGCGTTATTTTATCTCTTCATTCAACTGGAACTTACCATTCCTAATAATAAATCTAATTATTTTTAAAATACACTCAATTATCTTTAATAGACGTGATTTTAGCCGAAATGGTATTTTAAGTTGAATCGTAATTATAATTATCTTACAAAGAGCCTAACATATGGCGAATCTCAATAAGTAGGTAAAATAACTTATACGTTAAACTGAAATATATTTTCTTAAAAGTAATTTTTACTTAATATGGTTATTTTAATGTGTGTTACTGTTATATGTATACAAAGTATACATTACGATTCCAAAATATATGTAAATGTAGTATTTTATATCCGGAAATTTTTGAGATTCTGAGAAATCCATGCTGTTTAACATAAGAGCAAGTGCCTAGAATATTTCTATCTTCGTCTGCATGGGGTGGGAGTAGATTTATTTTAAACGTAGATATCCTAAAGAGTAGATGGAGTATTCCTATCTTTTCCAATGCTAGAAATCCAACATCTCACTCTGAACTCTCACTTTGACCTCGTGATTTTGCGGAGAAGGTGTCAAAAATCTTATCTGATTGGTTACTTTTTGATATTCTGCTCGTCAACTGTTAATTGCTTTATGTCTACGCCTTCTTTTCGTACGCTAAAGGGATTTGAACGTCGACCACTCGTGCTGATTATAAGTGCCAAAACCCTTTCTTAACGACTTCATGGAAGTAGGAGGGGCATCCGTAAAAAACAACTGTTTAGGCCCAACTCATCTAAGAAAGATTTTTGGACCGTTTTGTAAGAAAATATCATCCATCTATTATATAGGATATCTACAATTTTACATATTAAGGGGAGCTTTGTCCCCCTTCTCGCTGAACTTTTCAACTTCAGTAACTCTCTTTGTGAATCGGGAGGTGTTACCCCTACTCGCTGGGTCTAGATGAGCTCGATTCGCGAGCTCCATTGTACTGCCAGTTACGCAGTCGTAATACGATAGTTGGGGGGTCCACCACTCGTTCCTCAGTGCTTACAATCACACCGGAACAGGCCAGTCTAATTGTTGAACGTTCTCACCTTTCAGGAAGTCGTTTACAAGCTGAATTCGATGATGTCTTGCGTTTCCTTCCCCCAAAACAACTCCCCTGAAAGCTTGATATAAGTCTCCGAAATTTCTAATCTGTATTTCAGATCAGTGACTGGTCTCCCAGAAAGATGTGCAGGTCTGTGCGCCAATTCATCATTATCCTTGTCCAAATAAGAAGGGTACCACCACCAAAGCTATCCCTTTCTCTGGCATTAGAAACTATGTAACGTGTCCATAGTTCTCTCTAGCTGATAGCACGCCATCAGTAATCAAACCGATAAATGATAATTCATCCAAAATAGAACGAAAGCCCACCGCTCTTTGGGTGTTGACGGGTCGGTGTTTCGAAGGTTGTTAAACGATATTTTCTGGGGGAGAGAGAGTCTGAATGTCACAAATCACTGGCCTTTCGGAATGAAGACACCACTCAAACATTTCATTACACAGTACATCTAGATATTCTCCTCTATCGAACTGATGATAGCTCCTGGGCGATTTGTCCCGTTGTCATCTGTATACGTCCTCCAGCAGGTAACACCAGGGGGTGCTTGTTCCAGAGCATGACTGACTTAATTATTTTTGCCTGGTTCTGCGCATATGATGACATGGGAATTAAGAACACGCGCATATTGTTCTTGGGCTCTCAAGAGGGACCGAACTTGTTAACTGCGATTAACAGCTTACTCCAACGACGTCACTCGATTTCTTTAGACGTCACTGGATCCTGCGCGCACGGCACAATTTAAAATCTTTTGCGCAAGTTAAACAACTGGATATTGCCACATTAAAATTAATAAATTATTTTAACTGTAATAATGAATACGTTTTGGCAATTCCTCTCAATGTTTACTCTGGATCGTGACATCACGAATGACAAATCATATTACTGACAACTTTTTCAAGGGTTTCCGGACTGAGTGCCCAACCTTATATCAAAGAACCTTGGTTAACATGATTGACTTCATATGTTGTTGAAATGAACTTTGTGTTGCATCATCACCACCTGCGCCTTGTATAAGAGATGAGATAACTAGCACGCCTTTTATACACATTTCCAATTTACATAATTGGAGCCACGTAGTGTTTCAAATACTGCAAAATAATTGAGCAGTTGTCTTCTGCGCTGCTCGTTATTCGTGTACAAGAAATGTTATCATATATCCCTACTTACATTCCAAGTATATCTAGGTGTCGATAGTGTTAGTAAATACTATTAGTTGACACAACATAAAGGCGTAGTATTTAGTACCTGCATTTTTGATTATTTTTAAATGAAGGGTTCACTCATGATAAGTATAATTAACCAGTATTTTTTCATAACTGTGGGATAGAGAACAGAATATGGGGAGATAAAAACAAATTGAAAGGTAGAATAATTGTAAATAGGTAGGAATATATTTCTATTATTTCAGTTTTACTTTCAGCCAGTAATTTATTTTCTCAAAATGGCCAGTTTAAATTAATAGTTCATCCCTTTTGCCATCGAACTACATACAATGTACACCTGAATGATTGTCTCAAACGATATGGGAGCTTCCTTAATAGGAAGTTTGATCTCCTTACTTTTTCCTCCATGGTTGCACGTTTTAACACTTTACAACATAGTTAAAAAGTGTTTATGACTTTGTTCATTCTGTCTGTCTGTCTGTCTGTCCGTTAGCACGATGATTGCCGTAAAAATGACTTTATCAAAATGAAATTTTAGTATGTTTTTCAGACGGTCTATGGGAATATAAATAAATAATATCGCCCAATTAGATTTTTATTGAACCCAGGTTGAAAAAATGAAATACATTGAACCCTATGGGACCTAATTTTTCAAACATTTTTTAAGCAAATTTAAAATTCACATATTGCTTCGAAATTTTTAGGACATTATTCCATAAAATATATAAAAAAAATTTAGTAAAATATGTTAGGTAGTTTTTTAATTAAAAATTATTTTATATATGGATAAACAAATTCAATTAAATTCTGAGTTTTGGGATATCTTCCAGAAAGAAAAAAGAGATATATTATATAATAGATATCTTTCCAAGAGTTTAATTATTTTGTATATGAGATATATGAGAGAGGCTTCACATTTTAAAATAAATTTGGTAGGTAACAGTTTTTTCAATTTTTTTAAAAATTTTATATAACTCTTCATGATATACTTATTTGATGATATTTTTAATGCACTTTCCTACATCCTAGGGAGTTAAAATTTGGTATACAGCTTAAATTTGTTGAACATATTATCCTACAAAAATTTCGAGCATTTTTAAATATAGATCCTAAATTTTTTTCGAAATGGCCTGCAAATAATTCCCGTTCACTTCTATAAATCATTGTTGTAATATTGTTAAAAATTCTGATGTGGGCAGTACATGTCTTTCCCTGTAGTCTCATATTCGTTCTCTTTATTTCTTCAATAATAATTTGAGTTTATCTGCACAAAATAACAACCATAAGTATTTTAAATGACATTGAATTTGCACGTTAAGCTTAAATTTGGTTCTCATTTGATAGCTGGACTTATTGTCAAAGGTGGCGTAGCGAAAACGCGAAAAAACTAGAATATCTCAAGAACGGCTAGTCCTAAAGTAATGGGGTTAGTCTTATTCTTTTTGTTGTCAAAAATCACGTATAATAAATAGGAATTTAATTGATATAATCGAGCACACGTAGTCTTTTATTTTTATATATAACGAATTTTGCGGGCCATTTCGCAAAAATAGCCCGTTCTTTTTTCCCGAATCGTACAAGAATAACCTACAAATTATTTATATACAAAATTGTGTTAAATTTGGTATATAAATCACTTGTAGGTTATTGAAATATTATACATCAAATTTTGTTAAATTTGTTCCATTAGTTTTTAGCTAGAGTGGATAAAGGCAATTGTTACCGGCCATTTCGCAAAAAAGGCAGATTCTTTTATTACGAATCGTACTATAATCTAATTAACATCAGGGTTTCCCACAAAAAACATACCTACCAAATTTTATGAAATTCGGTCCAATTAGTTTTTCAATTAGATTGGATGTAATATCCTCACCGACACACAGAAATATACACAGATACACCCTTACACACACAGACGTCTTCCTAAAAATAGTTTTTTCGTGTTCTAGAAGTCCCAAAACGTGTAGATCTTTCGAAAATTCGAGTTCCGATCTTCGGCACGATTCCAATACTTTGAATACATACACACACACACACACACACACATATATTATCTGTGTATCTGTGTATTATCTGTGTATCTAAATTCCGTTCCTATGCAATTACAATAGTTGTGATTTTAAATGATCCCTAAACTTTTATTATTTCTTCAACGAAGCCTAATTTTAACTTATGCGGAATGCAAATACCTCAAGCGATTGTGAGGTGAGTTACATAAGAATTGCTGAATTTTTTTCACACAAAATTATTTAGCTCTGGAGTCTGGAATACAAATTATATGAATGAATCATTGATTTTGCATAAACAATCAGTTGATTTATATTTCGATACAGTTTTATATATTTGAGTAAAATAAATTACTGTAGATATCACCACTGAATGTATCACATTTTAGAAATTTTTAAATTAAATTGCATTTCAGTTGGAAAGTGTTTCATAATCAATGCTTATGCATGATTGATTTTTCTTGTTATGGCTTGCAGTCAACTTTTCACCACTTAAAAATCCGACTTTTTACTGATAATTTAATCTGCATCAGAATAAAAGATATAATCCTCCAACACATTTCAACGTATATCTCTTTAGAAAAAGCTATTCATTTAAAGCATTCATTTAAAGCATTCATTTTAGCATTCATTTAAAAAATAATCGAAAGTTATTCTTTATAATTCAAATTTTATATTATTTTCAAAATTATATACATTATTAGAGTCTTCCATTAAGCTTACAGTATGCACGCTAAAATTTAATGCTAAAAAAAGTGTTAACTTTGCTAAATACCCTCGTCTGATGGATTCTTCTTTGGAGACATATTAAGCGATTTGCCGTCATGCTTTCAAAAGTATTGAATGACACTGAGAAATAAAAAACTACCAATAACTTTACATAAACTTATGGGGAATGAAAATAACATCCTTATATCGGAGAATCTAATAACTATATATAAAATATAGTACGTCTGTGTGTGTGGGGAGGGGGAGTCATATATCAAATATCTGATAGAAATTGACAGCACATATTTATATTATATTTTATTTATTTAAATATTATCAAAGTGTGTTTATTAATTTTTAATAGTACTGATTGAATATAGTTTGATGTGGGGAGTAAAACAATATACTAGAGGGACGGTACTAACAAGGTAAAGATAACTTTATGGGAAATCCATATAGTTTAAAGCAATCGAAATAGTTTACGAATCGTATCTCATTTTACTTTAATCGTATCACTTTCATTGTTCACTATAACCGTATCTCATTTCACATCAGAATTTTACTACTCGCACGATAAAGCACGATCCTAAATTAAATGGTGCTGCTAGCACAAATCTCTTACTGGAACAGCAGCGTCATAACATCTGACATAAACATATTTAATATTTCTTACTAAAATTGAATACCTTGTTTCAGTCATGCAGTTTTTACTAAATTTTTAAATGCAAGTAGTATCTTGGTTGAATAAAAATTCTGATGTGGGTAGTACATGACTTTCCCTGCAGACTCATATTCACGTTCTCTTTATTTTTCCATAATTCATTAAATTGAGTGTAATGGCGCGAAATAACATCCATAATTATTTTAACTGACACTGAATTGGCAATCTTATTCAATTTTTGTTTTCATTGCGTTACTGGACTTATTTTCAAAGGTGGCGTAGCAAACATGTTAAAACATTAAAATATCTCGAGAACGGCTAAACCTAGAGAAATGGGGTTGATCTTATTTTTTTTATTGCCAAAAATTACGTATAACACAAACATTTAATTCATGTATTTGAGCATACTTAGATACATATGTCACGCTACAAATAGTTTTTCGTCTTCTAGAGGTTCCACAAGGTGTACGTCCGTCGTAAACTTGAGTTATGATTTTAGACACGATTTCAATACTTTCCCTAAACATTACCATGTATTGCAGGATAAGTAGAAATCTTCCTTATGAATGAATTATGCGACAGATGGTACACGATTATTCGTGCTTAGCAACAATATATCCGAACTTAAAATGACGCGTCGTACTAGCACAGGGTTCAATGTAGAGTGTAAGATTTATGACCGGCACATAAGGAACACATGTCAAGTTGAGAAACATAAATCTCCTCTTTCTACAGCTGTAATATTTTGATACCTTAAAGCCAAAGTGATTAGAAATATCTAAGGTGCGGTGTAACTCTCTAAGGTGCGGTTGTTTTAAATAAATTCAACATTTATGCTTGAGAAAAATTTGGAAAATAATATAATTTGTGGTTATTATTTAATCAAATGCAGTCACCAAGGGGAGGTTGTTGGGGGTTATAACACTACCGAGGAACCTATTAGAATCCATTAAAATTTGGAGAAATGATATTTGAAGAGATAGAAAACAAAATATTTTGTTATTAAAACCCCACCCGAATTTTTTCTTTGTCATACAATGTAATATAGTAGAGAAATGTATTGCTTTCACGAAAAATTTTAAAATTCGAGATTTTGATGTCAATATATGTTTTAAGACATCCTGAACACATATTTTGACTATTTTTGGCGTGTAATGTCCGCCCGGTTGTCTTTCCTGTGCACAGGATAACAGCCACAAATATGAATGAATTTTCACGTAACTTTGTATCCGGCTTGGTTATAAAAAAATCTGGAAGTAGATAGACTTTTTTTTTAAATTTGAGCGAAAACTTTGAAAAGAATCTGAAATTTTATATATTTTTAACAAGTCAGCATAGAATAACATTGGCTATAATCCTGTATAGAAGGGTTTATGGTTAGCTCAATGATCACGAAGCTTCATAGTTTCAAACAGTCTTCGTAAATACAATTTTTGTGTTCGTGACGTTTTAGCCCCCATCAGGGGAGGCAAGTTACCCCGCCCCCAGGGCTGCAATCAAGTATGGTATCAATCGAAAGGACCTATAAATGATCAATAAAAGGTAAAATGTACAGGTTGTGTTAAATTAAGGGTATTACAGGTCATATTTCAAAAGGTCATATAGTATGTTTGCTCGGGATTAGAAGTAGCATAGTTTAAGTGGAAAGGTGACATTGAGTGAAATAGGTGTTAATTGAGGATGTAGGATATAGTGTTTTCCTTGTATTCTTTCCAAGGTTTTTGATGTTTTCTAAAGGTGTAGTTGTTGGCTTGAAGGCCATTCAACGCAAACTTATCGGCTACCGGGAGTGTTGCCATGGTATAAAGCATGCTTAACCGGAGAGTGGAGATCAAAACTCCCCCAGGCCAATTACTGGCACTTTTCATTTGTAGCATTCAATTTCATGCGTTTTCCTCGCTACTTTTTGGATGTTATATATGCAAACTAGGTACATGGGCTGCATTGCGCCAAGTAGTATTGTTTGCATTAGGGTTTTATGTGTCATCAATCTATATAATACTTTTAAAAAATCTTTTAACTTTTGTATAATATATATATATATATATATATATATATATATATATATATATATATATATATATATATATATATATATATATATATATATATATATATATATATATATATATATACATATATATATATATATATATATATATATATATATATACATATATATATATATATATATATATACATATACATATATATATATATATATATATATATATATATATATATACATATATATATATATATATATATATATATATATATATACATATATATATATATATATATATATATATATACATATATATATATATATATATATATATATATATATATATTCAAACACGTACAGTTTCCAAGAAACAAAAATAAAACATTATTAAAAGAGATAATTTAGTATTATTTAAATGATGTGTAAGGTAAAATTTCAAGGTAAAATGTGGGCAAGATCTGTGTACATATGTTTTAAGTATTTCAGGATTTTTAAATATGTAAAAGGGTGAAGGTGTGAAACAATTGTATAGAAGAAAATATTTTAGTTCGTTTGTAAAATGTAAATCATATTAAATTAAGTGAAAAAATAATAAAATGATGGAAAAAAAATAATGAAAGCTTTCGCTCATTTCACAGAATAAGCAATGCTATTCCCAAAATACTGATAAAAATAATTTCACAAACAAAAGCTACTATTCTCGAAACATTCACAAAAGTTACAGTTCACTGCAGCTCGTATCTTGTCAACTGAACGCCAACGGAGTGATGATTCCTTTTACAGCCTCTTTCTAGGAACTTCTAGAAGTATCCATATCTCGACTTATCGTTATTTCGCGATCCTTCTCAAACCTTTGGGAACTCGTCAAAATGGTTTCAAATGAGCGATGCATCGCCACATCTTTCAACCCTTCTTGGCATGCGACATTTTGGCAAACCTACACCACGTCATACTCACGTCATGATTCTCTCTCCGTCAGGCCTTCGAAGGAGCCGAAAGGACAGACTTTAATGAGTCCATATTATTATTTCCCAACATTAGGAAAACAAAAGTAATCTCATTCTGTTCCATTAACGCACCCTTTACTACATTGCAGTACATTCTCCATTCCCCGTATAACAGACGCAACACACTAAGCAAAGCTCCTCATCTGTTTTATACCAAAACATGAAAGGCATGAATCATCTTTAAAAACACATTATCGCAAACGGCTTCATTTGGAAGAATTTCCCCATTAAAGGTATTTATGCTGCGGCCCTGTTTTGTCGTCTTTTATTCCCGCTCGCAACCGCATTCCTATTTAAAACAAACGTGAGTCGAATGGGCCCCCTTACCACGCCGCATTCTTCCGAGATTTGTGGGAAAGATTCTCGGGATGCATAGATTCTCGGGAGAGAGGACGCTGCAATTTTCACATTACAAACAAGGAGATGTATAGTGTTATACTAAATTCTAAGCTTTGCCTTAAGCCATCTCTGGCAAATAAATCTAAACATTAATAAACCCCCAGCGATGTGTTGGTCGTAATTATCTACAAATATGTGTTTAAAGAAAGACTCATTATGACTTTCCTTGCAAATATATAGTGAGGGGTAGGTAAAGTATTGGATTCATGTCGAAAATCACAAGTTTTCGATGTTTTGGGAACCCTAGAACACAAAAAACTATTTTTAACGTATCGGCTGTGTGTGGTGTGTCTATCTGTGCAATGTATGTATTCACTCTAAATAAAAAACTAATGGAACGAATTTCATAAAATTGGGTAGGTCAGTCACTTGTGGGTGATCCTGGTGTTGATTTGATTTTGGTACGATTCGAGATAAAAAAAATTGAGCTTTTTGTGCGAAATAGCCCGCAAAAATCTCATGTATCCACTCTAGATGAGATATTATTTACCCACTTTCACAAAATTGGGTAGATAAGTCACTTGTAGGTTACCCTGGTGCTGATTAGATTTTGGTATGATTCAGGAAAAAAAAACCTCTGTTTCTTGCAAAATGGCCGGCAAAAACCATTAAAATCTAAAATAAATGACTACATAGGGTCATATGTATTCATTAAATGTTTATTTTATACGCAAGTTTTGACGATAAAAATAAGGAGCTAGAGAAAAGATAAAGAAACCTCATTATTCCAGAAGATGCCGTCATCGACCTATTTCAGTTTCTTCGCATCTCTTTCTACGCCACCTTTAAAAGTACGCGCAGTTACCCAATGAAAACGAAAATTGAATAAAACGTGTATATTCAGTGTCATTGAAATTAAATATTATTTTGCGTAATTTAAAGAATCATTAAAGAAGTAAAAGAGAAAATGAATTTAAGTGTATGGGGAAAGTCATGTACTGCCTACATTAGATTTCTTTTCTTCTTCTTTATACTCGTATATTATTCTGAACCGTGGTTTTAATCCTTTACAGCTGTGCAGAATAACACATAACAAATAACAATTTTTTTTCAACAGAAGATATCCGTTACTGGTATCAGAAAGGTGATACAGGACTGCAATACTATGCAAAAATTATCTGAGTATAGGAGTACTCCAGCCGAAATGTCCTTATACACTCATGTCCAAAAGTGAAGCAACAAAGTGAAAAATCTTATGTGGACAGCACATAACTTTCGCTACAAAATATTTATTAATTCTTTAATAATTCATTATATTGAATTGAATGGCACAAAATAACACTGAATTTGCACTTTTAATCCAAGTTTCGTTTTTATTTGTTATTTAGACATCTTTTCAAAAGCGGCGTAGCAAAAACGCGAAGAACTAAAACTTCTCTGGAACGGGTTCGTCCCATAGTATTCGTTTTTATTTATTTTTTTACCATCAAAAATGACATATAAAACAAGCACTTAATTCAAACATTTGAGATGTAGTCCTTTTTTATATATTGACGATTTAGATATTGATGACGGCCATTTAGTATAAAAGGTACGTTCTGTTTTTTTCGAATCGTGCCAAAATCTAACTTGCACCAGGGCCACCTGTAAGTGACTTACCTAGAAACTTTTATGAAATTGGGTCAATTAGTTAAGTTAGAGTGCGTACATGCATTGCACAGACACACACACACACACACACGCACAAGCAAGCAGGTCCACACACACACACACACACAGATACGCATACAGTGGTTATGCAAAAAATATACTTTTCGTGCTCTAGAGGTCCCAAGTCGTGTAGATCTGTAGAAAACTCCAGTTGCATTTTCGACACGATTCTCTTGCACGTCGTCATGTATTGCAGGGAAAGTAAAAAAAGCGGAAAAAAAGAAAAGCATCAATTCGAATGCATTGAAACTTTCACAGATCACTGTGTTTCACAAAAGACACTAGCTTGGAGAAATGTAAAGAAAATGATCAATACATAATTAAATAATAGATATAAACAAAAATAGGGGCGACGAAAACGGCTCAGAGGTGGAGGTCTGTCAATACGGAATGTGACCTCTCTTGGAAATATATGCTCGACAGTGTCGATTTATGCCAAGAATAAGATCATCTATGGGTATCGTGCCCATTTACGGAGCAGACGTGTTCTTAGCTCGTAAAGGTTCCGGAGAGGGTTATTGAGAGGACTTAAACGTCTCCCAAGCTTGTCCCATACGTGCTCGATGGGATTCAAGACGGGTGAATTTGCCCAATCCATACGAAGCAGTGTTACGGAACGATTGACAGTTCGGTCAATATTATACTCGGTTCGTCGGTATATACTGAGTATATACTTGTCCGACAGTTTGGTCGGTAGACTGTTTTTGGAAGAATTGCTGGTTCGAGATATGTCATGGTTCGAGAGATCGGGAAGCACTATACCTACCGAACTATACAAGCTCGAGAACTATAGAAGGTTGAGAAGAACTATACCTACCAAATATTTGAATCTATCTATATATCCTAATCATATATATATATATATATATATATATATATATATATATATATATATATATATATATATATATATATATATATATATATATATCCTAATAAGTTCAAGTAAAATACTCAATATAATGTAGTGATTTAGTTTGGATGCTTAATCACAGATAATGAAAGTAACTTAATCCAACCACTTATGGCAATTATAATGTTCTGAATAAGTTAAGAAATATTTCGATTATTAAATAAGCGTTCAAATTTACATATTATTACTCTCCTTATAATGAATGATAATGTATAGGGAGAGCATTGGAATCGTGTCGAAAATAGCAAGTCAAGTTTTCGACGGATCGACACGTTCTGGGTCCTCTACAACACGAAAACTTTTCTTTTAGAATGACGTTTCTGTGTGTATGTGTGTGTGTGTGAGAGAGAGAGAGAGAGAGAGTGTAATGTTTGTATCCTTACCTTACTCAAAAATTAATGAACTCAATTTCATATTATCACTTATGGGTGACCCTGGTGCTGATTAGATTTTAGTACGATTCGGAAAAGAAAGAACCTGACCGTTCTTGCAAAATGGCCCCCAAAATTCGTCAAAATCCAAAATAAAAAACTCGTTTCATACGTAATATTTAACGATGAAGAGAATAAGACTAACTCCTTTGCTCTAGGATAAGCACATTCTCGAGATATTTTAGTTTCTTCGCATTATTGCTACCCAGCCATTGATAATACATGAAGTTACTAAATGAAAACTAAAATTGAATTAAATGTGCCAATTCTGTGTCATTTTAAATAAATATGCATACTATTTTGTGTCATTAAACTAAATTTAATGAACTATTAAAGAAATAAAAATAAAATGAATTTGAGTCTGTCGGGAAAGTGATGTGCTGCCCACATCAGACTTTTTTTTACTTATACTCTACTCAATTAAATTTCAGCCCAAAATTAAATTGTGAATATATTGAGTCTCCTCCACACAAGAAATAAACGGTCCATTATAGTAAAGAAAGCTCTTGAACATTCCATCTATGAAAATATTTTCCTTTTCCGGAGATGCATTAAAAGGGGTGCTTTCGCCCTTGCAGCTGTTCTTTTATATTTTTGTTTTGACATATTCAGCTATTACGTTCACGATGTTCCCGACAGTTATGACAAGAACTTATTATTCTAATAACACATGATAAATAGGTCCGACGTAGTACTTGCTTTAGATTAAATGATAATGCGGATGGATGTTAGGAAGGAATATTTTGCGGGATATTTATTACGGTGTTTTAACTGTGCCTACAAAAATAAAAATTACTTAAACGTAGAAATGTTTGCGCATTTATATATTTTCTCAGCTCATGACGGATTTACATTATTAGAAAACTTAAATTTTAAAAATGTTTAATTCAAATTTGCATTTTTACAAATGTTTAATTTTAAATGAAATCATAAAGAACGTAATATTAATTTTTACTTTCTCATATTATAGAATATAGTTTAGAGATAGTATTGTTTTCACCAACATTTTCGAATTCGAGATTTGGATGCCAATATATGTTTTAGGACTTCCTCATCAAGCTATGATTATTTTTGGAGTGATATCCGTCTGTCGGTCTGTATATCAGCGATCGATTTCTTGTGTGATAGCAGCCACAGGTATTAACGCATTTTCACGAAATTTTATATCCGACTTGTTAAAAAAAGGAAAACTAGATATAATTTTTTTTAATTCGAGCGATAACTTTGACATTTATTCGAAATTTTATTCTTTTTAACTTTGGCAGCATAGGATCAAATGGGACATAATTATGCTTAAAAGGGGAGGATGAGACCTCATAGTTTTAATCATTGATATGAAAAATGGCTGCGATACAATTAGTTTTTGTTCGTGACGTTATTAACTCAAGGGGCAAGTTATCCCCTGGGGTGCATTGTCCAGTGTGGTATCCATCGACAGATGGTGTCAAGCCCTTTAAAGTACCATCATTTGGACCCACGATACCGATATTTTACAATTTTTCTTGTAAAATATGAAGAAAACAAGAATTCTGGTATGAGAAAGCCGAGTGGAGCTACATTCTAGTTAATTAAAAAAAAACAATGCAAATTAATTTTTAAAAGAGTCAACAATAAGTTAATTTTCCATGTTAACGTCTCTTTAATAATTTTTAAAAGAGTCAACAATAAGTTAATTTTCCATGTTAACGTCTCTTTAATAATTTTTAAAAGAGTCAACAATAAGTTAATTTTCCATGTTAACGTCTCTTTAATAATTTTTAAAAGAGTCAACAATAAGTTAATTTTCCATGTTAACGTCTCTTTAATAATTTTTAAAAGAGTCAACAATAAGTTAATTTTCCATGTTAACGTCTCTTTAATAATTTTTAAAAGAGTCAACAATAAGTTAATTTTCAAAGGAGTGAAAAATATAGGTTAATTTTCAAAAAGGTAAACAATGTAGGTTAATTTTTGAAAGAATAAATAATGCTCGTCTTTGTAAAAAGGACTCCATTTTTGTTCTAGAGTCTTGCTAGGTAAGATAGTTAAGAAAGTATATTTATCCATCGGAAATCTATCGGAAATCTATTGGAATATCAGAAATTTTAAGAGACTTTCTGCGATGAAATTTTAATGTAGGGTGATTAGGGGAATATGGGCATTTTCTTATCAACAGATTGTAATTAATAAAATGCTGCACAAATTAGTTAAACTCATAAAATGTATTGTTGATAATACTGACATCTGTAAAGTATTCGGGGCTTTCTACGTATAAAAACTAGAAGTGACTCAACTGAAACTTCCTGGATAGTAATACATTACATCTCTAACGGTCAAGGAGAGAGGAGGAGAGACTAGGATGTAAATTCAAAAAGGAAATTACGGGGGCTCTGAACCACATGGAGTTACACTTCAAAAAGGAGCTATACTTTAACCTTATGGAGCTAAACTTTAACATGGGCTCCTTCTGGAGCTATAGCTCGAAAGTTATAACATAAGGCTCCAGATGGAATGGGGCGGAGCATCTACTCTCACGTGATTTTTCCCATGATTGGGGGATTTTTAGCAATCAGATAAGAACAAGAAAAGGTGTTTTTTATCCGTAGGTCGATAAGTATTTTTTCAGGATGATTTAAGACCAGTAATGAAATGAATATTTCGTTTCGTTTTGTACAACTTGAACATTCATTGCTTATATTTTTTTTATCCACAGGCATTTTTACCATGTTGACGTCTCTTTAATAAATTAGGTGTTGTTAGAATTTTTTTTTAAATTATGGTCGTACATCCATCCGGTGTATATAATACACAGCCCCAATCTAAGTCGTTTAGTCATTTAAATTTGATAATGTCCATATGCTAAGCTCTTGACACCATCATTTAAAATATAGCGGTTACCATCATAGAAGGATAGTCCCATTTTAATTGGCTTCACAGTATAAATCTGTTGGTCTTTACTTACAATTTTAAATTGTTAGGCAGTTACTTCATGATGGATGAATTTGTCACGGCATGCTTATTAACAACTTTAGCAATTTTATTTTCCATGAAGGGTGTTTTTAAACTATACGTGCTTTATGAAGACCTACAAATTCCAGAGCAGGAGTCCCATTTAACTCATCTTTCATTTCAACTCATCTTTCATCAATCAAATCATTTTCCCAATCATTTTATTTACAATCATTTGATTACACAGATAATTCGAAAAGTTAATATCATTTTCATAACTTTCGAAATCTTTGTAAATAACTTTCGTCTCAAAATCATAACACAGTGAATCAGAGTCAGTGGGAGGTAATTCAGCTCGGCTTCCATACATCTTTTTAATCATAATGGAATTCACACATGAGTGCTTTCTTTAGTCTCAATTTCATTCCGTCTTAATTACTCAAGTACAGTACTGAAGAACTTGCATGGATGGGCCCCTTCACTTTCAAAGTAATCAAGTCATTCAATACCGATTTACTTCAACAATTCTCTTACAAAATTTGCGAAAAAAAATCACAGGCTGCTTACAAAGAGATTCCGGTATGAGAAAGGAATGGAACAATTCAATTTCCGGTATGGAAAAATTCAATTTTCGTTTTCATCTGGACATATTTTCAAAGGTGACATTTTACCTGGACACATTTTCAAAGATGGCGTAGCAATAGAAGCTATCTTGAGAACTGTGAGTCTCAGAGTAATAGGGTTCGTCTTATTCATTTTATCGTCAAAATTGACGTATAAAACAAGCATTCAATTGATATCATATGCAGTCTTTTATTTTAGATATTGAATTTTTTTGTGGCTATTTTGTGAAAAAAAGCATATTCTTTTATCATTTATTCATCTTTTTGTTTTGTTTTTTGTAATCGTACTAAAATCTAATCAGCACCAATGTCACACACATGTGACTTATCTGATAAATGTTGTGAAAATAAGTCAATTATTTTTAGCTACATTAAATACATGCGATTTCTGCGGGCCATTTCGTAAAAAAGGCAGGTTATTTTATCCGGAATCGTACCAAATTCTAATCAGTATCACGGTCATCCACAAGTGACTTTCCTACACATTTTTATGAAATCGGATTAATTAGTTGTTGAGTTAGATTGGATACATACATTGCACAGACTGACACATAGACACACACACACACAGACGTTACGCTAAAAATAGATTTTTCGTGTTCTAGAGGTCTTTAAATGTGTAGTTTTGTCGCAAACTCGAGTTATGATTTTTGACAAAATTCTGATACTTTCCCTATACATTACCATGTATTGCATGGAAAGTAAAAAATTCCCCGAAATGAAAGGATTTTCTTTTATTCTTTAGGATTCTCCCTACGAGCTGGCATCACCGTCTGCATGCTTTTAGGGAACATAGAAAAGGAGACGGAAAGGGGGGCGGGTTAGGTCCCGAAACTCTTCCGAATGGAACAGAGTTTTCGCCTTTAAATGCTATGAAAAGGAAATGTACTCTCTGGAAAATGTTTTCTCTAATCTAAACCATCCTTTTAATTTATCAGATATATATTTATTGTTGAATACATCTCTCATATTTTATTCTAATTAAAATATTCCATAACGGAATAAATTCCATCTCTCATTTTTAATGCCCCATCTTCTTTCCCCTTAAGGGATAATTATCTGTAGCTGCGACATTTATTCCAATTTTCTCGGGATTTCAAAATAGATGCAAAAACGGTAATACGCGATTCATTATCCGACAACGTAGTTTATTTGTTAATTAATTTGGAAGAACGTTTCGTATTTAAAATGACGATGCTGATTTAATGGACTTGGATATGTAACATTGAGGTCATAACGACCGTAAACCTATTGCTTTTTTAATAGCGACTTCTAAGAAAGCCCTCATTTTTATTTTCCCCGTATATCAAAACTCCTTCATTGGTAGAGAAAATAATATTAGACTCATTCATTTTATTTTTATTTTTACACCAATGAAAGGTGCTTGAACGGCGATTATGCATAATCACCGATCATTTTGGTAAGTTTGTCTCATATACTGCGAAAGAATCCCATTTATCAGTGATTATGCATACTCGCCAGTAGTGGTCAATATGATACATCGTACTTAATGAATCAAATTGACCGGACATTATGTATAATCGCCAGTCTAGGATGGTCAATTTGATAAATAATGGAGTCTCTTTTAAAAATCAGACGGAGAAAACACTCGTACAGGCAAACATTCCAATGACGTGAACCTAGGGTTTCCATCTGCTAAAATTTGAAGGGGTTGCCAGATTTCGCGAATTATCGCCAATTCGGTGACATTTGGTGACTTTTCGGAGGTTAGAGAAAAACGTTGAAATAGCGAATATTCTATTAAATATAGGAATTTTCTTGAAGTTTCTATAGAGAGTCCATGAAACATAAATAGCTGCATAGTCCAAAAGAGTCATCACTCAGTTCGAGTGGAATTAACGTGCTACGAACCACATTAAACTGTGACATACGTCACTGTTTTGAGAACATTATCGGCTATTTTGTTTAAACAGTGGAACATTTAATTGCTGTTTTACTGTACTAAACAGCTGTTAAGTGATCTTTTGGATATTTATCGAGCTGTTTTACTGTATATTGTTCTTGTTTACGCTGTACTTGTGAATCAATGTATTTAGTTATCCAGAAAATTGACTCATTTTTGTACACCTACGATTACAGAGGATATGCTGTAACAATTTAGTGTCAGACGTGGGATTTCTGTAAACTTAAAAAGCGTATATGGTAGTTATTAGAAAAAAAATGGGGGAACCGAATTTGTTTCAACGTATCCTTTGGAATAGTGGGTGTACGCTGAGGTTACAAGAATGAATCCAAATTTCTGGATAACTAGCATGCTTATTCCCAAGCACAGCGTAAACAGGAACAATATACAGTCAAATAGATCGATAACTATCCAAAAGATCACTTAACAACTGTTTGGTGCAGTGAAACAAACATTAAATGAACCACTCATTTCACAAAATGGCCGATAATACTTTAAAAAACTGGCGTATGTCAGAGTTCAACATAGCTCGTATCACGTACACTCCGCTACAACTGAATGATGACTCATTTTATAGACTATCTATAGAAACTTCTAGAAACCTCTCATATCTCTTACAATATTCGTTATTTTGAGATGTTTCTCCATTTTTTGAGGTGATCGCCCAATATCCCCAAATTAGCAATAACTCGCCACATCTGACACCTTTCCAAACTTCAACTCACTGCAACTCTAGATTCAAGTCATAGGAAAGGTTACATGTACGAGTATTTTCTCCGTCTGAATTTTAAATAAGACTCCATTGAGGAGGTCATTTTACACGTTCGTAACAATATTCAGCTATATTTATCAAATTCATTTGAGAGTTATACATAATCGCCGATAAAAGTGAGAAATTTTGGCATATTTTTCAAATTTACCAACTTCGTTTGGGAATTATGCAAAATCACAGGTAAAAGTGAGATATTTAGTGAAATTTATCAAACATACCAAGATGATTAGTGATTATGCACAATCTCCGATTAATCAATTTTACCCTCCCCCCCACATATATATATAAGAAAAGATATAATATATAAGATAGCTACTAAAAAGATGCAAAATATGGAGATCCATTAATCAAGGAGAGATTAAAATGCATATATCCAATTATCAAGCTAAATATAATCAACATGTATCAATGGTGAGATACCGAATATTGAAAAACAGAAAATAACCAAGCATTAAAGCCAAACACGTCAATATATATACATATATATATATATATATATATATATATATATATATATATGTATATATATATATATGTATATATATATATATATATATATATATATATATATGTATATATATATATATATATATATATATATATATATATATATATATATATATATATATGTATATATATTACAATTAAGATAAAAGGTATGTGACTCACAACATAGACGGTGTGTTTTAGATGAATATAAGAAACTTTATAATTGGATCAGAGTAATACCTACACCTCAATGTAGTGGTATACAAGCTATTTCATACACGGTAAGTCGGGATTTTAGGCAAGTTTCAGATACAGAACAGTCTGTATTGTTTTGAGTGAGGGATTGCCTCGTCCAAATTTTTTCTGAATAGTTTAAAACGTCACTTTAAATGCGGTCATTATGCCATGATTTACAAAATTCGAAGTCAAATTCCACACATTTTGATATTTATCAACGGCAGTATTTGTCTTTGTACTTTTGAATTCTCAATGAATTAACATTTTAGCACCAGGAAGCCGTGGCGGTTGAGATTGTGCTGTATAAGTGTTGTCAAAGGATTGAGATGGGATTGCATGCATGTGTTTCGAGGGTGGTGGTTGGCATCGTATTCATTGCTTCGAAAGTTGAATCGACGACGAAAATGGGCCAGTCTCCAAGAAATTGGAAGACATTCGCCCATTGAAAACCGAGATACACTATTAGAAAGCAGCATGATCCATCACTGGCTTATCTTGAACATCTTTTATCTTTTGAATCAGCAAGAGATTCCACAATTGGTTTCCTTTTGCCTAATTATATTCCATTCTTGCGAATTATTATAAATTTTCCTATCCGATAAAAAATGCAGTTCCACTTGTATAATTCTAAATTGATTCCACGACTTGTAGTGGTATTTTCCCTAGACTAACGCATTTCCCCTAACTTACTGAGAAATAAATCCGTTACGTTAAGATTTTTTTTACTATTCTTTAAAATGTGACCCTAAGTCTTTGTCCTGTATATTAGTAGAATAAATATTTCAAACTCAACACAATAAAATTCGGGTTAAATTTTAGCCGAAGTAATGATTTCAATTGGTTTTCTTATTAAGTGTAGCCTATAACCCACATGCATTTGACCTCCACATAAAGATGTGTTCTATTTGAAACGTTTTTCAAAGCATATGTCGCACACTGAACTTTAATCTGTTGTGTTTTTATCATAAATGAGATAATAATTCTTACAGATAATAACCTCTAGAACTAGAAAAAAATGAGACCTCTAGAACGAGAAAAACTATTTTAAGCGCAACGTGTGTGTGTGTGTGTGTGACTGTCTGTGCAATGTATGTATCTACCTTCACTCAAAAACTAATAGACCCAATTTCGTAAAGTCGCATAGGTAAGTCATTTGTAGGTGAGCACGGTGCTGAATAGAATTTGGTACGATTCGGGATAAAAGAACCTGCCTTTGTTTGTAAAATAATGGCCCGCAAAAATTGATTGTATCCACTTTAATCAAAAATTGAATTTACTCAATTTCATAAAACTTGATAAATAAGTCTCTTGTGGGTTCATCCTAATACTGATTAGATTTGGGTACGATTCGGGGAAAAGAACATGCCATTTTTGCCAAATGATCCACAAAAATCGTCAATTATGCTCAAATGTATCCGTTAAATGCTTGTTTTAGGAGGCATTTTTGGCGATGAAATAAGTAAGACCATTCACTCGGACTAGTCGTTCTCGAGATATATTAGTTGTTTTTTCTTTTGCATGTTTGCTAAGCCGCCTTTGAAAATACATGCCATTTTTCAATAAAAACGAAAATGGAATTAAAATTGCCAATTCAGCGTCATTGCAAATCCTAACGAGTATCACTTTGTGCCAATAAGCACAATTTAATGAATTATTAAAGAAATAAAGAGAAAATGAATTTGAGTCTGTAGGGAAAATCAACTGCTGCTCACATCAGATTTTTAAGGCATGAAGATAAATCCCTGGGATCATGCCCTGTAGAAATCGTTTCGGAAAAATAATTCAAGCAACTACGGCAAAACGAAAATATTTCTTCGCCCATATGGGATTCATTTCAAACGAGGTTACCATTTGCATGTGTTTAGCCTCAAAGAAGACACCGAAACTCCTTGATGCTAAAACTCAGCTTAGGAAAACAAATATTCTTGGAGAAAAATTGTAAACCTATTTTTAAATTGGAGAGAATATATTATAAACATGCTTTTTAAATCGATTTGCTATTTATTAATTTGAAATGCTAACATAAATCGTTTTAAATTCCTTTCACGGTATTTGTTCACTTTGTACCGTTACCAGACGAGCAAAAAAAATGTGTTGTGGGCATCATATGACTTTCTCTACAGACTTAACATTATTTTCTCTTTATTTTTGGGGGGGTTTATTGCACAAAATAAGAAGCATGCTCATTTGAAATGACGCTGAATATTTTCAAAAGCGGTGCAGCGAAAACGCGACAAAAATAAATAGCCTGACAAGGCCTAGATGAATGGTCATGGTCTTATTCTATTTGTTGACAACGTATAAAATTTTAAATACCTTGTTAACCAATCGCTTGTTATAAAACAAGCATTTAATAGATAAATCTGAGAATGCGTATGGATTTAATTTAAATGTCGATGATTTTTGAGGGTCATTTTGTAAAAGAAAAAAGGAATGCAAATTCTGTTTTTTCGAGTCGCACCAAAATCTAATCAGCACGAGGGTAACCACAAAATTACTTATCTACCAAATGTTGTGACATTGGGTCTTTTAGTTTTTCAACCTGAGTGGATACATACGAATTTTGTGAAACATTTTGCAAAAAAAGGCAGGTTTATCTTTAAAAAGGGCAGTCTTTTTTTTTTTTATCTCGGATCGTACTGAAATCTAATCAGCACCAGAGTCAATGCAAGGTAACCCACAAATAACTTACCTATAAAATGTTATGAATTTGAGTCCAATAGTTTTTGAGTTAAAATGGATACATACATTACATAGACACAAAGACTCACACACATATATGTTACGCTAAAAATAAATTATCCATACTCTAGAGGTTCTAAAACGTAAAGATTCGTCGAAAACTCGAGTTGCGATTTTCGACACGATTCCAATACTTTATTCCCTTACATTACCATCTATTGTAGGGAAAGTAATATACATTCTCTCTGAATAGGAAAAACGATATTAAATTGTATGTCTCAATCCTTACTTTTAATTTTGAATATTGTTTAATGTCATTTTTATGTTGTATAATGAAAGATGAAATGAAATATTGGAGTTTGAAGAAAATTATTCTGAGTCATTTTAAAATAAATCAGGCATGAATTCGAAACTGAACTATAAAAATGTATTAAATGCAACAAATTTCATACCAAGACGCCGCATACACAGTATATCATTATATCACAACATATTCTGAATCCATTTGTTTACCTTCAGCAGTCCAAAATCACAAGAACCCGCCAGAAAAGGGCGTCCCCAAAAATAAGGAAGGCACTCCTATTGCAATAAATAGTATCGGGGGCCTGAAAAAAGTTCGAAAAAGTTCATTTTCCAAAAGACCTAGATAACTAATGCAATTGTTAAGCTTTATGTGGAATTTGATCTGCCAATGCAACTCTCAAAATGATTTTCATACATTAGCGAAACAATAATGTCCTTCGTTTCAGCAAGGCCTTTTCCATTACATGCTCATATTTATTCGCGGAACTCACCTCTAGGATATAGTTAAGTATTTATGATCTGAGCGATGCGCTGCTAGTTGACTTAGTTCCTGAAAAAATAATTTGTATTCACAACTAGTAAATTGAATCAGCGATGCAAAGTATAACATGTGCGTAAAATAACGAGGAAGTGGCGCTATTTCAAGTATCCTAGGAATTATTACAATAACAACATCTGGTGTGGAACTTTCCCTACAAACTTAAATTCACATTTTCCTTATTTCTGTAATAATTCATAAAATAGAATTGGATGACACAAAATAGCACCGACTATGCATTTTCAATTCAATTTTAGATTTTATTTGCTACCCGGACATATTTTAAAAGGTGGCGTAACAATAATGCGAAAGATAAAAATATCTCAAGAACGGTTCGTCCCAGAGTATTGGGGTTGATCTTATTCTTTTCGTCGTCAAAATGTACGTATAAAACAAGCATTTAATGGATACATGTGAACATATGGTCTATTATTTTAGATGTTGACGATTTTTGAGGGAAATTTCTTTAAAAATGGCAGGTTCCTTTTTTTCCCAATCGTACCAAAATAAAATCAGCACCAAGGCAACCCACAAGTGATTTATCTACAAGATTTTTGCAAAATTTAGTCAATTAGCTTTTTAGCTAGAGTGGATACATGCGATTTTTGCAGGATCATTTTGCAAAAGAAGCAGGTTCTTCAATTTTGAATCGTACCCTAATCAGTACCAAGTGACTTACACATAAAATGCTATGAAATTGGGTCAATTTGATTTTCAGTTTAGTGGATGCATACTTTGCACAGACAGACAGACAGACAGACAGACACACATGCATCCAAACGGTACTCTAAAAATATGTTTGGTGTTTGGTTAAAAATATGTTTGATGTTTGGTGTTCTAAAAGTCTCAAATCTTGTAGATCCATAGACAACTCCAGTTGTGATTTTCGACACAATTCCAATACTTTTCCGCTATACATTACCATGTATTGCAGGGAAAGTGAATAGTCATAATTTGGTCATTTGCAAATAAAGATGAACCTGTGTTGGCGTCTACAAAGTAAAAACTCATTAAAGATACACTGGCTTCCAAAAGTTAAGCACTAATGATAAAATCAACAACAATGGAAAAGTAAAGCTTTGATTAACTCAAAATTGTACATGAAGGTAGTAAATATGTTTATGCATTAAAGAAAACAAGAATTATGTACAAAGATGAAAAAAATAATTACTTTTCGTAAGTTATATAATGACGTCATATTTGGGTCATTATCAAAACGATGTTTAAAGGCAAACCAACCAAACAAAACTTCTTACATTAATAGGGTATCCGACCAACCCGGACTTTCACACAAACTTTACAACGATTTTCCATGCTTTCAATGAGATGATTAACCATTGCAGATGCGAGCAATGGCCATTTCTCCAATAGGACAGTTTTCAACTCTCTGAGGCTAGCTGGAGGAGGTAAATGTGCAGAGACAGCGCGCCCGAGGGCATCCCAAAGATTCAATGGCATTAAGGTCGGAAAAATACGCCAGCAACTCCATACGAGAAATTCCCTCACTTTCCAGGTATTCGTCAATGATGTTAGCTCGATAGGGACGGGCATTATCGTCCATAAGGAGGAAATCAGGACCAACTGTTGCAGCGTAGAGTATCGAAATGGAGGCCTAGGACTTCATCTCGATACCGCGCAGCCGCCACAGAATCGCCTTTAAATATGTGCAGCTCTGTCCGATATCCCATTGAAATTCCAGTCCACACCATGACACTGCCACCTCTGAATGCGTGATGTTCGATGATGTTATCGGCCTGATTACGTGTACCTCGTTCTTTACAGACCCTTACACGCTTATCATCTGATTCCAGGGCAAATCTGGACTCGTCCGTGAACAGGACGCTGCACCAATCTGAGACAGTCTAATTGAGATGTTGACGACACCACTTTAATCTTGTCCTCTGCCTTGGACGGTTAGTGAAACACAAAAACAGGGTATTTGGGCGTACAGTCCCTTCGTTCCAGGAGCCTTCGTCGCACAGTACTGACAGATATTGTCTTATCAAGGGCAGGTGTAACAATGCATGTAACAGTTGTGGAGGTCGCTCGTCGATTCAGCTTGGCTACTATAGCAATATACCGATCATCAGAGAGGGTGGTAACTTTTGGACGCCCTGGAACATGTCTCTGGACAACTGTTTGACTTGCTTGGAATTGTTTCCATAATGGAGAAATCACGAATGATTAACGCCAAAGAAAATAGCGACATCTTTAATTGACTGTCCTGCTTCAATGCGTCCGACAGCAAGCCAGTACTCACTATTTATCATTCGTTTCTTTCAGCCATAGAAACACGAACATAATCAAAAATAATCCTACAAAAGTTATAAACACTTCCTGTCAGCATTTAAATGCACCTTCTCAAACTCTTCAAAATGCTGGCGTCTTCAACGACTGCCTAATTAGCAGATATGTGGACTGACAATCGTTATCCATATTAGAAATCTGAAATTGCACATTCGAATCCTTTCGAACGATTTATCCATACCCCAAATTTGAAGTCTCTATCTCATCACAGAGCATGCCTTTCAATCATATCACTATTCGAACGTATTGGATTGGAGAACCCTCTCTGTACAACATTTTCGAAAAATACGATTTTTCCAGAGCGTTTTATCGAACGCTTGACCTATTTACTAAATTGCAAGTCTCTATTTTTTCGGAAAGTGCCTAAAAAAGCGTGACAGACGGACACTTGGCAATTAGTATATATAGATACTTTTCATTTTTTGTCATTTCAAAAACCAATGTTCTCTATGTTGCAAAAAATATTTATTTTAAAATAAGCTTCCCTATCCAGAGAAAGTTATGTAAAATATTAAATAAATAAAATATTTTTCAATCCTACTTTTCTAATGATGCTCGACTATTGAGCATAGGATGTTCAGAGTAACTCATTATCTTTCTATTAAGAAGCAAGTATTTGGTGTGGTTAATTTGAAAAAAAACTAATTCTTGATTAAGAATCTGTTTTAAATCAACATCCAACTTAAGCTATATTCACATTTTATCTATTTTAGGATAACTCAATATTGTGCATTTTCATTGATTGTTTGCTATTTGTTCTAATTAATTTTGTTATATATATATATATATATATATATATATATATATATACCTTCTTTCCAATGAATGCACTTCAAATAAGTAATTAGATGTGTAAAATATCAGGAGTTGTTGGGAAATAATGAACCTTATGTACAAATATCGCAACTGATAATTAACTGAAATGAAAATAAATAAATATGTTTAGGTTGTTAGAATTGTGTAGTGATCAGTTAATTATTTTTCATGCAGCACGGTAGCAGGTTTATATCTCTTTGAAAGGGTTAAATTGGAAAGTACGCAGCGACGCCCTTTAACTCATTGTAAGAAAGTTTCTTGAACTATCTCAACAATAAATAAATTTAATCATCGCACAATGCTTTGGATGGGGTAACATTTTCTAACTCCCATTCCATATGAGTATCGTTGCAAATAATTTATTTTCCCCTCAATCACAGAAAATTAAATACGCACCCCATATACAAGGTGTTCTTTCCGAGGGGGGGGGGGGGGAGGACAGTCCCTTAGGATGATGTACAGATCTTAGCTCTCTAGCTCTGAATTTCCCTTCTTGGGGATTCATAAAACTGAGGAAAACGTCTGGTCCGTGACTCGGATTCTTTCAGGTGACGTGGGGCAGATGGTGTCTATTCATGACCTGGGTCTAAAGCCGTTGGTGACTGGGGGTCGAGTTTGGCGGAACCCTCTTCGGACCTCGTTCGGTGAATGATTCTGCTGACCTCGCTCTCTGGCTGTGTTCTCGCTGGATGGGAGATTATTAATTCCTCCCAAAAGCTTAAACCCTAAACGGGTTACTTGGGAGGGCTGGTTTTGTCCCTGTAAAAATAAAAAGTAAAGTAAACCCTGAAAAACAGTGTACAGAATTTGACCTCCTAAGAAAGAAATCGAACATTTAGGCAATGCGATAAAATAAAATTGACATTATATACAAAATATGAAATATCCTCTTCAGCAACGATGCAAGTTTGTACACGTAAAATAAAATATATTGGTGTTTTCAAATGTCTCCTTTCGAGATAAATGAATAAGTATCTACTCTGTGTAAACAGTAATTAACCAAATTTTAAAAAAATAGATAGATCCATCACTTGTCGGTTACCCTGTGGCTGAATATATTTTGATACGATTTGGGATTAAATAACCTCGTTTTTTTGCGAAATGTCCAGCAAAAATCGTCAATTAATGTAAAATACTACGTAATCAATTAAATGCTTGTTTTAGACGTAATTTTTTGACGAGGAAAAATATAAGACCGACCCCATTACTTTAGAACCAACCGTTCCCCAGATAGTTTAGCTTTTTTGCTGTTTTTCAACGTCGCCTTTTAAAATTCGCCAAGTTACCCAACGAAAAATGAAATTGAATTAAAAGTGTCAGTTTAGATTCAATTTAAGTATGTATACGGGTTATTTTGTGCCATAAGATTAAATTTAATGAATTAGTGAAGAAATATAGATAATATGAATGTGTTTATAAAATATTCACCAAGTTACGAGCATGAGAAATGCACAATTTTCTGATACTCTCAACTTAATATCAAAATATGGTAAAAAAGACTTTAAATCTTTAATTTTCTCATGGTGAAAGAGGCAGTGAAGTTACAGCATGAAAATTACGTAGACGTATATATTCAACATCTCGGAAAAATATATTTTTTAGTGTCAACTTAGTGTCAACTTAGATTCAATGGTTCAATGCAAGTATTTATGCGTGTTATTTTGTGCCATTTGATTAAATTTAATGAATTATTGAAGAAATATAGAGAAAATGAATGTGTTTTTAAAATATTCACAAAGTTACGAGCATGAATAATATACAACAACTTTCTGATACTGTCAACTTAGTAACAAAATATGGTATAAAAACCTGTAAATCTTTAATTTTCTCATGGGGAAAGAGGCAGTGAAGTTACAGCATGAAAATTGCGTAGACGTATATATTCAACATCTTAGCAAAATAATGGTAGCCTATTTTCTTGAAAACGGCGGTTTTCTAGCAAACCAATTTGTCTACATGTTCGCGCTCAGAATACAAATATTCATATGAGAACATTTGACAAAAATACTGCTCTACTCATACACGAAAATAACAGAAACGCCGGAGAAAAAAATTCGGATGTGGCCAGCACATGCATTTCGTTACAGACTCAAACTCATTTTCTCATTATTTATTTATTATATCATTAAATTGATTTTGATTTCACAAAATAACGCACATACTTATTTGAAATGACACTGAATTTCAACTTTTAATTCAATTTTCATTTTCCTTTAGTTATTGCATGTGTTCTCAAAATCGTCATAGGAAATAAGCGAAAACAACTACAGTATCTGAAGAACGGCTAGTCCTAGAGAAATAGGGTTGGTCGTATTCTTTTCATTGTCAAAAATGACGTACAAAACAAGCATTTAATGGATACATTTGAGCATACGTATTCTCTTACTTTAGATTTGAACGATTTTTTCGCAGAACAAAAGCAGGTTATATTTTTCAAAATTATTCCAAAATTTAATCAGCATCAGGGTAACCCACAAATGACTTATCTACTAAATTTTGTGAAATTTGGTCAATTTGTTTTCCATTTGAGCAGATACAGACAATTTTTGCGGGCCACTTCGCAAACAAAAGACTGGCTATTTTATCCCGAACCATACCAAAATCTAATCAGCACCAGAGAAACCAACAAGTGGCTTACCTAAATTATTTTATAAAATTCGGTCCATTAGTTTTTGAGTTATACATAGTTTTTGAGTGGATACAAACATTGCATAGGAGACAGACACACAGAGGCACACACATACAGAGAGAGAGAGAGACACACACAGTTGTCACGCTAAAACTAGTTTTTTTGTGTTCTAGAGCTTCCAAAATGTGCCGATCCGTCAAACACTGGAGTTGCAATTTCCGACATGATTCCAATACTTTCCCCATACATTATTATGCGTTGCAGGGAAAGTAAAAACCTTTTCGAAGAGTTTTTCACATAATATCTTAACTCACACGTTATCATACTCTAATTAAAAATATCTCATATCATAACTAAATAAATAGTATGGTAACAGTTCTAGGTAAACAGAAGAATAAAATTCTGATACTGACAATATTATCAATGTCAGTTAAGTCGCATGCTTATGAGACGTAATTGTCAATATTAGTTAAGATACTCTTGTGACATAAAACTTGTTTTTAGTTCATTCATTTTGCGTTTTAAAACTTGGAATTTCTTACACTTTTATTGATAAGAAAATATAATCGGAAATGTGTATTAAGGCTACGTCACCTAATCATTAATGGCTCACAAAACACTGAAAAGGAGAGGATTCAAAAGGAAGATTCAAAACAGGAAAATGTTATTGGATAAATAGCAGATATGAGAACAAATTAAGCAACCTACTTACAAACACATGACGATACAAGGCAGTACATAGCTGTTTCGAGAGTATTTTTCATTCCCTCGCCAGGGCTAAGAGGACAAATAAACCCGAATTAAAAATAATTGGAGAGTGGTTCAAATCGACATTCTCATACTAGAATCCAATTTTTATTAACTTCTTTTTTTCTCAAATTTTACGAGAATTTTTTGAAAAATTGGTATTGTGTCAAATGATTACAATTATAGCGTGTTACCTTTCCCTTTAAACGACTTGAACAAACCTGTTAATTTATATAATGCCATAATTGAGAATGAACCCCTGTGGAGTATATACATAACGAATTGGATAATAACAAAATAACCAATAAAATTTTAATGTTTTTAAAAGTAAAGACTATTGGCAATTTCGGGACTCTGAGTTATTTGAGTTTACATGAAATTTCTTTTTATTTTCCTGAACGATCTCAAAGGGAATTGCTTGCTAAATTATGTAAGAACTTTAAGGATATCTTTTTTTCCAAAGCTTTTCTCCTTTGAGCAAAATATTATTTTTTTCATATTTTTATGTAGCCTCACATCATTATGTGTATAGTATTGATTCGCTATTTATTCATATAGCTTTCGGTATAGCTTACTGTGTAGTATCTATAAATTACAAAGCGGAAAGATTGGTTCTTGTTTATTGATATTAAAGTGTAATCCGGAAAATCACTGAAGTTTTACGATAATACTCTGCATGTACAATAATACACATGCATATATATATATATATATATATATATATATATATATTTTAAAACTTGAAAAATTTTTATTATCAATTTTAGTGAACAGATTAAAAAGCTAAATGCAAAAATAATTTTTAATACAACATGTAAAGCGCTATGCTGCAAGTTTACATGTGTATTCCCATATAAATTCCCAAAAAGGGGACGAGTAGCAATGTACTCGTGCAGATTCTAGCAGTGTGACAGAAGTACCGGCCGGGGGGAGTTGCGACCCCCATCTCTCCGGTTAAAGCTTTTTCCGCCATGGCAAAAAAGCATGTATGTATGCATATATATATATATATATATATGTATGCATATATATATATATATATATATATATATATATATATATATATATGCATACATACATATCTATACATGTATATACATACAGGGTGGCCATAAAATAACTTTCCCAGTTTGGCCACATCTGCAGCTAAAACTAATGAACTAAATGATTTCAAAAGTTAGTGCCAAAAATCGCCGATAGGGGAGATTTTGGCGCTGTCGGAACCGAAACGAGTGAATAATTACAATGAATGCCCGCAAAATGGAGTATGCAGAATTTCAATAATGTTTTAGTAATGAAACATGAACATACCATACAGTTAGGCATGAATTTATGAAACTCACAGAAAATAATCTTCTATTCATCGCCATTAGGATCCCCTGGACCACGTGCAACATTTATTTTCAATGTTTTGACCCTGTGTACAACATATTGCATCCGGTGTATGACGTTTTCTACTACTTGCGTGTAAACTGTCAGTAGTTCAGATGTTTATAACAGCCCGTCTTATGTTCTGTTTCAGGACATGCAGGTTTGGAACGCATACATAACGCCCCACAGCCAAAATTCACATGAGGTGGTGTCCGGGGAACAGGGCGGCCATTCCGTCAGAAAATATTGACATATAACTCTCTCATTACCGAAATCCTAGCGTAAAAGGAGCTGCACTGAACGATGAATATGTGGCTGTGCTCCATCTTGTATAAAAATTCTTGAGTCCAAGCATTGTGTTTGCTGCAATTGAGGAATGACAAAATTTTGCAGCATTTTCCATATTTTTCGCCATTAACGGTGCAGGTGATAGGACCTGTCTGAGTTACATTCTCAAAAATGTATGGTCTTATGTAATTGGCCGTGAATCTGCACCACACGGTTACTTCTGGAGAATTCAATGGCACTTCCTGGATCACTGTGGGCCGTTCAGATGCCCAAATTCGGCAGTTCTGAGTATTGACTGACCCATTCAGATAAAAATGAGCCCCATATCCCCACAATATTTTCCAAGACCAATCAATGTCGATTTTCATTTGGGCAAGAAATGTTAGCGCGCAGGTGAGACGCTTTTCACAACCTGTGATTTTTAATGCTTGCACACGGCTGATCTTATACGGATAGAAATGCAGCATTTTTCGTAAGATTTTTCATACAGTAGCATAGGGCATATCTGTTTGGCGGGCTATTGCCGAGCGCTTGGACCATTACTAGTCCCTGTGTCGACGAACATCGCAGTAGCAACTTCTATTACTGCATCGTCTGCTACTACTTTTCTTCCTCTGTCGACTCATGTCCTAGCAATCTAGTTTCCTCAAATTTTTTAATCATAGTTCTCAGTGCTCTACAGCAGACATTGGACTTTTACGCAGGTTATGGAGTCTTCTAAGTTCCCTAAGAGCCGTCGCGGCATTACACTGTCGAGTGTAGAATAGCTTTACAAGTTAAGCACGTTGAGGTAAGGTAGGGAGCATATTAAGAACAAATCAACAGGCAATTAAAGAACTGCTAACTGACTAAACAACGTTCGTTTTCCCTTTTAAAAAGGAATGAGTGGCGCTGCTATCACGTAAGCACTAGGGAATTTGTATAATCTATCCAGATATGCAAATTCAAAGTGCGTACGTGACAACAACGCCAAAATATCCCCTATCGGTCACTTTTGGTACTATTTTTTGCGGAATTTATCTCCCTATGCCTTCCACAGTCTCTGTTTAAAATTAATTTGATTTCATTAGTTTTAGCTGCAGATGCCTCCAAACAGGGGAAGTTATTTCATGTCCACTCTGTATATATATATATATACATACATACACATACATATATACATATATATACATACATTCATACATACATATATATACATACATACATATACATACATACATACATGCATATATATATATATATATATATATATATAATGTGTGTGTGTGCAATACATTTATCTTAAATAATCAGATGTTTTAATTTTTCAGATTTCACCTTATATTCTTTGATTGAAATTCGCTCTGTAAATGGCGTGCCGAGGATGTAAGAAGTTCCACATGAATGCAAGAAGCTTATATTTAAGAACACAGTGATATTATATTTCTTTATAAATTTATAGTTTTGTAGTTCGCCAAATATTACTATATAATACATTAAGAGAAATACATAGAATTTAAACCTTCTACATTAAAACTCAAAGACCCATTTTTTACTTTATCTGCAATACGTGGAAATGCATAGAGAAAATATTGGAATCGTATCAAACATTGCAACACTAGTTTTTGACGGATCTGCACGTTTTGAGACACTTAGAATACGAACACTGTGTTTTTAGCATGGCGTCTGTGTGTGCCTGTCTGAGTACAATGTATATACCCACTCCAACTCAAAATCTAATTGACCAGATTTCATAAAATTTATATGTAAATTCGATTTCAGTATGATTAGATTTCAGTATGTTTCAGAAATAAGAAACTTTGGAATAGCTCGCAAAATTCTAGCTAAAACACGAATTAGCCAAATTTCACAAAATCTGGTAGTTAAGTTACTTACGGGTTACATTGTGCTGATTAGATTTTGATACGATTCGGAAAAAAGAATAGCCTGCATAGTTTACGAAATGGCCCCCGAAAATCGTCCAAATCTAAAATGAAAAACTACGTGTGCTTAAAAGTATCAATTAAATTCGCACGTAATTTTTGACGTCGAAAAGAATAAGACCAACCCCATTGCTCTAGGATTAGCCGTTCTGGGGACATTTAAGTTTTTTCGCAGTCTTATGTCGTCGCCTTTAAAAATATGCCCACTCATCCAAAGAAAACAAAAACTGAATTTAAAAGTGCAAATTCAGTGTCATTTCAAATAATTATGGGTGCTATTTCATGCAAATAAACTCAATTTAATGAAAGAAATAAAGAGAAAATGAATTTGAGTCGGCAGTGAAAGTCATGTGTCGTCCACATCAGATTATGAACACTGGAAACCAACAACCGCTTTTCACAGCCTCGAAACTCCATCATAGTGATGATGATAGGAGGGAGTTAGTATCACACATCGTTAACATCCGGAACATTTCTAATGAAACGAGGTTTGAACACCGTATCATTGAAACAGCGAAACGATTCAATAGCCAACAACGGATAATTGCTCATAAAAGACTCTGGGGGGCCACGTTGTTCCGGGCATAAATTTCAGTTATTTAGATAATGAAATTTTAACGCTCGGATAAAAGCGTTTAATTAGATTCGGGACAGAGTGTTGATGAGAATCTTACGCCCAGTGAACACGCCGGATAATTATCACATCGTTGAGCAAAATCCTCTAAAATCATTTATTGAACTTGAGTTACACATTTTCATATTAAATATTTATTAGCCTATCTTGTTATTAAGTGTTTTTAATTTACATTAATAAATGGATTTGTATGTGAAATTTGAAAATGTATCGTTACAGAGTTCACTGTGTGTGAACTTGAGTTACACATTTTCATAATTAATATTTATAAGCCTATCTTGGTATTTAGTGTTTATAAATTGCATAAATAAAAGGTTATGTATGTGAAACGGATAAATGCATAAATGCTTGTAACCGTGAGAGAGTTTATTGTGTATGAATTGAAGTTACACATTTTCTTTTTAAATATTTATGAGAGTATTGCTACGAAGTAACCTCTGGAGTTGTGGATGTTTGCTCAAGATACAAGAATGAGTCCATATTTCTGGATAATTAACACGTTTATTCACAAACACAGCGTAAACAGGAATAATGTACAATAAAACAGCCCTTAAATGCCCCACTCATTTCACAAATCAACTGTCGAAACATTGACGTATTTCATTTCACAATACAGCACCTACTATTCTCAAAGCATTGACGTATGTCATTTCACAATACGACTGCTATTCTCAAAACATTGAGGTATGACCCCGTTCAGTATAGCTCGTGTCACGTCCACTGCTCCCCAACTGAGTGATGACTCTCTTTGTAGAAACTTCTCGACATATCTAATATCTCGTAGAATAGTTGATATTTGGAGGTGCAACTCGAACTTTCAAAAAGTTCTCAAATTGGCTATAAATTCTCAAATCTGGCAAACTCTTATTCGAACTTCGCATATGGTAACCCTAGATTCACGTCATGGTAAAGGATGCCCGTACAAATGTTCCCTTCGTCTGGTTTTCAAAAGCTACTCCAGTGCGAGGGTGAAAGAGAGACGTCAGAATGTTTTACACGATCGTAACAGTATCTTGTGATTCAGTGTTTATAGTTTACATAAATAAAAGGATTTGCATGGGGAAAGGGCAAATGTTTAAATACTTGTGATCGTGAGAGTTAATTGTGCATGAATTTGAGTCTTACATTTTCTTATTAAATATGTATAACGTATCTCGCTTTTTAGAAATCATAATTTACATAAATAAAATGATTGCATGGTGAGCGGGAAAATGTATAAATGATTGTGATAATGACAGAGCTAACTGTGTATTTCAAACTGAATGAGATGTAATGGTTAAAGTACACTATTCTTTATGACAAAGGAAAAAATCTGATGTGGGCAACACACGACTTTCCTTATATAATGTAATGAATTTACTATTTTTACAGTAAAAAAATAGGATTTTCTTATAGTAGATACTAATATTCCTTCCAAGATATTGAATTTTCGACAATTAGTCATCATTTTCATTGATTTAGCATCATTTTTATCCATTTGGCGAGATTTTCATTAATTTGGCAACATTTCAAAAAAGTCGCCAAGTTGGCGACATTCCGCCAAATTCGTCGCCAAAATCTCGCCAAGCGTTATGCACGAAGAAAAAAGTTATTCTTACAGCAGATAAATGACTATTGGCGTTCAAATACAAAAGTATTATTCAAAGTATGTTTTTTCATGAATGGAACGAGCTAGATCCACGAGAATGATGTCACTCAATTTATCGCATGGTATTACATATGAAAAGTGAACATGTTTCACAATAGGAATTTTTTTTTTTTATGTGACTTTTTCATAATTTTTTTTAAAAATGCACAATATCTGGAGAACGGTTCATGTTAGTGTTCTAAAATTTATGCCAATCGTTTTCTAATGAAAAATTACATAAGAAATGTCTATTTGCGTAACTTTATTAGCGGTTTTGATTTTTTGACGATTTTTTCAAAATTTAATTCGAAAATTTAGGGGGGTTCTGAACATTCGATTACGTATAAAAACAATAGGTTTCCAGTGTTTACGGATTGTGATTTTTGTACCAAATTTAGTTCGAATCTGTCCATTCGTTCGTCAGTTATCGTCTCCACAGACTCACTGACACACACACACACACACACACACACACACACACACATACTTTCACACACACACACAGACATCACTTCAAAATGTTTGATTCGTGATCAGGGATGCTTGAAACGTGCTCTCCCGACCCCTTCACAATACTTTCCTTATACATTATTGTACACAAGGAAAGTAAAAATCAAAAAAAGAAACATAGAGCATTTTTAACCAAGGAATTTCTCAATAAAATATTTTCTAGTGCTAGTTTGGAAACCACGTAAAAATCAACTGGGATGTGGCTCAACTCGACTCTCTTATTTCATCTCTTATTCATTTTTTTCTCACATTTTACAAGAAAAACCACAATACCGATATTTTTTTTTATAAAATTGGAAAAAATAAAAAGAATTATGGTATGAGAAATTCGAGTTGAGCCACATTCCAGATAATTTAATTAGTTTTTCGGGTTGAAAGGGTTCATTTATCATTGGAATGTCTGTAATAGGGTTGAAAGAAAATATGTATTTTTGATATTTCATTTATGTTCGCTTAGAGGGCGCTATGGTTTTATTTATTCAATTTAAACCACTCTTTATCCATGTACTATTGCGCAGCTTATGTGACTTTGCACAAGCTGTGAACACAGCGGGCTGAAGAGATTCTGCCTTCTTCTTCTTCCATCCAGACCGTCTAACCTACCCCGAAGTATAAGGCATCGGTTTGGACGACCGGCAAGTGCCACTCAATTTAGGCCGGAACCCACTTTAGGCCACTGCCACCAACTTCTTAGAAAGACGTACGGACTCACCTATATAACTCGCCCGTACTCCGTGTGAACACGAGGAAAGTTTGGGCAGAGCCGGGAGTCGAACACGGATCACCTACTGGGTAGTGTTGAAATGGCAGATTAAAACTGGTATTTAAAAATAAAAATAAAGGGAATTTTAAGCATATCATGTTCAAATAAATTGACTGCTAATTAAAGGACCCCCTAGCTGTGATTAGCAGCTAGTTTTAATTACAAAATGCAAAATTGTCCCGTACATAGAAAATTAAAAATGTGTTAACTTTAAAAAAATACATATAACGTTTATTTTAAATAGAAGTAAGAGTATAATTATAAAAATATGTAAATTACACAAATAACTTAATTTTAATTACCTAATTTTATCATTTCTTTATATTATAATATATGGAAAATTAAGACTCAAAAATATCAGTTCAGGGGCTTTTAATTACATTTTGTTGAATTCTTATTGCGTAGCAAATAATATACTTATCAAATATACATGAAAGTTATATTCCGTGTATATTTGTTTGCTTCTTTCCGTTATATTTGTTTGTTACCGTTACATAATTTTGGAGTCATTAAAAAAATTAAATTAGAATTACAATGCATACATTCAATATAAGTTATATAGTTTTGCTTCATAGTGCTTGAGGGGACGCATAATTTAGTATTATGAAAGCACAATTGTTTATATGTTAGTGATGTTCTTTATAAATATCATTAAATATATTTTTCGAAAATATCATACATTTTATCTAGCATTTTTATTTAAGTGTTATTAAATTCCTTAATAAAAAAATCTGAAGTGGGCAGCATATGACTTTCCTTATATAATGCAATGAATTTCTTCTTTAACGGTGAAAATGCAATGAAGAAATCCACGACACAGTGCTTGCAAAGTTAAATTGTACATTTGGGGCTTTTCCGGATGACAACATATAAAACTATTTCGTACCCAATTAACTTATATTTTAAGAAACTCTAAATTAACAATTATCAATATCGATATCATCCTTAACAATATAGTCCATATATTTGAATACTTTAATAATAAATTCACCAATTAGGCCTTATATTATTAATTAAACTTGGCGTCGTTTTTGCAATTTTGGCGATATCTTCGTTAAGGTGAGGCTAAATATCGCCAAGTTGACGATTTTTAGTAGACCATTACTTATATAATAAAATGTATGTCTATCATAAGATGTACTTAAAAATTTGCAAAACATTGCATCCCATTTGGCATCATTTTTATCAATTTGGCGACATTTTTATCAATTTGATAACATTTTTTCAATTTGGCAGCAGTTTCCGCAAGCTCGGCAGTAACTAAAAAATCTCCAATTTGGTGATATGGCCAAAATTCGTCGTCAGAATTCCGTCAAGCGTTACAAGCGGAAAAATAGGTTATTCTTATGTTGTTACCAAAATATAGAATTTTCATTAATTTGTTATCATTTTCATTGATTTAGCGCCATTCTTATCAATTTGGCGACATATTTTATAAATTTGGCGACATTTTAATCAATTTAGGGACATTTAAAGACTCACCAAGTTGGCGATATTCCGCCAAATTCTTCGCCAAAATTTTGTCAAGCTTTATAGCCGGAGAAATAAATTATTCTTAAAGTAGATACACGACTAATGGCGTCCAAATACAAAACTATTACCCGAAGTATCTTCTCTTATAGTAGATTCTTACAAGGTATTGAATTTTCATCAATAAGTCTTCATTTTCATTGAATTAGCGTCATTTTTATCAATTTGGTGACATTTTTATTAATATGGCGATATTTTCGTCAATTTGCCAACATTTAAAAAACTTATCAAGTTGGCGATATTCAGCCAAATTCGTCGGCAAAGTTTCGCCAAGCAAAGTAGAGGCAAAAATAGGTTATTCTTATAGTAGATAAATGACTAATGACGTAAAATTATAATGCTGTTACCCAAAGTGTCTTCTCTCGTGAATGGAACGAGCTAGTTCTACGAGAATGGTAATAATAAATTTATCACATAATATTACATAAGAAAAGTAATCAAATTTCACAATAGTAAATATTTTTTATGAATTTTATGATTTTATGATAAATTTATTTGAAAAATATGCAATATCTTGAGAACGGTTCATGCTAGCGTTCTAAAATTTATGTCAATCGTTTTCTAATAAAAAATTACATAAGGAATGAATATTTACTTAACAGTATTGAAAGTTTTAATTTCTTGATGATTTTTCAAAATTTCAATTCAAAATTTAGGCGAGTTCTGAACATTCTGATTGCGTGTAAAAACAATAGACTTCTTCCAGTATTCCCGAATTAGAATTTTTGGAACTCGAATTCAAATTTTCGACCTCGTCACAATACTTTCCTTATACAGTATAAGTATATAAGGAAAGTAATACTCTAATTCAATTCTATCTTGAAGTACTTTATTCAATCCTAATAATATTGAGTAAAAAGATAAAAAGAAAACAAGAAAGATCAATCATGCATAAAGCATTTTCAACGAAAGATCAATCATTATAAAACACTTTCCAACTTCAATGCAATTTTATTTAAGCATTTCTAAAATGCAATAAATTCCTCTGTAATATTTTTAAAATTATCACATTACTACATTAATTTATTATACATGAAAACTTAATACTTCATCGAAAACAATGAACTTCATTCAAATGACGACATTTAAATATAAATTACCTTGTTTAAGCATCTCTAAAATGCGATACATTCCTCGGTAATATTTTTAAAATTAACATAATACTACAATAATTTATTATATTTGAAAACTACATCGAAAGCAAATGAAATTTATTCAAATGACGTCATCGAAATATAACACCCCAGGCTCTCTCTATAAAAGCAGTATTTCATTCATAAACAGTTTTCCATTCATATCATTGATCACAATACTATAATAATTTATTTTAGTTATAAACTTAAGACCATGGAGGTTCAAGTAATTAAACTCTATGCTTAAAACTTCATCAAAAAATCGTTCTTCTCTGTGTGAAATCAATGAATCTTTAATTCCTATCAGCTATATTGTAGACTCCATGAGCTAAATAATTTTGCGTTTAAGAAATGCAGCAATTCTTATACAACTCATATTATATTTCTTGGTATTTACATTCTCCATAAGTGAAAATTAGACTTCTCTGTAGAAATAATCAAAGTTGGATGATCATTTAAGCTCAAATATATGTAATTGCGTTGTTTCAGTATGTAGATTCACATAATTTAACCAAAAATAAAGTGGTTTTAGGACGGATACAACACTAAATATGAATTAGAAAGAGCTTTAAAAATCACGATTTTGACACAAGATGGATGCCCTATTTTATTTTGAAGTGGGTCACGTGATTTCTTCATATAATGATCACGTGATCGCTTTATATAATGGGCACGTGATCGCTTCATATAAAAGGTGTAATTATTGTTTTAATTTTTATTTTAAAAACTACTGAATGAATTTTGTTGAAATTTGTTTTACATTTTGTTTTTGGGATAATTGAAATATTTCCTAAAACTTTTGAAGCCATTTGTGAATTTTAAATCTGCTTAAAAATGTTTGAAAAATTAGGTCCCATAGGGTTCAATGTATTTCATTTTTTCATCTCGGGTTCAATGTATTTCATTTTTTCATCTCGGGTTCAATGTATTTCATTTTTTCATCTCGGGTCCAATCCAAAATTAATTGGGTGATATTATTTATTTATATTCCCATAGGTCCCACAGACCGTCTAAACATACTAAAATTCCATTTTGATAAAGTCATTTTACGGCAGTTATCGTGCTAACGGACAGATAGACAGACAGGATGAACAAAGTCACAAACACTTTTCAGCTTTGTTATAAAGTGTTAAAAATGGAAATAATACTTGGATTTAAATATAATTTACAATTCTCAATTGAAAAATCGAAAAATATAATATAGACACACTCTGCTAACAGGAATTTCATTTCAAAAAACTAAAGCAAAAATGCACGTAGGCGCGTAGCTATAAATAACAAGAAGGATCATGCATAAAGCATTAATCATGAAACGCTTTCCAACTGATATGCAATTTTATTTAAACAGCTCTAAAATGCGATATATTCAGAACTGATATTTTTTTAATTATAACAGTACTAGGGTAATTTTTTATACTTGAAAATTTCAAACTTCATCAAAGAAGACAATGGCAGTTACACAAAATGAATTTAATTCAAATGACGCCATCGAAATATAAATCGACTGCTTCTTTATATAAAATCATTCATATAACTTTCAAATTCATTCATAATATTTCATTCATATAACTTGGATTTCTGACTTTAATTAAATAATAAGCTAATTAATTTTGCGTGAAAAAACATTCAATCATTCTTATGCAACTCACCTTACAATCGCTTGATTTGTTTACATTCTGCATACGTTAAAATTAAGCTTCGTTGTATAAAAAATCCAAGTTGAGTGACCATTTAATATAAAAACATATTGTAATTGCGTTGGCATGGAATTTAGATACATAGACAATACGCAAAAATAAAGCGGTTTCAGAACGAATGCAACACTGAATATAAATATAAAATATCTTAATACATCGCGTAATTATTATTTAAAATTTTATTTAAAGAGCTACCCAACCTATTTTGCTGAACTTTTCATTTTACCCATTTTATGTGATAATATGAATATCTTCTAAAATTTTGGTAACAATTTGTGAATTTTATGTCACATTAAATGTTGCATAAATTTTTGTTAATTGTAAATGATTTTTACTAAACATAATTTTATGAATCAAAATTCCTTCCCTAGAATACAATACAGGAGTCAATGAGCAAAGCAGAATGATCGGAAACTTCTTGCATATTGTTCTATTAACTTCCTCATATGACAAGATATAAATTATCAGCTTTTATTTTAGTGACAATGGACAAAGATTTTGCCCGCTTAATCTTCTTCCTTTCGCCAGCCGCGCTTCTTTTCTGCTTCCTATTTAATTCCTCCCATGTAATTCGCGCATTATTCCTTCGCTTACCAGAGATAACAGGTTTATGGTGGAGTGCAGCGAGCAGTTTTATTTAGAAAAAATCGGATGTGGGCCGCACATGACTTTTCCTACTCAAAGTCATTTTCTTTGATAATTCATTAAATTGAGTTTAGTGTCACAAAGTAACACTCCATCTCGTTTCTATTGGTGGCGAAACATATTTTCAAAGGCGGCGCAACAAAAATATGCAAACAAAAATAAAATGTCTCATCCTAGAATAATGGGGTGTGTCTTATTATTTTCATCGTCAAAAGTTACGCATAAAACAAGCACCTAATGAATACATTTGAGCACACGTAGTCTTTTATTTGATATTTTGACGATTTTTCGTAAAAATGGCAGGTTCTTTATTCCTCAATTGTACCAAAATCTAATCAGCACCAGGGTTACCCACAAGTGACTTATCTATCCAATTCTTTAGCTAGAGTGGATACATGCGATTTTTGTGGGCCATTTCTCAAACAAAAAACAGGTTCTTTTATCCCGAATCGTACTAAAATCTAATCACTACAAAAGTGACTTACCTGTAAGGTTTTATAAAATCAGGTCAGTATTTTAGAGTGGATATGTACAATGCACAGATAGATATCACGCTAAAAATAGTTTTTCCGTATTCTAGAGGTGAAAACTCGAGTTGCGATTTTCGACTCGATTCCAATACGTTCTCTACACATTTATTCTATATTACAGGGAAAGTAAAAATAACTTGTTTCATAAATTTATTTTCAATTATGTTGTCAGCACGTACATTATCTTATGTATGTAGTTAAATTCCTAAAAATTCTCAATACATTTACCTCATACAATTCAAAAAACATATTCATATTATATATATCTGACTTTTTTCTTTATTATAGGATGTACCAGCACAGTCCCCGTCCAAGTACACCACCACCACGACTATGCATGGGAAACTGGAACCGGCGGACACCCACTCCCTCCGATATCTGCTCCTAATATCCAGAGTCCCATGTTAGTCATCCACCCCTCCCATTTAATATTTTCTATTTTTTATACAAGCCCCCTGTCAAAACATATAAAGTATACCAACCCCTAACATAACGCAATGAATAGAGGCTCCCCTAGACCCTTTAACAAGCCTATTTAACAAATTGACACTCTCTCTCCGCCTTTCTGGGCATATCATTCAGTTCCAACCCATCTATCTCTAAACAAAGTGTGCGTCCATTGCATTGTTTCAAACGCGGATCGGAAGATCAAGCAGGAAGCGAGTCTCATTAACCCCATGGTTTAAATATTTATATTCTGAATTTTTAAATTGGGATGGGCTCTTTATATTAATTTTTCTATTTAGCTGAATCATAGAGGGAGGTCTCATCTCTAACTCCATGAGTAGAATACAGTTTTCATTTCATTCCTTCATGAATGAAAGTCTCAAGACCATTGCGTCCTGTTGTGGCAAAGCCTTCGGCCTGAGATTACAGACACAAAAATAGAAATAAAAAGAAGAACATTGAGAGGCTATTTCTCCAGATTCAAGGGTTTATTTGAAAAATGGATTTCAGATTTGGATTCAACTGCATCGGATGCGTTTTTTCAGCCCTCGAGGTTGCATTGAGTGCTCAGACATACTGACACCGCGCTTTTAGAGATGTGATTACAACTATTCTCAATAAAAAATGACTGTCACAGAATAAAACTATTTTAATAACATTGTTTAAGGAAATCCACGTCCTTTCGATTCTATCAAAAACTCGCCAAACATGTGAAAAATGGAATTCTTTCTATTAGTACTGGAATAATAAATTTTTGCTTTTATAAAGATGTTCATATAGTAAAGAAATTATGTAAAGAGAAAGTAGTGTCTTGAAGAAAATTTTCGAATTCAAGATTTGGATGGCAATATATCCCCCCGGGGGGTGTATTGTCAAGTAGAGTATCAAACGAAAGAATTTTCAAGCCGTTTAAAGTCGAAGGCAACTCACTATAATTGTAATCATTTAGACCAAAAATACCGAATTTTCAAAAAAATTCTTGTAAAATTAAAAAAATAAATAAATAATATAAATTAAGAAACAATAAATTCTGGCATGAGAAAGTTGATTGGATCCACACTCCAGCCATGTTATTTATTATTCTCTCATAGCATGACATTAAAAAATAATCTAAATGGCCCAGAGAAACACATAAAAAGCGTCGTAAAATACATTTCCCGTATTAAACGGGATGCTTTAGTTGTGTAATATCCTATCATAAAATGTATTGCTTATGTAAAACAAATTGAGATTTCCCCTAATTAAGAACAATAGACAGGGAAGTTCTTTATCAATGCTTTTTAAGCGTTATTGCATTCATATCTGACGCATAAAATGGAAAATTGCAAAAGCAGTACTGAAGCAGCACATCACTTGAACTACACTGAAATGTTTGAAAAAAAAAACGTTATTTCAAACAATGAGACAGAAAAATTATATTTTTAGGAACGTGTAAATATTCCTCACCGGAGTCTATTTTGAACATCAGACGGCGAAAACACCGCGACAGGCAACTTTTCTATGACATGAATCTGGGGTTGCCACATTCTGAAGTTCGAAGGAGAGTTGGCGGATTTGGCCATTTATGGCTAATATGTTGACAGATGGTGACTTTTCGAAGGTTCGAGAGCCACCTTGAAATAACGATTATTCTACGAGAGTTTTCTGAAAGTTTCTACATAGGAAGCATAGGAACCACATAGGAACTATATCTACATAGGAACTGTGACTTGCATTAATGTTTTAGGAATAGCAGCTGCTGTTTTGTGAAATTAGATGCCTCATTGTTTAGAGAATAGTTACAGCTGTTTTGCGAAATAAGTGGAGCATTTATTTGCTATTTTACTATACCTGGCAGCTGTTGGGTGATTTTGTTAGATAGTTATTGAGCTATATGCTGTATAGTGTTCCGGTTTACGCTGTGCTTGTAAATAAACGTGTTAGTCATCCGTAAATTGAGAATCATTCTTTTATCTTGAGTGTACACCCAACATTACAGAGGACAAGCGTAACAACAGAACATAATTTCTGGTCATTTGAAAACTTTAACGTAAAAAGTTGGCTATGTGGTAAATTAACACATAGCAGTGTGGAGTCCAGTTAGATAAGAAAATAATTTCTCAAGAATTTAGTACCCGAGAGTCGGCTGTCAAGTTCGGAGATCCAGGGTTCGATTTCCAGTTGGGGCAGCACGTTTTTTTGCAACAGTTGGCAGCTTCTGTATGTTCATATAAAAATTCCGCAATATATTATAAAATCGCTGTTTCATATGTTCCTAGTCTAATTATGACCGATACATCGGTAGTATGAGTATCAAGTGGAACTGTTGCAATGGCAGTTATCAATTATTCAGTGCTGAACAACATTAAAATAAGTAAAATGGGTCTATCTAAAACAGGGGCGATATCCTAACTACATGGAATACCAATACATTTCTTACAGTTAGTTCTTCAAGCGTTTTATAGGAAAATAGTCGCACAATGCCACACACGACGCAAGACAATGTAGTGTGTCTGTCTGTGCAATGTATGTATCCACTCAAATTCAAATACAAATATATCCAATTTTACAAAATTTTATAAGTCATTTGTGGGTGACCCCGCTGCTGATTAGATTTAGGTACGATTCGAGATAAAAAAAACCAGCCTGTTTTTGCGAAATGGTCCGCAAAAATCGTATCGCTAAATTACTACTTGACCCATTTCACGAAATTAGGTAGTTAAGTCGCTTGAAAAATACTCTGATGCTGATGGTACAAATTATTGCTGATTGGTACAAATGGGAAAAAGAGAGCCTACCTATCTTACGAAATGACCCGAAAAAATTGTTAAACTCAAAAATAAAAGACTACGTACGCTCAAGTGTATCCATTAAATACTCGGTTTATACGTCAGTTTTGACTATGAATAGAATAAGACCCATTCTATGACTCTAAGAGTAACCGTTCTCGAGATATTTTAGTTTTTCCATATTTGCTTCGCCGCCTTTGAAAATATATTCAGTTACCCAATTAAAACGAAAATTGAACTAAACGTGCCCATTCAGTGTTACGTTAAATAATTATGAGTGATATTTTGCTCCATTAAACTCAATTTAATAAATTATTAATGAAACAAAGAGAAAATGGCTTTGCGTCTGTAGGAATTAATTGTCATGTGCTGCTCATATCAGATGTTTTATTTTTGTGATGACTATATCTTCCTAAAATAAATGAAATAAATGAATAAAATATTCGATGACATAATATTATAAACAGATAAAAAAGAGACGAGAAATACCAATATTTAGAAAGAAAAGATGGTATTGTTATTCTGAAATAAGTTATGTCTGACTTCGAAGATTCTTTTTCAAGTGAAAATGTCCAAAAATGGTAAACAGTAAGAGTAAAAACATCTAAACTCCGTAGATCAATATATCATCGGCATGAATGTCAATTTCAGGCGACTTTGAATGGCATATTTCAGAGACGAGAAATATAATACAAGAGAAGTGGAATATAGTTTTTCGGATTTATATTTAGGTTTTCAATGTGACTGATCTTTGAGAAAGTTTCATGAAATAAAAATAAGTTCACCACCTTGCTGAATAATAGTGAGCTTTCTTCAAAGGTTTATTCCTTTGTTACTTTCTCAGATGTATTAGCATTGTTTTTACGAAGTTTTTCGATTTCGAGATTTTCACACTAATACATGTTTTAAGACCACCTAAACACGTTTTGACTAAATTTAGAGTCATATATGCCTGTATGTCTGGGGTCGACTTCTTGTGTAGACTATTTCTTGTGTGCCCTAAATATTGATGGATTTTCCCGAAACTTTATATCCGGCTTTGTTATTAAAAATCTAGGACTAGATATAATACCTTAAAATGCGAGCCAAATCTTTGAAGTTCATTCGAAACTTATTCGAAATTTTATATGTTTTAATATGGCAGCATAGGATAAAACCTGACATAATCATTATTGTTGTAAAAAATAGCCACAATACAAATTTTCTACTCCTGACGTCATGACTTCCCCTTAGGGTCAAGTTACCCGCCCCACGGTTGGGGGGATGTATATTGTCAATTATGGTATTTTGTACGCACATTAGATCACAATCTCAATTTAAAACCAACAATGATACATCATGCATAAAGCATTGATTATGATACACTTTCCAACTGAAATACAACTTTATTTAAGCATCTCGAAAATGCGGTGATATTTTTTAAATTATCATTGCATTTTTGTTAATTATAACAGAACTACAATAATTTATTTTGCTTGAAAACTTAAAACTTCATCGAAAAACATGAACTCTATTCAAATAACATCATCGAAAAGAGTTAAATAATTTTGCGTGAAAAAATTCAGAAATTCTTATACAACTCATCTTACTATGCTCTGTTTACATTCTGCATTCATTTAAATTAGGATTCGTTGTAGAAACAGTCAAAATTGAGTGATCATTTAAACTTAAAAATAGTGTCATTGCGTTGGCGCAGAATATAGATGCACAGAAAAAACGCAAAAATAATGGGGGTTTAGGACGGATGTAGCACTCAATATACATTTAAAAGAACTTTAAAAATCACGATTTTTACTCTGGGAAAAAATATGGATGCCCTATTTAATTTTGAAGTGGGTTACGTGATCTCTTCATTTTATATAGGTGTCATTGTTATTTTAATTTTTATTTAAAAAAAAACTACGCAACCTATTTTGCTGAAATTTTGTATGTATATTTTATGGGATAATTTGAGTATTCCTTAAAATTTTCGAAGCAATGTGTGAATTTTAACTTTGCTTAAAATATGTTTGAAAAATGAGGTCCCATAGGGTTCAATGTATTTCATATTTTCAACCCAGGTTCAATCAAAACTAATTAGGTAATTATTCATTTACATTGACACATGCCCCACACACCGTCTCAACAACATACAAAATTTCATTTTGATAAATTCATTTTTACGGCAGTTTTCGTGCGAACGGGCAAACAGACAGACAGACAGACAGACGGACGGACAAACAAACACAGAATGAACAGTCATAAACGCTTTTCAACTATGTTGTAAATTGTTACTAATAAAGCATTGCTATTCTTAGCTGGTAAAAAGTAAGAAATAAAATAGGTTCACTCTTCCTCATTTATACAAAATTTGAATTCTATGTTTTAATAGATCCCCTGATGAGTTACAACACAAGTTAAAACTGTTGTATTTACATATTATAGTAAACTTAAATGCACAGCAATGAAGTGGTAAAGAATTTTAAAATATTATATTTAGCGTGAATCTGGCCTCTCATGGGGCATTTCGCTCTCCATAAAAGGCAAACTCATTCTCCCGTATAATAAATTCAAGTACATAACTATATTAAAATTCTCGCTTTTGGAATGAAATTTGTTTTGAAACAATAGGAGACTGGAATACCAATACCATGGGTTGAAATAAACATGTTATTAGGCAAAGACTATTCTGAATCATAACCACACACTGTGTTATATTTCACAGTGGACGGATTACATTCCAAAATGACTTTCCAAATTAAATTTGATTTTCTCTTTTCTTATTAAAAAATTCATTAAACTGATTTTAATGTCACACAATAACACTCATCATTATTTTAAATTGCAATAAATTGGCACTTTTAATTCAATTTCCGTTTTCATTGGGTAATATATTTGAACATAAGCAGTCTTTTATTTTACATTTTGACGAGTTTTGCGGACCGTATCGCAAAAAGGCAAGTTCGGCCTCAAAATCTTTTCAGCACCAGGGTCACCCACAAGTGACTATCTACCAAATTTTATGAAATTTGACCATTTAGTTCTCGAGTAGATACAGAGATGTTTTGCGAGCCATTTCGTAAAAAAACAGGCAGGTTGTTTTATACCGAATTGTACAAAATCTAATTAGAACTGGAGTAACCCAGAAGTGACTTATAAATGTTATGAAATTTGGTCACTAAGTTTTTGAGTTAGAGTGGATACATTCATTGCATAGACAGACACACGCACACATACGTCACACTAAAGAGATATTTTTCGTATTCTAGAGGTCCCAAAACGCGTCAAAAACTCGACATTTTCGACACGATTCCAGTATTTCCTCTATACATTATCCTGTATTGCAGAGAAAACAAAAAATATGCCCACAATTTACATTATATAATATAAAAACATGAAAACTTAGCACGAGAAACCAGTTAATACCATCCCGTTCGAAGACTCTCTACGCCTTAAGTACCCATATTTTAAGGGCCAACATTATAACAACTGGGCCATAGATAGATTTGATGTAATAAAATAACATCTACAGTAAGCCTAGAGGCATTAAAAGAATTTAACTCATCTACAATACATATTGCTCAAGAAACAGATTATTAATATTTATTTCAATATAATCTACATAAATAAAATTGAAAATCTGTCTGCTTATGTGTGTGTGTGTTTGTGCGTGTGTGTGTGCGTGTGTGTGTGTGTGTGTGTGTTTGTCTCATCATCATCATGGAGGAACGGCTACACCGAATTGGTAAAAATTTTCGGGGTGGACTTGAAATAGACCCCCTTAAAATGAAGTCCATGTTATGAGAGTTTAGGATCAGGGGTTATCGATATATTAATATAAAACACACTATTAGACCTTCCATTGAGATAGCATTATGCAGACGATTTTGTTCTGCAAAGTTATTTGAAAAAAAAATTCATGTGGCTAAGCAACGGGATTAAACACAATGGATTTATATTTGAAAAAAAAAAGAATATTGTGTTGGTAAGCAGCGGGGTTAATTCAATGATTTAATATAGCAGTAAATATTTTTAATTTTAATAATAAAGAAATGTATATAAATAAATTGTATTTGCATTTTTAATTGGATTACATCCATTATGGTCTTTGAATTGGAAGATTACAGAGATTATTGATATTTTCAAATTCTTAGGTCATTTGTTGTATTTTGGTGAAAGATTTTCAAATCAAAATATTATAGTACGGGTATATTTACTAATACACGGGTATAATTTTCAAATCTATGAAATCATAAATAGTGCAGGTATATCGTCTAATCCACGAGGATGTAAGTAGGTACATCTTCTAATACAAATTTAACACTATTATTTTGGCATATAATGATTCAATTTCATTTTTTCTGTATATTCGTTTACAAACGGGATCAGGATGCTTTATTTTTCAGATCTGCCTGTGAAGATCATTGTGTATAGAGATAATACAGATTTTTACATTTATTTTTAGGAGCATAATTTAAATATTTTAATAGAATGTTTTAAATAGCAATGTCATTTAGAATACTATAAGAATTTATGCATGATTGTGAATTTTACGTTTGTTTACATTGTACATTCAGTACCAAGAACGGGTAAGCTTCTAGTATTTAATGTATCTTTTGCATAACCCGAGCAAAATGATTACCTATTTTATACCTATATTTATTACCTATTTTACCTATTTTATTATATTACCTATATTTGTTGGAATACGAAATTTAAGAGTTTTTTCATTTGGTTTAAGTAACAAACGTGATCATTAAACTTAGCGGCGTTTTATTAATTAGATAAATCACTACTAATTAAGTTTTTGGTGTAAACTTCAATTATGTAAATAGAATCAACCCGACATTTTGGGGAAGAGAAAATAGGCCATCGTCTGATGAATTATTCTCCAGGGACCTATTATGCAATTTATAGCCACATTTTTAGAATCACTTAACAGCACTAGAATTATCAACAAATTTGACAAGAACGTTAAGAAGAACGAAAATGATGCAAATTCTGTTCAAACTTACAAAATAGAGGTTTGTCATGAACGCATAATTAATTAAACGTAACTCGTAGCATTAATACCTTCCCTACAACACATGGTAATGTATAGGGAAAGTATTGGAATCATACCGAAAATCGGAACTCGGGTTTTTGACGGATGTACAAATTTTGTGATCTCTAGAATACGATAAAACTATGATGCTTGTGTGTGTGTGTGTGCGAGCGCGCGCGTCTGTCTGTGCAATGAATGTATCCCCTCTTACTCAAAAACGAATAGACCCAATTTCATGAAATGGTATTGGCAATTTACCTGTGGGTAATTCTGGCGCTGATTCGATTGTGGTACGATTAGGAGTGAGAGAACCTGCCTTTTTTGCGAAATTACCACTCTAGCAAAACAGTAATTAGTCCATTATCCAGTCTAGCTAAATAGTAATTAGTCAAATTTCGCAATTTTGGTGGATAAGGCATGTCAGTTAACCTGATGCTGATTAAAATTTGATATGATTCGGGAAAACAAAACCTGCCTTTTTCGCAAAATGGCTCAGAAAAATTGTTAAATATCAATGACTATGTTTGCTCAACTATATTAATATTAAATGCTTAAATGATGAAATAAATGATGAAAAGAATAAGACCAACCCCATTACTTTAAGTCCAGCCGTTCTCTAGATATTTTAGTTTTCTCACATTTTCACTACGCTATTTTTTTAAAATAAGACCAGTTACTAAATGAAAGCAAAAACAGAATTAAAAGTTACCTATTTAGTGTCATTTAGAGCACATATAGTATTTCGCAAAAAAAAAAAAAAAAAAAAAAAAAAAAAAAAAAAAAAAAAATTATTTTTCTCCTGAACCGTACCAATCGTACGTGACTTATTTCAATACTTATCCAATTTTGAAATTGTGTCAACTAGTTGCTTTCCTTATATACATAATTTATAAGGAAAGTATTGTGGCGGGGTCGAAAATTCGAATTCGAGTTTTCGACGTGAGAGCACGTTTCAAGCATCCCTGATCACGAATGGAACATTTTTGAAGTGATGTCTTTGTGTGTGTGTGTGTGTGTGTAAAAGTATGTGTGTGTGTGTGTGTGTGTGTGTGTGTGTGTGTGTGTGTGTGTGAGTGTGTGGAGACGATAACTGACGAACGAATGGACCGATTCGAACGAAATTTGGTACAAAAATCACAATCCGTAAACCCTGGAAGCCTATTATTTTTATACGCAATCGAATGTTCAGAACCCCCTAAATTTTCGAGTGAAATTTTGAAAAAACCGTCAAAAAATCAAAACCGCTAATAAAGTTACACAAATAGATATTTCGTATGCAATTTTTCATTAGAAAACGATTGACATAAATTTTAGAACGCTAACATGAACCGTTCTCGAGATATTGCACATTTTTAAAAAGAATTATCAAAAAGTTATATAAAATAAAAAGAAATATTTCCTATTGAGAAACATGTTCACTTTTCATATGTAATACCATGCGATAAATTGGGTGACATCATCCTCGTAGAACTAGCTCGTTCCATTCATAAAAAAATATACTTTGAGTAATAATTTTGTATTTGAACGCCAATAGTCATTTATCTGCTGTAAGAATAACTTAGTTCTCCTTCCATAAAGCTTGGATTTATGGAAGTCGCGAGATTTTAGCGACGAATTTGGTGGAATGTCGCCAACTTGGCGGCATTTTTAATTCTTGCCAAATAACAAAAATCTTGCCAAATAGATAAAAACGACTCTACATCAATGAAAATGACGACTCATTGAAGAAAATTCAATATCTTGGAAAGAATATAAGTATCTACTATAAGAATAACAATTTTTTTAACTGTAAAAGTATTAAATTTATTGCATTATATAAAGAAAGTCTTGAAAGAAAGTCATGTGTTGCCCATATCAGATTTTTTTAAAACTAGAGTAGGTACATATGATTTCTGTGGACCATTTATTTCTCAAGAAAGATCAGGTTCTTTTAACCCGCATTGTACCAAAATCTAATCAGCACAAGGGTCACCCACAGGTGACTTACCTATAACATTTTATGAATTTGTGTCAATTAGTTTTGGAGTTAAAGTGGATACATACAATGTAGGAACACACACAGAGAGAGAGAGAATAGCTAAAATTAGCTTTTTGTTTTCTAGAGGTCCTGAAACGTGTAAATCCATCAAATGCTCGAGCTGCGATTTTTGACACGATTCCAATACTTTCCCTATACATTACCATATATTTCAGGGAGAATAAAACTGTATAATCAACAGAGATGGGTAAATAGATTTTCTTTTCTTAGATACCTATGATTTTATTATTTGTGAGACATTTTACGGTCTCATCAGGATGAACAGAAATGACTGGTCTAAGCGAATTGTATGTTACTGACTATACTCTCAGCTGCGGTATGCCGTGAAAAAACATCAGATTCTGGTTGGGTGTGGATAGCAGCTACGGCATTCGTGAAAAACTGCTTTTAATGTATCACAGTATGCTTCTGCTAACACAGGTACATTCGGTTTTTAAAAATGGTTTGGATAGGGCAGGAATGTGATGATCTTCTATAAAATATAATTCGAGGTATCCGTTTTTTAATTAAAACATTAATCTTTTACCTATGGGTGGGACATCGTCCATCTCAACCGAAGAACCTCTCAAAAGGAGTCATTTGACATACCCTAACCCAAACAGTCCGATCCCCCGATGCAAAGGGTTCGATTTCCCTTTGCAGGCATTGGCGTCCTTGTGACGCTAATATCTGCAAAGGGGGATCGAACCCTTTTTGCATTGGTGGATTGAATCTCCTTTTGCAGGCATTGGCGTCCTTGGACGCCAATGCCTGAAAAGGGGGATCGAACTGCTTGGAATAGGGTATGTCAAACACCTCTCTTTTTGAGAGGTTCTTTGTTTGGGATGGACACTGTCCCACCCGTAAACAAAAGGTTAAAGAAAGTAGCTTTCAGATTTTGCCATTAAAAATACAGTTCTTATTTTATCGGAAAACTTCACTTGCATTGAACATTTACAGAATATATTTCAATTTAGAAAGTATGTACGTCATATTACGGATTTCACAATTAGTAAAACATTACCTCCCATTGAGTGTCATTTTTATCAATTTGGCGACATTTGATGATATCACGCAAAATACGTCGCCAAATTTTTCGCCAAATTTTATTGGTGGTTGGACGGAGAAATAGGTTATTCTTATAGTAGATTCCGATATTCTTTCCAAGGCAAAGCATAACATTTTTGTGAAATTGGCGATATTTGCGTCATTTTGACACCATTCAAGAAGTTACCCAGTTGGAGGTATCTCAGTAAATGTGTTGCCAAAATTTTCGCCAAACAGTTCCGAGGGAGAAATGGGTTATTTCTTATTGTAGATTCTTATATTCTTTCCGAATTGAATTTTCATCGGTTTCGTGACATTTTCGTTAATTTGGCTACATTTTGATCAATTTGGAAACATTTTAAAGAGTCAACAAATTTGCTACGAAGTCAGATGGTTGGACTGACAGACAAAAGCAACCGAAATATCATTAAAATACTATCTCCTTTCAAAACACAATTAATTTCATTCATTTGGGGGTCATTGTTATCAGTCTAGTGACATTTTTATAGATTTGACGATTAAATTAAATTGTCTATATTTTTAATAATTTGGAGACACTTAAAAAACGTTGCTAAATGTGTCGTCAAGTGGGACGGTTGGATTTGATAAACAAACGCTACCAAAACATTATTGCAATATTATTCTCGTTCAAAACACAATTCATTTCATTAACTTGGCGTCTTTTTTATAAAATTGGAGATATTTTCATCGATTTGGCGAATTTTCTTCAATTTAGTAACATTAAAAATGTCATCCAGTTAAAGATATCCCGCCAAATGCATCCCTAAATTTTTTGCCAAGCGTTACAGCGATGGACGGACGAACGCAAAGAGAAATGAGTTAGTTATTCTTACAGTGAATAGAATAGAGAAAAAATAATTCCGGATATAACAATTCCACAGTGTCTCCAAATTCAGATAATGGGGAGAATAAACTTTTAATATTATGAACATAATGTAAAAGTATCAGGTTTAAATGTGGATTTTAATTTATTCGGAATAAATAGCACTTCTGAAGTCCCGAAACTTTTCCTATGGCGTGTGTTTTCCGGGAGAATTCCTTCCTTTTTTCTGACTGGATTCCCATAAGAATTGGAATAATATTTTAAGATTACTTTTAATGCTCTTTTTAATGTAACGTAGGCATATTTCTCTAGCTTTTTTTCTGGAACACAGAGCGGTATCGTGTGCAAAGTAAATCACATGAAAGCGAGTTTTAATTCACAGCGCTGTATAAATTACGCAAATAAAAATAATTGCTTCTAATGCACTCATTTAAAAAAATAGGATGTGAGCAGCGCATCGGTTTTCCTACATACTCACATTCGCGTTCTCTTTATTTCTTCAATAGTTCATTAAAGTGAATTCTATTGCACAACGTAACACGCATTTTAAATGACCTCAATTTGCACTTATAATTCATTTTTGTTTACATTTGGTAATGAAATATACGTATTTTCAAAGGTCAGGTACCAAAAATGCGAGTAAACTAAACTATCTCGGGAATAGTTAGTCCAAGAGTAATGATGTTGATCTTATTCTTTTCATCGTCAAAAAGTACGCATAAAGCGATTATTTAATGGATATATTTGAGCATACGTTGTCTTTTATTTTAGATTTTGACATTTTTTGCGGACCCTTTTGCAAAGAAAAACAGGTTCTGTTTCTCCGAATCATACTAAAATCTAATGAGCACCAGGGGAAACCAACAGTGACTTATCCAACAAATTTGTGAAATTTGACCAATTAGTTTTTTAGCTGGAGTGGATATACAGACAATCTTTGCGGGTCATTTTGCAAAAATAGGTGGGCGCTTTTATCACGATTCGTACTAAAATCTGATCAGCACCAGGATCACATACAAGTGACTTATCTATAAAATGTTATGAATTTGGGTCCATTGGTTCTTGAGTTAGAGTGGATGCATGCATTGGGCAGACATACACACACGCACAGACGTCACGCTAAAAATACTTTTTCGTGTTCTAGAGATCCCCAGACGTCGAAAACTCGAGCTGCGACTTTCGACAAGGTTCCAATACTCTTGCTATACATTACTATATATGGAAGGAAAATTAAAAATATTCAAAGAAGAATACGGGACATTGTGATGTCGTCATTATATTTTTCTTTACATAAATGCTTTTAGTTTTATTATGCATTATACACACGGAAAAGAGTCTGTGATTCGTTTAAATTTTTCGTTTTTCGGGTGAAACATAAGTGAGAATCAGATGGGATCCTACATAGTTTCTGTGTTCAGTAAATTTAAACATATGTTGTTACTACTTATTCTGATTTTGGAGACTGTACAAAGATCTTTGAATTGAGCTACATTCATCCCATTTCGTTTTTCGAAAATTGAAAGGCGCAGAATTTCGATGAATTCTCAGATTTTGGAATGTTACCCACATGATTCGAGCTTTAAGTTTTGGATGTGGGTACGTGTTCTTTTATGAAACTAAATGACTGTAGAAATACATCAAGTTATTTAAAGTATTTAAATAAAACATTTAATATTTTTTAGTCCTGATGCGCCTCAAATGTATTGATATATTTTTGGGTCAACTGAAATTTCTTGTCATTCTAAGGATTTTAAATTTATTCAAAGATATTTAAATCCATTTTTACAATTATTTCACGATGTTTAAATATATTTTTACAATTTTTTCAAGCTATATAAATATATTTTTAAAATGACTTCAAGGTAATTAAATATATCTTTACAATGACTTCAAAATATTTTAATATATTTTTACAATGACTTCAAGATATTTAAATATATTTTTACAATTATTTCGAGATATTTTAATATATTGTTACAATTTTAAATACATTTTTGCATTTATTTCAATATATTTAAACATAGTTTTACAAATATTTCAAGACTGCAGAATAAACAACTTATATTTTGAGTGACACAGGAAGACTTAACGATCTCGTTGATGTAAGGTTCTATGGAACGTTAGCACACAAATAACGTTAGAGAAATGACAGCATATAATATTATCTTTTCCTAAATTTTTGCAAATTTATGATAAATTCCGCTATTCCATAAAGATCATATGTCTCTCTATGAGGATGGATCTTCGATATGTCCAAAGTGGCTTAACTCAAACTTAAATTATTTGATATTTGAGACCTTTGGGGCCAAGGGCAATAACACAGGGCTGCACTGAGTCAATCCAACTAAATTTATTGTGCACTTCACACAGCCGATGGCTGTGTAAAGCAAATGATGACATAGACAATAATTATTATTGCACGAGCCCAGAATAATTTACAATATATTCCAGATACTACCACTAACTGGCCTGGTGATAACTCTAAAATGAAGTCGATTCTAAAGCTTCTATACTGGCCTTCTTTTATCTCGCCTCGTATTGCGGTCAAACCCCGAATACTAGGCATTTCCTAGTCATTGCTGTATCACTGGGTTTCCCTTCCACGTACTCCCTCAAGACCAGACTTCGACAAGACAAGCACGAACTAAGGAAATTTCCCGATCCGAAACTTATTCCTACATATTCCTACATTCCATAGGAATACAGACATTGCTGATTTGGTTTGTGATACGTCTAACAACTGAACCAGTTAGGATCGTTAGTTTAACTAAACATAAATTATAATGAAAATTGAGGGAAATAATAATCAAAAGGTTTTATTTAGACCTCATAATTTTATCGAATCATTCTATACCAAGATCGGTTTATTGATAACATTTACATTTCTCCTAATCTTTCTGAAACAGTTTTAATTTTAAGATTTATTTATTACACCACAGACTCTCAATTAGAGTCGCAAAGACGAGAAACAACCGAGTATATTCCTGGGAATAAACCAGGCCAGACCGATATTGAATTTTATTTATTTAGATTTTTGAACTTGTTCTGTTCGAGAGACATCGTGTCCACAAAATCACATACACACCTTCAAAAACATTGGATGAATATTATGTGGGTCGGAACATGGGTATTTCGGGCAAAAACTATAATTGACCTCACCACCGCCCTAATATTCCCTTAGTATTTATGTTCTGTATGTAAAAATAAATAATTATGTATGACTAGAAAATATTCATAGCTTGAGAGAAAATAAATCTGATGTGGGCAGCACGCGACTTTCACTACAGACTCAAATTCATTTTCTCTTTCTTCTTTAATTAATTCATTGAGATTTATTGAACAAAATGACACTCATAATTATTTGAAATGACACTGAATAGGCGCTTTTAGTTCAATTTCTGTTTTCATAAGGCAACTGGACATGTTTTTGGAGGCAACGTAGCAGCAATGGGAAAATAAAGCGTCAATAAAATGCGTAGCAAAAGTGCGAAGAGTCATGGGGTTGATCTTATGCTTTTCATCACCAAAAATTACGTATAAAACGTGTTTTTAATGGATACATTTGAACATACATAATATTTTATTTACGATTTTAAAGATTTTTGCGGGCCATTTTCCAAATTAAGCAGGTTCTTTTATCCCAAATTGCACCCAAATCGAATCAGCACCAGGACAACCCACTGTATAATGTATCTGCTGCCCACTGTAACGTATATGTTGAAAAGGTTTGTTGATTAGAATTTTAGGCCGATTGGATACATACCATTTTTGTAGGCTATTTCGTTACAAAAGGCTAGTTCTTTTATCTCATGCTAAAATCCAATCAGCGCCTGGGTCACTCACAAGTGACTTACCAATAAAATTGAATGAAAATGGGTTCATTAAATTTTGAGTTAGAGTAGATGCATACATTGCACACACACACATACAGACGTCACGCTAAAAATATATTGTATATTGTTTGTGTTCTAAAGGTCCCAAAACGTGTAGATCCGTCGAAAACTAGAGTTGCGATTTTCGACACGACTCCAAAACTTATTCTATACATTAGCATGTATTGTAGGATAAGTAAAAACCTGCTGAAAAATTGTAGAAGTGAGAATCGAATACAATATCTACCAACTCCTCATGGCCACTGCAAGCCTCAACGTTTGCTTTAAAAGCTCTTGTCCACCACAAAAGAGTACAAAAGAGTCCTTGAATGCCTTTTTTTGACCATAGAAATGAAAGCAGCATGATGTTCACTCAGAATTTCTCAATCTCTCTCAAAAGGAAAAGAAGCAAATCGAAATCAGCAATATGTCTCTTTATTTTCCAGACGCCTCCCATAATGCAGCAATCTTGAGAAAATGTCGAGAAAATGTGGACAGCGCATGACTTTCACTGAAGACTGCAATTCATTTTCTCTTTACTCATTGAATAATTCATTAAATTAAGTTGAATGGTACAAAATAACAAGCATCATTATTTGAAATGGGATAGAATGGGCACTTTTAATTCAATTTTCGTTTACATTAGGTAACTAGCTGGACGTATTTTCAAAGGAGTAGTAGCAAAAAGGCGAGTCAACTAAAATATCTCGAGAACGGTTCATTCTAGAGAAATGGGATGGGTCATATTCTTTTTATCGTCAAAAATGACGTATAAAATAGGCATTGAATGGATAGATTTGAGCATAAGTAGTCTTTTATTTCAAAGGTTGATGATTTTTGCAGACCATTTCGCAAGAATGGACAGATTTTTTTTCCCGAATCGTACCACAATATAATGAACTCTATGGAAACCTACTCTTGCTTTATCTACAAAATTCTGTCAAATTAGTTCTATTCGTTTTTATGCTAGAGTGCATACAGACAATGTTTGCCATTTCGTTGCCATTTCGCAACAAAAGGCAAGTCCTTTTAACCAGAATCATACCAAAATCTAATCTGACCTAGGGTCGCCTACAAGTGACTTACTTCTAATATTTTATCAAATTATCTTAATTTGTTTTTGAGTTCGATGGGATATAAACATGACACAGATAGACACACAGATATTAAAAATAGCGTTCTCACGTTCCAGAGGTCCCAAAACGTGTCGAACCGTCGAAAATTCCAGGTGCGATTTTCGACACGATTTCGATGCTTTTCTTATATAATACCATGCGTTGCAGGGAAAGTAAAAATATGTTTTAGTCTGAAGAATACAAATCAGTGAAGAATGTAGGTCACGTGGCAACTTAGCATGCAACTCGAGTAAGAAAGTAATTTTTAGGGGAAGAGAAGCGTCGCGTTGTTCGGGGGAGCACTGTGTTTCGTCAGCTATTAACACGTTTCCATTGCTTAGAGGCTTCAAAATGGATTCGATATAGAATGCAATTTTAATATGTTCTGCATAATGGGGTGTTTTGCATAATAATTGGATACACTCATAGTTATTCGGGATTCGAAAATGTTTTTAAAGTAATTCATTCGAACGAGGAGTGCGTGACGACTCAAATGCGTCGAACTTTATTATTTTAATCTTTGATATTAAATATGAAATATTATTTGAGAAGTGTGAAGTTTGCTCGTATTTCTGACGAGATAATTCTGATACGAAATGTTCTTAAATTGTGCTACCTTCGCCAAGGGACAAAGAACGGGATCCCTTGTGACGCGACGCACGTGAAGCCTACGTGTGGACGGGCTTGTCTCCTGTCCCTCTTGCTCTTCCTGCAGTTATGGAAGAAGTAACTGGCACGTATCCAGCGGGTCGGCTCCATGTCCCTTATTTATTTTCTCATACCATGTAATATAGTATAAAGAAAGTATCGTTTTCACGAAAACGTTCCAATTCGAGATTTTGGTACCAATATATGCTTTAAGACCTGCTGAACACGTTTGGACTATTTTTGAAGGGATGTCTGTCTGTTTGCATGTATGCGGTCGATTTCTTGTGTACACGATACCGGCCACACATATTAATAGATTTCACGACATTTTCTTTCCGGCTTTGTTATCAAAACATCTAGAATCAGATAGAATTTTTTTAAATTCGAGCGAAATATTTAATGTTTTGATATCACTTTCCCTACATACGTAATATAATGTATAAGGAAAGTATTGTGGCGGCGTCGAAAATTTGAATTCGAATTTTCAACGGGAGAACACGTTTCAAACATCCTGAACACGAATTTTCAACGGGAGAACACGTTTCAAACATCCTGAACACGAATCAAACGTTTTTGAAGTGATGTCTCTCTCTCTCTTTCTGTGTGTGCGTCGAAAACCCAGACCACTAGACTCGCCATAAGGTATGAACAGCAAATAGAGAGGCCGGTGTGTGTGTGTCGTCTCAGGAATGAATGGAACAATTCGAACAAAATTTGGTACAAAAATTGCAATCCATGAATATTGGAAGCCTTTTGTTTTTATACGTAATCGAATGTTCAGAAACCTCCAAAATTTCCGAGTAAAATTTTGAGAAAATCATAAAAACATCAAAATCTTTGATAAAGTTACGCAAATCATCATTCCTTACGTAATTTTTCGTTAGAGAACGATTGACACAAACTTTAGAAAGCTAGCATGAACGGTTCTCGAGATATTACAAATTTTCCAAATAAATGTATCAAAAAATCACATAAAATAAAAAATTGCCTAACTATTGTGAAATATGTTCACTTTTCATCTATATAAATAAAAATGAAAATCTGTCTGTCTGTCTGTCTGTCTGTCTGTCTGTATGTCTGTCTGTTTGTCACACCATCACGGGAGAACGGCTGAACCGAATTTGATGAAATTTTGTGGGTAGCCCAGAAATAGCCCCACTTAAAATTATATCCGTGTTTTGAGTTTCTACGACCAGTGGTTCTCGAGATATTAGTAAAAAACGAAATTTTCGTTTGTCTCATCATCACGGAAAAACGGCTGAACCGAATTGAATGAAATTTGGTGAATAGCCTTGAAATATCCCCCCATAAATTTTGTCCAAGTTTCGTGTTTCTAAGACCTGGGGTTGTCGAGATATTAATGAAAAACGGAACTTTTTCCTAGGAGTTCTACTCCCTAACTCCGTGGTTTATCCAAACGAAAAGCTTGAAAATCGTTTGAAAGTGAATTAAAATTTAATCTCTGAGTTTGATGGGAGATTTTTTGCGTTAATTAGTCACTTTCTGAAAACATGAATTGTTTGAAACATGATTTAAAGGGGAAATCTATCTCCATGGTTCATGGTTTATTTAAAACAAGCTTTTACGGAACAATGAGAAGTATAGAGAAATCAAAATCGTTATTTAATTTCGCAGTTTATGTTATAAGACATGACATATTTAACATGTTATAAGATTCTATCTTATATCATGTTACTCAGAAACGCAATTAAATTAAATCTGTCTGTTAATTTTAATAATTATTTTTTCGATTTGAATAATAAATAAATGGATATAAAAATATATTTTAGAAAAGAACGATTTGATTTTTCTTATAGCATTTTTGACTGGATAATATCAATTACGGTCTTCAGGTTTAAAAATTATTATTATTTATATTTTCGGGGATTATTGATTCAAGGATTATTGATATTTTCAAGTTATTATGCAATTATTTTATTATGACAAAAATTGTTTAAACTCATATATTGTATGTTGTACGAATCTTCTACAAATAAACGTGTATATCTTTTAATCTACGAGAATATAAGTAGTACAGGTATATTGACATATGTTTTGATATATATTGGCATATATTGGAATCAATTACGACCTTCTGGTATAAAGAGTACGGATATTATTGATGTTTTCAATTTATTACGTCATCTCTTTTATTTTGGCAAATATTTTTGAGACGCATATTGTAATACGGGTAATCTTCTACTAACACATTGGCATATTTTCTGATCTGCGACAATATAATTAGTACGGGGTTGCATATATTCATTCAATTCCTATTTTTTCTTCTGTAAATTTGCTTACAAAAGGGGGCAGGATGTTTTATTCTTCAGATCTGATCGTGAAGATAATTTTGCATAGTGAGAACATATATTCTTAAACTTCTCTTTAGGAGCAATAAATTTAATATTTTAACAGAATTTGCACATGATTGCGAACTTTAAGTTTCTTTAAATTATACAGTCCGTACGAATAACGGGTGTGCTGTTAGTGGTTAATAAATTTTAACATTTTAGGAGGATATATCATGTTGCTCGGCATCGCAATTAAATTAAATGTGTTTGTTAATGTTTTTATTATTTTTTTTCGATTTAAATAATAAATAAATGGATAAATGGATATAAAAGTATATCTTATGAATGGACGGTTTGATTTTTCTTTTAATTATATTAATTGCTGACTGCGTACATCAATTTCATTTATTTTGGCAAAGAGTTTTCAAGCTTATATCGTATTTAGCTACTAAACTCATATATTGTGTTTAGCCAATAAATTCATATAGCCGATTGTTGAAACAGAAAAAGAGTAGAGCGGGTATATCTTCTAATACAATTGTAGTGTTTTCATTTAGTATATTGAAACGGGATAAGAATGTTTCATTCAGATCTGCAAATTCAAAGCTACGAATTTGGAGGGATATAGCTAATTTGACAACTTTTCTTAAACTTTGCCAAATTGACGGAAATGTCGCCAAATTGATATAAACGACACACAAACAGCTGCCATAAACCTTCGGGTTGGTCGTGTGGCTTGGGTCTTCTACATATCAATGAAATTTTTTTTTTGTTTTGTTAGAAGAGAGTACTGAAATGATGTTTGGTTAGCATTTATCTGTCAGACCAACCATCCTACTTAGTAATACATTTAGCGAATTTTTAAAATGTCACCAAATTGATAAAAATGTTTTCAAATCTATAAAAATATCTTGAAATTGATAAAATTGCGCTACATAAATGATATTAATTGTTTTTTGTTAGGGGATAGTATTGTGATGATATTTCGTCAATTTGTTGCAAAGTGGAACTGTCAGTTCTACAGTCCCACTTGGCGATAAATTTGGCGATTTTTTAAAATGTCGCTAATTTGACGAAACTGTCGCCAAATGCTCCATAGAAATATAACTATTTAGACGATATTTTTTCTACCAATTTATTTGAAGCAAATGATATCATGTCGCTTAGCAACGGATTTAAATCCAATGTGTTTATGCGGCAGGCGATTTTTATTAAATCCTCTCCGATGTGAATAATGAAGATATGTATATAAAATAAATTTCATTGCCATTTCATTTTGGACTGGATAATATCAATTATACTCTTCAGGTTTAAACATTATTATTATTGATATTTTCCGGAATTATTGATTCAGGGATTATTGATATTTTTAAGTTATTACGCCATTGTTTTATTGCGGCAAAAATTGCTGACACACGCATATTGTACGTTGTACGAGTAATCTTCTAGGAATGCACGGGTATATCTTCTAACCTACGAGAATATAAGTAGTACAGGTATATTGGCATATATTTTGACATATATTGGCATATATATTGGAATCAAGTACAGTCTTCTGGTATGAAGATTAAGGGGATTAATTATATATTCAATTTATTACGTCGTCTGTTGTATTTTACCAAAAAAATTTGTGACTCATATTGCAAAACGGGTAATCTTCTACTAATAATCGGACATTATAAGTAGTACGTGTATATCTTCCCATGTAATTTTAGCACTTTAATTTTGACATATATTGGAATAAATGACTGTCTTCAGATTTAAAGATTACGGGTTTATTGGTATTTTCAATTTATACATGTAATCTACTAATACAGGTTATATTTTCTAATATTCGCGTATATAATTAGTACGGGTCCCATACAATTTTAACGCTTTTATTTTGCATATATTGATTCAATTCCATATTTTTTTTATATTTGCTTGCATAAGGGGTCCAAGATGTTTTATTCTTCAGATATGTCCATGAAGATAATTTTATATAGCGAGAACAGAGATTCTTAAACTTCTTTTTAGGAGCATTATATTAAATATTTTAACAGAATATTTTGATTAAACATGTCATTTAGTATGCTATAAGAATTTGAGCATGATTATGAATTTCAAGTTTCTTTATACTATATACTCCGTACGAAGAACGGGTATGCTGCTAGTATGTAATAAAATGCGATAAGTTTTATGACATGATTCTCGTGGATCTACCGCGTTCTATTCATGAGAATATCTCTTTTCGTGAATTTTTTTTATCTTTAGGAAATAGTTTTGTATTTGAAAACCAATAGTCATTTATCTATATAAATAAAATTGAAAATCTGTCTGTCTGTCTGTCTGTCTGTCTGTCTGTTTGTCCCATCATCACGAGAGAACGGCTGAACCGAATTTGATGAAATTTTGTGGGTAGCCTAGAAATAGCCCCACTTAAAATTTAGTCTATGGTTGGAATTTCTACGACCAGTGGTTCTCGAGATATTAGTAAAAAACGAAACATTCGTTTGTCTCATCATCACGAGAGAACGGCTAAACCGAATTTAATGAAATTTTGTGGGTGGCCTTGAAATAGCTCACCATAAATTTTGCCCAAGTTTCGAGTTTCTAAGACCAGGGGTTGTCGAGATATTAATGAAAAACGGAACTTTTTTTATAGGAGTTCTACTCCGTGGTTTATGCAAACGGAAAGGATAAAATCGTTTGTTTAAAGCGCTCAAAGGGAATTAAAACTTTATTTTTGAGTTTGATGCAGGATTTTTGCATTAATTAGTCACTATCTGAAAGCATGAATTGTTTGAAACATGAATTTAAATGGAAAAATCTATCTCCATGTTTTATATTTCACAAGCTTTTACTCAACGATTAGAAGTAAAAAGAAATTAAAATGATTATATTATTTCGCATTTTATGAGGAAGATTCTATCTTATATCATGTTGCTCGGCAAAGGAATGGAATTAAATGTGTTTCTTAATGATTATTATTTTTTTTTCGATTTGAATAATAAATAAATGGATATTAAAATATATCTTATAAATGAACGGTTTGATTTTTTTTAATTATATTAATTGCGAACAGCATACATCACTTTCATGTATTTTAGGAAAGAGGTTTTAACCTTATATATTGTGTTTAGCTAATAAACTCATATTCTGTTTACCCAATAAATTCATTTATCCAATTGTTTAAACAGAAAAAGAGTAGAATGGGTGTATCTTCTAATTATATTTTAGTGTTTTCATTTAGTATATGCAAACTGGATCGCGATATTTTATTCAGATCTGCGAATTTAGAGCTACGAATTTGGCTGGATATCGCTAACTTGGCAAATTTCTTAAAAGTTGCCAAATTGATTGAAATGTCCCCAAATTGATAAAAATGACGTAAATCAATGAATTTTATTTTGTTTTGTTAAAAGAAAGTACTGAAATGGTGTTTCGTTAGCATTTGTCTGTCAGTCCAACCGCCCTACTTAGTAACCCATTTAGCGAATTTTTAAAATGTCACCAAATTGATAAAAATATTTATAAATCCATAAAAATATTTTGAAATTGATAAATTGCCCTAAATAAACGAAATTGTGTTTTTTTTAGGGGATAATATTTTGATGATGGTTCGTCAATTTATCGCTAAGTGGGACTGTCAGTTCTACAGTCCCACTTGGCGATAAATTTGGCGATTTTTCAAAATGTCGTCAAACCTTCATTAGAGATATTCGGACGATATTTTGACCACCAATTTATTTGAAGCAAATCATAACATGTCGCTTAACAACGGATTTCAATTTAATGTGTTTATGAGGAAGAAGATTTTTATTAAATCTTTTCCGATTTTAATGATGAAGATATGTATATAAAATAAATTTCATTGCCATCGTATTTTTGACTGGATAATATCAATTGCGATCTTCATGTTTAAACATTATTATTATTGATGCTTTCGGGGATTATTGATTCAGAGATTATTGATATTTTCAATTTCTTTTGGCATTGTTTTATTGCGGCAAAAATTGTTGAAACTCATATATTGTACGTTGTACGAGTAATCTACAAATGCACGGGTATATCTTCTAATGTAAGAGAATATAAGTAGTACATGTATATTGGCATATATTGGAATCAAGCCTTCCGGTATGAAGATTACGGGGATTATTGATATTTTTAATTTATTAAGTAATTTAATTTATCTGTTATATATTGGCAAAAATTTTTCAAACTAAATATTATAATACGGGTAATCTTTTACTAACACTAGGACATATCTTCAAATCTATTACATTATAAGTAGTACAGGTTTATCTTCCCATATAATTTTAGCACTTTCATTTGGGCACATATTGGAATTAATTACTGCCTACTGGTTTAAAGATTACGGATTTATTGACATTTTCAATTTATATATGTAAACTACTAATACAGGTTATATCTTCTAATATTCGCGTATATAAGTAGTACGGGTCCCATACAATACGCTATTATTTTGCATATATTGATTCAATTCCATACTTTTTATAAATTTGCTTACAAAAAAGGCCAGGATATTTTATTCTTCAAATCTACCCGTGAAGATAATTTTGTATAGTGAGAACAGAGATCCTTAGGTTTCTTTTTAGGAGCATTGTATTAAATATTTTAACAGAATATTTTGATTAAACATGTCATTTAGTATACTATAGGAATTTGCACATGATTGTGAAATTTAACTTTATTTATATTATATACTCCGTACGAAGAACGGGTATGCTGCTAGTCGACTATAAGAATAACCTATTTCTCCATCCATAACGCCTGGCGATATTTTGGTGACCCTTTTGACGGAATGTCGCCTCTTGGCTACTTTTTTAAATGTTACCGAATTAACGAAAATTTTGCCAAATTGATAAAAATGACGACTAACTGATGAAAATTCAATATCTTTCACGGGATGTCACCCACTTGGCGACTGTCTGAATATTGCAAAATTAACGAAAGTGCCGCAAAATTGATAAAATTTCACCAAATGGATATAAAAAGACGTTAAATGGGAGGTCATGATTTGCAAATTTTTAATTCCGTCGTATGACGGGCATGGCGTCTAGTATACTCCTATTAGAAAGCTCTTCTCCCCCATTTGTCTGCAACACTTGGCGATAGATTTAGAAAACTTACTGAATAATCTAATGACAAATCGCCAACTTGTCAATATTTAGCCCCAGATTGACAAACATATCACCAACATTGTAAAAATGATGCCAAGTTAATGAAATAACTCCTAGTTGATGAATTTATTATTTACATATTTTAATATATGGATTATATTGCTTATTGAAGATGAAAAGAATATCGATAATTATTAATTTAGAGTTGTTCGAAATATGAGTTAATTGGGTACAAAAAAGTTTTATATGTTGTCATCCGGAAAAGCCACACATGTACAATTCAACTTTAAATACAGTGTGTCATGGATCTTATACATCCATTTCCGCACTAAGAGCTTGTCATGTCGTCCGCAGTAAATCAATCCGCAGTAAATCTTAAATTCAGAGTTTATTTCCGGTTGGGGCAAGTTTCTTTACAATCTTATACATCATTATTTCTCTGTGAAAGAAGTAAATTCATTGCATTATATAAGGAAAGTCAATACATTGTCAAATAGGGTATCATTCGAAAAAATTTACAGCTCCTTTTCATTTGGGCCCATAATACTGATTAATGTCAAAATGTGTCTTGTAAAACTTGAAAAAAAAGTTACTAAATATTGGATTCTTATATTACAAAATCGACTCCAGCCTCATTCCAGTTCATTTTCTCTCCTATTCTGGCAATAAAGGTTCTCTTCATATCCGAAACCGGTGGAAACTTTTATAGATTCATTTTAATCTGTTTGCCTGAAGCGGATATTCTCCCCTGTAAGTTTAATTTTTAAAAATCCGATCATTATTCTAAATTCTAAAGTATTGAGATATCTTCCGTTATAAAATCCATTTTATACAAATAACAGAAAATGAAAACAGAAATGCAGAATTATGTCAGAAATAATAATCTGTTCATCTTTTCTAAATGGAAACATCATACGAGATACAAGAAATAATTTCCAGTGACACATGAGAAACACTGCCTCTGAAAAGTGATTTCTATTTTACGTTTTATTTATATTTTTCGTGTAACATAACATTGCGTGTCGAGTGGAATGCGTCTCCTGCATGTTTAGAAGGAATATAGAATTAGAAAGCCTCATAAAGTTTCACTTTTAACTTAAAAAATATTGATTCGCGAGGGACTTTGAGCTCACCATTAGATCATTTAATTTCACTTTTCAAAGTTTGTATGGCTACATAACTAGATGGCAAAATTAAGTTATACGTAAGATAGTTTAACATTTCATTCGAATGTTCTATTTAAGTAAGCATTCTATTTTGTTGCGAAATAATAGCAAGGACCGGAGAAAAAATTCCACCCTTTGGTAATACCCAGGCTAATACTTAGATTTTACTTTCTCATACTACGTAATATAGTATCGAAAAGTCTTGTTTTCATGAAAATTTAGAATTCGAGATTTAGATGTTAATATATGCTTCAAGATCTCTTCAACACGTTTTGGGTGTTTTTGGAGATGTGTGTTTGTCTGTCTTTCTGTCTGCGGTGTGTACATGATCGCTGCCATACGTAATAATAGATTTTAAACTAAAATGTATCCACGAAATGTATCCAACTTTCTTAGCAAAAATCTAGAACTAGATTGAAGTTTTTAAATTCGAAAAAACTTCGAAATGGATTCGAAATTTTATATTTTTAAACATGGCAGCATAGCACAAAATTTGACACAATCAGGCATAAATGGGTTTATGGATGTCTCAAGGATCAAAAGACTTCATCTTTTCAATCATTGTTGTGAAAAATAGTCGGAATACATTTTCATTTTTTTCATGGCATCATTTTTTATTCGGAGCTCCTTCAGGGGCTTACCCCTTCCCTCTCGGTTTGACAGTGTCAAATATAGTATCAATCTAAAGATTTTTTTCAAGTTATTTAAAGTAAAGAGTGACACGCTATAGTTGTAGTCATTTGGATCCACAATACCGATTTTTCAAAAATGTTCTTGTAAAATTTGAAAATAAATAAATAAATAAATATATATATAAATAAAAACATTACTAAAATATATATTCTGATATGAGAAAGTCGAGTTGAGCCACACTCCAGTTCAAAACAGTTACCTTACACCTTTCTGGTAGGTCGGAAGGTTTGGGTCTCAACAACAATAACACTCCAGTTCAATTTTTAGATATTATTTACTTTTAGAGTTTTAGTTCTTCTTTCGCATACTAAGTGGCACAACCACAGTGGGTTTTATAGTACCTTTTCTGCGGTATGCGATATAATCTAACTCTCATTCGGGCTTTCAATTCCAAGCTTGAAGTTCGGAGGAGGGCTGCCAGATTTGGCGATTTATCGACAATTTGGTGAATTTTCGAACGTTCGAGAACCACCTCGAAATAGTAAACAGTCAACATGATGCGGAATATTTCTGAAATTTTCTACAGAGAGTCTATGAAAGGAGTCATCTTTCAGTGGTAGAGCAGTTGATGGGATACCAGCTACATTAATCTGTGCAGATGTTTCGAGAATAATATCCACTGTTTTGTAAAATGAGTGGAGCATTTATTTGCTATATTACTGTATCTGACAGTTGTTTTGTGAGCTTGTAAGATAGGTATTAAGCTATGTGATGTATATTGTTGAAATAACCTATATTCTACGTGATATGAGTGATTTTCAGACGTTTCTGTGGAGAACCTATAAAGGGAATCAATACTCCGTCAGAGAAAAGTTGTTGTTAAGACCCAGACCGTCCGACCTACAAGAAAGGTGCAAGGTAACTGTTTGGACTGCCGGGAAGTGCCACCCAATTTAGACCGAAATCCAATGGATGAGGCATCCACAGGGACCGTACCCTCCTCCCCCTACCACCAACCTCTCGGAAGGACTTACAGACCCACATGTTTAACGTGATCGTACTCCGCGTGAACACGGCGGCAGTTTTGGCAGTGGCGAGAATCGAACCCGGGCCAACCGAGTGCAATTCTCGTGCGCTAACCACTGGGCTACCGCGCCCGTGTCAGAGAGTAGTTGACGAGATACGAGCTACGTTGAACTGTGACTTACGTCAATATTTTGAGAATTGTATTGGTTATTTTGTGAAATGAATGGAGCATTTAAGTGCTATGTTGACTGTATATTGTACATGTTTACGTTGTGCTTGTAAATAAAGGTGCGAGTTATCCAAATATTTTCAGTCATATAAATAATCATTCTTGTATCTTGAGTGTACTCCCACGATTTCAAAGGATGCGTCGCAACAATACACATATTTAATACACAAGCACTTATATCTCGAAGAGTAGTGATATAGCGTAAAACGTACACTTCAAATATTTACTTTTCTGGAGATCTATAAAAGTCAGTTACATTTAAAGTGCACATTTGCATTTAATATCTCAGAGAAATATTTCTATTATATTTTTTGGAGGACGATGTTTTCCTGGCAACCCAATTTGTTTACATGTCTGCGTTCAGAATACAAATGCCGATAATAGAGAATTTCATAAAAATTCATCTCTCCTCATGCAAAACAAAATAACACGAGCGACGTGGGGAATAAACGTGTTACGGAGTTTCCTTCCAAAATATTTTACTTCATCTTAATACCCATAAGATGAGAGAATTTTCATTTTACAGAAGGAATAAATATCTGAGCGGAAGATTTAAATAATAGGATAACTTAAAAGTGCAGGGATAGCTCTAAATATTAATATAATATGTAAGACGATATTGTTTGTTATAGCGTATAGTAATAAGAGCCTGACAATTATCAAATAAAAAAAAATGTTCTAAAGTATAAATTTAATTGTACTTAATACTTTACGAAATAAATTAAAAAATCTTATGTGGGCAGAACATGACTTTTGCTTTAATAATTCATGCCATTTAGTTTAATACCACAGAATAATACGCATCAGTATTTGAAATGACACTGAATTGGCCCTTTTAGTTCAATTTTCGTTATAATTTGATAACTGATAATAGAAGGTATACCCGTCATATGACGGAAATCAGAATTTGTGAAACATTACTTCTCATTTAGCGCCATTTTTATAATTGTGTCGATATTTTGGTCACTTTGGCAACATTTAAAATAGTCGCTAAGTTGGCGACGTCCCGCTAAATTTATCGCCAAACGTTACGGATGGATGAATGGAGAAGTGGGTTGTTCTTATAGTCCACATTTATGTTCTTTCCAAGATATTAACTAATATATAACTAATATATTATATAACTTTCATAAGTTAATCGTCATTTTATACTTTCATCAGTTAGTCGTCATTTCATTGATTCAGCTTCGTTTTTATCAATTTGGCGAATTTCTATCAATTGGGTAACATTTTCGTCAATTTGTCAACTTTTAAAAAGTTAGCAAATTGGAGATATTCCGATAAATTCGTCACGAAAATTTTGCCAAACGTTACGGACAGAAAAATAGTTTATTCTTATAGTAGATACTTATATTCTTTCCAAGATATTGAAATTTCGTCAATTAGTCGTCATTTTCAGCAATTTAGAGTCATTTTTATCAATTTGGCGATATTTTCGTTAATTTGGCAACATTTAACAAAATCGCCAACTTAGCGATATTTCACCAAATTCGTCGTCAAAATCTCGCCAAGCGTTATGGACGGAGAAATAAGTTATTCTTATAGCAGTCAAATGACTACTGGCGTCCAAATACAAAAGTATTACCCAAAGTATCTTTTCTCATGAATGGAGCGAGCTAGATCGACGAGATTGATGTCACCCAATTGATCGCATTATATTACATATGAAAAGTAAATATATTTCACAATAGTTAATATTTTTTAATTTATGTGATTTTTTAATAAATGTATTTGAAAATTGTGCAATATCTCGAGAACGGTTTATGCTAGTTTTCTAAAGTTCACTCATTTTCTAAAGAAAAATTACATAAGAAATGTCTATTTAAGTAACATTATTAAACGTTTTGAATTTTTGATCGTTTTTTACAAAATTTCTCTCGAACATTTAGGAAGTCTGAACATTTGATTGCGTTTAAAAGCAATCGACTTCCAGTATTCACGGGTTGTAATTTATGTACCAAATTTCATTCAAATCGCTGCATTTGTTCGTGAAATATCGTCTCCATAGACTCACTGATACACACACACAGACATCACCTTAAAAATGTTCGAATTTTCAACCCCATCGCAGTACTTTCCTTATACATTACTATATATATATAAGGAAAGTAAAAAATAATTAATTAAAACTGCAATTCCAGTGTTCTTTTGTGCCATTAAACTCAGTTTGATGAAGTATTAAAGAAATAAAGAGAAAAAACGAATTTAAGTTTGCAGGCAAAGTCATGTGTTGCCACATCAAATTTTTACTTTCCGTACAATACATGGTAATGTATAGGTAAAGTTTTGGAATCATGTCGAAAACGACAACTCGAGTTTTCGACTGATTGGGACTTTTAATATATACGAAAATATATCTTTAACGTAACGTCTTTGTGTCGGCTAGTACTGGCGGCTAGTACTGTGTCGGTAGTTGTCTAGCTAGTCGGGTAGATATGTCAGTTGTGGGTTATCCTGGTGCTGATTAGAATTAGGTACGATTCGGCAAAACAGAACCTGCTGTTTTGCGAAATGACTCACATAAATCGTCAGCATCTAAAATGAAAGATTACGTATGATCAAATATGTATCGACTAAATGCAAATCATTGATTCGTTTAACAATTTATTTAATTTTTACTTTCCTTATATACATAATGTATAAGGAAAGTATTGTGACGGGGTCGAAAATTCGAATTCGAGTTTTCGACGGGAGAGCACGTTAGTATCCCTGATCACGAATCAAACATTTTTGAAGTGATGTCTGTGTGTGTGTGTGTGTGTGTGAAAGTATGTGTGTGTGTGTGTTTGTCAGTGAGTCTGTGGAGACGATAACTGACGAACGAATGGACCGATTCGAACGAAATTTGGTACAAAAATCACAATCCGTAAACACTGGAAGCCTATTGCTTTTATACGCAATCGAAGGTTCAGAACTCCCGTAAATTTTCGAATGAAATTTTGAAAAAATCGTCAAAAAATAAAATCTGCTAATAAAGTTACGTAAATAGACATTTCTTATGTAATTTTTTATTAAAAAGCGATTGACATAATTTTTAGAACGCTAACATGAACCGTTCTCGAGATATTTCACATTTTAAAAAAAAATTATCAAAAAGTTATATAAAATAAAAAAAGATATTTCCTATTGAGAAACATGTTCACTTTTCATATGTAATACCATGCGATAAATTTGGTAACTTCACTCTCGTTGATCTAGCTCGTCCCATTCATGAAAAAAGATACTTTGAGTAATACTTTTGTATTTGAACGCCAATAGTCATTTATCTGCTGTAAGAATAACTTATCTCTCCGTCCATAATGCTTGGCGAGATTTTGGCGACGAATTTGGCGGAATGTCGCCAACTTGGCGACATTTTCAATTGTTGCAAAATTAACAAAAATCTCGCCAAATGGATAAAAATGACGCTAAATCAATGAAAATGACGACTAATTGAAGAAAATTCAAAATCTTGGAAAGAATATAAGTATCTACTATAAGAATAATATTTTTTTAACTGTAAAAGTAGTAAATTCATTTGCATTATATAAGGAAAGTCATGTGTTGCCTACATCAGATTTTTTAAAATTACTTTCGAGATTCGTCTTTTCTTGGTGACGTGATACTTTGTTTCGTAACGTTCGAAAAACTATGATGAGTACAATTTCTCAGTTTTGCAAAATATTGAGTGTATATATGTGGTCTAACAACTTTTATGTTTTTAATTATGTTTTATTAAGTAATTTATGTAATTAATTTATGTAAGTAATGATAAGTAATTTATGTAAGTAATGTTAAGTAATTTATGTAAGTAATATTAAGTAATTTATGTTTTTGTCATTTTATGAAGCGAGCCATCACGTCATATTTTAAAGGTTCCGCAATGTAGTTCCGTTCATTTTTCGACCAGCATGCCCATCCTTATAACGGGATACTACATGTATACGAAAGTCCATTGCGTGTATATATTACGACAAAGGGATATAAGACATGCAAAAGAAAGGGGGAATGGAGGATCATTTATATTATATTTTATAGCTTTCAAAGTTTGCAGAACGGATCAACTAAGGATTTCGCATTTTGTGGTGAATTGGATTGAAATCGATTTGGCGATTTGAAAACTGAGTGGTATTATTTAAGTAGCGGTCCTAAATAAGTATACGTATACTTATTTAGGACCCGGGTAACACCACGTAATTTGTTCTAGGGATACTATATAGGGTGAAAATAATTGACGTGATTCGATTTAATGTTAATATAACATTATATATATATATAAAGAAGAAAAGTATGTATGTATGTATGTATGTATGATCCACCATAACCGGAGAACGGCTGAACCCTAGGAGTTCTACTCTTTAACTCCATGATTCCCAACAAAAAAGATTGGAAATAGTTGGTTTAAAACGTGAAAATCAATTAAATCTCCGAGTTCTGTAAGTTTATTGAATGTATTAGTCACTTTTGAAAGTCACAGGTTTGAAATATGAATTTAAACGGAAACTATCACCATGGTTTATTTCTCACAGGCTTACTCAACGACGAAAAGTATTAGAAATCACAAGAAAGCACTTTCCAACTTTAATTTTATTTAAACATCTCTAAAATGCGATACATTCAGCGGTAATAATTACAATACTGTAATAATTAATTATATTTGAAAATTTAAAACTTCATCGAAAAAACCAAACTTGATTCAAATGGCATTATCGAAATATAAACCACCTGGCTCTCTGTGTAAAAACAGTAAATATCTCATTCATACATTTTTATTTCATTCGTCACAGTACTACAATAGTTTATTCTACTTAAAACCTAAAACCATGATGGCCAAATTAATTCTACACATCGAAGAAGTCTGCCATTAAATCGTCTACTTCTAGAAAGAAAATCAATGAATGTTTTATTCATATCATCTATATTGCAGATTCCTGAACAAAATAATTTTGCATTAAAGAAATTCAGCAATTCTTATACAACTCATCTTACAGCCTAATCAGTTTACATTCTCCATAAGCAAAAAATTAGGTTTCGTTGTAGAAATAATCAAAGTTGTATGATCATTTAAACTCAAATATATTGTAATTGTGCTGTTTCGGAATATAGATGCACAGAAATTAAGCAAAAATAAAGCGGTTTTAGGACGGATACAACACTAAATTTAAATTAAAAATAACTTTAAAAATCACGATTTTGATATAAGATGGATGCCATATTTTATTTTGAAGTATCTCTTCATATAATGGTCACGTGATCTCTTTATATAAAGGGTTTAAATGTTATTTTAATTGCTATTTAAAAAATTATTGAAAATATTTTGCTGAAATTTTTTTTTTATATATTTTACGGGAATATTTGAAATATTTCCCAAAACTTTCGAAGCCATTTGTGAATTTTAAATTTGCTTAAAAATGTTTGAAAAATGAGGTCATATAGGGTTCAATGTATTTCACTTTTTCAACCCGGGTTCAATCCAAAATTAATTGGGTGATATTATTCATTTATATTCCCATAGGTCCTACAGACCATCTGAACAACATACTAAAATTCCATTTTGATTAACTCATTTATACGGCAGTTATCGTGCTAACGGATAGACAGACAGACAGACAGACAGAATGAACAAAGTCATAAACACTTTCCAACTATGTTGTGAAGTGTTAAAAATGGTTATTTAATTATCAGCATTTTATGAGGAAGATTCTTATTTATGCAGCTATGACTTATATAATGCAATGACTTTTTTTCTTACATAATGCAATGAATTTACTTCTTTCACAGTGAAAAAACAATGTATAAGATTCACGGCCCTATATGTTCCTTTGTAACTTTTATAACAGTTTTACGTGGTCAATCCCGAGCAACGCTGCGTTAACGGTAATAGCTGCTAGTATATATATATATATATATATATATATATATATATATATATATATATATATATATATATGTATATGTATATATATATATATATATATATATATATATATATATATATATATATATGTATATGTATATATATATATATATATATATATATATATATATATATATATAATTTCTCCATGGGAAATTATATTCTATAAACCTAATGACATTTCTTATATTTTAAACATTTAACTTTTACAACCAAGAAAAATATTTCTAGCACACTTTTATAAGGACGGCGTTGCTCTCAAAATACGGAGCTTCATGTTAGAATTGAGTAAAATATTATTTCTCCTCATGCATAACCAAAATAAGTGAACCGCTTCTATTTAGAAAAGTTTCTCCTCAAACGAATATCAATCTTGATACCTCTAGAATACGAGATTTTCCGTTTCACACATAGGAAATTAAAAAGCGTGGGAAGGGCAGTGTGAGTAAGCAAGACTGTCCAATTATTATATTATCTTGAAAGATGGAAATAAGAGGGGCTGAGAGGCAATCATTTTGTCGTGTGAAAGAGTATCCCGTGTTTCGCTTTTCGTTGAAGAACACAGTCTTTATACAGGGGTTGCACTGAATTTTTGATTACTTTCGTCCGCCAAGTAAAATTTTCTGCTGCCAAATAGAATTTATATTCGCTGAATTGCAGTTTCACGTTGCACTCTCCAATTCCAAAAATTATTGTTTTGGAAAAGTCAAGTAGTATGGGGTACCACGATGAGTCATTACCACGATTTTTAATTTTAGCATTGGCAAAATTTCTAATCACCAACAATTTTGTCAAATGATTTTTACAATCGCTAAATTGAATTTTTCTTTCGCAAAATAACGAACTCAAAACGCTTACGCTAGTTGAACAAACGTTTAGTTAAACGAAACTTTAACCTTAGTTTAACAAGAGCTAAAGTTCCCCCGTAAACTATCCGTTGTGGGTTTAATTTTTTTACTTCCGTTTTCAGACGTTGAAATCTTGTCTTGAAAGTTTAGAATAAGCCGACGAAGTGGTTGAGCGGTCAAGACAAGCGTTTCCTCTCGCTCTTTCGGGTTGTGAGTTTGACCGGGCTGTGACTCCCACCTGCGGGCATGGATGTTGTATTGTTTGGCGCAGTGTTCCGTCCCCATTAGTGTGCCGGGCAATGTCATGTGACAGTTAAACGGTTCACTATGCTGGCTACTGTATAGACGAATATTGGAGTATCAAGTGCCTGACCATTGTTAAAAGAAAAAGAAAGATTAGACTAAACATTATCTATTGTAGCAAAATCTTATAAGGCAGTATTAAATGCCTTAAGCCTGAAACGTCATTAACTCAATGCTGAGATACTTTCCTATAACACTTTGGCCCCGAGATCAAACCCCGGGGCTATAAAGTGATGACTTTCTCGCTACATGATTATATGAATGATACACGTCTTAGTATATACTCAGAAAAATACCAAATAGATCTAATTGCAACTGTAATTTCGAGATTCAAACTCGCATACTTTTGTGTGACATGTATAAATTCATATAATGTATTTCTGATCATCTAATTTTATATACTGCTTTTTATCTATTTTAATTCTGCTTTGAACCTCCCCCCCCCCTCTTGTCATTTTATGTAATTTATATTGAGCATTTATATTTCTTAAATCGCAATCTGAATCCTTTTTAAAGTATTATTTCAAATGTGCGATCACCGGAGAGTTATTTGCTCCGTTAAATTCGAGGTCACCGTTTTGACTGACGTAACAGGAAACCGAAAGTTCATTTCATATACAATATATTCGTTTCTGCTGTGAAGAATGAGTAGAAGTTGCTTTCGTCGCGTCAGCTTGCGCTTTTCGGCGCGACTTTGTGGAGGCATCTGGGGTTAATGCGTGAGAAATGTTTTTTGGCGGGAAGATCGTTTTGCTTGCGAGCTGCATAAAAGCTGGCTGAGCTACTTCGCTGGCCGCATTTCCTCCTTTTTGACTGCTTATATGTGACGGCTGTCGGGCACAGGCGTTTTCGATGCTCACTCCGGGCTTTGGGAACTAGGCCTAATTGCCGGTTCCTTGAGGTCCGTGAGCATTTGATTCCTGCTGCTTGGAACTGAGGAAATGTGGCCCTGAGATGTCCTGGATGATCTGAGGCCCACCAGATCGACGACTTGAATCGTCACTCCTGTTGGAATGACCCGAGGCCCATGCCGGGTTCGATTCCATGCCTGACGGAGCCCTGGTAACGACCGGAGGATGACCCGAGTCCACGACGGGTCGATGAGCGCCGAGCCTGCCCGGACCAAGAGTCTCCTGTAGAACCCTCTGTTGTGCCGGATCTGTTTCATATGGAGCAATGAATTTGTCGCTAGGTTACGTGGCTCAAGGTAGGATTTTGATTTCTGTTTTCGAAATCAACCCTGGCGTCTCTGAATATTTTTGTATCACCTGAAGTTGACTCCTAAAAGAACTGCGAGCCGAGCATGATTGGCAGCCCTTGCTGGTTCGACGAATTGGGCCTGCTCTTATATCTTCTTGAAATTAATATTCAGTTCTAATGTATTCATTTATATTTGAAATCCGTAAATCCTAATTTTGATGCTCTCCGGGTGCTCGCCCCACTCTGTATCACTATACCATGTATATATTATGAAATTTATAATAATTTTTGTTTGCCACTAAATTCATATTGGATAATTACTGTTTGAAGCTTATGGCATTGGTTAAATTTAGTTTTTGCGCCTGAGTCCAGTGGCGTGCTGAAAGATTCAGCTGTTGTGTTTTAATACTCCTTATATAACTTTAATAAATGATATTATTTTAACTTCTAAATTCTGACGTTTATTCTGTGTTTTATTTTATTTAATACTCGTGGGAGAAAAAATTCCTTGAAGATAAGGGTTTTGGTTTTAAATGCTTTTTAAATGTTTCGTTTCTGTTGTGTTTTCGGGCAGGTCATCTTGAAGATTTACTTCTCCGGACAGGGGAGGGGGTGAACCTTTGTAGTTATTTGCGTTTTTTTTCGATCACAGGTTTGTAAGTGGTGCTGGTGCTTGTATGTCTTCTAAATTCCAAATTTAGGAGGTCACGTCCGCGCATTTACACAACCACGTTGCTTAAATTCTGTTATTTTAATACCACCGTCTTTCTAATCTCCTTTCGCACATGAGTTTACTGTAATATTCACTGTAGTTAGAGCGCGGTACGTTTTATTAAATTATTGAAGTCTAATAACCAGAATATCAGATCCCGAAGATAGCTGTTTAAGTATTTATGAACTATTTATGAATAATGTCTCACTCACGCAAGTTCCTGAAAATGCAATTTGCATTTATAACTAGTGATTCGTAGAAGCGATGCAAGGACTAAAGTATACGTAAAATAACAGTGAAATGGGGTTTGTTCCAAGTTGCCAAATTATTAATATTTTATAGAAAAAAAATCAAGATGTCGTACTTCCTTTTAAAATAAGCATGGTACGTATCCTTACACATTATAAAATAATGTGTCCTTTCATGCACCTACGATTTAAATTGGGTCGGATATGGAATGACGAAAATCAAAGTTCATTTTTACTTTCTCATACGTAGCATTGAGAAAGTATTGTCGTCACGAAAATTTCCAATTTCAAGAATATGATGCCAATATATGATTTAAGACCTCCTGAGCACGTTTTGACTATTTTTGGAGGGATGCCCATCTGTCTGTGTGATGTCTGGGGTCGATTTCTTGTGTACACGACTGCAGCCACACATATTATTGGATATTCACGAAATTTTAGACCTGACTTTGTTTTACAAAAAATTTATTTGAAATTTTATATTTTTTAATATGGCAGCATAGGACACAGTTGGACATAATCCTGCATAAAATGGTTTATATATGGCTCAGTGAGCACGAGACTTAATACATTCAATAATTGCTGTGAAAAATAATTTCGTTTTGTCCGCTGCGTCATGAGCCCCCCTTAGGGGGTGGGCAAGTTGTACATTGTCAAGTATGGTATTAATAGAAAGATGTTTTAAGTCCTTTAAAGTGAAGAGTAACATGCTATAGTTGTAACAATTTGTTCCCACGATACTGATTTTTCAAATATTTTTCTTGTAAAATTTGAAAAAAAAAAATGCATTCTGGTGTGCGATAATCGAGTTGGGACAGATTTCAGTTAATTTTAACATGGCAGTATAGGACAAAATTAGACATAATCGTGTATGAAAGGGTTTATGTATGGCTCATTGAGCACGAGACTCAATATGTGTATTCGCCTTGTGTATGGCGAAGAGCCATACATAAGGCGGAGGTGCGATCGTATCTTAATTATTTCTTTCAGAAGCATTTATAAAAGAGAGTATTTATTTACAAGAGCATACTAATTATATTTACAGGAACATTACGTAGTTTATATACAGCCATATTATTATAATAGAGCTACATCTTAACGCGCTCTGAAATACAAATGTCCGTATTGCTGATGAGAATGTTCTGGGATTGGTTTTTATGAGCCAGTGAAGAGACGTTGCGCATGCGGCGCATGCGAAGCAGATGGTCTCTGGAGATCAAGAAAGAAAGTTTTTATGCTAATTGTATTGATGCGAATGACTTGATCTGGAGGCTTTATGCAAATCGCTGGAGGAGTGTCGTCATAGTTGTTGTAAAAAATAACCGCGGCACAATTCGTTTTGTTCGTGGCGTCTATTGTTGTATATAGTTGAAATAATTTGGACCCACAATACCGTTTTTTTAAAAAAATTCTTATAAAATTTGAAAAAACAAAAACAAAAATGTCTGGTATGTGAAAGTCGAGTTGAGTAACACTCCATTTTAATTGACTTCAGTTAATATTCGCGGTTATCTATTACTGTATATACACAACTATAAAATAATTTATCTCTTATTTATGACATTTATCAGAATATTGACATGAGTTCCATTGCTAGAAATGACTCAGCATAATCTGTTTTTGTTAATATTACTTTCTACAGTTTTGAGTCTTTATCACAAGATTAATTTTTTCTAAAAATATAATTGTGAATAATTTTCCGACCCAGTTTTGTACTTGCTGGACTCTACAGCACCGGAATTACGATAAATGTGCTGGCGACAGTTCTATATTCTGCAAATTTTTGGCGAGAGGTGCAGTCCATCATACAGCCCAGCCGAATTCAGATTTATCTTAGAGTGATTTCAGATTAAACAACAATGGCGAAGTTCATAGTCGAGATTATTAAACTGGACCATGAAGACTGGAACGTTTGATAAACCCAGATTAGACTCTAACATGATGCATATATGGCAGTAAACCGTTTAATCGTTTAATATATCTCTCAAAATCTCGAATTTTAATTTTCGTTCCCGTCAAAATACTTTTCCTACACATTATACTATGCATGCAGTGGAGTAATAATGATTCAAATAATCCCTCAGGTATTGAATAAGATATAGGTTTTCCGTTAGAAACATTTTAAAACGAAATAATAAAGACAACCCAATTTGGTAATTTAAAAGGTTTTTAATAATAACTTTTTCTATGACGTACTTAAAATTACATATACAGAGCGCTTTAGAACGTCGCTATGGCCTTCAATCAGTAGCAATGTAAATTGTTTAAGATGTGACGAAGAGCCCACAACCATAAGACAGGATGCAAAACTTGTGTCACGGTTGTGGGCTGTGTATAAGGGCTTATATTCGTCACATCTTAAACAATTTATAATGCTACTGATGAAAGACGTAGTGACGCCCAAAAGCGCTCTGGGTTTGTTATTTTAAGACGTCATAAATGGTGTTATTTTTTCATATTATCAAATTCGGTTGTCTCTTTATTATTTAGTTTTAAAGTTATTATTATGTCGTCTAAATAGAATATTTCCATATATTTTGATTAAAGAAACATGCTCATTAAATGTAGAGTATGAGTTTTAAAGTGAGACCTTTTAATCGGTAGAAGGTGAACTTACAAATTCACTCACCAATTTTTTTTTAATTCTCACCAGAGTGTAATAATGTGAGAAATAATTTCTTCTTCTCCAGGTTTGTATATCATCTCAAATTCATGACCAACACCGACCGAATCATGAGCTTTCAAGTATAAAGCAATACATTATATAGCCCTTCTATGTCGCATGCATAATAAATTTCCCTAATGTGAATCTATCCGCTAATGTCCCTTTCCAAGAAATACTTAGCTGTTCATTCATGCTAAAATCAATATCCCTAAATTTTAAAACGAGTGTCTGTGAAGGTATCAAGATATTGTAAGAAATGTCGCCAGAGTTTTGCCGCAATCCATCTCGCAAATGTGTAGGGGATCGCCTGGAATAACCGTCATGACATAGAGTGTTGGATATAATATCTGGAAAGAACTGAAATGAAATAAAAACTTTTGCGTGTGGACTAATTGACTTTTCACCGATGTCTTACATACGTTTTAAGAGTTTATTTTTGTATGGCAACACTGATAAAAATATTAATGGAACTATGATTTGACGTTCGGTTTGCTGCGGCGATTTGAGCATTGTATCTTTCGTTTCATGTATTAAAAGAGGTTGATTATTTTGGAAAGACATTTCCTGAGTGATAAGTTTTTGCTTCATGTATTCTATTATCGACAACCGCTAAAGCATCTGGTAGATGCACAAGAGCCCCAAATTTATTTCAATAATTGTGTTACGGTTTCTAACATACAGTGAAACTTTTGCTACAAGATGCATTGTGAGGTCTATATAACCTTTGGTTATTACTTATCTGATTTAAGTTATAATTTATGTTTGACGTCATATAAACAACTTCTGACTGTTAAGTTAATATAAAATGTCTCTGGGGGGGCTAATAATCGTCTACGGAAGGGGGGGGATGCTTCGCCCCCAGATGTATACCTGAAATAAACACTGGGTGTAAGTCAGTTGAAAGTCCTGGTTTGATGTTGGAAGTGCTAAGAGTCGGGTCGATGGGTGAGTGAAGAAGGGTGGAATGTGTACGTTCGTGGAACAGGCACTAGTATTGATACAACTACGATCGAGAGAATCTAGTATACACTAGTGAACCAAGATAATATTTAGATATTCTAGGAAGGAGTTGCGTAAGCAACAACGATTTATAGCTATTCTAATGATTTCGTAAATTCATTATATCACCAGGTCCGGTTAAAGTTCATTAGTAATCCGTTTTTGCTAAATGATGGCAATGTGCAATGCTGGCTGTTTTTCTATTTTTCTATATTTATTTACGCAGCCAGCTACTGTAGTATGAATGAATGAACAATAAATGTGTAAGTTAATTTCCTGCATCAGTGTGTTATTGTACCTGGTTGTAAGGTTCTTTTTATATGAACGTTTGGTCGCCCAAATAGCTGCTCAAGGCTTCGGACGAGTCGGACGATCTGCGTCCTCCACGTTTGTAGTTATGTCCGTTTAGCCAGCATATCTTAGATTTACGCAACAAAAGTCTAACCTTTGGAAAGAAGCCCGAACAAGGAAAATGCCTTTACAGTACCAACGAATGATCTGAAGACCCACAGTACGATGTATCGCAATAAACGAGAAGATAGAAAAGGGAGCTCAATTTGGATTCAATCCTTTATATACCTAAACGTTTTTCATGCTTAAAATTATATAACTAATCAGACATTGAGCTTTTCAAAAATAATTTTAGTCTCAAATTCACACACACACACTCACATACTATGATGCCATAGAGTGATAAAGGGTATAGTTTATTCCACGACGGAATAAAGGGTATAGTTTGTTCCACGACGGTATAGTTTATTCCACGACGGTCGAGGAATGGGTATAAGCTAACAATGAAGCACAAATACAGACAACAAAATGACATCAAGACTTGAAAGTAAATTCGCAATAATTTATGATGGGGCCATTTTGAAATCTCACACACGATGTGAAGTCGACCACACATTTAGTTACAGTAAGCCTTCGGGTCATTCGCAACCTTGACGCCGTGCTGTGAGGTCGTGTTTTTCTATCGCTCTCTAGAACTGTTCAACGATGAGAACGCGTGTTAACGCACCGCCTGTCCATGAGTCGCCACCACCTACTGTTGTTAACCCCCCGGATCCTGTTCCAAGTGGGTAAATTGCTACTTCTTGTTATCAACATGAAGAAAGTGCTAAAATGACTAACTGGAGCGTTGAAGCAGCTGATTATTTAGCTACAGTCTCTGCAAATGACGATCCTAGAGAGAAAACTGCAAGACTGAGAAATAGCATTAATGAAAAGACTTTCTTGTTGAGAAAAGCTGACAACAACCTGGATAAAGGCAAGTTTAAGGACATTATTGACAAATGTGAAGTGACCCTGACGAGGCTGATTGAAATCCACAACTTACCAAGATATGGTGAGTTCTATCGGAGGCTTTTCTCCGGCAGTTATTTTATGTCTTCTTGCCCCCTGACCAGACTTCTACCTCCGTTAATATGCCAGACATCAGTAAACTTAATGTTAATTGCACTGCTAATCAGAGCAACATGAAAAAACACCCTTTGGTGTTGATGAAGACGGTTTTCAACAGCCACCTAAAAGACATACTGCTAGTATTAAGTCAGCCATGTTGCTGACTAACCCCCTAGCCCCTCAAATTGCTCAAAATAGTAAAACTCTTTCTCTGGCTCCTGAAGCCGATGTAATTGAAAATGAAAATATTGAAGTAGCTCTTAAAAAGAAAATCCCCCCCCCCTTTTTTTCATAGCTGTGACCACATATTGGTCACAATTAATTGCTGATTTGAAGAAAATAACTCCTAACTTATTCAGTAAGTTAACTGGATCAGGGGACATTCTAAAAATCCATGTTAATATAAGAGAAAAATATTTAAAAATTCAAAACTTTCTGTTACTTAATAAGGTGGAGTTTAAATCTTATTTGCTTGATGATCAGAAACCCCTCAAAGTAGTTATTAGAGGTCTCCCGATTTGTACTGAGACAACGGCTATTGCACGTGAGTTGGAGTGCTTGGTCCTCAAACCCATCAGCGTAATGCAGCTGGCAAGAGGTCCCAAGACCAACAGAGTCATTATGCCGTTGTATTACGTGCAAATCCCAAAAACTCCGGTCAATGAACAAATTTACACCTTAGCTAGCCTTTTCAGCATTATTATTAAAATTGAAAAATACCGTGGCCCAAACAGGTGGTCCAAAGTTTTAGGTGTCAATCCTTCTTCCACACCAGTAATGCTTGCCATCTCCCCTCTAACTGCGTAAAGTGTGCCCTACCTCACTTTACTAAAGAGTGTACCAAAGTGTATGAAGCCCCATGTAAATGTGTTAACTGTGGAGGAGCACATCCTGCCCCCTCTCGCAGTAATCCCAGGTTTCCCAAGTTTAAAGCTCCCCATCCCCTGTAAACTCCACCTTTGTTAAAAAGCTTGCTAATCCGCAAAGGTTCTATGCCGATGCTAAAGTTGGACGTAGTGAGGACCCCAAAAAGACGATGAGCCAAAATTATCAGCACTCTCAGGAGCATTGTCGTGACGGAATTCGTCACTTGTGTGTAAATTGTAAAATTACTTTATTTCTTAAACTTCGATATTTATATTTATTTAAATTGTGACCGGAACCCCCATGTCATATGTGTAGATATTTTGTCATATTTAAATGCATTTTAAATTTGTTCAGAAATTGTGGTCATTTTCCTTTCATAAAATAATATTCTTTCACACACTCGAGGAATAGCGACCGTTTCTTCCAAGGTCACCCGTGTTTTGCTGGCGGAGACAGAAGTCTTCGTTTTTTTCTGCTTTTTGGGTGACGCAACGTTGTGCAAGATTTCGCGGTGCAGATGCACGTGCCTTGCTGAAATGTCTTTGGATGGGCTGGACCCTGGAGAAGAATTTGAATACAAGTGAATTTGTATTGGTGGAAAGATGAAGATGTGAACCTTTCGTGATTTTCAATTGGCCGGGCTCTTAATCCGCCCGGAGTGCTTAAAGAGGTGTGAATTGTGATCTGGGAACGCACTCTCCCTTCAAAACATCTATCGAACCCACGTTCGGCTTCCGGATGCCTGAAGACCGTTTCCTGTCAGAGTCCTTGATGAAGCCTGGGCCCTGGGCGGGCTGCTGCTGATACTCTGCCTGCTGTGTGCTTGCCGCCTTATCTTGCGGTCGGGGAAATATTCTCCCAGAGGGTTCGTTTGGTGGATGTTCTAACGACGACAATTCTTGTGTTCTTCCAAATATGGAGGTAAGCGTCCTTTTCAGTAAATGGAGGCTGATGAGCCTTCGACTGCCCGTGTCATCGGACTGTTTCTCAAGACAACTCAAGATCATCTAAGTTAATTATTAAATTAAATTGATCCTCTAAATTATCATTAAATTAGAATTGATACAGATAATATCTAAATGCTATAAGCTTTCCTCGAGTGTGCTGCCTCCCTTTTGACCATACCATATAAAATTAATAATAGAATATTTGATATTTATAAGTTATAATGCTGATTAATGAGATATAGAAATTAATATTTATTTCCGGCTGAAAGCCGATGATATTTAGTGAAGAGTGGTCCAGTGGTGTGAGAGCTGAGAAAGATTCAGCTGTTTGGAATTGTGACTCTATATAACTTCAGTTTTAATAATTAGAAATTCAACTTAAATTTGAATATTTATTTAAGAGTTTATTGTGTTCTTGAAATTATTTTAAGTGTTTTCAGATGCTGTTGAGACCTTCAAGGTAAGGGTGTAATTGTTTTATTTTGGCATTTGTTTGGCTTTGTTTCGCAGGTCATCAGTTGGGTTTCACCCACTGACTGGAGGTGTGTTTCGGACATGGGTATGAAATTGCGGGAAAGTTAGACTTTCTCGGTCGGCCGTGTTCAGAGAGAAACCGCTGCGATGGTATCCACTAATCAAGCTGTAAATGATGATTTTCTAAATTATCTGTTCCGTTTCGAAGACCGATACGGAATGGATATTACTAGAAGGGCATTTAAAAATGTCCTTCCTGCCATGCGGTCTGCTCCTATCAAAATGGACAGAGTTAATATAATATACGAGAGTGTTTTTGCTCTCATCAGCCAAGGTTAATCTCCCATCTTTTGGCCATGGTTGTGTCCGCGAGAAACTTGAAGGATCTTATCATTGGCATCTGAAATGCCAATGGATTTAAAAAGGTAAAATCCATGAAGCTAGGGACTTTTGTATAACACGTAACTTAGATCTGTTCTTGGCCCAACAGACCCACTTTAGTCCAGGTAATTATAGCAAGATTGCTAACTACGATCTTTACAATGACGACAGGCCTGTAGTTAGCAATCACCCCTGGGGAGGTACTGCTATATATATATAAGGAATTGTGTCCCGCACTCTTGTGTGCTCACCCCACCCCTTCAGGCTGGTGAAGCTACAATAGTGCAGTTCACCCTTTCAAATAATCCAGTCCTGACCATTGCGTCTGTGTATTTCCCTCCCAAGTCTAATGCTGGTCTGTCCTTGCTGACCTTCAGTCCCTTTTCAAAATTTCGCCCCATGTAATAGTCGCTGGTGATTTCAACGCTAAAATTCAAGGCTGGGGCTGTCCTTACGTTGATGTTCGTGGTTTCAAGATTAAACGCTGGGCCGACGAGCACAACTACGAGATTGTAGCTCCAGGTGAACCCATCCACCAGAATAATGTTATAGATTTTGCCATCACCAGCAACATTCCTTATACATATTGCATGAAGGCTTTCAATGATCTTCCTTCCGATCATCTCCCTATCATATATGCTCTTGAACTTGTTAAATGTAATCTCAGATTTACTGCAAAACTCAATACAAATTGGAGCAAATATAAAAGGATCTTAGCGAATGAAATACCCCCTCCTGTTGCAAGTTTCACGGACCAATTGGATGATGAGGTGGCCAGATTTGAGGATATGCTTCGTAATGCCTACTCTGCATCCTCTTGGCCCAAGGAATCCAAAGTTGACTATTATAAATTACCACAGGATATCAGGGAGCTGATCAAGAACAGAAACCGACTCCGTAAGGAGTGGCAAACCAGCAGAGATCCCAGTCTTAAGCGTGAATTTAATTTCTCACGGGCTCAAGTGAGATTACGTCTTAAGGCATTTTCTAGTGCACTGTGGAACACTTACATTGAGTCCCTAATGACTGAAGACAACACCATTTGGAGGGCTGCCTCCCGTTACCGTAGGCACAAAATGAACATTCCGACCCTTGAAGGTCCTAAAAGCAGGGCTATTTCTCACACACAAAATGCTGAGCTGCCTGCAGACAGGCTTAGAAGCCAGTTTGAACCACACAACAGCGTAATCGATCCTAGGACGGTTTCGATTGTGGACCCCAAGGTTGAACATTTCATTTCTTCACCTATACAACGAACACTTAAAGATGTTACTTATGATGAACTTCTTCCCCGTATTCAAAAGCTCAAAAAGAATAAATCTCCTGGGAAGGATCTTACCTCTACTAACATGTTAAAAAATCTGCCTAACCTTCTCAACAGCTATCTTGTTAAACTTTTTAACCTTCTTCTTCTTTTTAACTATTTTCCACGGGCTTGGAAGGTAGCTATTGTGGCTCCCATTCCCAAGCCTGGACTTAACCATACCCTTCCTGTCAACTATCGACCTATTTCTCTGCTTTCCTGTCCCGCTAAGCTTTTTGAGTTTGTGATCTTGCGGCGTCTGGATGAGTTCTGCGACCTGAAACACATTCTGATTCCTGAACAGTTTGGGTTCAGAAAAAAACATTCTACGCAGCACCAACTGCTTCGGGTCGTTGAACTCATTCATGAAGCTCGCAGCAAACATGAAAGCACCTCTGTTGTCTTCCTTGATATTCAAAAGGCGTTTGATAAGGTGTGGATAAATGGTCTGTTGTTCAAGCTTATCAAACGCTCTTTTCCTCCTGATATCATTAAAATTCTTCACTCGTACCTTACGGGGCGTAGCTTCATGGTACGAGTCTCTAACAGTCTCTCCTCTCCCAAAAATATTCTCAGCGGTGTCCCTCAAGGTTCCCTTGTCGGACCAAGATTGTTCAATCTTTACATTAATGACTTGTCACGTTCCCTTGGTGTCTTCCTTGGCCTATATGCCGATGACACGGTCCTGATCACTCATCACAAACAGACACAAATCGTGCACGACACCCTTCAAAATTATCTTAACGTCCTGACGCAATGGTTAACTAAATGGAGGATCAAAGTTAATGTTAGTAAATGTGCTACAGTTACCTCCCCCCTAGGCATGTCCCAAACACTAATTTATTTCTAAATAATGAGCCTATTCCCTGGCAATCTAATTACAAGTACCTTGGAGTGTATTTGGATTCCAAATTAACGTGGAAGCATCACATTCCTGAAAGATGTAAGAAGGTGAAGCTTTCACTTATCCAGCTTAAACCCCTTTTGGCTAAATAGACAGGCGGACAGTCCTATCTATATACGTCCGACAGATAGACAGACCTATATACGTCCAGTCATGACGGACTCCCTATCTGGGACACTGCAGCTGAGGTTGACCTCAAGAAGCTTCAAGTTCTTCAAAATAACGCTCTGCGTTCGTTTGCTAATCTTCCGATCTACGTCCAGTTTGAAGTTCTGCACAAGACCTCAAAATTCGGCCTTTTTTGGAACATGTCAAAAACTTATCTCTTAAATTCCATAGAGGTCTGAGAAGCGTTAATAACCCTACCCCAGACAGTATCCCACGTTACCATCCTGGTAACCCGAAGGCGCAAAAACGCCCCCGGTCGTTACCTGGAAGAGTTGTACGAGATATTTTCTTCCGTCCTAACAAGCGGAGGCGTCTAGAATAGTTTTACTTGCTCTTCATTCTGACGCAAACTTTCGACCTTTCTGTAATCCTCCCTTGCTTTTGGAAATTCGCGTATAATTAGCAAGCTTTATACTTTCTCTGGTAGGTATCTCAAGCTCAAGGCCCTGCACCCTACGGGATGCGTCTCTGTCTTCCCAACTTTCCTCTTCTCTGCTGGCAGGTCTCTTGGGCCCCAGTCCTTTCACTTCTGAAGACTTGGGGAAAGGCATGATTTCGGTCATCGCGTCCTCTCCCCAAGCACCTTTTAGTTGTTTAATTCATCTTCTTGTAACTTCTTTTCTGATTTTCCTTTCCGTCTGAAGTTTAAAGGGGGGATCCTCTCCTCTCCTGGGTACTTCACTAAAAAACCCATCCTTGAACCTTGAGTAGGCCTTCGGGTCTCTCGTGTGGTCTGGGTTTTTCACACTATGTGAGGTCACACGGTTCTGTGAACCTCGAGGTGTTAACCCAACGTACCAACGATCAATTACAGCTTCCCAGCGCCATTCCAGCCATTGAACAAAGGGGGAGGGAATATGATGGCGGAGTTAATGAAAAACCATGTAAAAAACACAAGTGTGAATGAGATTTGAAGATGATATTGAAATAAGAGATTGAACAGTGTCCATTGGGTATAAATTAACTGAGTTCAAGAGAACTTTGAGAATTAAGAACGAAATACTCTGAACGTCTGCAGACGTCTGCAAATGACTGTGGATGCCAACACAAAGGTACCCACTTTACTGTACATGAGGATATTGATAATAAGATTTTTGATAATAAATTTTAAGCTAACGCCACACTGTCAGCACACATGCTCTACATCTTTATATTACAAACATACAAAGCGATAAATTTAAAATATATTATAAATGAATATTTAATTAATTTAATGATTTCAACTAATAAAGTTAATAGATAAGTAAGGTTTAAAACAACTGTGTTTTCATGAATGTTACGAATGTTACGATTGTCTTTTTGAATCAATGTTATTTACAGGATGAAGCAGGACTACATACAACAGTACAACAGGTGGACTGTGCTGTTGTTGTTGCCAATTCTCTTGACCCAGAAAATGCTAGGACATGTTTAAATGATGATTCCGCCCATAAAGAATGAGACTACCCCTCCCCGTCCTAGACCTAAAGAGGCTCCCATGCAATGGAAAAGATTAGAGGGAATATGCGAGAAAGAATAGCGGGTACATAGAAGGAAAACTCTGTCTTCTCGTTCAAAACTCATATCCTTAGTGTGGCTGCTTCTTAATTAGGCCAATCCTGTCTGAATGGATACAGGGTTATCTTATTGGAGCGATCATCCAGGACTCCTCGCTGAGTACTAGTGATGACTTGGAGAAATGGTTTGACAATTCTTAGATCTAATCAAGGTTTGCATTTCAAAACATGGTTTTGCTAAACAGGCAATGTATGTACGGAGTTTTTATTATGCATAATTACTATTCCGACCTAAGATATAAATAATGATCGTTATGCAGCATTTCGATACGTGTAACCTATCGAATATCACCACCTATGCACATATATAAGCACTTCAGCAAAGTGTGGATACGCTGGATCCCCTTATTCAGTGCAAGAGAACCAAAAGAAGAATGGGAGCGAAAGTTAAAAACAAGGGATTACTCCATTTTTGTCCCCAGTCTGTCAGAGCCCCTAGTAAATTAACCCCCTCATACACACATACCTTTTTCGTTCTATTCCTATGTGTCGTTTTTACTCTATTTTGCGTCTTGTTGGGTCTCATTTTATTCTTGTTCTGACTTGTTGTATTGGGATATTCCTGTTGTGTTTTGGTTGTACGAGACATGTACGAAGAAGCTAAAGAATGTTTTGCAACTTAGACACACAGTGTTGGTAAAACGTATGTTTGGAGAAATAACAATAACAAAGGCTCTTGTACACTTACCCAATGCGTCTGAACTTGCAAAGAAAAACACGAGTGTCTTCGGCGAGTCATTTTAAATGAAATCACGGCTCATCGCAAAAAGCCGGAAATAGTGCAATGCAAGAAAACTCTCACTTTTCTTAACGGTAACACCTGTAATAAAGAATGTGGTCATTATTACTATGATTTATTTGAAACTTATTTACAACATGATGAAGCACGGAAGAAAAAAGCGTAGCAGATCTTTTGACATGGGACATATAATATGAGTTTTAAAATTTTGATGTGGGCAGCACGTGATTTTCTCTATGGACTCAAACTCAGTTTTTCTTCGTTTCTTTAATAAATCCTTAAATTGTGTTTAAGTGCGCAAATTCTCATGCACCATTATTTGAAAGGACACTGAAATGGTACTTTTAATTCAATTTTCGTTTTCATTGGGTAAAGAGGACGTATTTTCATAGGCGGAGAAGAATTCGAAAAAATAAATATCTCGAGGACGTCTAGACCTATTGCAATGGGGTTTGATTTTATTCTTTCCATCGTCAAAACTTGCGAACAATAATTTAATCTATACATTGGAGCATACGTAGTCTTGTGATTTTTGACGATTTTTGCGGGCCATTTCGCAAAAAAAAGCAGATTTTTTATACCGAACTGCACAAAAATCTAATCAGCAATAGGGTGACTTACCTATAAAATTTTATGCAATTGGGACAGCTAAGTTTTGAGTTTGAGTGGATACATACATTGCACAGACACACACACACACAAACACACACACAAAGATCAGGCAAAAAATAGTAGTTTTTTCGTGTTCTAGAGGTCCCGAAACATATAGATACGTCTAAAATTCGAGCTGCGGTTTTCGGCCCGATTCCAGTACTTTTCATTTATATTACCATGTATTGCAGGGAAAGTTCAATGTTCATGGAAAGTGTTCATGGATTTTGGAAACCTTCCATAGATTCTTTATAAGGCCGATTGTTATTCAGAGAGTGAAGTGACGCGATAACAGTGGAGGTGAATTGTGGATAGTGTCAATATTTTGAGAGTGCTTATTTATGAACGAGTTGAGGATCTAAGTTATATTTTTTGTTATATGATGTTAATTTTGTGTCCTTGAGAAAGAAATATATAGTTATTAAATGTATACTGTTTCTTCTTACACTTATAACTTCTCTTAATAACTTCTTTAACGATATTCCGATCTTTAGCTCAATCGTATATTCTAAGAAAACACCCGCGAATCCAGAGGATACATTGTAACAATATGAAAGAAAAAAATTACTGGAATTTAATTACAGTTCCTAAAAAAGTAATAGTTAGAGACGTACAAGTCTTATGTTTCCACGTACAGTATTCCAAGTGACGTGACACTTACTGCCTCAGATCAAAAGTTTATGAAATTGGTCTTGCGTGCTTGCGCGCCGCTTTTTTGCTTTCTTCATCCTTTTTACTTTCTTCATCATGATGATAGATTCTAAGTAAAAATCCGATTATGTACTCCAAATATTGTTTTTCTATTGTTGTTGCCGGAAAACCGTTAGTTGAGACTCAAGGAATACTCAAATGAACTTAAATGAACAAATCTATGTGGAAAATCTAAGCTATAAGAGGGAAAGGGCAATCAAATATGTTTCGCGTTCTGATGGTCATCGAAACGAACATAATAAAATGTGCAAAAAACTATTGTTAAGAGTCTTCGCTGTACTCATAGAGGTAAAAGTAAGGAGTTAAAACTTCCTATTAAGAAAACGCCCATATCGTTTCAAACCATCATTCAGGTGACAATGGAATAAGATAAGTAGTCCTGCATTGTATGTAGGATTGCATATCATCTTATCCTAAATATCTTATCATATCGAAAGGCCTAAAATTTTTATTTAAAGGGTCCATTGTATAAAAAATAAATTAGTAGCGGAATTCAATGTACAATTGAAACAATAAAGAATATTCCTACGTATTCAAAATCATTTTATATTTCAATTTATTTTTTTCACCCTCTATTCTATATCATCCTCTTTTATCAACCTCTATTCTGCATAAAGCATCGATTAAAATCAGTTCATTTTTTCTCAAATTCAGACACGGTTGATACTAGAGTTGGAGATAAAAGTAAGGACTTATCAAACGTCTATATCATTTGAGACAATCATTCAGGTGGCACTGGGATAAGATAAGGAGTCATGCATCGTTTGGATTTGTAGGACGAACGACCCAAAATATTTATTTAACCTGCCCATTTTGTAAAACTAAATGATGAGCGCAATGCAAAGTACAACTGAGGCAATATAGAATATTCCTACGTATTCAATATTTTTACTTTTCCATTTATTTTTATCTCCCTCTATTCTATAATCTATCCTACAACTACGAAAGCATACTGGTTAATTATACTCACCTTTCATTAAAACCCTTCATCTAAAAATAATCAAAAATACATAGACTCAATACTATGCTTTTCTTCTGTGTCAAATAGTAATAGCGATGACTTTACTAACACTAGCAACACCTAGATATAATTCTCAAAACATTATGGCATTTAAAAAAGTGTTTTATCCAATTCTATCTCCTTCTTTTAAACTCCATGGTGGTATTATTTACATGACTCGGGACACAATAAATACACTTAAAGCGTGCCCTTGCATTCAACTAAAAATCAACGACTGAAGCTGCTTTTGTAAAACTCTGTAAAGCTGCTTTTGGTGGAAATAAAAATGACAATCGCCTGGAATTCTTCCTAATCTCTCATTCTAACTTCGACTTGATGGGATACTTTTTGTTCCTCAGATTGTGCAGAAAGGAAACATTTTGTAGTATATTTTCCGCTCATTTTCACAATCATAATATATAATACTCGAAATAGAAATCAGCCTTTACCACCCCCTTTTCTCGTATAAATAGTTTATATTTAAATATAAATTCTACCGGCTAAAGATTATGGGATTCTTTTCCACCTTTCTTAAAATCATTAACTGTGAAAATAGTTTTAAGAAGTACTTATTTTGGTTACAAGTTAGATCGGTTTGCTGATCTATTGTTTACCGGTTTTCCTACCAGTTGTTTTTAGTCATTTTGCTATGACTTTTGTTCTGTCACTGATTGTTGATTTTATGTTAGGGTGTTGCCAGTTTGACTGGGCGCTGTGGACTCGTTAGGCCCAACTAAAAAGCCTTTTCCCGCAGTTATCTGCCCACTGTTATGCATGTATTTATAAGATGAAATTATACCTATTGTGTGGCAACGTAAAGTTCATTTATTATTATTTAGGTGATCCCGAGAGAAAACACTAACTGATGAAGGCGCTCAATAACATATCAAAACCGAAATATGAAAATTGATTCTGGCAGTGATAAAACCGTTAAAACAGTATACACTGTCTTAAAAAGTCTACTTTAAAGAGGGCTAACATGACAAGGTAATAGGTTCAATTGAACTGCTATTTTTATAAATGACTGATAATTTTGAAAACTTCCTTAAAAAACCCCTTGAAATCTTACTGTATCTTTGGATGAATGAAATGGCTCTTCACCAGCAATGCATTTGCATCTTACCTTCCTACTTTCTCATCCGTAATATTGAAAAAGTATTGTTTTCCTGAAAATTTTTGAATTCAAGATTTGGATGCCAACATATGTTTTAAGACCTTTTGAACACGTTTAGATTACTTTTGTAGTGATGTTTCTGTCTGTCAATCTATTTAACATCTGTAGCCACCCATGTCCACATATATGAATGAATATTCACCCAATTTTACATCCTGCTTTGTTGTCAAAACATCCAGAACTAGATAGAATGTTTTTTAAATTCGAGCGAAAAGTTTGAATTTTACTCAAAATTTTCGAAATGTATTCGAAATTTTATATTTTTTTAACATGGCAGCAAAGAACGAAATCTGACGCAAAAAGGTTCATATGTGGCTCAACGATCTTAAAAGTTTGAATCAGTGTCGCGCAAAATAGCCGTGATGGAATTTTCTTTTTGTTCGTGACATCATTTATCCATCTTGGGGGAAAAGTTACCTCGGTGGTGGTACATTGTATGGTATCAATCAAAGATTTCTTCAAGTCAATTAAAGTGAACGGCAGCAAGTTACAGTTGTGTGGGGGGTTGCAGATCTCCGATGGTGGGGGACAGGTTCCAACTCAGAAACTTTAGATTGTTGAGGCAGCGCTATGTCATCAGTCCCAAAAGAGTTCTCCGGAGCCGAGAGAATAACTGGCGACGTCTTTCGTAGCAGCGAGTGACATAATACTGCCCCACAGTTGTAATCATTTGGGCTCACGATACCGATTTTTCAAATTGTTTCTTACAAAATTTGAAGAAAAAAATTCGATTTAGTATGAGCCACATTCTACTTAATTAGATGAGTTGGTTATTTTTTAGAATATAATCCCATATGCAGTTTACTCGTGCAACTTGCATAGCCGGGCAGAGTATTTTTCCGTGTTAAATTGTCAAATAGCGTTTTTTTGCATTTAAGGAGAATTTGAGAAACATATTTAAGCACGAATAAGATAATAATGCAGCTTACAGATGTTTCCGCGATACGCTGGATCTCTTTCGTCAGTACAAGAAAAAAAAATGAGAGCAAATAAAAATAAACAAGTGATTTATACACCCAATGCCTGGATTGCGAGTTCACTGTAGGAGACAATCAAAAAACTGAATGAAGTATAGTCCAGCCAATCCGAATCGAGAAGTAACACACGGGATAGGCGTGCGCCAAAACATAACAGAGATTATTATCTTATTTGTGTTTAAGTACGTACATAGCTCAAGTTTTCCTTATCCTTTGCAGATAGTGTTTTTTTTACTTATTTCTTTCTTTAATTTATATTTTTAATTTCTCATACTATGTATTATAGTATTAGTAAAGCTTTCATAAAGATTTTCGATTTTTATCCCAATATATGTTTTAAGACCTCCTAAAGACGTTTTGACTATTGTTGACGTGATGTTCATCTATCAGTCTGTCTATATGTCGGCGGTCGATTTTTGTGTACACGATAGCGGCTAGAAATATTAAGGGATTTTCATGAAACTTTATATTTGACTTTGTTACAAAAAAAAAGTCTAGAACTAGCTAGAATTATTTTAAATTTGAGCGGAAACTTCGAAATTTATTCCATATTTCATAACTTTTCAACATGGCAGCATAGAACAAAATTGGACCTGCTTAGAAGGGATTATTTATGTCTCAATGGTCACAAGATTTAATAGTTTCAATTATTGTTGTTGAAAATAGTCGCGGTACAATTTCTTTCTTGCTCGCTCGTGATTTCAGTAGCCCCCTCGGGAAGTACATTGTCAAGGTATCCATCGAAATATTTTTAAAATCCCTTTAATGTGAAAGGTAACACGCTATAGTTTTAATCATCCGGATCAACAATACCGAATTTTCAAACATTTTCTTGTAAAATTTGAAAAAATAAGTTGCTAAAATGGATTATGGTATGAGAAAGTCGAGTTTGAAGCACACTCTATGTAATGTCTAGAGGTTATTGTGTGGTGTGCCACTGTTTATGGTTACTTCAGGGTTCATACCCCTTTTTCAAAATTAAGTTCCAGTTTTCCAGCTTTTCCCTGTTGTCTTCATCAAAATTACAGGTACTGCGTATTACTATTTTAACACAAATTTCAAAAAATAATTTTAGATTTAACTAATATTTACCGTGAATGCATGAGAGTGAAAAATGAACACATTCAAAATAACTCAAAATTTTCTATATTTGTATACAATTTTATCTGCATATACAGTACAACCCCAAAAATCTGGACTTTGGCAATTTCGGATTTTAGAATTTTCCGGATTATAAAATTTGGATAAAATTCAAACTTAATGTTAACTAAATACACTATAAAACATTATTTTTAGTAAAAATAATGGCAAAAAATCAAGTTAGTTCATAAAAAATATTATTTAATACAAAAAAATGGAATAAAATGCATTTTAAGAAAACATATACATACACAAGAGATAGAAATAAAATGTATATTTAATCATTTTGTTTAACAATGTGAACTAATCCTTGTTATTTCATTAATTTTGGTTTGTAGTAAAGCAGTTTTCTTTTATTATGTAGGTAGATGGTCATTATTTCCTGTTTGGTTACGAAGTTTCTTTGTGCAAAACCTTTAATTGCATGATCGACTGTTTGTACATGATTATCAATAGGTATTTTTTCTGCCAACACCCCCCCCCTCCCCACACGCACACCTCAATTCACTGGGGAAATGTCTCCATATTTTCACTTTCTCATACTATAGGGAACTTATTGTTTTTACGAATATTTTCTATTTCGAATTTTTGAAGCCAATACATATTTTAGGACCTGCTGAACACATTTTGACAATTTTAGAGCAATGTCTATCTGTCGTCAATTGCTAGTGCACACGATAGCTGCCATAAATACTGATGGATGCGAAACTTTATGTTGTCAAAAAATCCAGAACTAGAGAATTTTTTGAAATTCGAGTGAAAACTTTTTCGAGTGAAATTTGATATTTTCTATGGTAGATGAAAGTTTGCATAAAAGATTTTACTTATGACTCAATGATCACAAAAGTTAACAGCTGCAATCATGATAGTGATGTCACTCAGCTGAATGTTTCAGTAGTAAAAAAAAGAAAATATGAGTAATTTTAAGACTTTTTCAGTAGTCAGGTTAAGAAATGAAATATATGTTCGCATAATATCAAAAATGCATATACATAACATTATTTAAGCATATATATATATATAATTATGCATTAATATATATATCTATATGATAAGTTTTATTCAGTTAAAAATACTTTATAATAAAAACAAACATTTCTGTTTGATAAAGCAGAAGTTTTCATTTCTGTTAATAACAAATATTAATCTTTAATAAAAAATAAAATATGGCAATGTATTTATAGATGTGAATATATTAATTTTAATATATCCTTGCCAAAATGGTTGCTTTTTTATTTGCCTAAATCATTATTTCAATACCACTTTTTAGAAAATATCCCTTCAAAAAGTTCATACCCATTTTTCAAAATAGGAAAATATGTATTATGCAAAAAAAATAAAAATGTAACTTTAATAAGTAACCAGAATATAAAAATAAGCTAGTGTAGTCAATCTAATATGCAACATTTAGAAGATTGATGAGAAAATATACTAATCGACTCTCGGCGATTCACGTGAACATATGTAAAAATAATTTAAAAAACAACCCTTAATAATAGTCAAAATATGAAAAAAAAGCTAGTTTAGTCAATCTAATAAGCAACAATAAAAGATGGATGGGGATAGATGGAAAATATACTAATGGACTCTCGGCGATTCACGGTAACATATAAAGTGATTTATGTAATCGCACTGTTTATGCGAAATTAATTAAAAAATTAACTTTAATAATTAATCAGAATATAAAAATAAGCCAGTTTAGTCAATCTAACATGTAATATTTAGAAAATGGAGATAAATAGAAAAATATACTAATCGACTCTTGACGATTCATGAGAACATAAACTGAATTATAAAATTGCAATATTTATACGCAAATAATTAAAGAATTACCGTTCAGCGATTTATGCGAAAATTAACGTACATTTATTACTTCCATGAAAAAAATACAATCATATTTTACATTCCACGCAGAGGTAAACCATTGTCACGGTGATTTGTTTGTCCATACCGTGTAAGCGGCCATATATCCTCATTCTCACGTTAATTTAATTGACATTAACGTTCACTCGGCCGTAAATCTCGGTTGTCATGCTAATTTGATTGACATTAACGCCCATATGGTCATAAATCCACGTTGTTAAGTTGATTTGGTTGACACTACCTTGCACCAGGCAGTAAATTTGCATTGGCCTTCACTAAAGACAATTTTTATAGGAAACTATGCAAATTCAGCATTCCGCAGTATGATAAAGTTTACGGTAGAAAATACGGAGAATCCGTAGTAATCGGCATCTCCGTGAGTAGGTTGGGGAGTTGAAAATTCCCTGATTTTCCCAGAACTTTCAACAAAAAATCAATTTTTCCTACAAATTCCCTGTCATTTTAGTCCACTTTTAAATTCCCTGTAAATTCCCGGTTTTCCCGATTTCCAGATGCGCACGAACCCTGTTACTTTATACTGAAAAAGATTAAGATATATTTTTGAAGCGCCATTACATTCTTTTATCCATCTGACGAGCAAACACGATAACAGTGTTACTTTATTTTTAATATTTTTTTAGTTCCTTGGCATAGAGATCCACAGTTTGGTTATTATGAATATTATTTATCTTTAACTTGGATATACATTTATACTTAAATAACTAAAAAGAAATAGTGTATAATCTATCCCATAAATTATTGTTTATTAATCGGAAATGCATAGAAAAAATGGTATAAAAATTACAAGCTATTGTGTTTGAATATAACTTTTCCTTTTATCATCCTTTTTTCTAATCTATATATCCTTCAAGTTTTCTGGAAAGTTTCCTATGTCGTGTACTATCGGCGGCATTTTCTTTCATTTTTTTTACTGGGAGTCCCCCACAGGACTTGAGATAATCTTTTTCTTGGTAACAATTTTATATTTAGAGTCTGGGCATTTTTGGTGCACCTTTTAAATCCCTCATGAATGGAGTTTTGTTCGCAATTTTGCACCAGTTCTGCGATTCTTTTATAAATCCTGTAACCATTAAAGTATACCTACCAACTCGAAATAAAATAGTTCTAAAATAGCTCACTGATCCATTCATAGCCTAACAAATTCCTGTCAAAAAGATGCGACTCGGATTTTGAAAGTCACTTAAAGAGATTGTTTTCAATTTTACTTTCCCTGCAATACATGGTAATGTATAGGGAAAGTATTGGAATCATGTTGAAAATTGCAACTCGAGTTTTTGACGGATATACACGCGTTTTGGGATCTCTAGAACACGAAAACACTATTTTTAGCGTAACGTCTGTGGATGTGTGGGTGTTTGTGTATCTGTTTGTGCAATGTATGCATTCACAATAACTGAAAACCTAATTCATTATTTCACAACATTTTATAAGTCACTAGTGGGGCTTGGTGTTGATTAGATTTTGGTTCAATTCGGGGTAAAAGAACACGAGTTTTCTCTCTCTCTTTCTTTCTCTCTTTCTCTCTATCACTTTTTTTTTTGGCGAAATGGTCCCGTAAAACTCGCATGTATTCATTCTAGCCTAAACTCTAATTGACCCAATTTCACAAAATTAGGTAGATTTATCTATGGGATACTCTGGTGCTAATTAGATTTTGGTACGATTCGAAAAAGTAGAACCTGCATTTTTTTACAAAAAGGTCCGCAAAAATTGCCAAAATATAAAATAAAAGACTACGTATGTTCAAATTCATTCATTAAATGCTTGTTTTGTATGTAATTTTTGACGAAGAAAATAATAAAACCCACTCCATTACTCTAAAACTAAACGTTCTCGAAATATTTCAGTTTTTCGCATTTCTGTCACGCCGCCTTTGAAAAAATGTCCAGTTACCCAATAAAAACAAAAATTGAACTAAAAGTACCCATCCAGTGTTGTTTTGCGCCATTGAACTGAACTGAATGAATAATTAAAAAAGTGGAAAATAAATGAATTTGAATCTGTAAGATAAGTCATATGCTGACCACATCAGGTTTTTCTTAGTTGAGAAATGCTCCCCATTCTGTTCTTTCAGAGTATAATGTCGCTCCGCTTTCTTATGCAAAACAGAAACGTTGTAACATTCGTGAATTAGAAATAGTTGCAATAAATCGTAGGAACGTTCTCAAAATCAAAACTTGGTATTCTCCAGAACTAGTTGCCATACATTGTAGACACCTTCAAAATATCAAAACTCGGTTTCTCCAGAACTAGTTGTCATACATCGTAGCAACTTCAAAAAATTTGATGTGGGCAGCATATGACTTTCCTTATATAAAGCAATGAATTTACTACTTTTACAATAAAAAAAATCTGATGTGACCAGCACATGACTTTCCTTATATAATGCAAATAATTTACTACTTTTACAGTAAAAAAAATAAATTATTTTTATAGTAGTTATTTATATTCTTTCCAATAAATTGAATTTTCGTCAATGAGTTGTCATTTCCCATGTAGTCATCATCAATGCGTCGTCTTTGATTTAGAGTCATCTTTATCCATTTGGCGAGTTTTTCGTTAATTTAGCAACATGTATAAAAGTCGCCAAGTTGGCGACATTCCACCTAATTCGCCGCCAAAATCTCGCCAAGCGTTATGGACGAAGAAATAAGTTATTCTTACAGCAGATAAATGGCTATTGGCGTTCAAATACAAAAGTATTACTCAGAGTATTTTTTTCATGAATGGAATAAGCTAGATCCACGAGAATGATGACACCCAATTTATGGCATGATATTACATATGAAACGTGAACATGTTTCTCAATAAAAAATTTTTTTTTTTTATTTTATATGACTTCTAGATAATTTTTTTGAAAAATGTGCAATATCTCGAGAACAGTTCATGTTCGCGTTCTAAAATTTAAGTCACTCGTTTTCTAATGAAAAACTACATAAGAAATGTCTATTTGCGTAACTATATTAGCGGTTTTGATTTTATGACGATTTTTTTAGAATTTCACTCGAAAACTTAAGGGAGTTCTGAACATTCGATTGCATATAAAAACTATAAGCTTCCAGTGTTTACAGATTGTGATTTTTGTGTCAAATTTCGTGCAAATCGGTCCATTCGTTCGTCAGTTGTCGTCTCCACAGACTCACTGACACACACACACACACACACAGACATCACTTAAAAATGTTCGATTCCTGATCAGGGATGCTTGAAACGTGCTCTCCCGACCCCTTCACAATACTTTCCTTATACATTATTGTATACAAGGAAAGTAAAAATCAAAACTCGGTATTCCTTCAAAACGAGTTGTCATACATCGTAGCAACCTTCAAAAACTCAAATCTCGGCATTCTCCAGCACTCGGCCATTCGCGGCATCCCGTGTGGTTCAATCTTCCAACGCCATTGCAAACGTTTCACATACCAGCTGGATTCGAACCACTACCCTTTTTTCATTGCCTCTCTATGCATTCAGCTCATGAGACTACTGCATTTTATCCTAGAGCTTAAATGACCCTTAGGCAACGCATATGCATGAAGAAATTGAAGAAAAATTCCAGTATACACATGCCATCACGCCTGTATTTATAAAAAATAAACCAACAAAGAAAATATCAGGCAATCAGGTTAAAAAAACTTTCACGTTTTCTGTTTCCCAAAATGTATATAAAATGCAAATTGCACACTTAAGGGATCCAACAAAAGTTATAAACCATGACTTTATAAAGCATATTTTTATTTAACCAGCCTTTTCGGCATAAAAACTTTTTTTCTAGATTTCTAAAAACTTTCATTTCGCGTGCTTCTGTAGATTTACTTCGGTTTTTTTCCCCGAGTAGGATCTCCTGGGAATTGAAATAATCTTTTTCTTATTCACTTTTGTTAATCTTTCTGTTAAAAGCGGCGGTACAGGCTTTGTAGTTCTTTCAGCGAATCTAAAGTGGTAAACCACTTACTTGTAAGAGAGCTTTCTATTCGTAGTGTTGGAGGAATTAAGAACGTCGTGAAGTTGCTTTGGCTTCGCAGCCCCGTTAGTTTCTCAATTTTTTTATTCATTTGAATTATTTGAAGAATCCCCCCCCCCCGAGTTATTATGTATTGTATATTTCTATTATCAGCTATTAGCTATACAATCTGGCAGAGTTGATTGGCAGAAAGAGATTAAAATCTGGCAGAGTATATATATATGAATATATATATATATATATATATATATATATATATATATATATATATATATGTGTGTGTGTGTGTGTGTGTGTGTATGTATACATGTTTTGCAATTTTCTCTTGCAATATCTATTTTATAAAACGGACAAAGGGTTTGATTTCAATGAGTAAAATACACTCTGTGCAAAGGATAAGGAAACGTTTAAGTATATAAGCACAAGTAATACAATAATGCAGCATCAAGCTGCTTTGAGGATAGGCTGGATCTCTTCGTCCGTGAAGAGAACCAATATAGGAATGAGAGACCCAATCCTCTTTCGACTTCGGATTTATTTGTCCTTTTGCTCTGATAAAGGGAACCCGACTTTTCTCCTCAAACCAGCTGTATGCTGAATTATTGTGTTATTTATGTTTATACATGTTGCTTAAGTATTCTGCAGCTTTCATGTGCGTATATATACAGGGTGATTCAAAACAGATTGAACAAACTTTAAGACGTGATAGTACACACCAAACCAAGTATTTTTCGCCCTAGTTTACCGGGTCGGAAATGAAACTTAAAGGCGTTACAGAGTGCATTGGGCGAGGTGGTCCCATAACTAGGTCCCAACAATCGCGCAATCTGTCGTGTCTTGACCTCTGTTTGGGGAGATATCTCAAGAATCTCGTCTATGACACTCTCCTTGAATCTGAAGAGGTACTAGTCCCCAGAATTTCTGTCGACGCTACCGAAGTGCCAGGTTGACGGTCATTCTATTGAGCCATTACTGTAATTATTTTTTATTAAATGTCATTTTATAAGTTCTACGTCATTCTTGTGTTTAAAACGTCATCGCATCGGTTTCAACATTAAGTGCCCACTGGCCCCTTTAACGTTTCATTTCCAATCCTGTAAGTTAGCGCGAAAAATGCTTGGTTTGTTGTGTACCCCTACCTCATAAAGTTTGGCCCATTTTTTTGGAATCACCCAGTATATATATATATATATATATATAAATTCAAAAAACAATAACCCTGAGAATCTTACGTTCGAGAAGAAAACAAGATAAAAAGCTAAACATACGGGCTAGGTGCATTAAAATAGCCAATGAGGGATTGTGATCTCGCCATTTTATTGCACCTAGTCTGTATGTTTACCTTCGTTTCTTGTTTTCTTCTCGACAGTAAGGTTCTCAGGGTCATTGTCTTTTGAATTTATATAATTTTGTGGAGTGTTAGCAGCTATAAGCGCATATTCTTCACAATAAGTTATATTAAGTCACAATAAGTTATGATTAAATATTACATTTTGACATATTTTTACTTACCGTATTTTTTTATTTCATACAGTTTTCCCAGATTCCTCAAACTTTTCGTATAGAGTGCGATTTCTGCAATATGTTATTGTGTTTCTAGAAATGAAAAAAGTAGGATCTCGTGAGGATTGGAAGGACTTTTTATTCTTGACTTTTTGCATTTACTTTTTAATGGCTTTTTTTTAACATTTTACTTTAGGGGTATTTTTTAACCGAATCTCGTAACGTGTGTAGAGTAAATTGCTTTTAAGTAAGCTTTCATTTACAGTATGGTATAAATTATGCAAATGAAAAAAAAGTATTATTTTTATTCTTTAATTTTTATAGCTAAAAAACTACACATAATAAGGAACTTTATGAATATTTCTTCTTTTTTAATTTATTTTATTTCACTTTTGTGTGTGATTTTGACGCATTTGCAACAAAATGGGGATTTGGTTACAGGGTTATTTTTACTGATGTATAAAGGTGTTTATGCTTATGGCGACTTTCACCACAATTCAACTTTTTAAAAGATTTAAAATTCTTGAATATAATTTGTTATTATCTTGTGTAAACACATTGTACAACTTAACCATTATTCTTCTTGACTTGCATTACTTCAAAGCAATATTTTTCCCGAGGAGAGAATGTTTATAGTAGTCTAACAGAATTTCATTAGCATTTAAGTGCATGGCGGAAGAATTATTGAGAACATGCCAATACCATTTAAGACAATCATTTAAAATGGTGATGGGATAAGATAAGCGCCCCTGTATTGTATTTCCGGGGCGAAATGCTTTAAATATTTATTTAACGTCTCCATTTTGTAGAAATAATGAGAATTTAGAACTAATGGAAATTAGAACTGAAACAATAAGGGATATTCCTTCGTATTCAAAATTGTTTTACATTTCAATTTATTGTTATTTCACGATATTCTGAACTCTGTCGTACAAGTATGAAAAATACTGTTACGAAACGTATCCTCTAGAATAGTGGATGTACACGCAGAGTACAAGAATGAATCCAAGTTTCTGGGTAACTCACGTTTATTCACAAGCACAAAATAAACAGAAACAGGAAACAATCGTACAGCACTTAAATGCTCCACTCATTTAACGGAATAAGCGATATTATTCTCAAAATGTTGACGAAAGTAATTTCCCAAAACAGCCGCTGTGGGCGCGGTAGCCCAGTGGTTAGCGAGCGGGAATTGCACTCGGTAGGCCCGGGTTCGTTTCCCTCCGATGCCAAAAACTGCCGACATGTTCACCCGGAGTACGAACACGTTAAATATGTGGGTCCGTAAGTCCTTTCGAGAAGTTGGTGGTAAGGGAAGGAGGGTACGGTCCCTGTGGATGCCTCCCCCACTGGGTTCCGGTCTAAATTGTGTGACTCCTCCCGGCTGTCTAAACAGTTACCTTACACCTTTCTGGTAGGTCGGACGCTCTGGGTCTCAACAACAACAACACAACAACTGTTACTATTCTCAAAACATTGACAAAAATCGCAGTCTAATGTAGCTCGTGTTACGTCCATTCGTCAACTTCCTCCTACGGAGTGGTGAGTCCTTTTTATAGTTTCTTCATGGAAACTCTTGGAAATCTCTATATCTTAAAGAATAATTGTTTTATCGAGAAGTTTCTGGAACATTCCGGAAATCGCCAAATGTCTGCAAATTGGCGATACATCGCTCAATCTGGCAACCCTGAGCCACAGTATCCTAACGTCATGCACTGTATTTTCTTCGGATGACCTTCGTGACAGACGAAGGAGCAAGCGCCAAAAGGAACGTAGCGCGTTCGCAATAATATTGATTCATTATACTGATCATTAATAAACTTTTATTTAAAATTAATCATGAATACATATACTCAATAATATACCTCTGTGTTGTGACAAATGAAAACAACACTGGCGCTAACACTGGCGACCCCTAGATATAATTTTGAAAGCGTTATGGCATTTTCAAGCATTTCATCCATCTCCCTCTCTCTGACTCCATATTTAGATGGATATTTGGCAAGCATGATCGGCCCTACAGCATTCAGGATGAGTATTTTCGATGTGGCTGCGTCGTGATTCTAGAGTAGTGTAGTCGGATGCTTATGAGAGTTTTGACAGCGTTCGAACTTCTTAAATTTTATTGTTGTCTCAATATTAAATATATTATACTTTTATTTTGTTCACAGTTCTTTTGGTAAACCATTGTGAAGTTAGTTTCACTTTGAATAGACTTTGTTATTATGTCAATACGATTCAACAATCACTCAATATATATTTCAAGGAAGGATTTTTAAACATGTAAGGCTTATTATTTTGTAAACATTAATAACTGAAAACTTAGAATATTATAACATTTTCCATTCCTAACGAATCAAAATCAACACTTGCCCGAATTGTGTGATCCCTTTGACTCGAAAACTGCGATAAGTGGGAAGATGAAATTGTGCATGTATGGATATTGAAGATATAGATATTTGAAGGAACCTGATATTATTAAATATTTTAAAGTTAAGCGAATGAACTGGGCCTCTCATATTGCTAGAATGGATGAAAGGGACCCGGTGGAGAAGACGTTTGATGCAAGGTCCTTTACTAGTAGAAAAAGAGGAAGACAAAGCTGAGATGGCTTGACTCAGAGGATTCGGATTTTAGAGTGATTGGAGCAAGAGACTGGCAGACCAGGTCTAGAAATAGACAGTCCTGGAGGAATTTTCAGCGGAAGGCCATGGTTAATCCTGGGCTGTCGTGCCAAATATGATGATGATGATGCATATTGAAGTGTGTAAAAAGGTTTGCTGCCCCAAACGGGAATCGAATCTTGGACCTTCTTTCTGACCAGTCGACGTTCTACCGTTGGGCTATTGGGACGAAATGGCAAACTCTTATCGTTGAAGTGGAATCTGCAAGTAACACGCAGATGTGTAGAATCACAATTTCAATGATTAAAACGGACTATATTAGGGTGAAATGGCCATTTTTACTTTCTCTGATTGTTATGTATACGGAAAGTAATGGAATCATGCCGACAATCAAAACTTGAGTTTTTGACGTTTAGGGACCTCTAGAACACAAAAAAACTATTTTTAGTGAGACGTCTGTGTGTGTTTGCGCGCTGACTCAAACTTATAAACTATATTTCATGAAATTTTATACTTGTGGGTTACCTTAGCGATTAGATATTGGGATTAGATATTGGTATGACTCGGGAAAAAAACCCGATTTTTGCGAAATGGCGCACAAAAATTGAATGTATCCACTTTAGCTAAACCGCTAATTGACCCAGTTTTCCAAAATTGGGTAGATATGTCACTTGTGGGTGACCCTGGTGCTGATTCAACAAAAAAGAACCTGCTTTGGGATTTTTTTTTTTTTGCGAAATGGACCTCAAAAATTGTGTGTATCCACTTTAACTGGATAACTAAATGACTCAATTTCACAAAGCTGGGTGGATAAGTTACTTCTGAGTTAACATAATGCTGATTAGATTTTGGTATGATTTGAAAAGAAAACGAACCTACTTTTTCTTGCGAAATGGCTCTCAAAAATCGTTAACTTCTAATATAAAAGACAACGTATGCTCAAATGTAACTATTAAATGTGTGGTTTAAACGTGATTTAAGCTTTTTCGCATTCTTACAAAGCCAGTTTTAAAACTGCATCCAGTTACCTTATGGAAACGAAAACTGAATTCAAAGTTCCAATACAATATAATTGCAAATAATAATGCGCGTGATTTTCTGGTATTAAAATCAATTTAATAAGATATTAATGAAATAAAAAGAAAATGAATTTAATTCTGTAGAGAATGTCAGGTGGGCAGCTCACATCAGATATTCAAACTGCAGATGCCCATTGTGCTTCGTACTAATAACAAGTAAACAACTACTTTGAAATAGGTCATCAAAAGGTGTGCTGTGGCATGCGTTATGATTTAAACGGTCTTATGTATATTGAATGCGTTTTTATTTCGATTTAAATGTGTTATTTGTAATGCAATTGTTTTCCTGTTTCCGAAAAACCCATAGGCTCTTTTGTATTAGGATGTTGAAGTAAGTACTGAAATTAATTATCTATGCTTCTAATTTCATAATTATGTGTTACATTAAGTTTTAATTTGAAATATTTCTCAGCTCGCATACTTTATATGCATGAGTCTATTCAAAGCCCGGCTTTTTGCTAGTATGATTTAATTATAAAAACTGGCCACTGATATAAAGGTTCGCATTAGCTAACTAATGACCATATTTTTAGGTGATAATATGCACTGTTGTCAACATATTGCATGGTTGAAGAGTGGGTTGAAAGGAAAGCAACTGTAACTGCTCTAAAGTGGGTGGGATTAATACGCGGGTATTTTAGTGATACGTATAGGTTTCAGCTATTTTAAAATATTACATTCTCCCTATCATTAATTAATAATATAAACATCTTGATTTATCTATCTATCCACCTATCTCTGGGTAACGCTTGGCGAAACTTTTGGCGACGAATTTGTAAATATATTGCCAACTTTATTGATTACTACCAAATTGATTACTACCAAATTGATTTATTACCAAATTGATTGAAATATCGCCAAATTAACGACAATATTGGTAAATCGATAAAAATGTCGCAAAATTGATAAAAAGGACTTCAAATCAATAAATTAATAGTGTTTTGAAAGAGAATAGTATTGTAATGATGTTTCGGCAGCGTTTGTCTGTCAGTCCAATAATCCTACTTGGCAACAATTTTGGTGAGTTTTTTAAAATGTCTCAAAATTGAACAAAATATCACAAAAATTAATGAAAATGTTACCAAATCGATGAAAATTCAATATCTTGGAAAGAATATAAGAATCTACTATAAGATAAAAACATTATTCTGTTCGACCGTCCGTAACGTTTGGCAAAAAATTTGGTAAAGCATTTGACGGGATATCGCAAATGTCGTCAAATTGGTAAAGATGACGCTAAACGGGAGGTAATATTTTGCAAATTTTGAATACAGTCATAGGATTGGCTAGTTCTCTATAGTCAAATAGGCAGGTTTAAATTTTATCTCTCAATAATAATTATAAATTTTATATTGTTAGTAAGAAACGCACTGTTGGTATTCATTAACGGATATGCTAGTCATATTAAAAATGGTACACTCTCCACTGCTCTTTTACAATTCATTATTAGTCATAAATTCACCCCTATTTAACTGATAAAACTTTTATTTTAATGAATTGCAATTTTGTACTATTTTAATTCCTTTGTATTAACACCTTACAACAAAGTTGAAAAGTGTTTATGGCTTTGCTAATTTTGTCCGTCTGTCTATATGTCTGTCCGTTCGCACGATAACTGCCGTAATAATGACTTTATCAAAATGAAATTTTAGTATATTCTTGAGACGGTCTGTGGAATATATAGGAATGTAAATGAATAATATTACCCAATTACTTTTGGATTGAACTCGGATTGAAAGAATGCAATACATTGAAGCCTATGGAACTTCATTTTTCAAGCATTTTTTTAAGTAAATTTAAAATTCACAAATGGCTTCGAAAATATTGGGAAATATTCGAACTATTCCATGAAATATATAAAAAAACTTCGGCAAAATAGATTCGGTAGTTTTTAAAATAAAAATAAAAATAATAATGACACCCATATAATTTGAAGAGATCACGTGATCCACTTTAAAGTAAAATAGGGCGTCCATCTTTTTTCCCAGTGTCAAAATCGGGATTTTTAAAGTTCTTTTAAATTTATAGAGTGTTGTATCCGTCCTAAAAACCGCTTTATTTGTTGGTATTTTCTGTGCTTCTATATTATGTGCCAACACAATGACACTATTATTGAGTTTAAATGATCATCCAACTTTGATTATTTCTGCAACGAAGCCTAATTTCAATGAATGCAGAATGCAAACAAACGATTGTAAGATGAGTTGTAGGTGGATGGCTAAATTTTTTCACCTAAAATTATTTAACTCTTCAGTCTGGAATAAAAGTGTATGAATGAAATATTCACTGCTCTTGCATAGAGAGTTAGCCGATTTATATTTCGATGACGTTATTTGAATAAAGTTCTTTCTTTTTTTTTTGTTTCAAGTTTTCAGATATAATAAATTACTGTAATAATGTGATAATTCAAAATATGGCAGCACTGACTGTATCGCAATTTAGTGATGTTTAAATAAAATTGCATATCAGTTGGAAAGTGATGCATGAGATACTTTGCATGATGCAGTTATGCATGATTGCTTTTTCTTGTTTATATTTATCGAGAATCTGTTTGTCTGACATCTCATTCTTGACGCGTGTCAATACGTGTTACATCCTTATATGGCTTCCTGGAAACTTAGTGATTTGCCTTTAGTGCTACGTTTATGTATTGGCCTGATTTATTTTTGTACATGTTTTATAAATTGACTTATTTTTGTTTGAATTTCTCTGACGATATCGTGTTGTTTAAAGCTCATAATCTGTCATTTCATTAACAGTGCCACTGATAATAGACATTAAGATGTCTGAAAATGCTATAGCACTTTAAAATATAAAATGTTATTCTGCGTTAAGGTGGTGTCTTTAAATAGGACAACTAACAGATCTTTGATTGAAAATATTTGACATAAATTTGACAAGAACTATTTTAAAATATTACAACTTGGGCTATTTTAAAATATTACAGTTTGACTATCATTCTTTATTTCATAAATGAGTAGAACATATATGTTACTGAATTTTCAGGTGTGCCAAGCACTCCTAAGAATTATTGCATGTACGTCTTTACAACTGCAGAACATTTGCAAGCATGTTACTGAAAGTTTCAGGATAATCAGCTGCCCGTAATGGGGAATAAGGTTCCCTGTAATTATATATGCATATATATATATATGCATATATATATATGTAATAAAACAATTATATGAAATTCCAATGATAGATAAGTTGTAACTCATATAATCATAACTTAAAATGCAAGAAAACTACATAGAAAAATGTAAAAAATAGAGATTCGTCAATCAAGGGGTGAATAAAATAATTAGGGAAAAGAACTAAATGTATTTTGCATCGTCTTACTTTATTACCTTTAACTTATCTAACTTTTCATACTTGCTACGTATAACTAACACTTTTAGTTTGTTTCGGTATTTATATATATATATATATACACTGCGTGACAGTGAAAATGACACACCAAAAAGGAGTGGGCAGAAAGTAATGAAAATCGACAAACAGAGAGAGACAGCAACGAACAATAAGTGATGTTCATTCCAACATGATGCACCTATATACTCAGCGATAACATCGTCTGATCAGTAAGTTGTAGGACCACCTCGGGCGGCGATACAGGCAGCAACACGTCTAGGTACAGAGTCAATGAGCATGCGGATGGTGTCCTGAGGAATGTCTGTCCATTTCCTGTCAACCCTTTGCCAGTCTTCGTCGTCTAAACGCGGCAGAGCAGCGCAATGCAAGCGACGTCCAATCACGTCCCAGACGTGTTCGATTGGTGAGAGTTCGCGTCATCCACGTATCGTTGGTCCGTCATAGTGCCTTCAATACGGACCAGAGGTGATCTGCTATCGTAGGCGATGGTGCCTCAAACCATGATGCCGCCTTTTCGCGCGGTGCGGCATTCCATAGTTGCGACCGGATTGTGCCTCTCACCACTTCGGCGCCCGACTCGTACACGGGAACAGCTGTCATTGCTAAAACATGACTCGCCTGAGAACACGACCCTGAGCGTGATTCGTCTCAAAACACGACCTGTGTCATTTTGCCGTCCAAGTGGCTCTATCTCGACACCGGAACAGCTGTCATTGCTAAAACATGACTCGCCTGAGAACACGACCCTGAGCGTGATTCGTCTCAAAACACGACCTGTGTCATTTTGCCGTCCAAGTGGCTCTATCTCGACACGGGAACAGCTGTCATTGCTAAAACATGACTCGCCTGAGAACACGACCCTGAGCGTGATTCGTCTCAAAACACGACCTGTGTCATTTTGCCGTCCAAGTGGCTCTATCTCGACACGGGAACAGCTGTCATTGCTAAAACATGACTCGCCTGAGAACACGACCCTGAGCGTGATTCGTCTCAAAACACGACCTGTGTCATTTTGCCGTCCAAGTGGCTCTATCTCGACACCATTTCAAACGGAGGCGTCTGTGTTATTGGGTCAAAGGAAATCATCGTAACGGGCGCCATGAGTGCAGGTCACCAATCAGCGGATATTGTATATAGTTTTCTAGTTATTCAGTTTGCAAATGTCTGGGACTTATTGATAACCTGGTGTATATATATATATTGCAAATAACAAAGTACTAAACATACCCGTCTGTAAACTAATAGAAATTGCCAAGTCATATAGGCGCAATGCTGCTCTATTAATGTCTTGTATATAAAAAAATCAAAAAAGATCCAGAGGTGATATAAGTGCCAACAGGGAAATAACAAATGGCCAAGGGGGATTGTGACCCCTTGGCCGTGAGTGTTTCCTCAGGAGTAATAGCTGGCTATAAACGGGAGCAAGGGGTCACAATCCCCCTTGGCCATTTGTTATTTCCCTGTTGGCACTTATATCACCTCTCGATCTTTTTTAATTTTCTTATATATATATATATATATAAAATCACGTTTCGGTCAGCGCTAATTAGCTGAATATTTTAGAAATGAAGGTGGAAGCACCTGTAATTTCGGCTTTTCTTATCTGTTTGCCGAAATGATCGACAAAGTAGATGAAGAAAATCAGCAAATGTTGCAAAATACTTTACAGTGTATACAAAATGTTTTACAGGGTTCACAATGGATGTAGGGGAGAGTAAATAAGCAGCTACAGTAGTGAACACACAATTTCGAGCTACTAACATAATTGAATTTAAATGGATTTGAAATGCAGCCGCCACTTCTAATGGCTTCACCTGTGAAATACTTATCGGTTTATTCATATGGGAATCAATGTCCCAAAGCTCTTTTCCAAATTTTTCTTGAGCCTATTTGTGGATGCAGAATCGATTCAAAGGAGGACAAAGCATCGATTTGCAATTCGTTTTTCTTCCGAAATGTAAAAGTTTGTTGAGGGGATTGGTGAGTTTGAAATATGTACGAAATTTTCAAATAATGTTTGTATATTGAACATAAATTATTTTTTATAAAAACGCAAGTTATAATATTTATTTGTTCCTAACGTTTTGTATCGGTATGTAGAGAAAAATATTTTCTAAAGCATGCTGCATTACAGAGGTCAATGCACGAAAGGGTTAATGATTATAATTTGAACTATTAAAAACATTATATATATATATATGTAAATGAATATAAAAGATGGAATATTAAAGATGGATTTACACACACACACACACACATATATATATATATATATATATATATGTAAATATAAAAGATGGATTGGAAGGATGGATAAAAGATGGAAAAGTTGGATTTGGAATATATAAGATGGATTTTTATAAAAGATAAAGAATGAAATAAGTAAGGTCACTACCCATTACCGCCACTGTGCAAGCACTTTACGTTGGCTTCTTTCTTAATTTTTACATATTAACCATTTATATATATATATATATATATATGTGTGTATATATATATATATATCTATATATATATATATATCTATATATATACCGGGTGGTCAGAATTAAAACACCCCTACCCTGAGCTCACTATACATCGAACTATTCAGTGTAAATTGTTGAACCTACTATTCAAGACATGGGGAAAGGGATTACGCAAAAAAAAATTAGTTCCAGAAACACCGATAGGTGGCGCTGTACAACAGAAAATATGCTGCAAAGACACAAAATGATCATAAAAAACAAACACATGCGATATTTAATTTTTCCTTTTTAATTTCTTTTGCTGATATGAAAAAAAGAAGATAAAAAAGTGAAGAAACTTAAACTGTTGTTGTAACTGCAATTTCGCACTGTAAGCACAAACATTTGCATAAACCCTTGGTTTGCATCTACTATGTTCTGGGCATAAAAGGGGATAAAACTGGGAAATTTTTATTCTTATCAGCGTTGGCTGTCACACTGCCAGAACGCGCTTTGCTTGTGAAGCTGTTTTATGAAAACAAAGGACATGCTGCAGCTGCACTTCGAGAGTTTCGTCGACTTAAGAATTTGCGCAAAGGACCATTACTTCCACAAGCTCTCAGGAGAATGATCGCTAGATTCAAGAAAACTGGACGTCTTGGAGTTCAGCCGGGTCGAGGACGCAAATCGACTCGTTAAGATGTCGTTAACGATGTTGCAACCGCTATTGTTGAACAATCAATGGATAATGTTCTAGGCTGTAGTATTGCACGTGGAGTGTCACGACACTTGGGTGTTCCTTACAGCGCAGTGCGGAACGTACTGAGAAACATAGTGCATTTTTTCCCGTAGAAAATTAGTCACAATCACCACTTGCTGACCATCGACAGGGAGAAGCGACTGACCTTTGTATTGATATTTCTGGCTAGAGTTTGGGTGCATCGTGGCCATGGCAGATTCTATGGAGCGATGAAGAGCATTTCCATCTAAGTGGAACAGTCAACACCCATAACTGTCGCATTTGGGACACGGAAAACCCTTTTACCTTCCAAGAGATTCCACTTCACTCACCGAAAGTTACAGTCAGGTGGGGATTCACAGCTACATTCATTCTTGGACCTTTCTTTTCGAAGAGGCTAATCCCAATGGCCCTGTGACATGCACCGTGACGGCCAGGAGGTACAAAAACATGCTCGAAGATTTTGTTGTACCCCAACTGCATCAGCACCAATGTCTTGATTCAATTACCTTTATGCAAGATGGAGCGCCTCCACACATTGGACTCTGTGTACAGCAGTTTCATCGGCAACATTTTACTAATGGTAGAGTAATTAGTCGTGCGTTTCCGACAACCTGGCCATCTCGTTCTCCAGATCTTAATGTCTGTGATTTTTGGCTGTGGGGATACTTAAAAAGTCTTGTTTATCGAGGACGTCTGGTAACCTAGGCAGATTTGAAAGACAGTATCACTCTGCATGTGATCTGGAATTAATTTTTTTCACGTAATTCCTTTCCCCATGACTTGAATAGTAGGTTCAACAATTTTGGAGCCTTTACACTGAGTAGTTTGATGTATAGAGAGCTCAGAGTAGGGGTGTTTTAATTCTGACCACCCGTTATATATATACAGGGTGTTCTCAAAACATTGACATCTTTTATTTTCTAAATATTGATCTTAAATATATATAATAAATTACAAAGTTGCGTAAAAAGGTATATAATTTTATGAAATCGATCCGAATTTTCAGGGGGATTAAATCTGAAGAAATACAAAATTTGAAATTTTATACGGCCCCCGTACAAAAACATTTCCAATGAGTAAAATGTGACCCATCCATTAATAAGGTTGTACAATATTTCAGCATTTTATCATAAAAAATCCCAGAGATATGTTTAAGCAAAGTTGGTGAGAGATTAATCACAAATTAAAATGTAAATGTTTACAGCAAAAGTGCAAATGACAAAAAGCAGAAATGCATCATGGGCAAATAAGATCTGCTACTTATCTTTAATGGATCTTTGGCATGGATGGAAAACATTTTGAACAAGCTTGTAAACTTTGTGTAAAGTTATTACTTCAACACAGTGTAGATACTTGTGTACCAATAAATAGCAAAATTATTATTTATGTTATCATTGTTTTCTTTCATAATTTGTGTATGACCCCTGAAATACGATCTGCCGACATGATTTTTCCCCTCTGAGAACCCATGTCGATACATCAAAAAGTGGTTTAAGTCAGCATTTTTGTCTTTTCATATCTCTGGGGATTTTTCTTGCAAAAATGCTGAAATTTTGTACATTACCTTATTAGTGTATGAGGCACATTTTACTCATTGGAAATGTTTTTGTACGGGAGACGTATAAAAATTTAAATTTTGTATTTCTTAAAATTTACTTCCCTTGAAAATTTTACACGATTTCTTAAAATTCTCTACCTTTTATTTTTCTCCAACTTTGTAATTTATTATAAATGTCAAAGATCAATATTTAAGGAATAAAAGCTGAGGTCAATGTTTTTGGGACGCCTTTATATATATATATATATATATATATATATATATATATATATATATATATATATATATATATATATATATATATATATATATATATATATATATATATATATATATATATACATATATATATGCATACATATATATATATATATATACATACATATATATATATATATACATACATATATATATGCATACATATATATATATATATACATATATATACATACATATATATATATATATACATACATATATATATACATATACATATATATATATACATATACATAGATATATATATACATATACATACATATATATACATATATATATATATATATATACATATATATATATTTTTATTTATATATATATATATATATATATATATATATATATATATATATATATATATATATAAATAAAAATTGAAGGATTTTAATCGAAAATTATGCATAAACTACTGTATGTACAAAAAAACTCATCTCTAGCATATCTGTTACAAATGAGTAACTATAGGCCAAGACTAAGGATAAAGATAGAAGGTAACATATCACTACAATGGAAAGGGGGATTAGAAGAATATTAGGATTCAAAAATCACAATTAAAAGTATATAAAAGTAAATAAAAATAAAACTCGGCAAAAATGAAAATAGGCAATAATAATCAGCTCAAGAGAATTCAATTGAGATTAAGAATAGAGAACAATCAATTGAAACTACACAAAAAATGGCGGTTAGTTCGAAATTGCATTCTCATCAGGACAGCCATACAATTCGAATTAAAACCGATAGAATAGACAGTTTCTGACAATGGCGATAGTATTTAACTATAGACACCATTGGAACTGTCTACTGGCTAGTGGAAGGAGAAAAATAAATCAATTGAATTATACAAATCTGAAAAACAATACCTCCTCGAACAGAAATATGAAATCACAAGCATAGCACCACGTGTAAGATAAACTAGTGACTGAGCATTTCACCTCACTTCGTCAATGCGAGTGGGCACCGGAATGAATACATTTGAACGATACATAATATGTATGGAGACTGTCAAAAATAGTAATCAGTATAGGACTCAGGACAGGTGGAAAATAGTAAACAGTATTAGACTCAGGCCAAGTGGTAAGTGAGGTGATAAGAAAGGGTGAATTTTCAAAAATGATTTAACCAATCAAAGATAAATAATGCATGTGTAAAATTATTACATGGTATATTTGAAATTATTAATAATATTATTTACAAATACTTCCGGATATTGGTAATTTTGACAAATGCGTTTAAGATTATTGATGTGGAGAAAGTGAAACTGAGGATCAGAAAGTCGATGTATTCGAAATAGCTGGTTTAAAATGATGTTTCTAAACAATTGAATAGAATTACAAGATTGATATGATAGCAGCTTTATGATAGTGAAGTTGTAAGAATCTTTTTTATCATATAGATTGGTGATTACATGATAATTGAGGGTATCTAAATTTAGGTCTAAAAAATTAACAGTTTGACTAACGCAAGGCTCATTAGGAATTAATTCTAGGTTAGACGGGTAAAAATCAATATTAATGGGATAGGAATCATCAATGATAATACAAATTAAGTCGTCAACATATCTATATGTAATACATGAATTAGAGTTAAAATGACATTCATAATAATAAAGATATATGTTAGCCAGTATACTACTACTACAGCCACCTTGTGGTACACCAGATGTTTGTAAATAAATGTTATCACCTTGGATAATATAATTGTTGTATAACACAAAGTGCAAGAGCATAGGAAAATTTTTGACATTAAAAGCAACATGTTTGGAAGATATATAGTCATGATATAGAGAGATAATAACTTTATGTAAATCTTTAATGACAATATTATTAAATAGGTTTTTAAAATCAAAGGTTTGGAAACCAAGAATTTGTGGAAACTTGCTAAGGTGATTAACTAAATCAAAACTATTGTTCAAAATGAAATATCCTGAATTCCTGAATTTAAGAGATTCATTAATTCGATTTAAACAGTTAAGCAAGTACTTACTAGCTGTAGTGGTAAAGGTATTATGTCCACAAGTGACTGTTCTAAAACTGAGAGGTGATTTGTGGAATTTAGGAACCAAAGTAACATAAGGAAATTTAAAAAACTTACAATTAATATTTAATTGTTTATATAATTTCAGCATTTTAGTTTTGATTTGGATAGACTGATTATTAATGGGTTTAAAAATTTGATTATTTTTTAAGTAATTTTGTAACAGAGAAACATAATATTTTTTACAAATGATGGCATAATTATTAGAAGCTTTATCTACATAAGTTATGACAAAATGTTGTTGTAGTTCTTTGATAGCAGATAGGAGTTGTTTATAAGGATACCTAGGCTTCGTTAATTTAATGTTTATAATAACATTTTTAAGTACATGTAAGGTAGTATACTTCCACAGATTGAATGCTTCAATAGGAATAGAATGTGAACAAGCAAGTTGATATATGAATTTATCAAAATCAAATGATAGAGACTGAAGGAGTTGTTTAGGGTGATGGCATACATATATATACATATACATACATATATATACATATACATACATATATATACATATACATATATAAAGATACATATACATACATATATATACATATACATATATAAAGATACATATATATACATATATATACATATATATATATATACATACATATATATATATATATATATATATATATATATATATATATATATACATATATATATATATATATATACATATATATATATATATATATATATATATATACGTATATATATATATATATATATATACATATATATACATATATATATATATACATACATATATATATACATACATATATATATACATACATATATACATACATATATATATATATATATATATATATATATATATATATATATACATATATATATATATATATATATATATATATATATATATATATATATATATATATATATATATATATATATACGTATATATATATATATATATATATATATATATATACATATATATATATAATATATATATATATACATATATATATATATATATACATATATATATATATATATATATATATACATATATACATAATATATATATATATATATATATATAGTATATATATATATACATATATAAATATAAATTATTAAATCCAAAGTTAGAATGTATGTAGTAAACTCATAATACACTATTCCAAAATTTTCTACAAAATACAAAGAAATAAAAGAAATTAAGACAAAAAGAGGAAATAATAAAGCATAATGCAAGTCATAAAGACAAAGACAATCAACAAATTTCAAAAATGAGGAATGCAAATAAGAAAACAAAAAAATCAAGCAAAAAAGCTTGCACATGGAGGAGATTTAGGCTTACGATAAGTTCATTTCGAAAAAATTCTCTTCGGGTCCATATATCCCTTCAAAATGAACACAAAAATGCTTGTTTCTGAAACACAAGATAGATTTTATCTATAAACTTGTGTTATATGGACGACAAGCATATAGATTGGAACAATAAAGGAAACATAAATACCTCAAAACACACCTCTTCAGCGCAACCATGACGAGCAAAATATGACTGGACCAATGTTGTCATATGCCAAAATGAAAAGATGTGATTTGCTGTTGCCAAAGAGAGTAATAAAAACTGTACTGCGCAAAAGCAATAAAATGAAATAAAATGAGTTATTCAACAGTTAAAGCTTTTTGGTAGGTCGGACGGTCTGGGTTTCAACAACAACAACAACAGTTAAAGCTTCAAGATAAAAAGATGAAAATATAATTTCAAGAGAATGAAGAAGTACGGCTAAAATAAGATAATAAGGGGAGAATATGAGAATTTTTGGCTAATCGAAACGTATTAACTATACTATTTACTAAATATGCAAGATATTGATACATTTTACTGGTAATTTTGAGGTTATTAATGTGCAAAGCATGAAATTTTTTATCTGATAATCTATAAATTCTAAAAAGTTGATTAAGTATAATATTTCTAAACAATTGAATCGAGTTGCAGGAATTAAAAGGTCATAATTTATTAATATTAAATTTAAAAAAATCTTTTTTATCATATAATTTAGTAACTATCCCATGAGCAGGTTCTATAATTAGATTTAAATCCAAATAATAAATATTATTACTAATAGAAGTTTCATTAGGTATTAATTCCAAATTATCCGGATAGAAATCTATATCTATGACATAGTTATCAGTAAATACAAGACAAATCAGATCATCTACATAGAATATATATATATATATATATATATATATATATATATATATATATATTATATATATATA